>JBBCBC010000006.1:32358336-32958336 GCA_037126765.1 Stenogyne calaminthoides | reverse complement strand
TCAGGCTGACTCACTGCAGCTTACTAACTTTTCTACCTTTAGTTTTCTGGCTGACTCACTGCAGCTTACTAACTCAACACACACAAGTTTTCAGACTACCACAAGTAGCTTATTAACTTCTTATCTAGAGCTTTCTGGCTGAACTCAACTACAGCTTACTCACTCTTTACAACTCTTACTCACCAACAAATCACACACACTCAAACTACCTTATCAAAGGGTTTGGGTTTGGTTGGTTTCCAACTAGGGTGAGATATACTTTACAATAAGAACAAAAGCAAAGGCTAGGATATCTCTACTAAGCTTTGAATATATCTCTCAAATCTAGGCTTTGTGAATGAGCTCTCTTCAATGTGAAACACTTGGGAAATTCTAGGGTTTTCGAGTGCTTCAATTTGTAAGAATACGAATGAGCTCTTGAGTTGCTTTGATTTCCCGTAACCTTGCAATGGTGAAGGTCACTGGTATTTATAGGCAACTTCTCCAAGGTCACTCTTTGAAAAACTATCTGTTGGAAGAGATAGCATCAAGATTTCCTCTTCTGGTTATTGATGAACGGCTATTTTGTGGTTTGAACACACCCTTGCATGTTTTAGGAAGTATGCAGCTAAGTAGCCAATCACCAATTTCTGTGAACTGGAAGATATCAGTCCTGACATTTCTTCAGTGATATGTCACTTTCAGTGTCAGTAAAGTACGTTGTTGCCTCCTCATTCGTCGAAATCTTCCTTTGATCAGAGACAAACAAAATGGCTCTCTATCTGATCTGATATGTTCCTTAATGTCCACAAATGTCTAACATACTGTTTGTTTGTACTAGGAATGAACATAATACTATTTTATTTAAGATAGTGGTTCAGGGTCCTCTTTGTTCAGTACACAAACAGTCTTCAGGATCTTCGGTCTTCAGGATTCTTCGATCTTCAGCATTCTTCTAAGTCTTCAGGATTCTTCTGAGACTTCAGAGTCTTCTGAGTCTTCAGGATTCTTCTGAGTCTTCAGTATACTAAAAAATTCCCTGATCTATATCTGCTGACTATACATGGTGCAGATAATCCTGAGTCCTAAATTCTATTGAAACCTGATCCTGATCCTATCCTATCAAGATGTCCTGATACATGTCATACTCAGGGGTTTTGGGATCTAATCAAAATCTTTATTAAATTCATCTCCCAACAACATCCAATGTGTGCATCTTTTCTTCTCTTTTGTGCATTTAAGAAGTGTGTGTTCATAAAATCACAATGACTTGACTCAATAAGAATTTTACCCAAAATATCATTTAATCAGTGAGAATCGATCAAATCAACTAAGTTCTACAAAAATCAAACCTGATGTTGCTTCAAATGTTGACACATATGTTGCAACATCCACCTTACAGAACTCAGACAGTACACAAACCAAGAGATTTCCTCAGAAAGGAAAACCTCTCATGATCAAAGGTTTTAGTAAAAATATCAGCAAGTTGATTATCAGTGGGAACATACTCTAACTTCACAATTTCCTTTTCTACAAGGTATCTTATGAAATGATGTCTTATACTTATGTGCTTGGTAAGAGAATGTTGTACTAGGTTTTTAGAAATGTTTATAGCACTGGTATTATCACAAAACACAGTCAAAATATCATTCTCAAGTCCATAGTCATCAAACATCTTTTTCAACCACAAAAGTTGTGAACAACAACTACCAGCAGCAATATATTCAGATTCTGCAGTAGATTGTGAAACACAATTTTGTTTCTTACTATGCCAGGAAATCAAATTGTTACCCATATAAAAGCATCCACCACTTGTGCTTTTCCTATCATCAATGTCTCCAGCCCAATCAACATCACTATATCCAGTCAATACACTGCTTGTGTCCTTTGTATACCATATACCAAGATCTGTTGTTCCAGCAACATATCTGATAATCCTCTTCACATCATTCATGTGAGATTCCTTTGGATTAGCTTGTTACCTAGCACAAACACAAACACAATACATAATGTCAGGTCTACTAGAGGTAAGATAAAGATGACTACCTATCATGGATCTGTACAGTGTGTGATCAACATCTTGACCAGCACTGTCTTTGTTCAACTTCTGAGTTGATCCCATAGGTGTTTTAATATGCTTTGAGTTCTCAACACCAAATCTCTTAACCAGGTTCTTTGCATATTTGCTTTGGCAAATGAAGATTCCATCATCTTTTTGCTTGATCTGTAGACCTAAAAAGTAATTCAAGTCTCCAACCATGCTCATCTCAAATGTAGATGACATTGCCTCAACAAATTCATTCAGCATCTTGTCTGATGTTGCTCCAAATACTATGTCATCAACATATATCTGTGCAATCATCAATCCTCCATCTACCTGTTTAATAAATAAAGTCCTGTCTGCTTCTCCTCTAACAAAACCAAACTGCAAAAGAAAGTCAGTCAATCTGCCATACCAAGCTCTAGGAGCTTGTTTCAAGCCATACAATGCTTTCTTAACCTTATAAACATGATCAGGATAGTGAGGATCTTCAAATCCTAAGGGCTATTCAACATAAGCTTCTTCATTCAAGATACCATTCAAACAAACACCCTTTACATCCATTTGATGCAATTTGATATTGATAAAACATGCAATAGCCAATAACAATCTAATAGATTCAATCCTAGCTACAGGTGCAAATGTTTCATCAAAATCAATACCCTCAACTTGAGTGTATCCTTGGGCAACCAATCTAGCCTTATTCCTTACTATGTTTCCAGACTCATTAGTTTTGTTCTTAAAAATCCACTTGGTTCCAATAACGTTATTGTTACCAGGTCTTGGAATTAGTGTCCAAACATCATTCCTTTCAAACTGATTAAGTTCTTCATGCATAGCATTTATCCAATTTTCATCACTTAAGGTTTCCTTGACATTTTTAGGCTCAATTACAGAATGATAACATTCAGAATTAACCATGTTGCATGTAGAAGACATACAAACAGATCTTACCACATCTTCTGAGCTTACCCTTCTTCTGGTTTGTACTCCAACAAAAGAATCACCAATGATTTTGTTTGAAGGATGACTTTTCATGATTCTGGAAGCACGTACCTTGTCATGAGTGTATTGAGTATTGCTTTCTGAACTTTCAGTTTTTGGATTTTCAGAGAATGTTGTCCCAGATGCTGTGGCATTAGGTGTAACATCCTTTAAATTTCCAGAATTTCCAGTTCCAGCAGAAATCTCAATATGCTCAGACACATCTTCATCAGTACTTTTTCCTGCTATGTTAGTTGTATCATCAAAAACAACATTCACAGATTCTTGAACAGTGTTTAACCTAAGGTTGAAAGTTCTATAGGCTTTACTATTTCTAGAATAGCCTAAGAAAAAACCTTTGTCACTTTTAGAGTCAAACTTTCGAAGTTGGTCTCTATCATTCAGAATGTAACACACACAACCAAACACATGAAAATATTTCAGATTTGGTTTCTTGTTGTTCAGAATCTCATAAGCAGTTCTTGAACTTTGTGGCCTCATAAAAACTCTGTTAATAATATGGCATGCAGTGTTTAATGCTTCAGCCCAAAACCTTTTAGAAAGATGTTTAGCTTGCAACATTACCCTAGCCATTTGCTGAAGAGTTCTATTCTTCCTTTCAGCTATTCCATTTTGTTGTGGAGTTTTAGGAGATGAAAATTCCTGCATTATACCCTTCTTTTCACAGAAATTAGAAACACAAGATATTTTCAAATTCTCTACCATGATCTGACCTAATCTTACTCACTTTCAAGTTGTACAGTTTTAAACCTTTTATACAAAACTTTAAAAGCAGCAAAAGTTTCAGATTTTTCTTTCAAAAACTCAATCTAGGTATATCTAGAGAAATCATCTACCACAACCAATGAATACCTTTTACCTCCAAGACTTTCTGTTTCCATAGGACCCATAAGATCCATATGTAGCAGCTCAAAACACCGTGTTGTCAAACAATGTGACAACATCTTGTGTGACATTCAGACCTGTTTACCTTTCTGGCAGGAACCACAAATTATGGTTTCTCCTATATTCAGCTTTGGCAAACCTCTTACAGCGCCTATCTTCACAAGTTTCTGGATATTCCTGTAGTTAACATGTCCAAGTTTTGATGCCATAAAACTTCTTCAGCATTTTTTGCAAGATTGCAAACATTGTTAGTTCCAATAAGATAACCATTATCAATTGACCTATTACCAGTCATAAGACACTCATTTTCATTATTCAGAACATAACAAGAATTCTTATCAAACTTGACATGCAAATTGTCATCACATAGTTGACTTATACTAATCAAATTAGCAAGCAAACCTTCAACATGTAAGACATTAGACAACTTAGGAAATCCTTCAACATTGAGAGTACCTTTCCCAACAATCTTTCCTTTTGAACCACCACCATAAGTGACATTTTCTCCATCAAATTTTTTATAATCAGACAGGAAATTCACTTGACCAGTCATGTGCCTAGAACAACCACTATCAAAATACCATAAACCAGGCACACATGCTTTCTGAGATGTATACACAACATTACAAGTCACATCTTGTTTACTGACACATTCAATTTTAACACATCGTGACTCAGAAATTTCAGCTTGTAACACCTTCATATCCTCTTTCAATTTATCACAATAAGGACGAATATGACCATGACCAGAACAAAAGTGACACACATACTTCTTTTTCTTCTTTTTAATGTGAACTTTTGTTTCCACTGGAGTTTTGACATTTGTCTTTTCTCCAGCTTTAACAAATTTTACAGGTTTAAAGCTTTTAGAAGTAGTTTTAAAACCAAGACCAGCAGTGTAAGGTTTACCAACCATCAAAGCATCTTTCAACATTTATGTTCCTTTGGCATATTTCTTAAAACACAAAATTGAACTTTTCAATTCTTCCTTTAGTTTAGAAATTTCCAAATCCTTTCTTGTTAAGACAACTTCAAGTTTGGTTAGTGAGTCTCTCAAGTCAACATTTTCCTTAGTCATAGACTTTAGAATCTGATTTTGAGATTCCCATTTGTCAAACAAAACTTTACAACCTTATCCACATGGTTCACTATTCACAACAGATGTTCCTTTATCATTAATTAAACCATTAAAACAGTTAACAGTTTTATCAGAACAATCTTCATCTAATGTTACTCCAGATGTGGTAACATCTGTTTCAACATCAGAATCAGAGTAATCCAAATCATCATCTAAGGAATCATCATAGTCTATTCTAGAATAGAATGCACGTTCTTCATTTTGTTCTTCATGCTCTTCATCAGATTCATCACTTAAAGTAGCATTGAAGTTCAATTTCAGTTTAAGCAAGGTATTAGCACATTCATTCGCATAATGAACATACACATGACATGCATTACATTGAACATACTTTCTATACTCAGGGTCAATTTTGTCATACCTGCCTTTACCAATTTGCCTTGGTTGGAATGCATTACCTTTCTTTTCAACGGTTTGTGGAGAGTTGTTAATCTGAATCTTTGATTGAATGTTGCCTTTGAACTTGCTATTCCTCTTTTTCATAAGAGCTTTGAATTGCCTTGTCATAAAAGAAATTTACTCCTCGGGGTTGGAACGTATGTCAGAAACATCATCCTCTGAATCAGCTTCAGTTACAATAGGCACTTGCTCAGCATTTGAAGATGTTTCACCTTTGAACACCACCACTTTCTTTGCATCAGCATTGTCATCCTTCTCAGTTGTATTCATCTCATACGCACGTAGGATGCTGATCAGTTCATTTTGACTTAGTGTATCTGTATCCCTTGCCTCTTCAATTGCACAAATTTTTGCATCGAAGCGCTTAGTTACAGTACGCAAAATCTTATGAACTAATCTCACATTGGAGATGGGATCTCCAAGAGATTGAGCTTCATTTGCAATTTCAGTGACCCGTTTGTTGTAATCAAAAATTATTTCATCCTCCTTCATCTTCAAGTTCTCGAACTTTGTCCCAAACATTCAAAGTCTGGACCTTCGAACACTATCTGAACCTTCATTGTGCTCTTTCAATCTATCCCAAGCTTCTTTTGCAGAAACACATGTTGATATGATTTTGAACATAGTCATATCAACTGATGTGAATATTGCATTCAAGGCTTTAGAATTGTAGCTAACAGTTGTACTTTCTTCATTAGTCCAATGCAGTTCGCGTTTGATTGTAACTTCTCCTTCTTCATCAGCAGCATTCTTAGGAGGTGTCCATCCTGAAAGTATACTTCTCCAGGCACGTTCATCAATTGAGTTGATGTACATCCTCATCTTTGGTTTCCAATAAGCATAGTTTGTACCATCAAGAATTGGTGGTCTCAAACTTTGTGGAGTAAGTGGATATTCCATCGCCATAACAAAAAAAACAACACACTTGACACAGGATCTAACTTAGTAAAATTAAGTTTTGGCTCTGGTGCCAACTGAAAGTGTGTGAAACAGGGTTGTGTTTAGTAAAATCAGAGTAATGTTACACTGAATGTTGTAACACTCAAAGTAACAATTAAACAACAGAAATAGCGAAAGATTCAGAAACACAACACACGAAATTAATAAGACTTTGCACAATCTATATCAATATAGATTGTGAATCCTTGTGGCCGAAATCACTATTTATCAAAATAATGAATACAAAGAGGTTCACAAATCGAATCCCCTTGAAACTAGATCAAGCATATGATCTAAAGGCTAGGTGTATCTCTACACTACCAAAGGTGACCTATTCTATGAGTGTGAAACTATCTTACACCGAGACTAACACTCCACATAAAACAAATCTAGCAACAATTCGAGGTATTGTAAACCCTACAATTATACTCTTATTGGTAAAACAAACTCCACAACAACGACCCTATCCTCTGGATGCACTCACGCACTCTACAATTGATGCTTGGTTGTTGCTTCGACTAAACAACACATGATTAATGGCAATGTTCGGCACTTGATGTGAACATCAAGGTCTTCTATTTATAGACTTCGTGTATGCTTTACTAGAGCCTCCTTTAAGGATCTAGAAACTCTTCAATCCACTCTTCCATGATCCTTGTAACTGCCCAAGTAGTGGGTCTTCTCCAATCTTCTGAGAACAGCCGCATGATCTAGTCCCTTCTACTCGATTCTTGAAGCTTGTGGAACCTTCTGGAATCTTGCAGAATAACCTAGATCGTCAACCTGCAGTCAACAACATCAAAGATAACATTGAACATAGAAGTGTTAGTGGTGAAGAAGAAAGGACGAATACTGATGTTGTAACCAATGTTTTAACATCGGTGGCAACATCAACACATAATATCAGTTTACTTCCAAGAAATTGACAAGTTCCTATAGTAGACTTCCTGTCAATTCTACAACCACCATAATCAGCATCCGAATAACCAGTTAATTCAAGGTTATCATCAGATGGATACCATAATCCTCTATTCACTGTGCCTTTAAGATATCTCAGAATCTTTTTGGCAGCTTCCATGTGACTAGCTTTAGGATTAGCTTCATATCTTGCACATATCCCAACAGCAAAAGTAATATCAGGCCTACTTATTGTGAGATAAAGCAGTGATCCAATGATCCCTCTATAATTAGTATGATTAACTTATTTGCCTTCAGGATCAGGATCCATCTTGTAGTTAGTATTCATAGGAATTCTAATTGCATTACAATTCTGTACTCTATACTTAGCAATCGGATCTCTGGTGTACTTTGCCTGATTGATGAATATACCTTCTTTAGATTGCTTGACTTGGAGTCCTAGAAAGAAATTCATCTCCCCCGTCATTGACATCTCAAACTTTCCTTTCATCAGGGCAGAAAACTTCTCACACATCTGATGATTAGGAGATCCAAAAATGATGTCATCTACCTAAATCTGTACTAGTAAGATATCTTTCCCATCTTCTATCCTGAACAGGGTTCTATCTGTTGGGGTTATACTGGAAAGTATGCTTTTACTTTGTATAACCAAACTGAATTTTCTGTCTTATTTACTGAAATAAATTATTTATCACTAAAGCTTTAAATATCATTGAATGTTACATATATTTATTGCATAATTGTTCAATAAACAGTACGTGTTACATTGTAGTTAATTTAGTGATACCAGATCACAGAAGATTAAATTAACAGTCCCTTGTAACTAAAAGTACGCTGTTCACGACCTAGATGGAAATGAACAATCCATCATGAAAGGTTGAAGTGTAAGGCTCGGATTGGCATGTCTTGACAAAGAGATTACACTAGTGCATGACTGATGCACTGAACAGGACCTACAGGAGGATAAATTCTTCAGCACTGAACCAGGAAGAATTAGACCTCAGTGGTACGTTATTTCTTAATCTTCGTCCCTTAAATAGGTTCGTGTGTGGTTAGTAATTATTGCTTTGACTTATGACGGGTAAAGAATCAATGAGATTCAATACTTTATATCTTGGGCAATATTACTAGTCACATGTGATTGCTAAGATTTAATACGAAGAATCGTGTGCGAGTACTCTCATTTGATTTTCCCCCTTGGGAGGTTCATAAGATTTATCATACCAAATCTTGCAAGTGGAATTTGTTTCTGGTATGGATAATAATGTTGAATTGTTCCTTGACCAAGGATAAAAGATATTAATTAATGGAAAGCTATTTCAGTGGCTTGAATTAATTAATGGGCTAGATAATCTTAAACACGGGAAATAATAATTGGGAGTCATATTAACAGTAATAATGGTTAAGATGGATAGTGCAATATTAATTATGTAGTGGGATTAATTAATATTTATGGGCTTGAATAATATTGTGGCTCAATATTGGAAATTCAAGATCCATTAGAAGGTTCAATCTTAATTCTCCTAAAGGCCCCTCAAGTAGCCCAAAGATGATGTCCAATAACTGAAAAAGGTGTTTAAAATAAAATAAATTATTGTTGCCTAATTTTCCTATTTTTTTTCGAAAATGATAAATAAAAGAGGGAGAAAGATTTTCTTTGAATTTTGTTATGGAATGAGAATAAGTATTCTTGAATTTTGTCTTGAGATTTTCGAAAATTTTGAATAAATAAGGAAGGAAAGATTTTCTTGATTTTCTTGAAAAGATATTATTGGAGATATGTATTTTTGGAATACAAGAATATCTCATAAATTCAAGAAGATCCAAATCTTGGATTCTTTCATCCTTATTTTTCCGAAAATAACCATAATATTAGGAGGTGGAATTTTGTGAAATATTTAATTATGGAGAAAAGAATATATGAGATATATTCAAGATTTCTTGGAGATCAAGAAAAGATTTTCCCATCTTATTTTTTCACCCAAAATTTCGACCACCTCCTTCCCTATAAATAGGGGATGAATTTTCATCCCCAATTGCAATTCCATGTGTTGGAAAAATTAGAAATCCACAAAGGTGGTGCAACATAATTTTATTTTTCCTTTTGTTAAATTGTTCGCGAGTTCCTACCACCGGATTGTTGGACAAGGACAAGGGAATACTTGAGAAGGACTTTTCGTGTGTTCGTGTGAATGATATCCATCTTCTCAACGGTTGTCACTCCAAGAGGTTAGTTCACGTAAACCCGTAGTAATTCCGCATGCGTAGGTTTTATGTGAACTGTTTATATGCATGATTGGTTGTTGAATTATTATTTGAATTAATATAGGAATAATTCATGCTAGTAATAATTGTTAGAATTAAATTTGTATTTAAATATTCATCCCGAATAGATCCGGACAATTAATTCCCCAACACTATCAACAGTTCCTTTGGTAAAATCATGGTCAGTAAGAAATTGAGAAAGTGTATCATACCATGCTCTGGGAGCTTGCTTCAGACCATACAAGGCTTTTATGAGCCAGTAAACTTGGTCATTCTAACGAAAACCAGGAGGTTGTTCCACATAAACCTCTTCTTTAAGCACACCATTCAGAAATGCACTTTTCACATCCATCTGATAGACTGTGAATTTCATATGAGCAGCATATGCAAGAAACAATCTGATGGCTTCTAGTCTTGCAACAGGTGCAAAGGTTTCATCATAGTCCAAGCCTTCTACTTGGGAATATCCATGTGCAACTAGCCTTGCCTTGTTTCTTACAATGTTGTTGTTTTCATCTCTCTTGTTCTTGAACACCCATTTAGTTCCAATCGCATTGTGCTTCTTAGGTCTGTCCACTAGCTCCGAAACTTCATTTCTTGTAAACTGATTCAGCTCTTCTTGCATAACACTAATCCAGAATGAATCCTGAAGAGCATCCTCAATCTCAGTAGGTTCCTTCTCAGATAGGAAGCAGCAGAATAAAACACTTTCGCCATGGAACCTTCTTGTTTTAACACCTTCAGATAGATCACCCACAATCTGACTTGAGGGATGACTATCTAACCAAGTTCTTTTGGATGTTCCTCCTTCAGTAGTATCCTCAACATTAGAAATGTTAGGTTCAGGCAATTCATTAAACTCAGGGAACAACAGAAAAGGGGAGAGAAAATCATCTTCCTCAGGGGAAATTCCATTCAAAACATTGTCAGTGACATTTGTTCCCCTTTGGTTGATAGATTCAGAGTTTGCCTCAGCTGTGACCACATTTTCATCGGCATTACATACCTGAGTCTGAACTGAGGTTTGTTCAGATTGGTCAGCTTCAGTGTGTTGGCTTTCCTTCAGTGGAGAACTATTATCCTGAGGTTCACCAACCTGATTATCTTAATCCTAAACTTCTTTGTCTGAGTCTGACTCACTCTATTCATAGAAAATGATTGGCTTCTTCTTTTCTGGCTTAGACGATGGTTTAGCATTCTTCTTCAGGCTAAGTTTGGTGATTCTCTTTGTCAGATCTCCTGAGTCATGTTCATGTTTCTTCTGAACACAAGTAGATTCATAAAAAACAACATGAGGTGTTTCTTCCACAATAAGGGTCCTACAATTGTAAACTCTGAAGGCTTTACTGACTTTAGAATATCCAAAGAATATTCCTTCATCAGCTTTGCTCTTTACCATTATTGTGTATGAAACACTTACAACCAAACACACGAAAGAAAGAAACAAGAGGCTTTATTTCATTCCACAGTTCATATGGTGTTTTTCCTTGATTCTTTGTCAGCATGGATCTGTTCTGAGAATAACATGCAGTGTTGACTGCTTCAGCCCAAAATCTCTTAGGAATGTCAGCTTCAGCAATCATTGTTCTTGCAGCTTCTTTTAGAGTCCTAATTTTTCTTTCAGCAACACCATTTTGTTGTGGGGTCCGTGCAGCTGATGTTTCATGAGATATTTCATTTGCTGCACAATAATCAGATATAATATGGTTGATAAACTCAGTGCCTTTATCTGATATTATTTAGACTACACTCAGTTTCTTTTCAATACTGAGTCTTTTCAGTAATTCAGGCAGTTTTGTCTGAGTCTCTTTCTTACTGAGTAAGAATATAACCCATGTATGTCTAGAGTAGTCATCAACTACTACAATTGTATATTTCCTGCCATTAGTGCTCACAGGTGTTACTGGACCAAAAAGATCCATATGTAACAATTGAAGTATCCTATCAGTAGATACTTCTACTTTGCTCTTGAATGATGTTCTGATTTGTTTTCCTTTCTGACAAGCATCACATACATGATCTTTACTGAACACTTCATTTGGTAACCCCCTCACAAGTGCTAATCTTGCAAGTTTGTTCAGGGTTTTGAAGTTCAAGTGATTCAGCCTTTTGTGCCATAACCAACTGGTATCAATAGAGCTTTTTGCAACTAAACATGTATCCATAGGAGTTAATATCCAATCATCAAGAAACACATTTCCTTTTCTAGTACCAGTCAGTAGTATTTGTTGTGAAGCATTGTCTTTCACACAACATAAGTTCTTTGAGAACTCAACACTGAATCCCTTATCACAAAATTGACTGATAGAAAGCAGGTTATGCTTTAAACCAGAAACATATGATACACCATGGATATGTTGGGAAATTAGGGGTGCCCGGATCTATTCGAGTTGAATTTAAATACATATTTAAGTTAATTTATTAATTACTAACATGAATTAATCCTAAACCAATTCAACATAATAATTAATAAGGAAATAAATATCATGCGTACACGTAATTCACGTAAATCCTAAGCATGTGGAATCTAGGAATTACGTAAATACTAACCTCTCGTAGAGACAACCGTTGAGACGATGGATCAACCCAAAGTGCCTTCTCAAATATGTCCCACGTCCATGAACGTAATCCGGTGGGAGGATTATCAACGAACAATTTTAATATTAAAGAAGAAAATTAAAATATTTGGCCACCACCTTTGTGGATTTCTAATTTTTCCAACACATGAAATTGCACTTGGGGATGAATTTATAGACAAGGGGGGGACGAAAATTAGGTCTAGTTGGGCATTGGGAAATTTCTTTGCTTCTTCCTCAAGATACAATCTAGAATATATCCAATATATTCTATTTCCCAAAATATCTCCCAACAAAATCTTCTCCTCCTTTTTGTCTTTCATTATTTTCGAAAATTTCATGAAAATAGGGAAGAAAAATTATCTTTGACTTTTCTTGAATTTATGGGATAAACTTGTATCTCAAGAATACTTATTCCATAAAATCTTTCCAAGAAATTCAAGAAAATCTTTTCTCTCCAATGGAAAATATCATGGAAAAATAGGCAATAATATTTTCTTCTCCTTTTCATTAATTGGATTTTAATTTGGGCTATTTGAGGGGTCTTTAGGAGAATTAAGATTGGACCTCCAATGGGCTATGAAGCTTTAATATTTAGCCAAAATATTATTCAAGCCCATTAATATTAATTTACTCCACTATAAAATTAAGATTATCTTAGTCCATTAATTAATTAAGCCACTGAACATATTTTATATTAATTAATATCTTTGTCCTTGGAGTAAAGACAGCTCTACATTATTATCCATACCGGAAATAAATTTCCACTTGCAAGATTTGGTATGATAAAGATTCTGAGCCCACCAAGGGGACAAATCAAGCAAGTCGTACTTGCAAGCGATTCTCCGTATTAAATCTTAGCAATCGTCATGTAATTAATAATATTTCCCAAGATACAAGGTATCGAATCACATTGATTCTCTTCCCATCGTAAGTCAAAGCAATAGTTATTAATTTCACACAATCATATTTAAGGGACGAAGATTAATAAATAACAAACCACTGAGGTCTAATTCTTGTATATTCAGTACCGAATAATTTATCCTCCTGTAGGTCCTATTCAGCTCATCATAATGCACTAGTGTAATCCCTTGGTCAACCTTTCATGATGGGTTGTTCATTTCCATCTAGGTTGTGAATTTGTACTTAGTCACGAGGAACTGTAAATTTGATCTTCTGTGATCTGGTATCACCAAATTAACTACAACGTAACACATACTGACTTTATCGAATGGGTATGCAGTAAATATATATAACATTCATTCATATTTAATGCAACATGTGATAAATAATTTATTTCAGTAAAATAAATAAGAAATTCAGTTTGGTTATACAAAGTAAAAGCATACTTTTCAGTATAACCCCAACAATCTCCCACTTATACTCAAAGTCTGCTTTTAAGTATACTACTGCATGTCTCGTGTTCTATGTGATATCTAATGTCTCCCTACACGAACCTAATAATATTTCTCCCACTTATACTCAAAGCAGATTGGCAACGCTCTTGACACTCATTCCTTCCACATGTCTCTCGAATGTACTCTGAGGCAGACCCTTTGTGAATGGATCTGCTAGGTTGTCTTCAGACGCTATCTTTGCCACCTTTATGTCTCCTCTCTTATCGATTTCTCGTATAAGTTGGTATTTTCTTTCTATGTGTTTGCTGGCCTTGTGGGCTCTAGGTTCCCTAGAATTTGCAACTGCTTCGGCGTTATCACAGTAAACCGTGATCATGCTGGGCGAATCCGGAACGACGTCCAATTCCACCAGGAAGTTCTTGAGCCAAACCGCTTCTTTCGCTGCTTCACAAGCAGCTACATATTCGGCTTCCATGGTAGAATCGGCAATGCATTTCTGCTTAACGTTTCTCCATGTCATGGCTCCTCCCCCAATGCAAACCACACTACCCAAGGTTGACTTTCTGGAGTCTATGTCTGATTGGAAATCTGAGTCCGTATAACCGATGGGGATTAGACTGTCTGATTTATAAACCAACATTCTGTCCCGTGTCCTCTTCAGATACTTCAGAATGTTCTTAACCACAGTCCAATGCTCTTTCCCAGGGTTACTTTGATATCTTGCCACTATTCCTAAGGCGAAGCAGATATCCGGTCTCGTGCACAACATCGCGTACATGAGGATTCCCATAGCCGAAGCATAAGGAATACCCTTCATGTCATCTATTTCCTTTTGTGTCTTGGGACACATTTCCTTGGATAGATGGATTCCGTGGCTGAAAGGTACAAAACCTTTCTTAGAATCTTGCATGATGAATCGCTTTAAAACTGTGTCTATGTACGAAGCTTGCGAAAGCCTGATCATCCTTTTCTTGCGATCTCGAGTGATCTTGATCCCTAGGATGTGATCGGTTTCTCCAAAGTCCTTCATATCAAACTGTATTGACAACCATGCCCTTACGTCTGACAACATCTTTACATCGTTCCCGATGAGCAGAATGTCGTCTACGTATAGTACCAAGAATACCAAGGCAGTTCTGTCACGCTTTTTATACACATAACTTTCGATATTATTTTGATCAAAACCGTAGGATTATATAACTTGATCAAAACACTGATTGCAAGCACGAGATGCTTGCTTTAGCCCATAAATGTAATTCTTTAGCTTGCAAACCAGATGCTCTTGACCTTTTTCAATGAAGCCTTCGAGTTGTTGCATATAGATTTCCTCGTCAAGACTTCCGTTGAGGAAAGCTGCCTTGACATCCATTTGCCAAATCTCAAAATCTAGGTGCGCAGCAATCGACAATAGAATTCGGATGGACTTGAGTATGACTACGGGGGAAAAGGTTTCCTCATAGTCGATTCCTTCTTTCTGAGTGTACCCTTTCACCACGACTCTTGCCTTAGAGGTTTCAACCTTTCCGTCCGGTCCTCTTTTTCTCTTGTATACCCACTTGCATCCAATGGGTTTTACCCCATTAAGTGGTTCGACTAGCTCCCACACTTTATTGTAATCCATTGAACCCATCTCGGCTTCCATTGTAGTTTGCCAAGATGTCGCATCCTTATCCTGGATCGCCTCGTTGTAGGACCATGTATCTGATTCTTCTCCTAAGATCAATTCCGAGGACTCTCCAATCCCTAAGAATCGCTCGAGTTGTCTGACAACCCTCCCACTACGACGAGGTTCCGGTTGTGTAGGTGTGACGCGTGGTATGTCGTCTTGTATAGTTGGCAACGGAGTTGGCCCCCTAAGTTCTTCTAAGGTAATCTCACTTCTAGGCTTTTTATCGTTCATATAGTCTTCTTCCAAGAATCTAAAGTGCGTACTGATTACGACCTTTTGATCTTCGGGACCATAGAACATGCATCCCTTCGTTCCTTCGGGGTACCCTATAAACAACCTTAATTCCGAATGTGCATCCAATTTCCCAGCTTCCTTATCCAACACGTATGTCGGACACCCCCAGATCCTCATGTGTCCTAAGTTGGGCTTGCGCCCCGTCCACAATTCCCTAGGGGTTTTTGGAATCGATTTGGATGGCACTAAGTTCAGAATGTAAGTTGTTGTTTACAAGGAGTAACCCCAAAAAGATTTTGGTAAATCTGCATAACTCATCATTGACCTTACCATTTCTAGAAGTGTTTTGTTTCTTTGTTCTGCAACCCCGTTTTGTTGAGGGGTACCGGGTGCAGTCAACTGGGATGCAATCCCTTCATTCGACAGGTAGTTCAAGAATTCATCGTTGAGGTATTCGCCTCCATGATCAGATCGTAGAAACTTGATACTCTTTTCCTTATGATTTTCTGCTTGATCCTTAAATTCTTTGAATTTATCAAAGGTCTCAGATTTATGCTTCATTAGGAAAACGTACTCATAGCTTTAGTAATCATCGATAAACGTAACAAAATACTCGTAGCCACCTCTTGCTTTGATTTGCATTGGACCACATACATCGGTGTGAACGATCTCCAACACTTCTTTAGCTCTAAGCCCCTTGGCTCCAAATTCCCTCTAGGTCATCTTACCCTCCAAACATGATTCGCAAGTTGGAAATGGTTCAATCAGGAGGGACTCTAATGAACCATCTTGGACCAACCTTTGGATCCTTTTTGGATTAATATCACCTAATCTTAAGTGCCAAAGAAGTGTCTCGTTCACGTTGGTCGAACGTTTCCTTTTACTTGAAATAGTAGATGTGTTATAGGATGCATTGTGTGTGTGATGTGCACAGTTAATAATGTAGAGAGTGTTCTGTAATGTTCCATGATAGATAACCACATCGTTACGAAAAACAGTAACATGTTTATTAAAACGAAAAGAATATCCATCAGCAAATAGTTTTGAAACTGAAATTAGGTTTTTGCGAAAAACGGGAACATAAAGAACATCTCTTAAAATTAAACTCTTGTCTTCAAAAGACAGGTGCGCGTCTCCCACTGCTTCAGTTGCCACTCTCGTAGCATCGCCCAGCGTGATGAGGATCTCTCTTCCACTAAGTTGTCGGGTCCGCTTGAACCCTTGTAACGTGAAACAAACATGATCAGTGGATCTCGTATCCACTACCCACGAATGGGTAGCATACGCCGCTAAACAAGTTTTACAACTAGTGCTAGAGAATTGCCTTTCTTTCCATTCCGCTTGGGTTTGGAACAGGCTGACATCCAATGTCCTTTTTCACCACAGTTAAAAGACTTTCCCTTCGCCGGTTTCTTTACTCCACCCTCCCTCTTCACCTTTCCTTTGCCCTTGGCAACACTTGAGTTAGCTTCACTTTTGGCCCTCTTCTTCTTACCTCCTTTTGGTCTAAAAGAGGAAGATGGGCCGGCTGTCGCTAGGGCTTGGCTGCTCTCTCCCAATATTCCTTTAGCCGAGACTAAAGCTTGTAGAAGATCAGGCAAGGAGAACTTTTGATTGTTCATTTGGTAGTTGAGCCTGAACTGCTCGAAGCTTTTGGGCAGGGAATGGAGTATGAAATCGATCTGGGTCTCGACGTCATATTCAGCACCAAGTACCTCAAGTTTGTTAAGGTGAGCCATCATTTGGAGAACGTGTTCCCTTACGGGCGTTCCCTCCACCATTTTCATTGAGAGCATGTCTCTCATGGTGATCTGGCGAGCCACATGGTTCTGATGTTGGAACATCGCTTTAAGATTGACCATGATGTCTGCAGCAGTTTCAACGTTTTGGTGTCTGTGTTGCAACACATCTGACATAGAAGCCAAGATGATACACTTTGCCATTTCGTTAGAATGCTCCCAGTCTAGAACCCAATCTAGACCATTTCGGGCTCGCCTCTAGATGTTTAACGAGTTCACACTCCAACGGGACTTATCACCCTCTCTCGGGATTGCCTAACAGCTACCTCACTTCACCACTAGTTATCTCTTACGAGAATGGGGTTTGGGTTTGGTGTTGTCTCCAACTATGGTGAGATTTTCCCTTACATTTGTTTAGCCTCAATGCTCAGGTTGGGAAAATCTCTCTAAGCGTAGGATACATCGTGGGTTTCTTAGATTGGGTTCTAGAACACTCTTTGAATATATTTGTATATCTACAGACTTGTGTTCTATGGTGGGAAAGCTTGAGTATATGTTCTCTTAGCTCTGTAGCATCGTTATCTATCTTCTCCGCACTTCCACACGTAATAATGAAGGAAGAACTTGTATTTATAGTGTGGATTTGAATGTTACCGTTGGAGAGAATCACATTCAAATCCATACTATTCTTTGTAAGTTCTGCAGCTTTTTCAGGCTGGTTGTCTTCCTCTCATTGGTCCACGTCAGCTGAATTCCAACGGCTATATTCCTCAGCTTCTTCACTTCGGAACATTCAGGTTTATACTGAGCATTCAGTACATTACTGAGTCTTCAGTAATTATTGTGCCTTCAGTATCCTTTGTCTTCTGTCTTTAGTATCTTCAGTCTTCTAAGTCTTCAGTGTCTTCTGAGTCTTCAGAGATATACTGATTGATATACTGAGTCTTCATACTGAGTCTTCAGTTTTCGATTTCATCTTGAGTCTTGATTCTCGATCTCACTTCGAGTCTTTCGGTTTCTCGATCTCACATCGAGTCTTGATTCTCGATTTCACCTTTGTGTCTTGAAACTTATCGAGTCTTGAAATCTATCCTGATCTATATCTGCTGACTATACATTGTGCAGATAACATCCTGAACACTCTAAAACTGAATCCTGACTCATCTATCAAGATTATCCTGAACATGTCATACTTAGGGGTTTTGGGATGTAATCAAAATCTTCTTTATTAAATTCATTTCCCAACAATTTCCCCCTTTTTGATGATGCCAAAACCATCTTGTTACAAAAACACTTAACCTATACTCAAGTTTCAGTTTTTCCTATTACAATACAAGAATGGCAAATCTCTCAACAATTTCACAATAAATCTCCCAACAATTTCTCAACACATCATAAGGCATATCAAATATAAAGACATGTAAAAAGATAATGAGATATTATCTTTGAGCATAAAGATAAAGTTTCATTGATTTTATGATATCAGTTACAGATTACAATGAACTTATCAAAAGTAAAGACAAAAACATAAAGAATTACAAGAGTCTTCAGTCTTGATCTTCAGTCTTCTTTGATCTTCAGCTCGGCTCCTGGCCTCAGGTCTATTTGAGCCTCAGTGTCTTCAGTGACATACTGAGTCTCAGGTTTCTTGATTCAATGGACCTTATGCGATCGGGTATCTCGACACTTTCAGCCGACCGAGTTGATTTCTTCGACTTGAGACATCGACCCTCAGGTCTCTTTTACTTACTGAGTCTCAGATCAGTTTTCTTTACTGAATCTCAGATCAGTTTTCTTTACTGAATCTCAGATCAGTTTTTCTTTTCTTGAATCTCGGATCGGTTTTACTTCTCGAGTCTCGGATCTTCTTGAGTCTCAAATTACTTTTTACAGGCTATCGATTTCTTTTTTTCGATCGATCATTTCATTGATCAGATCAACACCTATTCAGATCAATATATCAGGATAGCATCTGGTAAGTACATCATATCAGGTTATCATATCAGGTTATCATATTTGATCTTGATCACGTCTGATCTTGATCAATCTCATCTGCTCATCATTATATCTGATCTCGATCACGTCTGATCTTGATCAGTCTTTTTTGCTCATCTTCTGATTTGCAACCTTCTCTTCTGATTTGCTGGCTTTAGCTTTTCTTCTCTTTAAAAAATATTGCACAACTCATCAGTTAACTCCAAACTCTTCTAACTCATCTGATCTCGATCAGTCTCGTCTGTCTGCTCTCGATCATCTACTTCTGATTTCGTGAGTTCCCCCTCAATTTGTTCTTTCGTTCCCTCTCAACTTGTTATCTGTAAATTAACTTGAATAACACAAGTTCATAATGTTTTGGCATAGTTCATCAAAACTCAAATATCCCAACAAGGATGCCAAAACATTAAAATATATGCATTTTTAAAGAAACAGGTTTTCCTTTAAAAAGATCAGTTCAGGTGGTCACTTCTGAAATTAGTGAGCTTTAGAACTCCCGCTCTGATACCAATTGATAGGTATCAGTGCAGAGACGGGTTTTTAAAATAAGATTTGTTCAGGTGTTCACTTTGAAATTAGTGAACTTTAGAACTCCCGCTCTGATACCACTTGTTAGGCCCGGTGGAAAACCCATGAAATGCGGAATAATCATGAAATGCATATAAAAACAGGGGTGAAGGAATGGTGATTCCAGATTTTTTTCTTTTAAGCTCATGTGTTGTGTTTTGCTTTTGATCGAATGCATATGACAAGATAAGAATTGGACTTATCACCCTCCACGGGATTGCCTGTAAGCTTTCTGACTATCCAAGATAGTTTACTCACTTCTTCTACTTTGAGTTTTCTGACTACCTCTGTAGTTTACTTACTCAAACTGGACTTATCACCCTCTCGGGCTCGCCTCTAGATGTTTAACGAGTTCACACTCCAACGGGACTTATCACCCTCTCTCGGGATTGCCTAACAGCTACCTCACTTCACCACTAGTTATCTCTTACGAGAATGGGGTTTGGGTTTGGTGTTGTCTCCAACTATGGTGAGATTTTCCCTTACATTTGTTTAGCCTCAATGCTAAGGTTGGGAAAATCTCTCTAAGCGTAGGATACATCGTGGGTTGCTTAGATTGGGTTCTAGAACACTCTTTGAATATATTTGTATATCTACAGACTTGTGTTCTATGGTATGAAAGCTTGAGTATATGTTCTCTTAGCTCTGTAGCATCGTTAGCTATCTTCTCCGCACTTCCACACGTAATAATGAAGGAAGAACTTGTATTTATAGTGTGGATTTGAATGTTACTGTTGGAGATAATCACATTCAAATCCATACTATTCTTTGTAAGTTCTGCAGCTTTTTCAGGCTGGTTGTCTTCCTCTCATTGGTCCACGTCAGCTGAATTCCAACGGCTATATTCCTCAGCTTCTTCACTTCGGAACATTCAGGTTTATACTAAGCATTCAAGACATTCTTGAGTCTTGATAATCTTGTGCCTTGATATCCTTTGTCTTGATATCTTGATCTTACGAGTCTTGATTGTCTTCGAGTCTTGAGAGATATCTCGAGTCTTCATCTTGAGTCTTGATTTCTCGGTTTCATCTTGAGTCTTGATTCTCGATCTCACACCGAGTCTTTTCGGTTTCTCGATCTCATCTTGAGTCTTGATTCTCGATTTCTGCTTGAGTCTTGAAAACTCCGGTTCCACACTGAAACTTCAGTTTCTTCAGAAAATTATTGATTCTTCAGAATCTACCCTGATCTATATCTGCTGACTATAAATTGTGCAGATAACATCCTGAACACTCTAAAACTGAATCCTGACTCATCTATCAAGATTATCCTGAACATGTCATACTTAGGGGTTTTGGGATCTAATCAAAATCTTCTTTATTAAATTCATTTCCCAACAAAATCACATAATTCGATCACATGATTCATATTGAAATCTAAAAAAAAAAATGAACATGCATCAGCCAACATCTCAAAACAGTTTTAAATGAGCCTCTTGGGAGGGTCATCATTTAAATCACATTTAAGCAGGTTACAAACAAGAACAGTTACAAACCAATAATTTAAAAAAATTAATAGTTGGCTCCCACTTGACCAATATAAAATTGATAGGGACTTCGGCGAAGTATATGCATATCAATTTTATACCTAAGTAATAACCATGATTAAATACAGAATTACTGAATCTCATTGATTCTCTACCCGTCATAAGTCAAAGCAATAATTACTAACCACACACGATCCTATTTAAGGGTCGAAAATTTAAGAAATAACGAACCACTGAGGTCTAATTCTTCCTGGTTCAGTGCTGAAGAATTTATCCTCCTGTAGGTCCTGTTCAGTGCATCAGTCATGCACTAGTGTAATCTCTTGGTCAAGACAAGCCAATCTGAGCCTTACACTTTAACCTTTCACGATGGATTGTTCATTTCCATCTAGGTTGTGAACCGCGTACTTTTAGTTACAAGGGACTTGTTAATTTAATCTTCTGTGATCTGGTATCACTAAATTAACTACAATGTAACGCGTACAGTTTATTGAACAATTATGCAATAAATATATGTAACATTCAATGATATTTAAAGCATCAGTGATAAATAATTTATTTCAGTAACTAAGACAGAAAATTTAGTTTGGTTATACAAAGTAAAAGCATACTTTCCAGTATAACCCCAACAATCTCCCACTTATACTCAAAGTCTGCTTTTAAGTATACTACATCACATCTCGTGTAGTTCCTAATACGTGACATCTAATGTCACCTACACAAACCTAATAATATCTCCCACTTATACTCAAAGTAGATTCACAACGGTATTGACACTCATTCCTTCCACATGTCTCTCGAATGTATTCTGAGGCAGACCCTTTGTGAATGGATCTGCTAGGTTGTCTTCTGACGCGATCTTTACCACCTCTATATCTCCTCTCTTAACGATTTCTCGTATAAGATGGTATTTCCTTTCAATGTGTTTGCTGGCCTTGTGGGCTCTTGGTTCCCTTGAATTTGCTACTGCTCCGGCATTATCACAGTAAATAGTGATTGTGCTGGGCAAATTCGGAACTACATCCAAGTCCACTAGGAAGTTCTTGAGCCAAACCGCTTCTTTCCCCGCCTCGCAAGCAGCTACGTATTGGCTTCCATGGTAGAATCGGCGATGCATTTATGCTTAACGCTTCTCCATGTCATGGCACCTCCCCCCATGCAAAACACACTACCGGAGGTAGATTTTCTGGAGTCTAAGTCTGATTGGAAATCTGAGTTCGTGTAACCGATGGGGATTAGATTGTCTGACTGATAAACTAATATTTTATCCCGAGTTCTTTTCAGATACTTCAGAATGTCTTAACTGCCGTCCAATGCTCTTTTCCTGGGTTACTTTGATATCTCGCCACCATGCCAACAACAAAGCAGATATCTGGTCTCGTGTACAGCATTGCATACATAAAGCTTCCAACAGCCGAAGCATAAGGAATGCCTTTCATGTCATCTATCTCTTTCTGTGTCTTAGGGCACATATCCTTGGATAGATGGATTCCATGCCTGAAATGTACGAAGCCTTTCTTGGAATCCTGCATGCTGAATCGCTTCAAGACAATGTCTATATATGAAGCTTGCGATAAGCCTATCATCCTTTTCTTGCGATCTCAAGTGATCTTGATCCCAAGGACGTGCCTGGATTCCCCTACGTCCTTTATATCAAACTGTTTTGAAAGCCATTCCCTTACGTCTGACAACACGTTTACATCATCTCCGATGAGCAGAATATCATCTACGTATAGTACTAAGAATACCAATGCAGTTTTGACACGCTTCTTGTACACACGACTTTCGTATTCATTTTGATCAAACCCATAAGACTTTATTACACGATCAAAACATTGGTTCCAAGCTCTGGATGTTTGTTTGCGTCAGTAAATGGATTCTTGAGCTTACAAACTAGGTGTTCTTGGCCTTTTTCAATGAAGCCTTGGGGTTGTTGCATATAGATTTATTCTTCAAGACTCCCGTTAAGGAAAGCCTTCTTGACATCCATTTGCCAGATTTCAAAGTCAAGATGCGCAGCAATCGACAAGCCTTGCCTTGAAAAGGTTTCCTCATAGTCGATCCCTTCTTTTTGAGTATAACCTTTTACCACAAGCCTTGCCTTGAAGGTTTCCACCTTCCCATCCGGTCCTCTTTTCCACTTGTATACCCACTTGCAGCTAATTGGTTTGACCCCGTTGAGTGGTTCGACTAGCTCCCACACTCTGTTATGATACATAGAACCCATTTCGGCTTCCACTGCTGTTTGCCAAGAAACCAAATCCTTTTCTTGGATTGCCTCGTCGTAAGTCCATGGGTATGATTCATCTTGACCGGGGACTAAGTCCGAGGACTCTCCTATCCCCATGAATCTCTCGGGTTGTCTCACAACCCTCCCACTACGTCTAGGTTCTGGTTGTGTAAGTGTGTCGTTTGGTATGTCATCTTGTACAGTTGGCACTGAGGTTAGCCCTCTAAGCTCATTTAAGGTAATCTTACTTCTGGGCTTTTTGTCGTTCATATAGTCTTATTCCAAAAATCTAAAGTGGGTGCTTATTACCACCTTTTTATCCTCGGGACCATAGAACATACACACTTTTGTTCCCTCGGGGTATCCTATAAACATCCTTAATTCTGATCATGGATCCAATTTTCCGGCTTCCTTGTCCAACACGTAGGCCGGAAACCCCCAAATTCTCATGTGTCTTAAACTGAGCTTGCGCCCGGTCAACAATTCTTTGTTAGTTTTGGGCACCAAGTTCCGAATATAAGCCGCTGTTTCCAAGGCGTGACCCCACAACGACTTGGGTAGATCTGCATAACTCATCATTGATCTAACCATTTCTAAAAGAATTCGGTTTCTTCGCTCTGCAACCCCGTTTTGTTGAGGGGTTCTAGGTGCAGTTAGCTGGGATACAATCCCTTCATCTGACAAGTAGTTCAAAAACTCATCGCTGAGGTACTCGCCTCCACGATCAGATCATAGGGACTTGATACGTTTTTCCCTATGATTCTCTGCTTGAGCCTTAAATGTTGGGTAATTAAAATCATACTTTCCAGTATAATCCCAACATTAAATTCTTTGAATTTGTCAAAGGTCTCAGATTTATGCTTCATAAGGAAAATATAGTCGTACCTTGAGTAATCATCAATGAAGGTGACAAAATACTCATAACCTCCTCTTGCTTTGATTGACATTGGACCACTAACGTCCGTGTGAACGATTTCAACACTTCTTTGGCTCTATTCCCCTTGGCTTCGAATGCCCTCTTGGTCATTTTACCCTCCAAGCAAGATTCGCAAGTTGGGATTTGTTCAACATTGAGAGACTCCAATGAACCATCTTCTACCAATATTTAAATCTTTTTTGGATTAATATGACCCCATCTAAGATGCCATAGAAGTGTCTCGTTCACGTCTGATGAACGTTTTCTTTTATCAGAAACAGTTGATGTGTTATAGGATGCATTTCGTGAGTGGTGTGCACAGTTAATTGTAAAGAGATTATTCAACAATGTTCCATGACAGATAAATTTATCATAATGAGAAATGGTAACAAATTTATCAAAAGTAACCGAATATCCGTCAATGTAAAGTTTAGAAACCGAAATTAAATTCTTTCTAAAAGTAGGAACGTAAAGAACATCTCTTAAAATTAAAACTCTGTCTTCAAAAGACAGGTGCACTTCTCCCACTGCTTTAGCTGCCACTCTCGTAACATCGCCCAGTGTGATGAGGATCTCACTCCCACTAAGTTGTCGGGTCTGCTTGAACCCCTGTAAAGTGAAACAAACATGATCAGTGGATCCCGTATCCACCACCCATAAATGGGAGGCATACGCCGCTAAACAAGTTTCAACAACTAGTGCGTGAGAATTACCTTTCTTTCCATTCCTTTTGGGTTTGAAACAGGCTGACCTCCAATGTCCCTTTTCACCGCAGTTGAAGCACTTCCCCTTAGCTGGTTTACTCACTCCTCCACTTCCCTTCACCTTTTCTTTGCCATTGGCAACACTTGAGTTCACTTGCTTGTGGCCTTTGTCCTTCTTCTTTCTCTTACCACCCTTTGGCCTAGAAGAAGAAGAAGGTCCATTTGCTACCAAGGCTTGGCTCTTTTGCCCCAGTATCGCCTCTGCTGAGACTAAAGCTTGCAACAGGTCAGGCATCAAGAACTTCTGATTGTTCATTTGGTAGTTCAGCCTGAATTGTTCAAAACTTTTCGGCAGAGAATGGAGCACGAAATCGATTTGGGTCTCGATATCGTATTCAGCGCCAAGTACCTCAAGCTTTTTAAGGTGAACCATCATCTGGAGAACGTGCTCCCTTACGAGCGTTCCCTCCACCATTTTCATAGAGAGCAAGTCCCTCATGGTGATCTGACGAGCCACACGGTTCTGATGTTGAAACATCGCTTTAAGACTAGTTATGATGTCTGCAGCGGTTTCAACGTTTTTGTGTTGGTGTTGCAACACATCTGACATTGAAGCCAAGATGGTACACTTTGCCATTTCGTTGGAACGCTCCCAGTCAGCATACTCTTTCTTAACCGCTTTAGTTGACTCATCATTTGGCTTTTCAGGTTTAGGTGTAGTGAGAACCCAGTTATGGCTTTGTGCAGTGAGGACAATAGTAAGTTTACGATTCCAATCAACGAAGTTTTCACCAGTAAGAAAATTATCTTTAAGTATATTGAACAGTGGATTAAAATGTTGCGACATGCTGAACTGAAATAAATAACAATTTGTATAAGCACAAATATATCACAAAATTTGATCACATGTTTCATATTAAAATCTCAAAAAAAAATATGAACATACATCAGCCAACATCTCAAAACAGTTTAAATAAGCCACGTGGGGTGGGTCATTATTTAAACACATTCAAGCAGGTTACAAACAAGAAACAATTATAAACCTTTAATATCGAGATTAATAGTTGGCTCCCACTTGACCAATATAAAATTGACAGGGACTTCGGGGAAGTATATGCATATCAATTTTATACCTAAGTAATAACCATGATTAAATACAGAATTATTACTTCGCTTTGAACGAGCCTCGTGGGGAGGGTCATCGTCGCCACTAATAATAACCCACAATCATCTATTCGGAATTTATTCATGTGAAATCTATCTTTTGGCCGTCCCGTGGGGGGAATTTCTCCAAAAGAATCCACAAATAAATAAATCATGGAGGTCAAAATTAATTCAATTTTATTATCCAGAATAAAATTATCAATTAATTGTTTAAACATACTTAGTAATTTTTTGAAGATGAGATTTTTCGTTGGGCAATTCTCATGCAAACACATTTAAACAAATTAAATAAAGCACAAGAAAACACAACAATAAATCAAGCAAAGCAGAAAAATAAACATATTGGGCACAAATTATCAAATTGTCATGGTTTGATTTTTCTTGGCTTGATTTTTGAAGAAACGCCGTCTTGAATTTCTCCCACTCGATCGTCTCGAATAATCACGTCTCGTGCACCGATCAGCTCGCGGGTCGGGGTGCATGCCTTGCACCCGACCCGACCGTGTCGATTTCGCCCGTGCGGGCACGCCACAGCGCCTAGCGCACGTCGCCAGGCGGAACTCGGCACTACTCAGTAGCTTCGGCAGGGCGCCGCGCGTACCCGCGCGCACCCATGCGCACGCCATCGCGCGCGCTCATCTAGTCTCCTGCCTCGCTCGCCTGCTCCGCGTATGCTCGCACGTCCAGAGCGCGATCCCGCCTAGCGCCATGCGCCTGGCCCGTCCGCCTGGTGACGTCCGCGTCGTGTGCATGCCTCCTTTGGTACGTTTTGCGCAACGCATGTCACCTACGTACGATTCCGGATATATCCTTTAATTCTTCGTCTCCGCCTCCGTTTCCGATCCGGTTATGATTTTTATTTACGAAAAATAAATAAACCTAGATCTAGACTAGTCTATTACATTGATCAAATCAAACAAATCCTAATCTACTCGTGGATTTTCTCACGAGACAAAATGAATTCGAACGAATCGAATTAAAAACCACAATTTATATGCATGCATAAATAAACACATTAAATTCCATGACAATTGGATACCTGCAAAAAAAATCTACCAATTCTACTATCCAATTTCAAATTTAATGAAAATGAATTAAATTACAATTTAATATTCAGAGCCCGAAACCGAGGCTCTGATACCAGTTATTGGGGAATTAATTACCCGGATCTATTCGGGATGAATATTTAAATACAAATTTAATTCTAACAATTATTACTAGCATGAATTAATCCTATATTAATTCAAATAATAATTCAACAACCAATCACGCATATAAACAGTTCACATAAAACCTACGCATGCAGAATTACTACGGATTTACGTGAACTAACCTCTTGGAGTGACAACCGTTGAGAAGATTAATCCCGTTCAATCGAACACACCGAAAGACCTTCTCAAGTATTCCCTTTGTCCTTGGTCAACAATCCGGTGGTAGGAACTCGTGAACAATTTAACAAAAAGGAAAAATAAAATTATGTTGCACCACCTTTGTGGTTTCTAATTTTTCCAACACATGGAATTGCACTGGGGATGAAACACTCATCCCCTATTTATAGATATTGGGTTGGTCAAATTTTTGGGGTGGAAAATAGGATGGAAAAATCTTTTCTTGATCTTCAAGAAATCTTGAATATATCCCATATATTCTTTTCTCCATAATAAAAAATTCCACAAAAATCCCAACTCCCTATTGTTATGGTATTTTTCGAAAAATTAAGGAATAGGAATCCAAGATTTGGATCTTCTTGAATTTATGGGATGTTGGTCCCGGTGTAAATGAGTCTTCCACGTGTATGGGGGGGGAATACACGTGTTCAGTGATTTTTAAAACCTTTTCTTTCACTGAGGTCAGATGGATCAGGTTATCCTGATATTTTTGCCCTGAGAAGCACAAATCCCCCTGAGTCAAAGTCTACTGCTCCGGCATTGTCACAATAAACAGTGATTCTACTGGGAAAATTCGGAACCACATCCAAGTCCACTAGGAAGTTCTTGAGCCAAACCGGCTTTTTCACATTTTGCCTCGCAAGCGACTACATATTCGGCTTCCATGGTAGAATCTGCGACGCATTTCGCTTGGACGCTTCTCCATGTCACATTTTCCTCCTCCCCATGAAAAACACACTCTGGGAGGTAGATTTTTTTCAAGTCTATGTCTGATTGGAAATCCGAGTCCGTGTAGCCGATGGGGATTAGACTATCTGACTGATAAATCAACATTCTATCTCGAGTTCTTTTCAGATACTTCAGAATGTTTTTAATTGCCGTCCAATGCTCTTTCCCCGGGTTACTTTGATATCTTGCCACCATGCCTACGGCAAAGCAGATATCCGGTCTCGCATAAAGATTGCATACATAAGGCTTCCGACAAATCGTTTAAGCATAAGGAATACCTCTCATGTCATCTATCTCATTTTTGCGTCTTGGGGACATTTTCTTGGATAGATGGATTCCATGTCCGAAAAGGTAAAAGCCTTTCTTGGAATCTTGCATCTTTGAATCGTTTCAAGGCAATTGTCTATGTATGAAGCTTGCGATAAGCCTATCATCATTTTCTTGCGATCACGAGTGATCTTGATCCCAAGGATGTGTCCGGCTTCCCCTAAGTCCTTCATATCAAACTATTTTGAAAGCCATGCCCTTACGTTTGATAACACCATCACATCGTTCCCGATGATCAGAATGTCGTCTACGTATAGTACTAAGAATGCCAATGCAGTTCTGACACGCTTTTTATACACATAACCTTCAAACTCGTTTTGATCGAACCCATAAGACATTATAACAGAATCAAAACATTGGTTCCAAGCTCTGGATGCCTGTTTGAGTTCGTAAATGGACTTCATGAGCTTACAAACTAGGTGTTCTTGGCCTTTTTCAATGAAGCCTTGGGGTTGTTGCATATAGATCTCTTCATCAAGACTTAGTTAAGGAAAAGCCATCTTGACATCCATTTGCCAGATTTCAAAGTCAAGATCAAGAAGAATCGATAAGAGAATTCGGATGGACTTAAGCATGGCTACTGCTGAAAAAAGTTTCCTCATAATCGATCCCTTCTTTCCGAAAGTATAACCTTTCGCCACTAGTCTTGCCTTGAAGGTTTCCACCTTCCAGTCCGGTCCTCTTTTTCTCTTATACACCCACTTGCAACCAATGGGTTTGACCCCATTAAGTGGTTCGACTAGCTCCCACACTTTGTTATGAAACATAGAACCCATTTAAACTTTTCATTCTTTTTTTGCCAAGAATCTGCATCCTTGTCTTGGATTGCCTCGTCATATGTCCATGGGTCCGATTCGTCTTGTCCAGAATCAAGTCCGAGGACTCTCCTATTCCCATGAATCTCTCAAGTCGTTTCACAACCCTCCCACTTCTGACGAGGTTCGGTTGTGTAAGTGTGTCGTTTGGTATGTCATCTTGTACGGGTTGGCAATGAGGTTTGCCTCCTTAGCTCATTTAAGGTAATCTCATACGGGTCTTCTTTTCGTTCATATAGTCTTCTTCCAAAAATCTAAAGTGGGTGCTTATTACCACCTTTTGATCTTGGGACCATAGAACATACACCCTTTTTGTTCCTCGGGGTATCCTACAAACAACCTTAATTACGATCGAGGATCGATTTTTCCGGCTTCCTTGTCCAACACGAGGTAGGACACCCCCAAATTCTCATGTGTCTCATACTTGGCTTGCGCCCGGTCCATAATTCTTTGGGAGTTTTGGGAACCGATTTGGATGGCACCAAGTTGAGAATGTAATTTCTTTGTTTCCAAAGCATGACCCCGTAAGCGACTTGGGAAGATCCAGATAACTCATCATAGATCTAACCATTTCCTAAAGAGTTCTGTTTCTTCGCTCTGCAACCCCGTTTTCTTGAGGGGTTCCGGGTGCAATGAGCTGGGATGCAATCCCTTCATCAGATAAGTAGTTCAAAAACTCATCGCTGGGGTATTCGCCTCCACGATCAGATCGTAGAGACTTAATATGTTTTTCCTTATGATTCTCTGCTTGAGCCTTAAATTCTTTGAATTTCTCAAAGGTCTCAGATTTATGCTTCATAAGGAAAATGTAACTGTAGGTCCCGAACGGGTTTTGTGAGGGCAGAAGTCTAGAGGGGAGGGGTGAATAGACTTCTAAAAACTTTTTTCTTGCAGATCGGGTGTGATGGCGTTAGCTTTGATCGAGTCGAAGTGAATCGTTTTGGGCGATAACCAACTTACTAATCGCTCAAAAATCGATCGATTCAGAACTATCGGTTTAAGCGATGTGTGCGGAAGCTTAAGTTTTACCCGTGAAAAACCAGTTTTTATAAATCGATTCCAAAGTTAGTGTTTTAACGGTTGGTGAAGTGTCAAGCTTGATCGATCGAAGCTTGGTGCTAGTTGATCTCAACTTAGAATATGTATGCGCTTTTAAAGGTTGTGTGTAATTGTGTGAGCGGTTAATCAAAGCGGTAAAGGCACACAAGATTTATAGTGGTTCGGACAAAACAACCCCACGCCCACTCTTCCCTATCACAACAAGGGCACCAACTTAACCAACTGGACTTAGTTTTTTATGTGTTAGTCCAACACAAGACACCGACAGATATTTAAGGAGTTCTCACTCAACCGATCCCGTAAATCGTAACTAGAAACCCTAGATCGAAATCTTGCTAAACAACTTAACCTAACTTGGGTTTGGATAAGATTGTTTTGGTTCCAACTATGAAATCTTTTCTAGTGTTTAAGGTAGCCTATCAGCTAGATGAAAAGATTTCTATGCTAAGAACTTATGGGATGAACACTTAATATAATAATCTTCTTGATCGTGTTCTTCGTGCGGAAATCTGATAATTGCTTGAGCTTCTTGATTGATCAGTGTTTCCGTGTCTTCACTCTGAAGTGTGATCCCATATTTATAGACCTTGAAATCAAAGAGCCGTTGGAGAGCAATTTGAATTTCAGGCTATATTAGGTAGGTTTGCAGGATTGATGTGACGTGCTTCAGGAACGGCATGGCCGAAAGCGTAAACTTGTATTTTATAGCCGTTAGAGAGAGTAGCATCAAATCCCTTAATTGTCGGCTCCGATCATACGTGACTTGTTCTTATTGGTTAACAGACGCACTTTTCAGTGTTGTTCTTCCAACTAAAGTTGACATTCTTCTTGTTCCGATCATAGACGTATGACTTAGGTGAAACATCAGTTTTTCACTGGTGGTATTTGTCCCGATCAATCGAAGCGATCGATCTACCGATGGAGTCTTCTGGTGCCGGTTGACTTAGCTTCAACTAGCAGACTCGACTGATGTAGGTTTTCTGGTCTGATCTTCTGGAAGTCATCTGATCTTCAAGTATTCTGAGTTTGAGCTTTATGACTTCAGCTGAGATATCTGACTAGATCAGATCGATCCGATCTTCTTGTTCTTCTAAAGCATTCGGCCCGCTCGGATATCAGTTGTTCTTTGGATCTTCGGATCTGACTTAAACATATTGAGGTTCCCCATCAATATGTGACCTATCTATTACATCAGTTGTTCTATACAGTAATTATCAACTGGTATTCTATAAACGGTAATATAAACATCAGTCAGCTAACAGGTCTGACTGGTCCTATTACATGTGTTTCTGGAACTTTTATCAAAACTATAAATTTCCCAACAATTTCCTTTTTTTTGATAAAACCAAAAACACGAGAAACCAAACACGCTTGATAAATATAGAAATAAAGAAAGAGCACATAATCAGAACACAATGAGATTTTGTCTTAGGATCAGAAAATAAACTTTTCTCATTAGATATGTCGATTACATGTTACATCAGAAAAGTTTGAATTTAAAAACAGCTGATCCTTAGAAGTCTTCTGATTCTTCACTCTTTAGGCTTGTATCCTTCTGGCATCTCTCTTTGATCTTGAGGTACGTTGAAAATCTGATATAGTTTCCATTTGACATCATCGTCCTGCGAGGATCAGTTATATGCGTTTTGCTCAGGATGTCAAAGTAGAATCTCTGAAATGTCAGTCTGTCAAATAAGCCATCTGCCTTCTTCGAGTAATCCAACAGATCATACTCTTGGCGAGATATTTTTACATTGATAAGTTTGGCCTCATTTTCCAGATACTTCAGAAAATCTGGATATTTATTTTCTAACCAGTTGAGGAATTCATCATCTGGAGATTCTTCTCGTGGAACAAGATTAAGGACAAAAGCATCCAGAAGCCATTCACTTCTGATCTTGTTCCATTCCTCAAACCTCTTAGCATGTGCAGCAGTTTTTGGAATGATCTCATCAACTCTTCGCTGGCGGTGAGGTTCGTACAACAGATTTTCCAGCCTTTCCTTTCTTCGCTCTCGATCTGAATTTTTTCTTCAGATTTTCTGCCTCTGTCAATTTTTCTGCCCTTCTTTCTTCTTCACTTTTTCGGGTCTCTTCAGCAATCTGCTCTTTGGGCGATTTCTCGGCCCGGTTCCTTATCTACCAGATTCCGGCTAGTGCTTCTTGTGACTATTTTAGTCCGAGTGGCCGGATACAGTTGTGATGTCCCAAAGACCAGCAGTAGCCTACCTTTTGTGATGTCCCAAAGACCAAGTAAAGCAGCCTACCTTTCTTGCTTTTTTTGACTTTTCCATCTTTTTCAGAGACTTCGTTAGAAAAAAAAGATCCAGATGGTTTAGTCTTTGTCCATAGGCTTCAACTATGCAATTAGGTCTTCGTTGTTACGATCATGTCGATGTTGGTTTCTCCTCCGTCCTTCCCCCTTTTTGGTTTGATCAAAAGAGAGTCGTGAGTGGGAAGTTAGGGATCCAAAATCGGCCCGATATTGCCTGTTGAGATCGCAAGCAGATAAACACCGAACTTGAAGCGGTTAGATGTTCAACCTTCGAGATCATTTCGGTCTTGACAGATTCCATGGCAAGAGAGAGTGTAAAAATTAGTTTGTCAAGTTTCTCTTCAGTCAATTCGAGCTTTTCGGTGAGCATCGAAAAAGAAACTTGTTGTTGATCCACTGAATGACTTGTCATCAAGCGGATTTTATAAGTTAAGCAGAACCACGGTGGTCACAGATTTGGGGGAGAACGATCTTTGATTCTTTGCAATCGGGAAATAGCCAATTCCCTTTGATGTTGTTATTTCTTTGAGGCCAATACGCCTCGATCGCCTATCACTCCCTCAACTTCTACTTTCGGGAGATCTTTGAGACAAGATCCGATCTCCCGAAATTGATCGTGATGATGTGAGATGTTGGAATGTTTTGCGTCACTTGATCGATTTTGATTGTTTGTGCCTCCGATTGGTTGGTCATGAAGCTCGCGGCACAGTTCCACTATCATCGGCAGCTCTGTATCCTTCATTGTAGCATCGCCTTTCAGAGCTTCTTGAGCGATCTCCGATTCGCCTTGTTCGGTTTCAACCCAGCTTCCTGTTGATCGAGCTTTGATAGATCGGTAGTTATCGGCTCGGTGGTGATCCTACTTTTAGCAGATTTCCTCATATCGAAATCAAAATCTGCAAACTCATCAAGACCGCCCATTTGTTCAATAATCATTATAAAATCCGAGAAGCTTTTTTAATCCGAGATCTCTCGGTGAGGATCTCCATAACTTCTTCTCTAATAGCGGGATGGGCGACCAGTTCCGGATACATCTCATCAATTTCTTGTTCGATTTGCATTTCGACCATTTTCCCCTGTGATGGTCTTTGATGATCTAGACTTCGAGAATTATCCGTCAGATTCCAGTTGATGAGATGTGGAGGGTTACGGTGGTGCTTGAGTAGGCGAAAGTTATGCGATTGCTCGACTGTCCATTTAGAGGTTCTCCATTGTGGAGGCAGTCGCTGGTAAGATAATTGGATAAATCGAAGCAGTAAGGTTTCAAGGGTTCATGAACTGTTGTAGTTTGAGGTGATAGAGATCTTCAAGCATGGAAATGTAGTTTTAATCTTCTCCGAGGAGAAATTTCGATTCAGTTTTCGGGTGGAATAGTAGAGAGACATGCTCGTGACCATTAATCCGAGTGGTGAATCGTTAAGAAACTTATGGAATCAACATTGACCAAATTTGGAGGAGAAGGAGATCGTTAATCCCATCTCGTGCTTCTTTTCGGGGAATTAACCCAATAAATCGAGTATATCGTGGTTGGCGAGCTCGGCGTTTGAGATGCAATGGATATTCGATTTTTCATCACGATTTTTGTGGTGTGCGAAATTTCAAATGCTTATGAGGAATGATCTGGCGATTGATTTTCTATCATCGACTCATCTTCTAAGCATCGGAGTCATGGAGGCTTGCTTCAAACTATTGCAGGACTTGAAAATTTTGGACCAACCTCTTCTTCTCTGGACCTTCACCAAGCTTTTTTTTTTCTTTCTTTCAAGCAAAGGGTATGCAATGAACCCTTTTATAAAGATTTCAAAGTTATGATATTGACAAACGGTGTAGACGCAAGATGGCCGAAGATTTTTAGACTTCCTTGCGGGATTTTTCCCTTCTTCGTCTTTGGGGAGAGTCCGATTAAGCATATCATCGTCGCCGGTGGCGGTGGCCCAAATATGGCTAAAGTGGTGGAGAGGAATGCCTTGTAGGACTTGATCCATTCTCATTTCCCATCCGGCATTTGGCATTTTGTCTTGTAGGATAACGCAACCTTGTTGAGATTCTTGATCCTCTTCTTCAGATAGACCTGCCTCCACTCATCAACTCCAAATTTATCATGTTCTTGGAGTAGAATGGCCTTTAGGAACCCATGCCAATTGATGTTCTTGGCTTCATCAATTATTGCGACCATCTTGCATGCAGTTTGGTGATGTAAAACAGCATGAAATTTGAATGAAATACCCATAATTGTTTTTGACAAAATGTCAAACAACAATCGGTATTTCCTCTTGAGCATTGGCTTTAACAAAGCCCTCGACGTATGATGTTTGTCGGCCTCTACGATGAGCTTGTTTACGATCATTTCATCTTGATTCTCCCTGTAGTGAGCAGGCGAGATTCATCCTTTTGGTAGGCTGAACAGACGAGTTATATCCTCATTCGTCAGTCTGATCTTTTCTCCGGTGACTGTCGAAAGTAGTTCTTCTCCTGGAGCATCTGTATCCACCCTTAAATTTCTTACGAATTCGAGGGGCTTTTCTTTGCATCTTTGGATTGCACGTTGAAAGCGGACAATATTTCTCAAGTCCTGCTTTCTTGAAATTTCCTCTACTTCCATTGATTAGGATCCTTTGTAACCCCAAATTGTGCGAACTTGTCCTCGATAATCTTTAATGTCGAGGTTCAAGCATAATTGCACATTATTTTACCCATACCGTGAGTGATCATCTACGAAAAGATAAGATAGATTCGGTTAAAATTGTGCATAAATACTAAGAATATCACATATGCGAAACCAAGAAAACAATAAAAACATAATATGAGGATATCAACGATTGACAAAATCTTTAAGATCAATGGTTTTAAAAGAATGATTCATCAAATAATCGAAATTACCAGATTTCATTTTTTAGGAAAGATAAACTTGAAACTTAAGAAAAACACTTTGAATCGCAGAGAAGTAATCTGGAGAGTTTTTAAAAATAAATCGCAAGTTTGTGATTTGGAAAACTATGGTAGGGTTTTTGATGAACCTTATAAAAAGATGAGGAGGAACAAAAGACAAGATTTGGAAGATCAACCGTTTGAAAAGATTAAACGATCCAGATTAAGCGGTTTTGATCGAATGGTTGGAAAAAATACGTCTAAAAACCTTTTGGATTTAAAAGCTCATTTTGTAGCAATTAATACATGTACCCACGTCCGCATTAAATGATTTGCGGGGATACGCCACACGGTAATCGTCTGAAGAAGGCAAATAAAAGCAGATAAGATCCGATAAATAAGCAAATAATAACGGGGGTTTAGGAAAGGCGTATCGGTTGGATCGATATAATGTCGGTCAATACCACTTGAAGTTGATTCCACTTGTTGATCTTAGTTTTACGCCTAAACCTTATAATTTCCAATTTGTTCTTTTCAACCGATCTGTTTCATTTTTGTGTCCGATTTTTTCCTTCGATCCTCCTTGATCGGTTGAAGTTCCTTCAACCGATATTTATTTTTTCTCATAGATCGATATATCCGATTTGTTGAGGTTTCAAGATCAAGATGATCTTCCTTATCCGATCGGGCCAGTTTCGTATGTAATCAGATTTTGGTTGCCCTAATCTGATTCTTCTCAGATCAAGCCAAAGTGTTACCGCCAAAACTTAGTCTAGAATAGTAGTCTCTATTCCCTAAGTTGGCGCGATTTGACATGCGTGATGCAAATTTCTCTAAAAGGCTTTTTGAAATCAAATTTGCATTTGCACCCTTGTTTGGCCTCTATAAATTGGACCAATGTTTTACACAACATAACCCGTTCACCATACTTATGTTCTTTGTAAAAACATGCATTACGGTGAACCCTTATTTCCAAATTGAAACTTCCAAGCAAACACCTTTAACCCTTTTCAATGATTTCTTCTCAAATCAACCCTGTGTGTCCCTTTATCCTTTGTTTTTTCGTGACGTCATCAAAGATTTCACATACAATTGTTGCCAAGCTTCTCTACCACCACGATTAAACAATAAAGCGGATCTGATCGTCATGAATCGAGAAGACACTTTCCTAACCGTATGCATCTTGTGTGTCTATCGTTATGGCGTAACTAGCATCAACAGACTTCGATCGATATAAAACATGAGTTTGATATACGGTCTTGATCGGACAACGGTGATCTTGTTATATCAACTCTATTTTTACATGTAGCACATGTGCCCATAAGGTCTTTGAACCAAACTCTTGCACACGTGTGCTCCATTTCTGTTGGAGAGTCCATTGACTTGGTCTAAGGGCTCTGGCTTAGAAATCCTATCAACGCTCTCGCTCCCTTTGGGTTTTAACCCTTAAGAAATCAAAAGTCGAATTTAGCGGCTTTAGGATTACTTTAAAGCCTCTCTCACCCTTGTTAAGTGGGGGAAAATGAGAGCATCAGATTTAAAATCTCTCTCTCCCGCACTTCTTGGGTTAGGATGAGGGTTTAGGGTTATAGGTTTAGGGTTTTCGGTTATGACTTATGTAATGACCTCCGGGTCCTTTGTACTTGTAACTTGTAATGTAATCGACCTTGGTCTTTATCAATGAAAAGTTCTATTATTCCATTGTTGTGTAAATTCTCTGCTTTCTTATGCGATTGTAGGCTTTAATCTGTGAATCTTGCTTGTTGAATATCAACTAAATCGACTTACAAAGATGTAAAATAACCCAACTGATTTAATCAGATATTCCTTTTAAATTGAGTGTTTCCTTTAATCTGATAAACCTTAAATCTGATCAGTTCCTTTAATCTGATAACTTGTAATTCTGATCGATTTCTCACATCAGTTCCTTGATCGATCTTACGATCGATTGAGATACCAAACTCAATCGATTCCTTTCAACCCTTTGTGTTAGTCTCTTAACCAGCTGGTTCTGGAGAACAATCCATCAAGCATTTTAGGTGCTTTTACTCCAAGATCCAGAAGCCCTAGCTCATTACACAATTCTCTGAATCTAATCTCAGCTAGTGGCTTGGTTAGAATATCAGCTTTCTGTAAATCAGTGTGAATCTTTTCCATTCTGATATTCTTCTTTTCAACATGATCTCTTATAAAATGGTGTATCGCATCCACATGCTTGCATCTTGTATGTAGAACAGGGATTCGAGTGATTGCAATAACTATTAAACATCGGCTGCATCACGAGAATATAGGTACATTCTTAGCTACGATGTTATAATCCTCACTTGCCGACTAAGCTAAGAGCGGTTGGGAGCAACGACTTCCTGCATCCATATATTCGCTCAAGTAGTAGACGCCATGAATCGGTGTGCGCTTCTTTGAAAACCACGAGATCGGTTTACTTCCTAAAAGTTCCGACATATTCACGAGGTTGACTTCTGTCAATCTTGCAACCTCCATAATCGAATCGAATACCCACTAAGCTCTAGATTATCATCGATGGGTAAAATAAAACAAGGTTTCTTGTCCCCTTCAGATACTTAAGAATCCGCTTTAGTCGCTTCTAGGTGGCTTTGCATTGGATTTGCTCGAAATCGCACATACACTCTTTTGCCAAAGGTGATATCCGTCCTTGCGGTCGGTATAGTAGAGATCCAATGAGAGCCCTATATTCTTTCTGATTTGTTTTCTGACCATCCTCATCTGGATCCATCTTGAATCCAGTCATCATAGGAATTTTGGCTTCCTTGCAATTTTGAACTCCAAACTTAGCCAATAAATTCCTAGTGTACTTTGCTTGGCAGATGAATATCCCTTCTGCACTTTGCTTCACTGGAGACCCAGAAAGTAATTCATCTGTCCCATCATGGACATCTCGAACTTCCCTTGCATCAGTTTGCTGAATCTTTCACATAGACTCTTGTTAGGAGATCCGAAGATGATGTCGTCTCGTAGATCTGAACCATCAGAATATCTTCTCCATCTTCTATTCTGAATAAGGTTCTGTCCACTGTTCCTTTAGTGAACCCAATTCGGTCGATCAAGAACTGAGAGAGTGTATCATACCAAGCTCGAGGAGCTTGTTTCAGGCCATAAAGAGCTTTTCTTAAACGGTACACTTGGTTGTTCTTTTCGAAGCCTGGAGGTTGTTCGACATAAACTTCCTCTGCTAGTACCCCGTTTAAAAATGCACTCTTTACGTCCATCTGATACACAGTGAACCCTCTGTGGGAAGCATATGCTTAAGCTTGACCGAATGGCTTCTAAGCGGCGCCCGGTGCAAAGGTCTCGCCATAATCAATTCTTCCGATTGTGAATACCCCTTAGCAACAAGTCTTTGCCTTATTTACGGTGATGACATTTTTCTCATCTCTCTTGTTCTTGAAAACCCACTTCGTGCCAATTACGTCTTGATGATTTGGTGCATCTACCGGTTCCCAAACTTGATTTCTATTCGAATCGTTTCCGACTCTCCTCCCGCATGGCTAGAATCCGACTTGCGTCTTGTAGAGCTTCTCTATTGTTGTTGGTTCCTTCATAGACAAATAACAAAGAATACATGGCACTTTCACCAATCGATGTCTAGTTTTAACTTTATCGATGGGTCTCCGATGATCGATCGGTTGGATGATTTGGTTATCCAGTCCTTCGTTTCGATTTGCGTCGGTTTGGTGAACATCATCCATTTCGATAAAGGTTCATTACTAGCGATTTGGGAGTGGTGCATAATTACGATCCACTTGATAAGAACATGTCTCGGTGATGTTGGACTCATCATGTGTCGATGTACGTTCGTGGGAACTTCAGTGTTCCCCCGAACCGGATGGTTCGATTGATCTTATCTCACCAGACGACCTTCTTCATCGACAGTTTTTCGTACCTTAGGATACGAATGATCGGTGAATCAACTAGATCGGAATGTATCTTTATTACGGTTTTCGATTCTTTTCCTTGATCATTAGTCGATCCATTTTCGAGCATCAGTCTTGGTTGATCAGTACATCTTGTTCGATACGGATTTCTCTTGTTCAAGAGATGCTTCATCAAAGACTACATGGGGTGTTTTTCTTCCACAAGTAGGGTTAAATGCATTGTAAACCCCCGAAAGCCTTGCTAGATGAGGAATATCCTAAGAATATACCCTCATCCGACTTGGCCTCAAAAGTCTTCAACCGATTCTTCCCATTGTTGTGTATGAAACACTTACACCCAAAAAACATGGAAGTAAGAAACACGAGGTTTTTGTCCTTCCACGATTCATAGGGTGTTTTGTAGTGAGCCTTAGTCGGAAGAAGACATCATTACGAGTATGACATGCAAAGTGTTGATTGCTTCACCGTAAACGGCGTGGTATTGCATGTTCAAACTAACATCGTCTGGCGAAGCAACTTCTTTGAGAGTTCTGTTCCTCCGTTCAGCTACTCCATTTTGTTGTGGCGTCCTTGCAGCTGATGTTTCATGTTGTATACCAAACTTAGAGCAAAAATCAGTAATAAAAGAGTTCGTAAATTTGCATACCTTTTTATCGATCCGATTTTTACTACACCCGACACCCTTCTCATTTTGTAATTTTTTTAGCGACTTGGCCCAAATTTCGGGTATTTTATTTTTGTCGTCTCATTCTTCCTATGTAAGAATATAACCCTGTAAACTTGGAATAGTCATCCACGATTACAGAGTATATTTCGTCCGTTGAGATCGACCGGTGTAATCGGGTCCAAATAGATCCATATAAATTTGAAGATACTTTCTTTTGGATCTGCCGATGGGAATTCCCTTGAATGAAGCTTTGACTGTTTTTTTCCTTCCGACATGCAAGACATGTCCGATCCTTTGAAAATACTTCATTGGAAGTCCTTCCACTAGAGACATCCTTGCTATCTTATTAAGAGTTTTAAAGTTCAGATGGCTCATTCTTTTGTGCCAGAGCCAACTGCTACTTTTGGAACTCTTGACAATCAGGCATGCATTTCTTGGGCAACTGTTCCAATCAGCTGTGTAGATCGTCCCTTTCCTTGAACCAGTTAGCAAAATCTGTTGAGTGGCTCGATTCTTGATAGTGCATTGGTTTTTTCGAGAACTCAATATTTGAATCCGTTGTCGCAGAATTGTGAAAACCGATAATAGTTGTTGCTTAGGACCTTCGACATACGAGACTCCAGTTACTTGTACATCATCATTCTCTAAGGTTCCAAATCCTTTGGTATAACCAAAGTTATCATCACCGAAGAGTACACGCGGGCCTTTCTGTTCTATGTAAGAGCTGAGGAGATGTTTGCTTCCAGTCATGTGCCTTGAGCATCCACTATCGATGTACCAGATAGTTGCTTGCACACCTCCTTTGTTGGCGGACGGCGTGATCCTGCTTATGACCAAATCGGGCTTTAGGTACCCCTTTTGGATTGGGTCCCGAGGGGTTAGGATTAGTTTTGGGGATCCATACAAACAGAGCACTTCTATTGTGATCAGTTAGATCAGAAGGCCTGATTTGTCTTAGAAGACTTGGGATTTATCTTTTCTTTTTGTCCTTTTTCATCGGTGTGGTTGGTTCAAAAAGTGACCCTAGATTTCGATTATAGGGGTAGGTACGACCGCTACCATCAAAAGATTCATATCTTTTCGGCATAGGTGGTTTTTTGCGGTTTTTACGAAGCATGCTTATTAGGCGGTGACCTTGATTAGGTCTCAGATTGGACTTCCTTTTTACGGGTTGTCTTTTTTCGATTTTCGATCTGTTGATCGAGTTGAGGTCTCTTCGTAAGAACCTGGGTTCTTTGTTGATTTCTCGGTGATGCTTTTACCGATTGGGGTCCATTTACGTTTCTTACGGTTAGGCACCTAGAATATTTTACCGCTCAATGGTCTTTTTTCCTTATTCGATACATGTTTGGCTTTTGGTGTATCTTTTGTGTAAACTCGTCTCGATTACACCTTTTGATATGAATCGGTAGGGGCTTTTGAGGATGTGGAAGGGTTCTCATACCCAAGTCCCTTCTTGTTAATCGTTGTTCGAAAATAGGTGTTCATGTCTTGAAGCGGTTTTAGATGATTTTGTAAAAACCTCTATTTTCTTCTGTGATTATCCTCGAGATGATTTTAGACTTTCATGCTTTTCGGAATAGCTCATCGAATTTTGCTTGCGAGGATTTTGAAGTCATCAACTTGTTTGTTTGATAATTGCGGTGATGTTTGATCCTTCTTCTCCCGATCGAGAAGCTTTAACTTCGAATTTTAAATTCCTCGATTTGCCTTACGGCGTTCAAACTTGATTAATTTAAGTTCGAGAGAGGTTTTCTTGAGATCATTCTCTTTAGCAAGGTGATTATTTACGGTCCTCGACTTGTCATTTTAAACTTCCACTATAGCATAAGTGTCTCTTTGCATTGGAGAGATCCTCAAGCAATTGCTTTCGAGTAGAGCTGCCGGGTCAATCTCCCCGGCGGGTGTGCTAATGATAGCGGTGTAGAAAGCGAACAAAGCGAGGTTTGGAGGTTACCTCAGATTGGTCCTCCTTGGCCATCAGCGAGATCTCATCATCGTCCGAAGAGAATATCATATCTTCATTTCCATAGAAGTCAACAAACATGTTTGGTTTTTTGGTGTTCTTTCTTTCGACGAAATCTTCTCACAGAGGGGTATCCGAGAATCCTCGAGAGGGCGGAATCTGAATCGTCAATTCTGACGGTTGTAAACCAACCATGGCTTTTCCGTCCTGTGCCGTTGCTCTCTTCGTTTCTCTTTTCTTCCCTTTCTCTTGGCGTCAGTGCAGGCGTTTATTGTTTCTTGATCATTCTCTTTGTGGTATTCAGAAGGACTCGGCTTTCTCACAATTGAAAGCACGCTCCTTGATCCACGAAACCTTTTCTTCGGGTGAATCACTCCGTCTGTATGATCTATCGGTGACTTTCTTTTTCGATAGTAGTCCGAGCTTCTTCTTACATGCGATTGGTTATCTCTTCTCTCATCATTTAGATTATCTCTTTTCCTTTCATCTCTGTGATCTCTCCGATCATCGGATCTTCGGTTCTTTTCTCGGAGATCTCTTTTTGATTTTATGCGATCTCCTATCTCTTCTCTCCATTTATGTTGATAATCTTTATAGAATCTTCGATACTTACCCGCTTGAGTATTTGATTTCTCTAGTTTCGCAGTAGCGAGCGATCTGTTACTCGACTTATGATGTTTCCAATGGGTTCATTGGTCTTCAATCTTTGTTGGTTGCCTTAAAAGCAACCGATTTGGAAGTTGAGGCTTCGGCCGGGCACCTCATCTTCATCCGCTTGTCCTCTCTCAATTAAATCAAACTCGTGAGCTTTAAGGCTCAAGAACAAGCTACTTGTCTTCATTTTTGAAATGTCTTGGCAATCCTTGATTACCGTGACCTTCATGTCCCATTTCTTGGTGAGAGACCTTAAAAATTTTGTAGTTGATATCTTTATCGGACATCTCTCTACCAAGTTCTCGGCTTGTTTATTGACATTGTAATCCTTCCATCGAGTTCGTTGATGGTTTAGTTGGGCAAAGACATCTTGATTTTTGAACTTTACGGTTTCCGACTGCAGACGGTCTTTTATCTGGTCATTTCCTCGCGATATTTAAAGCTAGAGTATCCCACATTGCTTTTTCGTGATTTGAGATACTTAACCTTTTCCTTGGTGACCTTATCCATTGTTTTCATGATAATATGCCTTGCGATAGTATCTAGAGTATGCGATTTCCTTTTCTCTTGCATCCATCAAGGCCGGTTTTTTCGCACAAGACTTCCGGGGCAAAATGCGGATCTCCTCCAACTGCGGGGTTGTCGTAATATATGATGATGGGTCCTCTTTCGATGACTTCCATCATTACGCCACTAATCAAACCTAGATGGTTGGACATATATATGGCCCAATCTGCATACTCATCGATTGAGAACTTGGCGCAGATCATGATACATACGAGGTGTTATCCATCTTTGAGTGGTTTTGGAAAATGAATGAGTTTTAAGAAGGTTTTCCAAGATCGGTTCGATCGACCACAAATATTCTTCCTCAAGAATCGATGATACACAAAGTCGATTGGTCTCGTAGAACCAACCGCTCGATACCACTTGTAGGGTCGAGCGGGTTTTGTGAGGGCGTAAGTCTAGAGGGGAGGGTGAATAGACTTACAAAACTTTTTGTGCAGATCGGGTGTGATGGCGATTAACTTTGATCGAGTGGCGCGAGTGAATCGGTTTAACGATAACCAACTTACTAATCGCAAGGCGATCGATTCGGTAACTATCGGTTTAAGCGATGTGTCGGAAGCTTAAATTTTATTTGTGAAAACCCGGTTTTTTATAAATCAGATTCCAAAGTTAGTGTTTTAACGGTTGGATGAAGTGTCAAGCTTGACGGATCGAAGCTTGGTGCTAGCCGATCTCAACTTAGAATATGTATGCGCTTTTAAAGGTTGTGTGTAATTGTGTAGACAGTTAATCAAAGCGGTAAAGGCACACAAGATTTATAGTGGTTCGGACAAACCAGTCCTACGTCCACTCTTCCCTATCAAAAGGGGCACCAACTTAACCAACTGTACTTAGTTTTATGTGTTAGTCCAACACAGTACACCGACAGATATTTAAGGAGTTCTCACTCAACCGATCCGTAAATCGAGGAACTAGAAACCCTAGATGCGAAATCTTGCTAAACAACTTAACCTAACTTGGGTTTGGATAAGATTGTATTGGTTCCAACTATGAAATCTTTTCTAGTGTTTAAGGTAGCCTATCAGCTAGATGAAAAGATTTCTATGCTAAGAACTTATGGGATGAACACTTAATTTAATAATCTTCTTGATCGTGTTCTTCGTGCGGAAATCTGATAATTGCTTGAGCTTCTTGATTGTTCAGTATTTCCGTGTCTTCACTCTGAAGTGTGATCCCATATTTATAGACCTTGAAATCAAAGAGCCGTTGGAGAGCAATTTGAATTTCAGGCTATATTAGGTAGGTTTGCAGGATTGATGTGACGAGCTTCAGGAACGGCATGGCCGAAAGCGTGAACTTGTATTTTATAGCCGTTAGAGAGAGCAGCATCAAATCCCTTAATTGTCGGCTCCGATCATACGTGACTTGTTCTTATTGGTTAACAGACACACTTTTCAGTGTTGTTCTTCCAACTAAGGTTGACATTCTTCTTGTTCAGATCATAGACGTATGACTTAGGTGAAACATCAGTTTTCACCTGGTGAGCTGTCCTGATCAGTCAGAACTGATCAGTCTACCTAATGGAGTCTTCTGGTGCCGGTTGACTTAGCTTCAACTAGCAGACTCGACTGATGTAGATCTTCTGGTCTGATCTTCTGGAAGTCATCTGATCTTCAAGTATTCTGAGTTTGAGCTTTATGACTTCAGTTGAGATATCTGACTAGATCAGATCGATCTGATCTTCTGTTCTTCTCTAGCATTCTGGCCTGTCGGATATCAGCTGTTCTTTGGATCTTCAGATCTGACTTATACATATTGAGGTTCCCCATCAATATGTGACCTATCTATTACATCAGTTGTTCTATACAGTAATTATCAACTGGTATTCTATAAACGGTAATATAAACATCAGTCAGCTAATAGGTCTGACTGGTCCTATTACATGTGTTTCTGGAACTTTTATCAAAACTATAAATTTCCCAACAGTAACCGTACCTTGAGTAATCATCAATAAAAGTGACAAAATACTGATAACCTCCTCTTGCTTTGGTTAACATTGGACCACATACATCTGTGTGAACAATCTCTAACACTTCTTTGGCTCTATTCCCCTTGGCTCCAAATGCCCTCTTGGTCGTTTTACCCTCCAAACATGATTCGCAGGTTGGAATTTGTTCAACTTGGAGAAACTCCAGTGAACCGTCTTTCACCAACCTTTGGATCCTCTTTGGATTTATATGACCTAATCTTAGACGCCATCGAAGTGTCTCGTTCACGTTTTTTTTTATCAGAAACAGTTGATGTGTTATAGGATGCATTTCGTGAGTGGTGTGCACAGTTAATTGTATAGAGATTTTCCACCAATGTCCCGTAACAGATACACTCATCATTTCAAGAAATGATGTCATTCTTATTAGAAGAAACGTAGTGTTCTTTAATCAAATTTTAGAAACTGAAAGTGAATTCTTTCTAAAACTGGGAACATAAAGAACATCTCTTAAAATTAGAACTTTGTCTTCAAAAGACAGGTGCACTTCTCCCACTGCTTCAGCTGCCACTCTCGTAGCATCGCCCAGTGTGATGAGGACTCACTCCCACTAAGTTGTCGGGTCAGCTTGAACCCGTGAAGCAAACATGATCAGTGGATCCCATATCAACTACCCACGAATGAGAAGTATACGCGGCTAAATAAGTTTCAACAACTAGTGCGTGAGAATTACCTTTCTTTCCAGCCCTTTTGGGGTTGGAACAGGCAAACCTCCATTGTCCTTACCGCTGTTGAAGCACTTCCTCTTTGGATTTTTCCTTGACACCACAAGCATTCCTCATCTTACCATTGCCCTTGGCAACAGTTGAGTTTTATTGCTTAGGCTTTTGGTCCTCTTCTTTTTCTTGCCTTCCCTTGGCCTAGAAAATGAAGACTTTCTACTTGCCATCAAAGCTTGAGTTTGGTGCCCTATCAACATCTCTGCCGAGACCAAAGCTTGCAACAAATCAGCTTGCGAGGCAAAATTGCTCAGAAACTTTTGGGCAGAGAATGAAGTACCAAATTCATCTGAGTCTCCAGATTATAATTTGTACTCAGAACTTCAAGTTTGTTCAGATGGGCCATCAATTTTGAGGACGTAATACCTCACGGGTTTGCCCTCCACTAATTACAGCGACGACATCTCTCGCAAGGTGATCTGACGAGTCTCGCATTTTTGACTCGTCAGTTGGCTCATCTGATTTTGGTGTGTCAAGAATCCATTTGTACTTTTGTGCAGTTAGGACAATTATAATTTTTCGTTTCCAATCAATATAGTTTCCATACTTATTCTATTGACAAGGTTACGACATACTGAACTGAAATAAATAATAATATGCATAAGCATAAATATATCACAAGATTCGATCACATGTTTCATATTAAAATCTAAAAAAAAATATGAACATGCATCAGCCAACATCTCAAAAACAGTTTAAATAAGCCACGTGGGGTGAGTCATTATTTAAACACATTCAAGCAGGTTACAAACAAGAACAGTTACAAACCTTTAATATCTAGATTAATAGTTGGCTCCCACTTGACCAATATAAAATTGACAGGGACTTCGGGGAAGTATATGCATATCAATTTTATACTTAAGTAATAACCATGATTAAATACAGGATTATTATTTCGTATTGAACGAACCTCGTGGGGAGGGTCAACGTCGGCACTAATAATAACCCACAATCATCCATTTGGAATTCATTCATGTGAAAGCTATCTTTTGGCCGTCCCGTGGGGGGAATTTCTCCAAAAGAATTCACAAATAAATAAATCATGGAGGTCAAAATTAATTCAATTTTATTATCCGGAATAAAATTGTCAATTAATTATTTAAACATACTTAGTAATTTTTGAAGGTGAGATTTTTCATTGGGCAACTCTCATGCAAACACATTTAAAAAAATTAAATAAAGCATAAGATAGCACAATAATAAATCAAGCAAAACAGGAAAATAAACATATTGGGCACAAATTATCCAATTGTCATGGTTTGATTTTTCTTGGCTTGATCTTGAAGAAACACCGTCTTGAATTTCTCCCACACGATCGTCTCGAAAAAATACTCCGTCTCGAAATGCCACGCCAAGTAGCTCGCAGCCGGGATGCACGCCCGCATCCGGCCGGCCACTCGGCCAAGTCGGCCTCGGCAGCCTCGGCACAGCTCGGCAGGCTTCGCCCGCCAGTGCTTCGGCACGCCTCGGCATGGTCCGGCAGCTCCTCAGAATTCACGTAAAACCTACGCATGCGGAATTCTACGAGTTTACGTGAACGTACCTCTTGGGATGGCAGTGATCTGGCTGATTAGACTAACCAAAAGAACTTCCCAAGTATTCCCTTAATCCTTGTTCGACTATCCGGTGGTAGGACACTTGTGAACAATTAACAAAAGGAAAATAAATTATGTTGCACCACCTTTGTGGATTTACTAATTTTTCCAGCACATGGAATTGTACTTGGGAATTAAAGAATCATCGACTATTTATAGAGCACAAGTGGTCAAAAATTGTGGGCAAGATAATGTGGGAAAATCTTTTCTTGATCTCCAAGAAATCTTGAATATATCTCCTATATTCTTTTTTTCCCATAATTATAATATTCCACAAAATCCCACTTACTCTTTGTTATGGGATATTTTCGAAAATAATAGGCAAGAATCCAAGATTTGGATCTTCTTGAATTTATGAGATATTCTTATATTTCAAGAAATACATATCTTCCATAATATCTTTTCAAGAAAATCTTTCTTGCCCTTTATCTTTCAAAAAATTCGAAACTTTCCTTATAAATAACCAAGTGAGAGATTTCTTGAATTTAATGAGATAATCTTGTATTCCAAGAATACATACCTTCATTCCATAACAAAATTGAAAGAAAATCTTTCTCCCCTTTTATCTATAAATTTCGAAAATAATTAGGAAAAATAAGTAACAATATTTATTTTATTTTAAACACCTTTTTCAGTTATTGGACTATATGTTGGGCTACTTAGGGGGCCTTTAGGAGAATTAAGATTGGACCTTCCAATAGATCTTGAATTATCAATATTGAGCCATAATATTATTCAAGCCCATAAATATTAATTAATCCCACTACATAATTAATATTGCACTATCCATCTTAACCCATATTACAGTCAATATGGCTCCCGGTTATTATTTCTCGTGTTTAAGATTATCTAGCCCATTAATTAATTCAAGCCACTGAAATAGCTTTCCGTTAATTAATATCTTTTGTCCTTGGTCAAGGAACGGTTCAACATTATTATCCATATCGGAAACTAATTCCACTTGCAAGATTTGGTATGATAAAGCTTATGAACCTCCCAAGGGGGCAAATCGAACAAGCATACTTGCACACGATTCTCCGTATTAAATTTTAGCAATCACATGTGACCAATAATATTGCCCAAGATAAAAAGTATTGAATCATATTGATTCTCTACCCATGATAAGTCAAAGCAATAGTTACCAACCACACGTGATCCTATTTAAGGAACGAAGATTAAGAAATAACGAACCACTGAGGTCTAATCTCTTGGTCAAGACAAGCCAATCTGAGCACACTTCAACCTTTCACGATGGGTTGTTCATTTCCATCTGGGTCGTGAATGGCGTCTTTTTTTTAGTTACAAGGATTATTAATTTAATCTTCGTGATTTGGTATCACTAAATTAACTACAATGTAACACGTCATTTAATTATTGAGCGGTTATGCAATAAATATATGTAACATTTGATAATATTTAAAGCATCGATGATAAACAATTTATTTGATAAATCGGTCAAGTAATTAGCTTTTTTGATTATACAAAGTAAAAGCGGAAGATATCAAGATCGACATTTTTTTACGTGAGATGTCACTTTCCTTTGTCGATTCGAAGATGTGTTGTTGCCTCCTCATTGGTTGAAATCTTTGTTTGAGCAGAGATAAGCAAACGGCTCCTTTCTCTTGATCTAATATGTTCCTTAATGTCCACAAATGTCTAACATTCTGTTTGTTTGTACTAGGAATGAACATAACACTATTTCATAAAATAGTTGTTCAGGGTCCTTTTGATCAGTACAAAAATAGTCTTCAGGATCTTCTCATCTTCAGGATTCTTCTGAGTCTTCAGGATGTTTCTGATCCTTCAGAGTCTTCTGAGTCTTCAGGATGTTTCTGATTCTTCTGAGTCTTCTGAGTCTTCAGCATTCTAACATTTCCTGATCTATATTTGCTGACTATACATGGTGCAGATAATCCTGAGTCCTAATATCTAATGAAACCTGATCCTGATTTTATTCTATCAAGATGTCCTGATACATGTCATACTCAGGGTTTTGGGAACTAATCAAAACTTCTTTATTAAATTCATCTCCCAACAATTTCCCCCTTTTTGATGATGCCAAGACCATCTTGTTACATTTGAGAAAACCTAACCTATACATCAGGTTTCAGTTTATCTATTACAAACCAAAATGGTATTTTTCCCAAAAATTTCAAAACATAAGGCATATCAAAATAAAGACATGTAAGAAGATAATGAGATATTATCTTTGAGTGCAGAAGATAACCTTTTCATTGATCAGTCAGATAGACATTTACAGCTTACAATGAAAAACAAAATCAAAAAGTCATAAACATAAAGATTACACATCTTCAGTCTTCAATCTTCTTCCACTTCATCATCAGGAACATCCAAATTGAACATTCCATAGTACCTTTTGATGGTCCCGGTGCAAAACCCGTGAAATGCGGAAAACATCATGTCACGCATATAAAACAGGGGTGAGGGCAGAGTGATTCCAATTTTTTTGCTTTTTAAGCTCATGTGTTGTGTTTTGCTTATAACTGAATGCATATGACAAGTATAAACATAAAGTAGTAAAGAACACATGATCTTATAGTGGTTCGGAGTCCAACTCCTACATCCACTCTTCCCTATCATCAGGGACACCAACTTAACCGACTGGACTTAGTTTACCGTTTTAGTCCAACACCCAACAGATGTTTACCGAGTTCACACTCAAACGAGACTTATCACCCTCACTGGATCGCCTACCCTCCCTTTCGGGATTGCTAGATGTTTACCCGAGTTCACACTCACCTACAAACTTATCCTTCCAAACTAATTTGGGTAAGGTTTGTTTGGTTTCCAACAAGGTTGAGATTTTCCCTTACATTTGTTTAGCCTCAATGCTAAGGATGGAAAAATCTCTCTAAGCTTAGGATATTATATTTGTGCTTAGATCTAGGGTAGAACACTCTTGAATATATGCGTGTATTTCTTGCTATGTGTTCTATGGTGGAAATGCTGGATGATTTGGCTTTTTGGATGATTCACGCATTTCCCACACGAATAATGAAGGAAGAACTTGTATTTTATAGTGTGGATTTGAATGTTACCGTTGGACGGAGTCACATTCAAATCCTTACTATTCTGTAGCTTTTTTCAGCTTTTTCAGGCCTGTTGTCTTCCTCTCATTGGTACAAGTCAGCTAAATCTAACGGCTATAACCTTCAGTTTCTTCTGAGTCTCAGGATCTTCAGTTCTATCTGAGTCTCAGGATCTTGATTCTATCTCGAGTCTTGAGTTTATCTCGAGCCTTGAGTTTATCTCGAGTCTCGGTGTCTTCGATGACATATCTTGAGTCTTTAGTTTTCTCTGAGTCTTCAGTTTCTTGATTCAGCAGACTTTTCTTCAGTGGACCTTGTTTGATAAGGCATCTTGACACTTTCGAGCTTCTTGAGTTGACTCTTCGTCCAGGACATCGACCCTCGGTCACATTTACTTCTTGACCCTCGGGTCATTTATTTCAGTTATCGATTTCTTCTTGCGATCGATCACCGACCGATCGGATCAACACTTCTTCAGATCAACATATCAGGATAGCATCTGGTCAGTACATCAGGTTAGCATATCAAGTTATCATATCTGATCTCGATCACGTCTGATATTGATCAGTCTCATCTACTCATCTTCTGATCTGCAACCTTCTCTTCTGATTTGCTGGCTTTAGCTTTTCTTCATATTTGATTTGCACAACTCATCAGTTAACTCCGAAACACATCTAACTCATCTGATCTCGATCAGTCTCATCTGCAGCCTCGTCTGATCTCGATCATCTTCTTCTGATTTCATGTGTTCCCCCTCAATTTGTTCACTCGTTTCCCCTCAACTTGTTATCTGTAGATTAGCTTCAAAAACACAAGTTGATAATGTTTTGGCATAATTCATCAAAACTAAAATATCCCAACAATTTCCCCCTTTTTGATAGTGACGCCAAAACATTAAAATATATGCATTTATACAGAGATCGGGTTTTTTGTTTTAAAAGATCAGTTCAGATGGTCACATTAAAAACTTGTGAACTTTTGAACTCCCGCTCTGATACCAATTGAAGGTATCAGTTCAGAAATAGGTTTTAAAAAAGATCAGTTCAGGTGGTCACTTTGAAAGCTTGTGAACCTTTTGAACTCCCGCTCTGATACCAATTGTTGGTATCGATTTTAAATGGGTTTAAAAAAGATCAGTTCAGGTGGTCACTTTGAAAGCTTGTGAACCTTTTGAACTCCCGCTCTGATACCAATTGTTGGTATCAGTTCAGAAATGGGTATTAAAAAAGATCAGTTTAGGTGGTCACTTTGAAAGCTTGTGAACCTTTTGAACTCCTGCTCTGATACCAATTGTTGGTATCAGTTCAGATGTTCACATCGCTCTGATACCAATTGATGGTCCCGGTGCAAAACCCGTGAAATGCGGAAAAAATCATGTAATTCATATAAAACAGGGGTGAGGGCAGAGTGATTCCATTTTTTTTTTGCTTTTTAAGCTCATGTGTTGTGTTTTGCTTATATCTGAATGCATATGACAAGTATAACCATAAAGCAGTAAAGAACACACGATCTTATAGTGGTTCAGAATCCAACTCCTACATCCACTCTTCCCTATCATCAGGGGCACCAACTTAACCGACTGGTTTTAGTTTACCGTGTTAGTCCAACACCCAACAGATGTTTACCGAGTTCACACTCAAATGGGACTTATCACCCTCATGGGATCGCCTACCCTCCCTTTCGGGATTGCTAGATGTTTACCAAGTTCACACTCACCTACAAACTTATCCTACCAAACTGATTTCGGTAAGGTTTGTTTGGTTTCCAACAAGGTTGAGATTTTCCCTTACATTTGTTTAGCATCAATGCTAAGGATGGGAAAATCTGTCTAAGCTTAGGATATTACATTTGTGTTTAGAATTAGGGTAGAACACTCTTGAATATATGCGTGTATTTCTTGCTCAGTGTTCTATGGTAGAAATGGTAGATGATTTGGCTCTGTAGCTTCAATGGTGTTTTCACGCATTTCACACACTTCCACACTTAATAATGAAGGAAGAACTTGTTTTTATAGTGTGGATTTGAATGTTACCGTTGGATGGAGTCACATTCAAATCCATACTATTCTGTAGCTTTTTACAGCTTTTTCAGGCTTGTTGTCTTCCTCTCATTGGTCCACGTCAGCTGAATCTAACGACTATAATCTTCAATTTCTTCTGAGTCTCAGGATCTTCAGTTCTATCTGAGTCTCAGGATCTTCAGTTCTATCTGAGTCTCAGGATCTTCAATTTTATCTGAGTCTTCAGGTTTATCTGAGCCTTCAGGTTTATCTGAGTCTCAGTGTCATCAGTGACATACTGAGTCTTCAGTTTTCTCTGAGTCTTTAGTTTCTTGATTCAGGAGACTTTTCTTCAGTGGACCTTGTTTGATCAGGCATACTGACACTCGCTTCTTGAGTTGGCTCTTCCCCGAATCGGACATCCCGACCCTCGGTCACATTTACTTCTTGACCCTCGGTCATTTGACTCGAGTATCGATTTCTTCTTGCACGATCGATCATTTCGGTTGATCAGATCAACACTTCTTCAGATCAACATATCAGGATAACATCTGGTCAGTACATCAGGTTAGCATATCAAGTTATCATATCTGATCTCGATCACGTCTGATCTTGATCAGTCTCATCTGCTCATCTTCTGATCTGCAACCTTCTCTTCTGATTTGCTGGCTTTAGCTTTTCTTCATATTTGATTTGCACAACTCATCAGTTAACTCTGGAACACATCTAACTCATCTGATCTCGAATAGTCTCGTCTACAGCCTCGTCTGATCTCGATCATCTTCTTCTGATTTTGTGTGTTCCCCCTCAATTTGTTCACTCGTTCCCCCTCAACTTGTTATCTGTAGATTAGCTTCAAAAACACAAGTTGATAATGTTTTGACATAATTCATCAAAACTAAAATATCCCAACAATTTCCCCCATTTTGATAATGACGCCAAAACATTAAAATATATGCATTTATACAGAGATCGGGTTTTTTGTTTTAAAAGATCAGTTCAGATGGTCACATTAAAAACTTGTGAACTTTTGAACTCCCGCTCTGATACCAATTGAAGGTATCAGTTCAGAAACGGGTTTTAAAAAAGATCAGTTCAGGTGGTCACTTTGAAAGCTTGTGAACCTTTTGAACTCCCGCTCTGATACCAATTGTTGGTATCAGTTCAGAAACGGGTTTTAAAAAAGATCAGTTCAGGTGGTCACTTTGAAAGCTTGTGAACCTTTTGAACTCCTGCTCTGATACCAATTGTTGGTATCAGTTCAGAAACGGGTATTAAAAAAGATTAGTTCAGAAATGGGTATTAACTCCGGAACACATCTAACTCATCTAATCTCGATCAGTCTCATCTGCAGCTTCGTCTGATCTCGATCATCTTCTTCTGATTTCGTGTGTTCCCCCTCAATTTGTTCTCTCGTTCCCCCTCAACTTGTTATCTATAGATTAGCTTCAAAAACACAAGTTGATAATGTTTTGGCATAATTCGTCAAAACTAAAATATCCCAACACCTTTTCTTCAGCTCGTCCCTCTTCTTGATGATCTCAGGTTGGCTTCCTGTCAATCCCAACTGAGCAGCATATTCAGCAACTTCCTTGGCAATAGCAGCTTCATTAATGACTCATGTGCTGAATTTGGGAGCTGGGTACTTGTACTGACCCGGAGCTTTCAAAGATACATTATTCTCATCAGCTAAGTTTATCCACTTCTGAAGATATTCAGAATAGAATGTAAGCAGATATTCTAAGAAGGCTTTATCTCTGTCAGGGCATCCTCCTCTCCACTCTTGTAGGACATCATGGCTAAACCAGAAGGTTATCTTAACTTCTTCCCAAGCATCATTGATCTGGAGTGGCATCCACTTATCAATGTGCGGCCATTTTTGAATTCTGGTTTGTTCTCTTGATTTGCCCCATCTCTTCCCCATGAAGCTTCTGAGCTTTCCTCTTCTGCTCTGTTCTTCTTCTTTCTTCTTCTTCGGTAAGCTCGCCCCGGAATCTGAGACATAGCACATGTCTCTCTCTCTCCTTTCGACCAAAGACGAAGGGCAATGAGCTTGTTATGCCAATCAAAGTCTTTTACTTGGCACTTGCATCATAAGTACCAAAACCTTCTCGAAGCAATTTTTCTGACTCAGTTTCAGTTTCTTCCTGAGCTTCAGATTCTTCAGAAAAATCAACAACCAGCTTCCTCTGGATTGGTTTTGTAGTCTTTGGCTTTGCAGCAACTTTCTTTCTCTTCCTCTCAGTTTCTACAAATGCTACTGATTTCCTCTTCTCTGCTCTTTTGGGATCAGCTGTCTCCACCACAGCATGAGCAACATCAGCCAGGCTAATCTCAACTTCTCTCCTCTCAGATCTCCTCACGATCATAGCTTCCTGAATTGTTTCTCTATCAATTTGAAAAAACTCGGTGTCTTCTGGCTCTACTGATTTCAGCTTCTCAGTTTCTTCAATTTCTTTCCGGGTTTTCAGAACATGCTGAGCCTTGAGTTCCTGCTGAGCCTTCCTCTCAAGGGTTTTTCTCAAATGCTCATCTGGCTTACCCTTTGTGGAGTGAGCAGTCCTTTCCCCCGTTTTGGCATCATAGATTGGAAGGATCTGGAAAAGTGTTGGGATATTTTAGTTTGATGAATTATGCCAAAATATTATCGACTTGTGTTATTTAAGCTAACTTACAGATAACAAGTTGAGGGGGAACGAGAGAACAAGTTGAGGGGGAACTCACGAAATCAGAAGAAGATGATCGAGATCAGACGAGGGTGCAGACGAGACTGATCGAGATCAGATGAGTTCCGGAGTTTACTGATGAGCTGAGCAAAATCAGAATAAAAGAAAAGTTAAGCCAGCTGATCAGAAGAATCAGAAGTTACCTAATCAGATGGACCTGAGATCAGATGACCAGATCAGAAGAGGAGGTTGCTGATCAGAAGAGGAGCAGATGAGACTGATCGAGATCAGACGTGATTAAGATCAAATAAGATAAACTGATGCAACTAACCTGATATGCTAACCTGATGTACTAATCTGATGCAGATAAACTAATATGCTGACCTGACGTTATACTGATCTGATCAGGTGAGCTGATCTGATCAGGCGAGAAGAAATCAGAAAACTAGAAATCTGCATACCAGATCAGGCGACCAAACTAGAAGAGTTGAATAGTAAAACAAGAGTACTGATCTGATGTCACCTGAAGAAAAGTCATCTGAAGTCATGTTCATCGAGAATCGGAATCGCTCTCGATGATCGATAGCTGAAATCTTTAGTGACCGAGGGTCGATTGTCTCAAGTCAAGATTTGGACTCGAAGCTTCGAAAGTGTCAAGATACACGATCGACGACAAAGGTCCATCAAGAGAAGTCTGCTGAGTCAAGAATCCTGAGTCCAAGGAAGCCTGAGTTCGAAGAAGCTGAGGATCAGATAATCCTGAAGACTCGGAATGATCCTGAAGATTATAGTCGTTAGATCCAGCTGACGTGGACCAATAAGAGGAAGACAACCAGCCTGAAAAAGCTGCAAAAATCTACAGAATAGTATGGATTTGAATGTGACTCCATCCAACTGTAACATTCAAATCCACACTATAAATACAAGTTCTTCCTTCATTATTCAGGGTGGGAAATGCGTGAAACATCCATCAAGCCAAATCATCTAGCATTTCCACCATAGAACACTGAGCAAGAAATACACGCATATATTCAAGAGTGTTCTACCCTAGATCTAAGCACAAATGTAATATCCTAAGCTTAGAGAGATTTTTCCATCCTTAGCATTGAGGCTAAACAAATGTAAGGGAAAATCTCAACCTAGTTGGAAACCAAACAAACCTTACCCAAATCAGTTTGATAGGTTAAGTTTGTAGGTGAGTGAGAACTCGTTAAACATCTAAGCAATCCCGAAAGGGAGGGTTGGCAATCCCATGAAGGAGATAAGTCCCGTTTGAGTGAGAACTCGGTAAACATCTAAGCAATCCTGAAAGGGAGGGTAGGTAATCCCATGAGGGAGATAAGTCCCATTTGAGTGAGAACTCGGTAAACATCTGTTGGTTAAGTTGGTACCCCATGAAGGGAAGAGTGGATGTAGGACGAGTTGTCCGAACCACTATAAAATCGTGTGTTCTTTATTGCTTTATGTTCTTACTTGTCATATGCATTTGATTATAAGCAAAACACATCGGTTTGAAAAGAAAAATTGGAGTCATCATTCCCTCACCCCTATTTTATATGCATTACAATTGGTATTTAACGCATTTCATGGGTTAACGAATGGGACCAACAGAAAGTGTAGCATCCATGTGAAACTGTTCTTTGTTGATAGCCCTTATCTCACCAGCTAGAACATCCAACTCATCATCCATTCTCCTCAAGACATTCATTCTTGCCAACATAAACTTCATCAGAAAGAGGTCCAAACTGTTGGGCAAGAACTCCATTCATTAGTTCTGTCATCTTGGTCATGAGTAATGTGCTCATGTCCTCAACAGCTGTCTTAATCATCTCCTCATTTCTCTCAGCTAATTTCTTCTCAAGATAGGCAGTCCTCTCAATGTATTTGGCATTCAGTTCTTCAGAATTTTCCTTGGACACTGCACACATCTGAGTCTCTAAAGCAGTAATCTTTTCAGTGACTTCCCGCTGAGCTGCTTGAAGGTCTGTAGATGTGCTCAGCTTAGTCATGTGATGAACTCGTTCTTGTAGTGCAGCATCCATCTTTTTTAATTGATCAGCCATTACAAGTTCCATCTGAGTGATCTTGGTTGACACTGGCTCAATCTTCTTCAATTCATCCAATACTGGAGCTAGATCAGTCAATTGTGCATGAGATGTATGTTGGGATTATACTGGAAAGTATGCTTTTTACTTTTGTATAATCAAAACTGAATTTCGAACTTATTTACTGAAATAAATTGTTTATCACTGATGCTTTAAATATTATCGAATGTTACATATATTTACTGCATAACTGTTCAATAAGTCGTACGTGTTACATTGTAGTTAATTTAGTGATACCAGATCATAGAAGATTAAAATAACAGTCCCTTGTAACTAAAAGTACGCCATTCAGGACCTAGATGGAAATGAACAACCCATCGTGAAAGGTTGAAGTGTAAGGCTCAGATTGGCTTGTCTTGACCAAGAGATTACACTAGTGCATGACTGATGCACTGAATAGGACCTACAGGAGGACAAATTCTTCAGAACTGAACAAGGAAGAACTAGACCTCAGTGGTTCGTTATTTCTTAATCTTCGTTCCATAAATAGGATCACGTGTGATTGGTAACTATTGCTTTGACTTATCATTGGTAGAGAATCAACGAGATTCAATACTTTTTATCTTGGGCAATATTATTGGTCACATGTGATTGCTAAGATTTAATACGGAGAATCGTGTGCAAGTACGCTTGTTTGATTTGCCCTCTTGGGAGGTTCATAAGCTTTATCATACCAAATCTTGCAAGTGGAATTAGTTTCCGGTATGGATAATAATGTTGAACCGTTCCTTGACCAAGGATAAAAGATATTAATTAATGGAAAGCTATTTCGTGGCTTGAATTAATTAATGGGCTAGATAATCTTAAACACGAGAAATAATAAATCGGGAGCCATATTGACTGTAATATGGGTTAAGATGGATAGTGCAATATTAATTATGTAGTGGGATTAATTAATATTTATGGGCTTGAATAATATTGTGGCTCAATATTGATAATTCAAGATCCATTGGAAGGTACAATCTTAATTCTCCTAAAGGCCCCTTGAGTAGCCCAACATATAGTTCAATAACTGAAAAAGGTGTTTAAAATAAAATAAATATTGTTGCTTATTTTTCCTTGTAATTTTCGAATTTTACGGATATAAGGGGAGAAAGATTTTCTTTGAATTTTGTTATGGAATGAAGATATGTATTCTTGGAATACAAGATTATCTCATTAAATTCAAGAAATCTCCCACTTGGTTATCTATAAGAGAATTTTCGAAAATTTTGGAAATAAAGGGCAAGAAAGATTTTCTTGATTTTCCTAAAAAGATATTATGGAAGATATGTATTTCTTGAAATACAAGAATATCTCATAAATTCAAGAAGATCCAAATCTTGGAATCTTGCCCAATATTTTCAAAATTATCCATAACAAAAGAGTAGATGGGATTTTGTGGAATATTATAATTATGGGAAAAAGAATATAGGAGATATATTCAAGATTTCTTGGAGATCAAGAAAAGATTTTCCCACTTTATTTTGGCCATAATTTTCGACCACCTATGCTCTATAAATAGGGGATGATTCTTTCATTCCCAAGTACAATTCCATGTGCTGGAAAAATTAGTAAATCCACAAAGGTGGTGCAACATAATTTATTTTCCTTTTGTTAATTGTTCACAAGTGTCCTACCACCGGATAGTCGAACAAGGATTAAGGGAATACTTGGGAAGTTCTTTTGGTTAGTCAAATCAGATAGACCATTGCCGTCCCAAGAGGTACGTTCACGTAAACTCGTAAAATTCCGCATGCGTAGGATTTACGTGAATTTATTATATGCATGATATGTTGTTGAATTATTATTTGAATTAATATAGGATTAATTCATGCTAGTAATAATTATAAGAATTAAATTTGTATTTAAATATTCACCCCAAATAGATCTGTGTAACTTATTCCCCAACAACTGGTATCAGAGCCACGGTTTCGGGCTCTGAATTTTTTAAATTGTAATTTAATTCGCTGACATTAAATTTAAAATTTGATAGTAGAATTGCTAGATCTATTTTCCAGGTATCCAATTGTCATGGAATTTAATGTGTTTATTTATGCATGCATATAAATTGTGGTTTTTAATTCGATTCGTTCGGATTCGTTTTGCCTCGTGAGAAAATTCACGAGTAGATTAGAATTTGTTTGATTTAATCAATGTAATAGACTAGTCTAGATCTAGGTTTATTTATTTTTTGTAAATAAATTGTAACCGGATCGAAAACGAAGATAGAGACGAAGAATTAAAGGATAAAATCCAGAACCGGGCGTAGGCGGCGTGCGTCGCGCGAAACATGCCAAGGGAGGCACACTCACGACGCGAACGAGGTACGACGCTCCCAAAGAATTGGACGTGGACCGCACGCGCCACCGCATGAGCGGACCAGCGGATGCGCGAGGGCACGATCGCGAGACGCCTTGGCAGGTCATGAAGCCAAGGTATGATGCGCCTTCGATTAGTGTCACCGCCGAGGAGTGCTGGACGCTGAGGCGTGTCGAGGAATGGCGGGCGTGCTTGCCGAAGCCAGGCGAAAATTGAGTGGTCGGGCCGGATCGCGCGTGCATTAAGGTTATTTGCATTTGAGGAAGTTCTTTTCGAGACGATCAAGGGGAGAAATTCAAGACGGTGTTTCTTCAAGATCATGCCAAGAAAAATCAAAACCATGACAATCGATAATTTGTGCCCAATATGTTTATTTTTCTTTGTTTGATTTATTATTGTCTTTATCTTATGCTTTATTTAATTTGTTTAAATGTGTTTGCATGAGAGTTGCCCAATGAAAAATCTCACCTTCAAAATTACTAAGTATGTTTAAATAATTAATTGACAATTTTATTAGGATAATAAAAAATTGAATTATGATTTATTTATTTGTGAATTCTTTTGGAGAAACCCTCCCTCAAAAAGATAGGCTTTCACATGAATAAATTCCAAATGGATGATTGTGGATTATTAATAATAAGGCTCGTTCAATACGAAATAATAATCCTGTATTTAATCATGGTTATTACTTAGGTATAAAATTGATATGCATATACTTCCCCGAAGTCCCTGTCAATTTTATATTGGTCAAGTGGGAGCCAACTATTAATCTGGACATTAAAGGTTTTATGCGTTCTTGTTTATAACACGCTTGAATGTGTTTAAATAATGACCACCCCACGTGGCTTATTAAAAACTATTTTTGAGATGTTGGCTGATGCATGTTCATATTTTTTTTTTGAGATTTTAAATATGATGCATGTGATCGAACCTTGTGATATACTTGTGCTTATGCATATAGTTATTTATTTCAGTTCAGCATGTCGTAACCTTTTAATCCACTATTATTATACTTAAAGTCAATAGAATAAGTATGGAAACTATATTAATTGGAAACGGAAAATTATAATTGTCCTAACTACACAAAAGCACAAGTGGATTCTTGACACACCAAAATCAAATGAGCCAACTAACGAGTCAAAAATGCGAGACTCGTCAGATCACCTTGTGAGAGATGTCATCGCTGTAATTGGTGGAGGGCAAACCCGTGAGGGATTACGTCCTCAAAATTGATGGCCCATCTGAACAAACTTGAAGTTCTGAGTACAGATTATAATCTGGAGACTCAGAGGAATTTGATACTTCATTCTCTGCCCAAAAGTTTCTGAGCAATTTTGCCTCGCAAGCTGATTTGCTACAAGCTTTGGTCTCGGCAGAGATGTTGATAGGGCATCAAACTCAAGCTTTGAAAGCAAGTGGTCCATCTTCATCTTCTAGGCCAAGGGATGGCAAGAAGAAGAAGGTGATCAAAGGCCATAAGCAATCAGACTCAACTGTTGCCAAGGACAATGATAAGATGATGAATGCTGGTGGTGTCAAGAAAAATCCAAAGAGGAAGTGCATAAGCTGCGGTGAAAGAGGACAATGGAGGTTTGCCTGTGCCAACCCCAAAAGGGCTGGAAAGAAAGGTAATTCTCACGCACTAATTGTTGAAACTTGTTTAGCGGCGTATACTTCTCATTCGTAGGTAGTTGATACGGGATCCACTAATCATGTTTGCTTCACGGGTTCAAACTGATCCGACAACTCAGTGGCAGTGAGATCCCCATCACACTGGGCGATGCTACGAGAGTGGCAGCTGAAGCAGTGGGAGAAGTGCACCTATCTTTTGAAGACAGAGTTATAATTTTAAGAGATGTTCTTTATGTTCCCAGTTTTAGAAAGAATTCACTTTCAGTTTCTAAAATTCTGTTAATAGACACTTAGTTTTTTCTAATAAGAATGAAATCATTTCTTGAAATGATGAGTGTATCTGTTATGGGACATTGATGGAAAATCTCTATACAATTAATTGTGCACACCACTCACGAAATGCATCCTATAACACATCAACTGTTTCCGATAAAAGAAAAACATGAACGAGACACTTCTATGGCATCTAAGATTAGGTCATATAAATCCAAAGAGGATCCAAAGGTTGGTGAAAGACGGTTCACTGGAGTTTCTCCAAGTTGAACAAATTCCAACCTGCGAATCATGTTTGGAGGGTAAAATGATCAAGAGGGCATTTGGAGCCAAGGAGAATAGAGCCAAAGAAGTGTTAGAGATCGTTCACACAGATGTATGTGGTCCAATGTCAACCAAAGAAAGAGGAGGTTATGAGTATTTTGTCACTTTTATTGATGATTACTCAAGGTACGGTTACATTTTCCTTATGAAGCATAAATCTGAGACCTTTGAGAAATTCAAAGAATTTAAGGCTCAAGCAGAGAATCATAGGGAAAAACGTATCAAGTCTCTACGATCTGATCGTGGAGGTGAATACCTCAGCGATAAGTTTTGAACTACTTATCTGATGAAGGGATTGCATCCCAGCTCACTGCACCCGGAACCCCTCAACAAAACGGGGTTCCAGAGCGAAGAAACAGAACTCTTTTGGAAATGGTTAGATCTATGATGAGTTATGCGGATCTTCCCAAGTCGTTCTGGGGTGATTCTTTGGAAACAACAACTTACATTCTGAACTTGGTGCCATCCAAATCGGTTCCCAAAACTCCCAAAGAATTGTGGACCGAGCGCAAGCCTAGTATGAGACACATGAGAATTTGGGGGTGTCCGGCCTACGTGTTGGACAAGGAAGCCGGTAAATTGGATCCTCGATCAGAATTAAGGTTGTTTGTAGGATACCCCGAGGGAACAAAAGGGTGTATGTTCTATGGTCCCGAAGATCAAAAGGTGGTCATAAGCACCCACTTTAGATTTTTGGAAGAAGACTATATGAACGAAAGAAAACCCAGAAGTGAGATTACCTTAAATGAGCTAAGAGGGCAAACCTCAATGCCAACTGTACTAGATGATATACCAAATGACACACTTTCACAACCAGAACCTCGTCGTAGTGGGAGGGTTGTAAGACAGCCCGAGAGATTCATGGGAATAGGAGAGTCCTCGGACTTGATTCCCGGACAAGACGAATCAGACCCATGGACATATGACGAGGCAATCCAAGACAAGGATGCAGATTCTTGGCAAACAACAATGAAAGCAGAAATGGGTTCTATGTTTCATAACCGAGTGTGGGAGCTAGTCGAACCACTTAATGAGGTCAAACCCATTGGTTTCAAGTGGGTGTATAAGAGAAAAAGAGGACCGGACGGGAAGGTGGAAACCTTCAAAGCAAGACTCGTGGCGAAAGGTTATACTCAGAAAGAAGGGATCGATTATGAGGAAATTTTTTTGCCCGTAGCCATGCTTAAGTCCATCCGTATTCTCTTATCGATTGTTGCGCATCTCGACTTTGAAATCTAGCAAATGGATGTCAAGATAGCTTTCCTTAACGGAAGTCTAGATGAAGAGATCTATATGCAACAACCCCAAGGCTTCATTGAAAAAGGCCAAGAACACCTAGTTTGTAAGCTCATGAAGTTCATTTACGGATTCAAACAGGCATCCAGAGCTTGGAACCAATGTTTTGATCATATTATAAAGTCATATGGGTTCGATCAAAATGAGTTCGAAAGTTGTGTGTACAAAAATCGTGTCGGAACTGCATTGGTATTCTTAGTACTATACGTAGATGACATTCTGATCATCGGGAACGATGTGAAGGTGTTATCAGAAGTAAGGGCATGGCTTTCAAAATAGTTTGATATGAAGGACTTAGGGGAAGCCGGACACAACCTTGGGATCAAGATCACTCGAGATCGCAAGAAAAGGATGATAGGCGTATCGCAAGCTTCATACATAGACACTGTCTTGAAACGATTCAGCATGCAAGATTCCAAGAAAGGCTTCGTACCTTTCAGACATGGAATCCATCTATCCAAGAAAATGTGTCCTAAGACGCAAAAGGAGATAGATGACATGAAAGGCATTTCTTATGCTTCGGCTGTCGGAAGCCTTATGTATGCAATGCTGCGTACAAGACCAGATATCTGCTTTGCCGTTGGCATGTTGGCAAGATATCAAAGTAACCCGGGGAAAGATCATTGGATGGCACTTAAAAACATTCTGAAGTATCTGAAAAGAACTCGGGATAGAATGTCGGTTTATCAGTCAGATAGTCCAATCCCCATCGACTACACGGACTCGGATTTCCAATCAGACATGACATATAGAAGCGTCAAGCAGAAATGCGTCGCAGATTCTACCATGGAAGACGAATATGTAGCTGCTTGCGAGGCAGCGAAAGAAGCGGTTTGGCTCAAGAACTTCCTAGTGGACTTAGATGTGGTTTTGAATTTGCCCAGCAGAATCACTGTTTATTGTGACAATGCCGGAGCAGTTGCAAATTCAAGGGAACCAAGAGCCCACAAAGCCAGCAAACACATTGAAAGGAATTACCGTCTTATACGAGATATCGTTAAGAGATGAGATATAGATGTGGCAAAGATAGCGTCTGAGGACAACCTAGCGGATCCATTCACAAAGGGTCTGCCTCTGAATACATTCGAGAGACATGTGGAAGGAATGGGTGTCAAGACCATTGCCAATCTGCTTTGAGTATAAGTGGGAGAAATTATTAGGTTCGTGTAGGTGACATTAGATGTCACGGATCTACATGAGACATGTTGTAGTATACTTAAAAGAAGACTTTGAGTATAAGTGGGAGATTGTTGGGATTATACTGGAAAGTATGCTTTTTACTTTTGTATAATCAAAACTGAATTTCAGACTTATTTACTAAAATAAATTGTTTATCAGTGATGCTTTAAATATTATCGAATGTTACATATATTTACTACATAATTGTTCAATAAGTCGTACGTGTTACATTGCAGTTAATTTAGTGATACCAGATCACAGAAGATTAAATTAACAGTCCCTTGTAACTAAAAGTACGCCATTCACGACCTAGATGGAAATGAACAACCCATCGTGAAAGGTTGAAGTGTAAGGCTCAGATTGGCTTGTCTTGACCAAGAGATTATACTAGTGCATGACTGATGCACTGAATAGGACCTACAGGAGGACAAATTCTTCAGAACTGAACAAGGAAGAATTAGACCTCAGTGGTTCGTTATTTCTTAATCTTCGTTCCTTAAATAGGATCACATGTGATTGGTAACTATTGCTTTGACTTATCATGGGTAGAGAATCAACGAGATTCAATACTTTTTATCTTGGGCAATATTATTAGTCACATGTGATTGCTATGATTTAATACGGAGAATCGTGTGCAAGTACGCTTGTTTGATTTGCCCCCTTGGGAGGTTCATAAGCTTTATCATACCAAATCTTGCAAGTGGAATTAGTTTCCGGTATGGATAATAATGTTGAACCGTTCCTTGACCAAGGATAAAAGATATTAATTAATGGAAAGTTATTTCAGTGGCTTGAATTAATTAATGGGCTAGATAATCTTCAGCACGAGAAATAATAATCGGGAGTCATATTGACTGTAATATGGGTTAAGATGGATAGTGCAATATTAATTATGTAGTGGGATTAATTAATATTTATGGGCTTGAATAATATTGTGGCTCAATATTGATAATTCAAGATCCATTGGAAGGTTCAATCTTAATTCTCCTAAAGTCCCCCTGAGTAGCCCAACATATAGTCCAATAACTGAAAAAGGTGTTTAAAATAAAATAAATATTGTTGCTTATTTTTCCTTGTAATTTTCGAATTTTATGGATATAAAGGGGTGAAAGATTTTCTTTGAATTTTGTTATGGAATGAAGATATGTATTCTTGGAATACAAGATTATCTCATTAAATTCAAGAAATCTCCCACTTGGTTATCTATATGAGAATTTTCGAAAATTTTGGAAATAAAGGGCAAGAAAGATTTTCTTGATTTTGTTGAAAAGATATTATGGAAGATATGTATTTCTTGAAATACAAGAATATCTCATAAATTCAAGAAGATCCAAATCATGGAATCTTGCCCAATATTTTCGAAATTATCCATAACAAAAGAGTAGGTGGGATTTTGTGGAATATTATAATTATGGGAAAAAGAATATAGGAGATATATTCAAGATTTCTTGGAGATCAAGAAAAGATTTTCCCACATTATTTTGGCCATAATTTTCGACCACCTATGCTCTATAAATAGGGGATGATTCTTTCATTCCCAAGTACAATTCCATGTGCTGGAAAAATTAGTAAATCCACAAAGGTGGTGCAACATAATTTATTTTCTTTTTGTTAATTGTTCACAAGTGTCCTACCACCGGATAGTCGAACAAGGATTAAGGAAATACTTGGGAAGTTCTTTTGGTTAGTCTAATCAGCCAGACCATTGTCGTCCCAAGAGGTACGTTCACGTAAACTCGTAGAATTTCGTATGCGTAGGATTTACGTGAATTTATTATATGCATGATATGTTGTTGAATTATTATTTGAATTAATATAGGATTAATTCATGCTAGTAATAATTATAAGAATTAAATTTGTATTTAAATATTCACCCCGAATAGATCTGTGCAACTTATTCCCCAACAATGTATGGCTAGATTGAACCTCAGTCTGCATACCAAAATCAACAAACTTAATGATAGGTACTTCAGTAATTTTAGCATAATGAGAAATTGTGCCAAAAGGTACCTGAAGGGGTCTATCTTCAGTCTGAGGATTTTCAGTGATAGCAGTTGGCATGACTGTTTCAGCCTGAGTGTCCTTCTTTTCAGGTTCAGGTTCTTTATGTCCATCACCATCCTTATCTTTCTCAGCTTCCTTCGCACTTCCTTCTCCTTGTTCACTAGGTTTCCTTTCAACAATCTTTTTCTTGACCAGGTCATCAAAGTCTGAGACCTTCATCCTGAGTTTGGTCTTTCTGAATCCTGAGAATTCAGTAAGAGTAGCAGTTTCCTCAGCCCACCAGTCTTCTCCTCTAAATGTAGCAATATTCAGCATCTCTAGTAAGGTCTGATTCAGGATGTACACAGTTGTCCTGAGTCTGATAAATAGATCCTGAAGGTCAGGGAACTCTGAGAGTTCAGGATATCTATCAAGGACAAATCTTTCTCCCTTACTTCGCCATTCACCTTCCTCTGCTTCACCTTTCTTTAACTCAGAGCTTTCAGGAATATCTGGCTTGGATGAAATGACCTGAAGTGCTGACGGGTGAAGAAATGGTTCCTTCAGGAGATTATCTAAATTCAGCAAATCCTGAGATTCAGTTTGCTGCTGATGTCCCTGAAAAATCTCCTGAGAGATTTTATCAGTGCCTAGAGAAGTTTTAAGCACCTCAGAAAATACATGTTTCTCAGGGTCCTGCTCCTGGACATTCTTTACAGCTTGGGCGAGTACTTGGAGGGAAGATTCTTTTTCTTGCTGAGTTTCTGAGTGAATCTCCTCCGCATCGCTGGCCTCTTTTTCTGCAATCGTTTGAAGTCTTTTCCTCTTCTGAGGAGCAAGTGTCTTTTTCTTCATTTTGTCTCCAGTTTCCTTCTTTATTTTCAGGAGATCATGAGCCTGCTTCGTTCTCGCTTCCGGTTCTGAAGCTTCAGTACGCTTTGCTGGTTTGTGGACAATATCACCAATCACCACATCATCCTGATCGGAGCTGGAATCACCCTGTTCTTCAGATTCCTCCTGAATCATAGAACTTTGACTTCCGGCTTGTGCAATCTTCTTCTGCTGAGATTTAGGCCTTCGGAACATGATCTGAGTCCTAGAAAATTCAACTCCAGTCAACAAGTACATATTTTCCCGGGGTAAGGTTTCGATCAGAGCACTGATCTTTGTTCCGAACAATACCTTCCCATTCTTTGTAAATGCACCTTGTGCATACTTCAGTTTCTCGTTCTGATTAAGAATGCAATCCACCAGAAATTTTAACCGATTGAAGTCTCTAGAGGGTGAATCCTCTATCACAGCCATGAGCCTTAGCTTGTTCTGGCTCACCTGCTCTAGAATTCCCGACGTGCTCATCAAACATTTAGCAACAATATCGATAAATACTCAATACTTGGGCTTTAGGCATCGCTGGGTAGTGCCCCTTTCAAATCCACCTTGGTTTCGGCAAACCTGTCCAAAATCTCCTGTTCTCTACCAGACATATACAACGCAGGATCTTCCCCCTTATCACTTAACTCAAAAACAGAGTTGATATCTTCCAAAGATAGTATTACCTGTTTAGAGCAACATGGTTATAGCCTCCTCTTCAATCTGGGAAGTTTTATTGTCAATCATGGCCACTATATGTTCAAAGTATGGCTTCTCAGTTTCTGCGAGAACTTTGATCATCGAATAGTTGGGAAACTCCATTTTGATAGAGATAAAAGATTCTGGGTAATGTATACGAAGAGTTTGAAGATTTGAAGGTTTTAGAATTTTGGAGTTTTGATCGTTTAAATGTGAGAAATAAACGATTGAGGGTTTTAACACTGGTTTTATATATGATCTGTGAAAGAAAGATCAAGGGTTATGATTGAATCTCGAAAATATGAAGAAGCGTTGAGGTTTAATCTGAGATTTAAAGAGAATCCCAAAAAAATGACTATTTTTGGCTAAATTTCTGGACAATAGGCAAGTAGCAGTTTATAGGTTGCCAAATGAACGTTTCTCGGAAATCGAGGCAACTGTTCATCTTTTTCAGTCAAAGACATTCCCGCTTTAAATTCAGGTCTTTGTTATTTATTTCAAATGATTACAGAGTAATCCCTTGAGTAATAAATGCTACTGAATATAATGCATGTATCAATATAACTTTAGGATTATTTGAACACATAAACCTTACTGAATACTGATCTTTGACAAAATTTTGTCCTGAGTCTCAGTTTCCATCCTGAGGAAATTTTGCACTGAGTTATTCCCCCTGAATAACTACATGCACCTGAAGAACTTCTTCCTTCAGTGAAATTCATTCACCTGGATCCAACATTCCAAATTCTACCGATAGTTCCTGAAATCTTGATTCAACCAAAGGTTTAGTCAAGATATTAGCTCTTTGTTTATCAGTATGAATTTTCTCCATCATTATATCCTTCTTTTCAACATGATCTCTGATGAAGTGATGTCTGATATCAACATGCTTACATCTAGTGTGCAATACTGGATTTTGTGTAATAGCAATTGCACTATTATTATCACAAAATATAGGTACTTCATTGGCTATAATCTTATAATCCCTCAATTGTTGTCTGAGCCAAAGAATCTGTGCACAACAGCTTCCTGCAGCCATGTATTCAGCTTCAGTAGTACTAGTTGCTACTGAGGTCTGTTTCTTTGAAAACCATGATATCAGTTTACTTCCAAGAAATTGACAAGTTCCTGTGGTAAACTTCCTGTCAATTCTACATCCTCCATAATCATCATCTGAATAATCAATTAATTCAAGGTTATCATCAGCTGGATACCATAATCCTCTATTCACATTCCCTTTAAGATATTTCAGAATCTTTTTGGCAGCCTCCATGTGACTAGCCTTAGGATTAGCTTGGTATCTTGCACATATCCCAACAACAAATGTTATATCAGGCCTACTTGCAGTGATATATAGCAATGATCCAATGATCCCTCTATAATCAGTGTGATTTACTGATTTGCCTTCAGGATCAGGATCCATCTTGTAGTTAGTATTCATAGGAATTCTAACTGCATTGCAATTTTGTACACCATATTTTGCAATCAGATCTCTGGTGTATTTTGCTTGATTGATGAAGATTCCTTCCTTAGTTTGTTTTACCTGAAGTCCAAGAAAGAAATTCATCTCCCCCATCATTGACATCTCAAACTTTCCTTTCATCAGGGTAGAAAACTTTTCACACAACTGATGATTTGGAGATCCAAATATGATGTAATCCACATAAATCTGAACAAGTAAGATATATTTCCCATCTTCTATCCTGAACAAAGTTCTATCAACAGTTCCTTTGATAAAACCATGGTCAGTAAGAAACTGAGAAAGGGTATCATACCATGCTCTTGGTGCTTGCTTAAGACCATACAGAGCTTTCCTGAGTCTGTAAACTTGGTCACTCTGACAAAATCTTGGAGGTTGTTCCACATATACTTCCTCCTTAAGCACACCATTCAGAAATGCACTTTTCACATCCATCTGATAGACTATGAATTTCATGTGAGCAGCATATGCAAGAAACAATCTGATGGCTTCTAGTCTTGCAACATGTGCAAAGGTTTCATCATAGTCCAAGCCTTCTTCTTGGGAATAACCTTGTGCAACTAGCCTTGCCTTGTTTCTTACAATGTTGTTGTTTTCATCTCTCTTATTCTTGAACACCCACTTAGTTCCAATCACATTGTGTCTTTTAGGTCTGTCCACTAGCTCCCAAACTTCATTTCTTGTGAACTGATTCAGCTCTTCTTGCATAGCAGTAATCCAGAAAGAATCTTGAAGAGCTTCTTCAATCTCAGTAGGTTCTTTTTCAGAAAAGAAGCAGCAGAACAAAACACTTTCTCCATGGAACCTTCTTATTTTGATACCTTATGATAGATCACCCACAATCTGACTTGTAGGATGACTATCCAACCATTTTCTCCTGGATGTTCCCCCTTCAGTAGTATCCTCAACATCAGAAATGTTAGGTTCAGGCAGTTCATCAAATTCAAAGAATAACAGAAAAGGAGAAAGGGAATCATCTTCCTCAGGGGTAATTCTATTCAGAACATTGTCAGAGACATTTGTTCCCCCTTGGTTGATAGATTCAGAGTTTGCCTCAGCTGTGACCACATCTTCATTACATTACATACCTGAGTCTGAACTGGTGTATGTTCAGATTGGTCAGCTTCAGTGTGTTGGCTTTCCTTCTGTGGAGAATTTCCATCTTGAGTCTCACCATCCTGAGTTTTTCCATCCTGAACTTCTTTGTCTGAGTCTGATTCACTCCATTCATAGAAAGTGACTGACTTCTTCTTTTCAGGTTCAGAGGATTTCTTTTTCAGGTTAAGTCTGGTGATTCTCTTGGTCAGTTCTCCTGAGTCATGTTCCTGTTTCTTCTTAACACAAGTAGATTCATAAAAAACAACATGAGGTGTTTCTTCCACAATAAGAGTCCTACAGTTGTAAACTCTGAAGGCTTTACCGACTTCAAAATATCCTAATAATATCCCTTCATCAGCTTTGCTATCAAAAGTTTTCAACTGATCATTACCATTATTGAGTATGAAACACTTGCAACCAAACACTCGAAAGAAAGAAACAAGAGTCTTCCTTTCATTCCTGCTCATAAGGAGTTTGTTGGTCCCGGTGCTAACGAGTCTCACACGTGTATGGGGGGGAATACACGTGTTCAGTGATTTTTAAAACTTTTCTTTCACTGGGGTCAGATGGGTCAGGTTATCCTGATGATTTTTCCCTGAGAAGCACGGATTGCCCTGAGTCAAAGTCTACTGCGACAATGATCCTGAGCTGCTTTCAGAAGCTTCAGATTAGCCCAACTGAGCCTGAGTTTATCAGAGATCCTAAGGCGCTTGGATCAGATAATTATCTTACTGAACCCTCAGTAGAGTTAGTTCAGTTTGGTAACTATCTGTTCTAGCTACTCAAGTGTGCGGAATGGTTGGCCCTAAGTTTATACTCGTTTTAGCGTTACTGAAAATCTCCCCTTCAATAGAACAGTTATTAAGGCTGTGATCAATTTGATGCAAGTTCAGTGGATTGGTTCCAACTGAATATCAGTGAACTATGCTTTCAGTGAAAAACATGCAACAGATAATAATGCAGTACAGAAAGCAAAACAACACAGCAATTATAGTGGTTCAGAGACTGAAGCTCCTACGTCCACTCTCTCTGATCTTCAGAGAAATTCCTTAACCACTTCCTAAAGCTTTCAGCCTAACTCACTGTAGCTTACTCACTTTTCTACCTTGAGTTTTCTGGATGACTCACTGCAGCTTACTAACTCAAACACACACAAGTGTTCAGACTACCACAAGTAGCTTACTAACTTCTTCTCTAGAGTTTTCTGGCTAACTCACTGTAGCTTACTAACTCTTTACAACTCTAACTCACCAACAAATTACACACAAACTACCTTAACAAAGGGTTTGGGTTTTGGGTTGGTTTCCAACTAGGGTGAGATATCTTTTACAATAAGAACAAATGCAAAGGCTAGGATATCTCTTCTAAGCTTTGGATATATCTATCACTCTAGGCTTAGAATAGTGAGCTCTCTCCAATGTGAAACACTTGGGAAATTCTAGGTTTTTCGAGTGCTTCAATTTGAAATAATACGAATGAGCTTTTGAGTTGCTTTGAAATTTCCTGTAACCTCTCAATGTAAAGGGTCACTGGTATTTATTGGCAGCTTCACCAAGGTCACTCTTGAAAAACTATCCGTTGGAGGAGATAGTATCAAGGGTTTCCTCATCTGGTGTTTGATGAATGGTTATATTTAAGGTTTGAATACTCCCTTGCATGTTTTAGGAAATATGCAGTCATGTAGCCAATCACCAATTTATGCAGTCTGGAACTTAGTACTACTGACATGATTCAGTGTCCTGTTGCTTTCAGTGTCAGTAAAGTACAGTGTTGTCTTCCTCTGATTGGTTCTTGTCTTCAGTGAATGTAGACAAACAAAACGGTTCTTTTTGGTCAATCTCTCTGAATGAGACAACCTTAAACAACACTTAGACTTAGTTCCTTTTGTCTGCATATGAATTTTTTGGGCAATATCTACTTTTACGAATATTTGCGTTTTTCTCGATTTTTTGTAGTCTTGAGATAGATTATATTGAGTGCCTCCGAACATTCAAAGTTATCTCGAGTATTGATGTCTTCTTGAGTCTTGATAACTCACTTTGGGTCTTGATATCTTCGAGTCTTTAGTGTCTTGATGACATCTTGAGTCTTGATGTCTTGACAACTTCATCGAAGTCTTGATGTCTTGATGACATCTTGAGTCTTGATGTCTTGAAACTTTTTGAGTCTTGATGTCTTGATGACATACCGAGTCTTGATGTCTTGATTTACTTCATGAGTCTTGATGTCTTGATTACATCTTTACCGAGTCTTGATGACTTTAGCAACTTATTGTCTTGATGTCTTGATGACATCTTGAGTCTTGATGTCTTGAAATCTAACCTGATCTAGATCTGCTGACTATACCTGGTGCAGATAGCTTCCTGAACAATCTATACTTAAACCTGACTCAGTCTATCAAGATTATCCTGAACTTGTCATACTCAGGGTTTTTGGGATCTAATCAAAACTTCTTTATTAAATTCATCTCCCAACAATTTCCCCCTTTTTGATGATGTCAAAACCATCTTGTTACATTTAAGAAAACCTAACCTATCCTCAGGTTTCAGTTTATCTATTACAACGAAAATGGTATTTCTCCAATCAAGTTCTTTAACAATCTGGCATATCAAGACATGTAAAAAGATAATGAGCTATTATCTTTGAGCATAAAGGTAAAATTTCATTGATGTAGGATAAGAGTTACGATTACAATGAAAATAAAAAAAACAGAAGTACAAAGTCTTCAGTCTTCTTCCACTTCATCCTCTGGCACTTCTAGGTTGAACATCCCGTAGTATCTCTTCTTCAGTTCATCTCTTGCCTTGATGATTTCAGGGTTGTTTCCTGTTAGGCCTAGCTGGATGGCATACTGGGCTATTTCCTGAGAAATGGTTGCCTCATTTACATAGCCATTCTCAAACCTAGGAGCTAGGTACATACATGTACCAGGAGCTACTATCTGAGTGTTTCCTTCATCTGCCAAGTTGATCCAACTTTGCAGGTACTTAGGATAGAATGTCAGTAAGTACTCTATAAAGGCTTCATTCTTATCCGAGCTGCTCCCCCTCCATTCTCTCAGAATCTCATAATAGAACCAGAAGGTTCTCTTGATCTCTTCCCATGCATCATTGAACTGTATAGGCATCCACTTGTCAATGTGCGGCCACTTCTGAGTCTTTTCTGTACCTCTCCTTTTGCTTAGAAACTTTTGAATCCACCTCTTCTTTTCTGTTCTTCTTCTTTCTTCTTTCTGATCAAAGGATCACCATATACTGAAGCAACAGTTCTTTTCTCCATTTCAATCTGCAGGGCCTTCAGAGTCTTCTTGGTATCAAAAGTCTCTGGTTGAGCTTCAGTTTCCTTTTCTGGTCCTTCACCTGATTCTACAAAATCCATAATCAGCTTCCTCTGAGTAGGTTTAGTTACCTTTGCTCTTTTTTTCTTTTCAGTTTCAACAAAGGCAACTGCTTTTCTCTTTTCTGGTCTGCCTTATTCTTCTTCTGCCTTGCTTGTTCCAACCATCCTTCTATCACTCAATTTCTCAGAAATTACTTCTTGAATTGCTCAGATGTTTGAGTGAAGATAGGTTTCTCAGCTTCTTTGAACTTTAGTTTCTCAGTAGCTTCAATTTCTCTTAAGGCATCAGCAATTTTCTTTCCTTCAGCTTCTTTTTGAGCCTTTCTCTCCAAGGTTTGTGCCAACAACTCACTTAATTTGCCACCAGGCCTTTCCCCCTTTTTGGCACCATACCTTGGGAGTAGTTGAGTCAGTGCAGTATCCATATAGTATTGCTCCTTACTCATACTGCGCACTTCTCCTGCCAACTGATCATGCTCATCTTCTAGCCTCATCATGTAGTTCTTGGCCATTGAGAACTCATCCGAAAGAGGAGCAAACAGTTTTGAGAAGACATCATGCATCATCTCTGTCATCTTGGTCATGAGCAGAGAGCCCATTTCCTCAACAGTTGTTTTGATCATCAGATCATTCTTCTCAATCAGCTTGGCTTCAAGATAGGCAGTTCTTTCTTGATACATCGGCTTCATGTTGGCATTAAGCTCTGTATGTACTCCATCAATCTTTCCATCTAATGTAGCTAATTTACTTAATAGAGTTGTTTGAAGTGTATCAGATGATGAACTCAAGTTCTCCATTTTCTGATTTTGAGCAGCCAGAACTAACTCCATCTGAGTCATCTTGTCTGTGAGAATTGTTTGCAGCATGCTTGATGAAGAGCTTAGATTCTCAAGCTTTTGAGATTGACCTGTCAGTATCTCTTCCATCCTTGGCTTTATCTTCTTTAACTCATTCAGGATTGGTGTGAAATCAACCACTGGAGTTTGTACAACATTTTCCAACCGAAATTTGGGTGCTCCAACCGAGCCTCATGCGCATATCATAAACATCAGATTTAAAGCTAGGTACTTCAGTAACTTCGGCATAATGTATAACATTGCCAAAAGGTACCTGAAGAATGCAAACTTCAGTCTGAGGTTGTCTGATATCGATTAGTTCAAAGATCGAGATCCGTCCCCATCGACTCTCGGTTTCCTTTCTTTCTCAAGATCTATCGAGGTTCCTTCTCCTTCTCGATTTCTTTTTTCAAGATCATCTCCTTTATCCTTATCTTTATTTTGATCATGGGAACTGGAAGCATCAACTCCTTCAGTAGCTTTCTTTTCAGCTAGCTTCTTTTTCACTAATTCATCAAAATCAGCAGCTTTCATTCTCAGCTTGGTTTTTAAAACCCGAGAATTGATCGAAATTTGTCTCAAAGATTCCACCACTCTTCTCCTCTGTATGAAGCAATGTTCAGCATCTCCGGGAGTGTTTGATTCAAAATATACACTGTGGTTCTGAGCCTGAAGAACATATCATGAAGGTCGGGATAGGCATTCATCTCAGGGTATCTGTCTAAGATGAACCGTTCCACCTTGCTTCACCATTCAGTCTCTTCGGCTTCTCCCTTCTTCAATCTTGGGCTTTCAGAAGCAGTAGATTCAAAGTGTATGAGTTCTAGAGCTGATGGATCTAGAAATAGTTCATTTAGAAGCACATCCAAGTTCAGCAATTCCTGAGGTTCAGACTGATCTGGAGTCTGAACAGGTCTTTCTTCAGTAGGGATCTGAGGTCCCTTGAAGATTTCCTGAGAGATTTTATCTGAGCTCGGAGAGGTTTCGAGTACCTCAGAAAAAACCTGTTCCTCGGTTTCTTGCTCCTGCACATTTGTCACTACTTGAGCAAGAACTTGAAGTGGAGATTTCAACCCTTGCTGGCCTTCAGGTTGAGTTACTTCAGTTTCACTGGCCTCTTTCTCAGCAATAGATTGAAGCCTTCTGCGCTTTTGAGGAGCCAGTGCTTTCTTCTTCAGTTTCTCTCCTTTCTCTCTTTTAACTTGCATCAGGGCTTTCCCCCTAGCTTGTCTGGCTTCTTCATCAGTTTCTTCTTCAGCAGTCTCCTCCTGAGACTCAGAGTTTTTCTCTTTCTTTCCTCTCAAAGTCTTTGTTGGTTTAACATGATTTTTTACTTTGGAAAGGAAGTGGAATTGGCAAAGATGTCCTCCTCTTCTCTGCACATTTCCAAGATAAATGCAATCTTGGTTGCATGTAGAATCTTTCCTTTGATAACTACAGAGCCATTCACCTTCTGAATTTGTTTGGCTTGATCACTCACCACCTTGATCAAATAGTGCAACCAATTGAATGTCGTGGAAGGTGAATCTTCAATCGCCGCCATTAGCCTTAACTTAAGAGTGCTTATCTGTTCGAAACTACCAGATCTACTCATGATGCATTTGCTTACAATATCCAACAATACTCGATATTTAGTCTTCAAATGCCTCTTATTCAGAGTAGCTTCAAACTTTACTGGATGCTCAGTAATGTTATCCAAATATTCTTGTTCCCCATGTATACCGTAGGGTCTTCACCTCTATCACTTAACTCATATATGGCATTTAGATTCTTAGGAATAATATATAATTCCCTAACAAAATCATTTTGAACCATGCTCCAAATGTGAGACTGTAATCTGAGATTCTATGCAATTCTCATCATCTAACTGCATATTAGTGATAAACTCAATTACCTCTTTCGCATATTCGGCCTCTGGTTGATTCGCGACCAGGCATGTAAGCTATGCCAAACGAATCATATGCAACGCCTCCTCCTCGTGAGTTGCATTGGATGAGCTTTCTAGAGAAACGACATATTCGTACCAAGGTTTATTGGAAATGGCGAGTTTGTTGTATACAGAAAGTGTCATTTTTGGAGAATTTCTGGTGAAGGGTTTTGAGATAGGTGAAAATTTCTGGGCAATCAAGTGTTTCGAAGCAGAGTGTTTGTGAAGATGAAGGCTTTTTGGAATAAGGCTTTGAAAGAAATTTTTCCAATGGATATGGGATTTTGATTTATGGAAAATCGCGTAGATGAAGAAATCGACGGTTGAGATTAAAAACTGACTAAAACGGGTATATGAAAGGACGATTTCACAAATACTAAGCCGCCAATTTATCCCTATTGGTGATTAATGAACAGTGCATTTAATTACTGTTCCTGCAGACCATTGACTTTCCTCGTGGATTTCAAAGGTCCCGCCCAATTATTTCTTCAGGTGTTTTGTCATTTATTACCAATGATTACTGAGATTCAGTTAGACAATAAATGTGTTGCATGAGTCAATACTTCTTTAGACTAATTTTCTCCATCAGTCTTACTGAGTTTTGACCTTGATAAAATGTCAGTATAATACTGAGTACTGATCTTCAGGATAATTGATTTTCCCAAGACTCAGTGTTCAGTACTCTCAATTTTATCCTGAGTTTTTTCAGTAAAAACCTGAGAAAACTTCATGCATCTGAAAACCTTCAATTTTTCAGATTTGCTTTATTCACCTGGATCCAACATACCTAATTCAACTGATAGTTCCTGAAATTTTGATTCAGCCAAAGGTTTAGTCAGGATATCAGCTCTCTATTTATCAGTATGAATTTTCTCCATTCTGATGCTAACGAGTCTTACACGTGTATGGGGGGGGAATACACGTGTTCAGTGATACCTAATTCAACTGATAGTTTGTTGGTCCCGGTGCTAACGAGTCTCACACGTGTATGGGGGGGAATACACGTGTTCAGTGATTTTTAAAACTTTTCTTTCACTGAGGTCAGATGGGTCAGGTTATCCTGATGATTTTTCCCTGAGAAGCACGGATTGCCCTGAGTCAAAGTCTACTGAGACAATGATCCTGAGCTGCTTTCAGAAGCTTCAGATTAGCCCAACTGAGCCTGAGTTTATCAGAGATCCTGAGGCGCTTGGATCAGATAATTATCTTACTGAACCCTCAGTAGAGTTAGTTCAGTTTGGTAACTATATGTTCTAGCTACTCAAGTATGCGGAATGGTTGGCCCTGAGTTTATACTCGTTTTAGCTTTGCTGAAAATCTTCCCTTCAATAGAACAGTGATTAAGGTTGTGATCAATTTGATGCAAGTTCAGTGGATTGGTTCCAACTGAATATCAGTGACATATGCTTTCAGTGAAATACATGCAACAGATAATAATGCAGTACAGAAAGCAAAACAACACAGCAATTATAGTGGTTCAGAGACTCAAGCTCCTACGTCCACTCTCTCTGATCTTAACCACTTCCTAAAGCTTTCAGGCTAACTCACTGTAGCTTACTCACTTTTCTACTTTGAGTTTTCTGTCTGAGTCACTGCAGCTTACTAACTCAAACACACACAAGTGTTCAGACTACCACAAGTAGCTTACTAACTTCTTCTCTAGAGTTTTGTGGCTAACTCACTGTAGCTTACTAACTCTTTACAACTCTAACTCACTAACAAAACACACACAAACTACCTTAACAAAGGGTTTGGATTTTGGGTTGGTTTCCAACTAGGGTGAGATATCCTTTACAATAAGAACTAATGCAAAGGCTAGGATATCTCTTCTAAGCTTTGGATATTTCTATCAATCTAGGCTTAGAATAGTGAGCTCTCTCCAATGTGAAACACTTGGGAAATTCTAGGGTTTTTGAGTGCTTCAATTTGCAATAATACGAATGAGCTCTTGAGTTGCTTGAAATTTCCCGTAACCTCTCAATGTAGAAGGTCACTGGTATTTATAGGCAACCTTCACCAAGGTCACTCTTGAAAAACTATCCATTGGAGGAGATAATATCAAGGGTTTCCTCTTCGGGTGTTTGATGAACGACTATATTTAGGGTTTGAACACTCCCTTGCATGTTTTAGGAAATATGCAGTCATGTAGCCAATCACCAATTCAGGGTCCTGTCGCTTTCAGTGTCAATAAAGTACAGTGTTGTCTTCCTCTGATTGGTTCTTGTCTTCAATGAATGTAGACAAACAAAACGGCTCTTTTTGGTCAATCTCTCTGAATGAGACAACCTTAAACAACACTTAGACTTAGTTCCTTTTGTCTGCATATGAATGTTTTGGGCAATATCTACTTTTCTGAATATTTGCATTTTTCTCAGTTTTTTGTGGTCTTCAGATAGATTATATTCAGTGCCTCTGAACATTCAGGTTATCTTTTGAGTATTGATATCTTCTTCGAGTCTTCATTAACTCTTTGGGTCTTGATATCTTACGAGTCTTGATGTCTTGATGACATAACGAGTCTTGATGTCTTGAGAACTTCTTGAGTCTTGATGTCTTGGTGACATATCTTGAGTCTTGATGTCTTGAAACTTATTGAGTCTTGATGTCTTGATGACATGACATTGAGTCTTGATGTCTTGATTACTTCATCGAGTCTTGATGTCTTGATTACATCTTGAGTCTTTAGTGTCTTGAGAACTTCATCGAGTCTTGGTGTCTTGATGTCATAATCGAGTCTTGATGTCTTTAAATCTAACCTAATCTATATCTACTGACTATACATGGTGCAGATAGCTTCCTGAACAATCTATACTGAAACCTGACTCAGTCTATCAAGATTATCCTGAACGTGTCATACTCAGGGTTTTTGGGATCTAATCAAAACTTCTTTATTAAATTCATCTCCCAACAGAGTTTTTCATTGATTCTTTGTTAGCATGGATCTGTTTTGAGAGTAGCATGCAGTGTTGATAGCTTCAGCCCAAAATCTCTTAGGAATATCAGCTTCAGCAATCATTGTTCTTGCAGCTTCTTTCAGAGTCCTATTTCTTCTTTCAACAACACCATTTTGTTGTGGGTCCTTGCAGCTGATGTTTCATGAGCTATTCCATTTCCTGCACAATAATCAGATGTAATATGGCTGATAAATTCAGTTCCTTTATCTGATCTGATTTTGACCACACTCAGATTCTTTTCAGTACTGAGTCTTTTCTTACTGAGTCTCTTTCTTACTGAGTAAGAATATGACCTATGTGTATCTAGAGTAGTCATCAACTACCACAAGTGTATATTTCCTGCCATTAGTGCTTACAGGTGTCACTGGACCAAAGAGATCCATATGTAACAGATGTAATATTCTGTCAGTAGAAATATCTACTTTGCTTTTGAATTATGCTCTGATTTGTTTTTCTTTCTGACAAGCATCACAAACATGATCTTTACTGAACACTTCATTAGGTAACCCCCTCACAAGTGCTAATCTTGCAAGTTTGTTCAGGGTTTTGAAGTTTAAGTGATTCAGCCTTTTGTGCCACAACCAACTGGTATCAGTAGAACTTTTAGCAACCAAACATGTATCTTTAGGAGTTGAACTCCAATCAGCAAGATACACATTTCTCTTTCTAGTACCAGTCAGTAAAATTTCATGTGAGTCATTTTCTTTCACATAACATAAGTTCTTTGAGAACTCAACACTGAATCCTTTGTCACAGAATTGGCTGATAGAAAGCAGATTATGCTTTAGACCAGACACATATGAAACACCATGGATATGAACAGAATCAACTCCAAGAGTTCCATATCCTTCAGTCTGTCCTTTGGAATTGTCTCCAAATGTGATCTGAGGGCCTTTTTGCTCAACATAGTCAGTGAGTAATTGCTTATATCCTGTCATATGTCTTGAACATCCACTGTCCAGATACCATACAGCAGGTTCTAATTCATTTCCACTCATCAGGGCAATGTTGTCTTCATTCAACTCAGTGCCCTTTTCTTTTACCTGAAAAATAGATCAGTTCTTAGGTACCCATTTGGTGTAGGGTCCTACCAGGTTAGCTGACCTTTTGGAACCCAAATCTGCCTGATAACTCTAATTACTTTACAGTGGTTGATTTGTCTCCCATAAACATCTACATACACATTCACCACCCTAGGTTCCTTGGCAGTACCCTGTGTATGAGTGCCAGCCTTAGCATGAACATGAGCCTTAGAGTTCTTCTTGGGTTCAGGCCTCTTGTTCAAGTGCCTTGGCTTTGGTGCAGCTGGTCTCTGTCTCTGCTGACTTGGGTTCAGGAAACCTTTACCCTTAGGAAAGTGGGGTTTAGGTTGCCTGTACTGAAATTGTGGTCTTTCAGTAATCTGAGGACTTGATCTTTTCAGTTGAGAATATCTCTTCTGAGTGTTTCTCTTCTGAAAATTCTTCTGATAGTTCGGTCTTGATTTCTTCAGTTGGTATTCTTACCGAGGCTTCAAATCTTGGCTCGAAAATTTCCTACTGAGTGTTCAGGTTTTCTAGCCTTTTCCTGAGGTTTGGGCTTTCTTCCCTGAACCTTCAGCTTTTCTGAAACCGTAGGTCCTTTACCCTTGTCTAAAACTCTGGGTTGTTCTTCAGTAAGAAGATTAGATGCCACTAGTTTAACAAAGACAATCTTGGTGCTACTAGAAGCAGCATTTAGAAGACCTTGTGAGGTTCCCCTTGGATTATATCTCAATCCAGCCTTTATAGTTGCAGGTCTTTGATAACTCTGAATTTCATCTATTACTTTAGATGCAGAATTCAATAAAGCTAACTTTCTCTGCGCACTATCCTCACATTTCTTTAGAGTCTCATGCTTCTCAAAGAGGTCATTGAAACTCGATTACGATAATATTTGAATCTCCTCAGTGGATTTCTCTAATTTTCCTTTCAGGATTTCTATCACCTTCTCTTTTTCTGAGAGTTGTACTTTCAGAACATCCAGTTTATCAGTAGTTCCCATTAATTGAGAAGTGATCTCTGCATTTTTAGAGTCTTTCCACTTCAGATTCTCAGCAGTCAGTTCCTTGTTCTACTCTTGAGTTTCAGTGAGCAGTTCTTGTAAAAAGAATCCATCAGGTCAAAGTTACTGGTTACAGTTGAACTTGAGAACTCATGTGTTAGTGTGGGAGCAACAATAGAGATAGAAGAATTTACCTCCTCCATAGCAACAAGGCAGACATCATCACTGTCACTATCTGAGAATATCTCATCTGAAGAATAGGATACTTCTTCATATTGTTCTTCTTCCTCAGCAATCATAGCCTTCTTGCTGGAGATCTTTCTGTCTCTCTTGGCTTGTCTCTCCTTTCTTTCTTTAGCACTTAGCTCAGGACAGTCATATTGGAAGTGACCTTTCTTTTGACAGTTGTAGCATCTATTGGTATCACCATCCTGATCACTTTCCTCCTTGGTCTTGGAGTCCTTCTTTTTGGATGAGGATCCTTCAGCTTTCTGGTCCTTCCTTTTCTCAGTGGATCTGTCCTCAGCTTCTGAGGTTCTCTTGTACCTGTGATTCCTGTAATATTTCTTATATTTCCCATATCTGCTATTAAGTCTTTCAAAACTCCTTGCCATCAGTACTAGCTTATCCTCCTGCTCATCCTGATTTTTGGCAAGTGAGTTCTCAGACTCTCTAGATTTACAGGATCTCTCTTTGGCTTTAAAAGCCACATTCTTGCTAGATGAAGAATCATCTTTGCTATCAGATTTCTTAGTTTTCTTGTCAATAATAAACTCATAAACTTTCAGTTCAGAGAAAACTTGTTGGTATGGCATGGAATCAATATTTTTGATGTTTTCAATCACCACAGCATGTATATCCCATTTCTTAGACAATCCTCTAAGAATTTTCAGTGTCACTTCTCTCTGTGGGTATCTTTTCCCAAGAGCATTTAGATCATTCACAATCCTAGTGAATCTGACCTCAAGTTTGTCAATGGATTCACCATCTTCCATTTCAAAGCTATCAAATTTTCCAATAGCAACAGAAAATTTGTTTTCCTTAATATGATCTGTGCCTTGACACATAACAACAAGTGTATCCCATATTTCTTTTGCAGTTTCACAGTGAGAAATCATTCCCATAACACCATCATCAATAGTGTTATATAGAGTATCTTTAGCAATGTAGTCCAAATTGACTAACTTTCTCTCATCAGGAGTAAGTTGGTCATCAGGCTTTGGAAATTCATCTATGGGATCATTCCTCTCAGTATCAGTGATTCTGAGATTCACAACAGTATATTTGAATGGTCCTTCAGAAACCACTCTCCACATTCTTTCATGTTTGGAATACAGATGAGCCTGCATTCTCAGTCTCCATAGGTCATAGCTCTCAACAGAGAACATAGGAAGTTTCTTAGAAGGCATGATGAATGAGCTTTGTAAGATATCAGCAATAAGATCTATTTAGTAGACCACCAAAGTCTTTCAGCAAAAAGACTATGGCTACCAAAGCAAGTGGTCAAAATGAACCACTGCTCTGATACCACTTGTTGGTCCCGGTGCAAACGAGTCTTACACGTGTATGGGGGGGGAATACACGTGTTCAGTGATTTTTAAAACCTTTTCTTTCACTGAGATCAGATGGGTCAGGTTATCCTGATATTTTTGCCCTGAGAAGCACTAATCGCCCTGAGTCAAAGTCTACTGAGACAATGATCCTGAGCAGCTTTCAGAAGCTTCAGATTAGCCCAACTGATCCAGAATTTATTAGAGATCCTGAGGTGCTTGGATCAGATAATTATCATACTGAACACTCAGTAGAGTTAGTTCAGTTTGGTAACTATCTGTTCTAGCTACTCAAGTGTGCGGAATGGTTGGCCCTAAGTTTATACTCTTTTTAGCTTTGCTGAATCTTTCTTCCTTTTAATAAAACAGTGATTAAGGCTGTGGCCAATTTGATGCAAGTTCAGTGGATTGGTTCCAACTGAATATCAGTAAAATCAGCTTTCAGTGAAAAACATGCAAAAGATAAAATGCAGTACAGAAAGCAAACAACACAGCAATTATAGTGGTTCAGAGACTCAAGCTCCTACGTCCACTCTCTCTGATCTTCAGAGAAATTCCTTAACCACTTTCTAAAGCTTTCAGGCTAACTCACTATAGCTTACTCACTTTTCTACCTTGAGTTTTCTGGCTGACTCACTGCAGCTTACTAACTCAAACACACACAAGTGTTCAGACTATCACAAGTAGCTTACTAACTTCTTCTCTAGAGTTTTCTGGCTAACTCACTGTAGCTTACTCACTCTTTACAACTCTAACTCACCAACAAAACACACACACAAACTACCTTATCAAAGGGTTTGGGTTTGGGTTGGTTTCCAACTAGGGTGAGATATCCTTTACAATAAGAACAAATGCAAAGGCTAGTATATCTCTACTAAGCTTTGGATATTTCTATCAATCTAGGCTTAGTGAATGAGCTCTCTCCAATGTGAAACACTTGGGAAATTCTAGGGTTTTCGAGTGCTTCAATTTGCAAGAATACAAATGAGCTCTTGAGTTGCTTTGAAATTTCCCGTAACCTTTCAATGTAGAAGGTCACTGGTATTTATAGGCAACTTTTCCAAAGGTCAATCTTGAAAAAACTATCCGTTGGAAGAGATAGCATCAAGGGTTTCCTTTTTTTTGGTAATTGATGAACGACTATTTTTAGGGTTTGAATACTCCCTTGTATGTTTTAGGAAATATGCAGCCAAGTAGCCAATCATCAACTTCTGTGAACTGGAAGATATCAGCTCTGACATTTTTCAGTGAGATGTCACTTTCAGTGTCAGTTCAGTACAGTGTTGTTGCCTCCTCATTGGTTGAAATCTTTGTTTGAGCAGAGACAAGCAAACGACTCCTTTCTCTTGATCTGATATGTTCCTTAATGTCCACAAATATCTAACATTCTGTTTGTTTGTACTAGGAATGAATATAACACTATTTCATAAAATAGTTGTTCAGGGTCCTTTTGATCAGTACAAAAACAGTCTTCAGGATCTTCTGATCTTCAGGATTCTTCTGAGTCTTCAGGATGTTTCTGATCCTTCAGAGTCTTCTGAGTCTTCAGGATGTTTCTGATTCTTCAGAGTCTTTTGAGTCTTCAGCATACTAACATTTCCTGATCTATATCTGCTGACTATACATGGTGCAGAAAATCCTGAGTCCTAATATCTAATAAAACCTGATCCTGATTCTATTCTATCAAGATGTCCTGATACATGTCATACTCAGGGTTTTGGGATCTAATCAAAACTTCTTTATTAAATTCATCTCCCAACATGGGATATTCTTGTATTCCAAGAATACATATCTTCCATAATGTCTTTCCAAGAAAATCAAGAAAATCTTTCCTCTCCTTATTTATTCAAAAAATTTCGAAATCTCTTAACAAATAACCAAGTGGGGGATTTCTTGGATTTAATGAGATAATCTTGTATTCCAAGAATACTTATCTACATTCCATAACAAAATTCAAAGAAAATCTTTCTCCCTCTTTTATTTATTATTTTTGAAATATTAGGAAAAATAGGCAAGAATAATTTATTTTATTTTTAAACACATTTTTCAGTTATTGGACATTATCTTTGGGCTACTTGAGGGGCCTTTAAGAGAATTAAGATTGGACCTTCTAATGGACTTTGAATATCTAATATTGAGCCACAATATTATTCAAGCCCATAAATATTAATTAATCCCACTACATAATTAATATTGCACTATCCATCTTAACCCATATATATCTTTGTTAATATGGCTCAATTTATTATTTCCGTGTTTAAGATTATCTAGCCCATTAATTAATTCAAGCCACTGAAATAGCTTTCCATTAATTAATATCTTTTGTCCTTGGTCAAGGAACGATTCAACATTATTATCCATACCGGAAACAAATTCCACTTGCAAGATTTGGTATGATAAATCTTATGAACCCCCCAAGGGGGCAAATCAAACGAGCGTACTCGCACACGATTCTTCGTATTAAATCTTAGCAATCGCATGTGACCAGTAGTATTGCTCAAGATATAAAGTATTGAATCTCATTGATTCTCTACCCGTCATAAGTCAAAGCAATAATTACTAACCACACAAGATCCTATTTAAGGGACGAAGATTAAGAAATAACGAACCACTGAGGTCTAATTCTTCCTGGTTCAATGCTGGAGAATTTATCCTCCTGTAGGTCCTGTTCAGTGCATCAGTCATGCACTAGTGTAATCTCTTGGTCAAGACAAGTCAATCTGAGCCTTACACTTCAACCTTTTACGATGGATTGTTCATTTCCATCTAGGTTGTGAACCGCGTACTTTTAGTTACAAGAGACTTGTTAATTTAATCTTCTTTGATCTGGTATCACTAAATTAACTACAATGTAACGCGTACAGTTTATTGAACAATTATACAATAAATATATGTAACATTCAATGATATTTAAAGCATCAGTGATAAATAATTTATTTCAGTAAATAAGACAGAAAATTCAGTTTGGTTATACAAAGTAAAAACATACTTTTTAGTATAACCCCAACAATGATTGAACGGGATTAATCTTCTCAATGGTTATCACTCCAAGAGGTTAGTTCACATAAATCCATAGTAATTCCGCATGCGTAGGTTTTATGTGAACTGTTTTTATGCGTGATCGGTTGTTGAATTATTATTTGAATTAATATAGGATTAATTCATGCTAGTAATAATTGTTAGAATTAAATTTGTATTTAAATATTCATCCCGAATAGATCCGGGCAATTAATTCCCCAACAACTGGTATCAGAGCCTCGGTTTCGGGCTCTGAATTTCAAATTGTAATTTAATTCGTTTTCATTAAATTTGAAATTGAATAGTAGAATTGCTAGATTTTTTTTGCAGGTATCCAATTGTCATGGAATTTAATGCGTTTATTTATGCATGCATATAAATTGTGGTTTTTAATTCGATTCGTTCGAATTCGTTTTGCCTCGTGAGAAAATCCACGAGTAGATTAGGATTTTTTTGATTTGATCAATGTAATAGACTAGTCTAGATCTAGGTTGTTGGGATATTTTAGTTTTGATGAATTATGCCAAAACATTATCAACTTGTGTTATTTAAGTTAATTTACAGATAACAAGTTGAGGGGGAACGAGAGAACAAGTTAAGGGGGAACTCATGAAATCGCATTTAATATGATCAAGATCGGGGCGAGGTCAGTAGATGAGACTGATCAAGATCAGATGAGTAAGATGAGTTCCAGAGTTAACTGATGAGTTGTGCAAAATCAGAAGAGAATAAAAGCTAAGCCAGCTGATCAGATGACTAGAACAGACTTGATCAGATGATCAGAAGAACAGACGAGCTGATCTGGTGATCAGAAGAGCAGTCAAATTGATCAGAAAGAAACTGACTAGAAGATCAGAAGAGAAGGTTGCAGATCAGAAGAGGAGCAGATGAGACTGATCAAGATCGGGCGGATCGAGATCGATATGATAACTTTCGATATGCTAACATGATGTCTTGACTGATGCTATCCTCGATATGTTGATCGAAGATGTCCGATCCGATTAGCGATTTGATCGATCGATCAAGAAGAAATCGATAGCTTTGAGTCAAGTGACCTGAGGGTTAGTGATTAAAAGTAACCTGAGGGTCAGGATGTCTGATGGTCCCGATTTTTTGTGTTTGGAAAACCCATTTTGCGCGTGCGGAAGTAAACATGTCTTGAGATGCATATAAAACAGGGGTGAGGGAATGGTGATACCAAATTTTTTGCTTTTAAGAATGATGTGTATTGTTTTGCTTGTAATCGAATGCATATAGCAAGTATGAACATAAAGCAGTAAAGAACACACGATATTTTATAGTGGTTCGGACGAAACCCATCCTACATCCACTCTTTCCTTAACACAGGGGCACCTTAACCGAACTTAACCTGCGGGACTTATACCCCTCACGGGATGGCCGAGATGTTTACCGAGTTCGCACTCAAGCGGGACTTATCTCCCTTACGGGATTGCCGATAGATGTTTACCGAGTTCACACTCAAGCGGGACTTATCTCCATTACGGGATTGCCGATAGATGTTTACTGAGTTCACACTCAAACGGGACTTATCTCCCTTACGGGATTGCCGATAGATGTTTACCGAGTTCACACTCACCTACAAACTTAACCTAACTTTGAGTTTGGGTAAAGGTTTGTTTGGTTTCCAACTAGGTTGAGATTTTCCCTTACATTTGTTTAGCCTCAATGCTAAGGATGGGAAAAATCTCTAAGCTAGGATATAACATTTGTGCTTAGATCTAGGGTAGAACACTCTTGAATATATGCGTGTATTTCTAGCTCTGTGTTCTATGGTGGGAATGCTTGAGTATATAGGATTGGGAGCACAATTCCTGTTGATTGCCTTAGCCGTGCTAGGATCAGGCCATATTTTAGGACTCGCATCATCTGGCACACGACCTAGGCTGGGAACTGCTGGAACCCATATCTTCTTAGCTCTGTAGCATCGTTTGCTACATTCTCCATACTCTTTCGCATTCATCCACTCTTGATAATGAAGGAAGAACTTGTATTTATAGTGTGGATTTGAATGTTACCGTTGGAGAGAATCACATTAAAATTCATACTACTCTGTAGCTTTTTGCAGCTTTTCAGGCTTGTCGTCTTCCTCTCATTGGTCCACGTCAGCTGAATCTAACGGCTATATTCTTCAGTTTCTTCTGAGTCTCTAACGGCTATATTCTTCAGGATCTTTCGAGTCTCCGGGATCTTGATTCTGTCGAGCCTTGAGTTATCTCGAGCTATCCGAACCTTGAGTTATCCGAGCCTTGAGTTATCGAGCAATCCCGAACCTTCAGTTATCCGAGCCTTCAGTTATCCGAGCCTTGTGTTCTTCAAGAACTTATCGAGTCTCGAGTTCTTGATTCACGGACTTCTCTTCACGGACCTTATCGATCGGGCATCTTGACACTTTCGGGCTTCTTGAGTTGGTTCTCTGAATCGGACATCGACCCTCAGTCACATTGATTTCAAAGCTATCGATATCTTCTTCGATCGATCATTTCGATTGATCAGATCAACATATCTTCAAGATCATCTCAGAATAGCATCAGGTCATCTGCATTAGGTTAGCATATCAGTTTATCATATCTGATCTCGATCACGTCTGATCTCGATTAGTCCCATCTGCTCATCTTCTGATCTGCAACCTTCTCTTCTGATTTGTTGGCTTTAGCTTTTTCTTCACATCTGATTTGCACAGCTCATCAGTTGATTCCAGAACTCATCTTACTCATCTGATCTCGATTGCGACTCGTCTGCAGCCTCGTCTGATCTCGATCATCTTCTTCTAATTTCTTAAGTTCCCCCTCAATTTGTTCTTGCGTTCCCCCTTAACTTGTTATCTGTAAATTAGCTTGAATAACACAAGTTAATAATGTTTTGGCATAAATTATCAAAACTAAAATATCCCAACAATTTCCCCCTTTTTGATAATGACGCCAAAACATTGAAATATATGCATTTACAGAGATCGGGTTTTTGTTTTTAAAAAGATCAGTTCAGGTGGTCACTTTGAAAGCTTGTGAACTTTTGAACTCCTGCTCTGATACCAATTGATGGTATTAGTTCAGATGTTCACATTGAAAAACAGTGACCTTTTGAACTCCTTGCTCCGATACCAATTGATGGTATCAGTTCAGATGTTCACATTGAAAAACAGTGACCTTTTGAACTCCTTGCTCTGATACCAATTGATGGTCCCGATTTTTGGTGTTTGGAAAACCCATTTTGCGCGTGCGGAAGCAAACATGTCTTGAGATGCATATATGTTGGGAGATGAATTTAATAAAAGATATATGATTTTGATTAAGATCCCAAAACCCCTGAGTGTGACATGTTCATAATGATCTTGATAGTTGAGTCAGGATTCAGTTTTAGAGTATTCAGGATGTTATCTGCAAAATGTATAGTCAGCAGATATAGTTCAGGATAGGTTCAAGACTCAAGAACTCAAGATGTTTTTCGAGAAAATCAAGTTTCAAAGATGAAATCAAGTGAATCAAGACTTCAAGATGAAGATTCAAAGTATCACCAATATGCCTCGAAGACTCAAGACTCGAAGACCTCAAGACTCGAGAAGACTCAAGACGCAAGATCAAGATCAAGATCAAGATCAAGAATATGAAGGCACACGAATTATCAAGACTTCGAGAATGTACCGAATGCTCAGTATGAACCTGAATGTTCCGAGGCACTGAATATATCTATCTGAATGATGCAATACTGAGGAGATCATGATTCCTTAGAAAATAGATATTTTGCCAAGATATTCAAATGCAGACAAAAGGAACTAAGTCAGAAGTGTTGTTAAGGTCATATCAAACCCAGAGTTTGTAACCAAAAGAGTCGTTGAAGGTGTCTACCTTTAACTGGAGACAAAAGTCAAAAAGAGGAAGACAACACTGGCTACATGAAAGGTTATTCCCTAAAACGTGTTAGGGAGTTTCAAACCCTAAATATAGCCGTTCCTCACACACCATAAGAGGAAACTCACGAAGCTATCTCTCCAACGGATAGTTTTCAAAAGTGACCTTGGTGTATACATTGTAAGGTTACGGGAAATTTATACGCAACTCAAGAGCTCAAACTTATTCTTGCAAAAGTTAAAGCACTCGAAAAACCTAGAATTTCCCAAGTGCTACTATATTGAAGAGAGCTCACTATACTAAGCCTAGCTTAATAAGAATTATCCAAAGCTTAGTCGAGATATCCTAACCCTTTGCATTGTGCTTCATTGTAAAGGATATCTCATCCTAGTTGGAAACCAACCGAGAAACCCCAAACCCTTGAGAAGGTAGTTGGAGTGTGTTTGTTGGTGAGAAGAGTTGTAAAGAGTTAGTAAACTACGCGGAGTAGTCAGAAAACTCTAGTGGAGAAGTTAGTAAGCTACAGGGGTAGTCTGAAAGCTTGTTTGTGCTGAGTAAGTAAACTACGGAGGTAGTCAGAAAGCTCAAGGTCGGGTTGAGTAAGTAAATTACGTGGAGTAGTCAGAAAACTCAAGGCCGAGTTGAGTAAGTAAACTACGTGAGGTAGTCAGAAAGCTCAGAAGTGATTAGTGAATTTCTCTGAGGATCAGAGAGAGTGGACGTAGGAGCTTGAGTCTCTGAACCACTATAATTCTTTGTGTTGTTTATTGCTTTCCTTATCGTAGGCTTAATCGTTGCATTGACTTGATTTTGAAAGCATACTTTTCACTGATATTCAGTTGGAATCAATCCACTGAAGTTGCATGTAAATTGAATCACAGCCTAATCGCTATTTCATAAAGGGAAGGTTTTCAGCAAAGCTAAAACGAGTATAAACTAAGGGCCAACCATTCCGCACGACTGAGTAGCTAGAATAGATAGTTACCAAACTGAACTTACTCTTCTGAGGGTTCAGTAAGTTAGTTATCTGATCCAAGCAACTTAGGATCTCTGACACTCAGGACTCAGTTGGGATTATCTGAGGTATCTCGAAAAGCGGCTTCGGGATCCTTTGTCTCGATGAGACTTTGACTCAGAGCGATTTGTGCTTCTCAGAACCTAATCTTCAGGATTATCTGACCCAAGCTGACCTCAGTAAGAAAAAGTTTTAAAAACACTGAACACGTGTATTCCCCCCCATACACGTGTAAGACTCGTTTGCACTAAGACTCATTTGCACCGGGACCAACAAGTGGTATCAGAGCAGTGGTTCAAATTGACCACCTGCTGTGTTGACCTAAGTTTTATTTTTCAAAAAAAAAAAATACTTGTGGTCTATCTAAACTGATCTTATTTACTGAATTTTTTCTTTTCAAAGGATCAGATAAAAATGTCTTCTAAAAAGCTTCCCATGTTCTCAGTGGAGAACTATGATTTGTGGAGACTGAGAATGCAGGCTCACCTGTATTCTAAACATGAGCGTATGTGGAGAGTGGTCTCTCAAGGACCATTCCAATTTACTGTGGTGAATCCGGAGGAAGCGAAGATGAGAGAATTGATCCTAGAGCGAGAATTTCCTAAGTCGATGACCAACCGACTCGAGGAGAGAAAGTTAGTCAATCTAGACTACATTGCAAAAGACACACTGTACAGTACAATTGATGATGGTGTGATGGGAATGATCTCTCACTGTAATACTGCTAAAGAGATTTGGGATACACTAGCTATAATGTGCCAAGGCACAGATCATATAAAAGAAAACAAACTTTCAGTGGCAATTGGAAAGTTTGACAATTTTGAAATGGATGATGGTGAATCAATAGACAAATTGGAAGTCAGATTCACTAGCATCATGAATGATCTAAATGCACTTGGAAAGAAATATCCACAAAAAGAAGTTGCATTGAAAATTCTTAGAGGTCTTTCTAAGAAATGGGATATTCATGCAGTGGTGATTGAAAACACCAAGAACATTAATTCAATGCCATACCTTCAAGTCTTTCTCGAAATTTGAAGGCCTATGAATTTGTAATTGATAAGAAATCCAAAAAGGCTTACAGCAAAGATGATTCATCATCTAGTAAGAATGTGGCTTTAAAAGCCAAAGATAAAACCTGTAAAACTAGAGAGTCTGAGAACCCCCATGCCAAAAATCAGGATGAGCTTGAGGAAAAGCTAGCACTGATGGCAAGGAGGTTTGATAGACTTAATAGTAGATTTGGAAAATACAAAAGCTATTACAGAACCCACAGTACCGAAGAAAACCGAGGACGGATCAACCGAGAAGAAGAAGGACACGAAAAGTCAAGGATCTTCATCCAAAAGGAAGGACTCCAAGTCCAAAGAAGAAAGTGATCAGGATGATGATACCAACAGATGCTATAATTGCCAAAAGAAAGGTCACTTCCAGTATGATTGTCCAGATTTGAGTGCTAAGGAGAGAAGAGAAAGGCAAGCTAAAAGAGACAAGAAGTTCTCTAGCAAAAAAAGGCCATGGTTGCGAAGAAGAAGAACACTCGAGGAGGATCCGGCTCTTGGATGAAATATTCTCAGATAGTGAAAGTGATGACATCTGTCTGATGGCCATTGAGGAGGTAAACTCTTCGTTCTCTATTGTTGCTCCTACACTAGCACAAGAGTTTTCAAGTTCCACTGAAAACAGTCATTTTAACCTGATGGATTCTTTTGAGAATCGATGAAGGACTATCTTTGTTTTGCAAGGATCGCTAAATAGAACTCAAGAGCGAATAATAAGGAACCGAAAAGTTGAAAATCTAAAATGGAAAGACTCTAGCAATATTGAAATCACTTCTCAATTAATGGGAGCTCTTGATGAACTCGGATGTTCGAAAGTACAACTCTCGAGAAAGAGAAGTTTATAATGACCCTAACCGAAAATTTAGAGAAATCCATTTGAAGAGATTCAATTTAATCGTAACTAAGTTCAATGACCTCCCGAGAAGCATAAAACTCTACTAGAATTGTGAGGATAGTGCATGAAGAAGTTAACTCTATTGAATAATGCATCTAATGTAATAGATGAAATTCAAAGTTACCGAGATCTGCGGACTATAAAACTGGATTGGGATTTATTCCGGGGAACCTCACAAGGTCATCCGAATCTTTGCATCAAGTAGCAAGAAGACAACCTTTGTAAATCCAGTGACACCTACACTTCAAGCTGAAGTAATGCCCAAGGTTGTAGACAAGGGAAAAAGACCTATGGTCTCAGTAAAACTGAATGATCAGGTTGGAAATCCCAAACCTCAGGTGAAGGCTAGAAAACCTGAGCAATCAGTTGGAAAGTTTCGAGCAAGTACTTCAAAGCCTCAAAGCTAAGAATGCAAACCCGAAAGGCTCCACATCGAACCATCGAGGAATCCTCGAGATGAGAAACACTCAACAGAGACATTCTCAATCGAAGAAACCAAGTCTTCAAGACAATCGAAAAGACCAGATTTCAAAGATGCATAACCCGAACCCCACTTGCCTAAGGGTAAAGGTTATCTGAACCCAAGTCATCAAAGATTTAGACCGGCTGCACAGAAGCCAAAGCAATTGAACAGAAGGCCTAAACCAAAGAAAAACTCAAAGGCACATGTTCATGCTAAAGCGAGCACACATACACAGAAAACTGCTAAGGCACCCAGAGTAGTAGATGTGTATGTTGATGTTTATGGAAGACAGATTAGCCACTCTAAAGTGATTAGAGTTGTCAGGCAGATTTGGATTCCGAAAGGTACATCTAACCTCGTAGGACCCTACACAAATTGGGTATCTAAGAATTGATCTGTTTTTCAGGAGGAAAACAAGGGCACTAAGCTGATGAAAGATCACATGGCACTGATGAGCAGAGATGAAAAAGCTCTTGATGTATGGTATCTTGACAGTGGATGCTCAAGACATATGACAGGATTCAAGAAGATGCTCAGTGACTATGTTGAACAAAGAGGCCCACAGATCACTTTTGGAGATAACTCCAAGGGACAGACTGAAGGATATGGAACTTTGGAAATCGACTCAGTTCATATCCATGGTGTTTCATATGTATCTGGATTGAAGCATAACTTGCTCTCAATTAGCCAATTCTGTGATAAGGGTTTTAAAGTTGAGTTCTCTAAGAACTTATGCTTTGTTAAAGATGATACATCACAGAAAGTATTACTGACTGGTACAAGAAAAGGGAATGTGTATCTTGCTGATTGGAGTTCAACTCCTAAAGATACATGTTTAGTTGCCAAAAGTTCCACAGATACCAATTGGTTAAGGCATAAAAGAATGAATCACCTGAATTTTAAAACCCTGAACAAGCTTGCAAGATTAGCTCTTGTAAGAGGGTTGCCTAATGAAGTGTTCAGTAAGGAACATATTTGTGATGCGTGCCAGAAAGGAAAACAAGTTAAAGCATCATTTAAAAGCAAAGTAGAAGTTTCTACTGAGAGAATACTTCAGCTTCTGCATATGGATCTTTTTGGTCCTATAACACCAGTGAGCACCAATGGCAGGAAATACACACTAGTAGTAGTTGATGACTACTCAAGATATACTTGGGTCATATTCTTACTCAGTAGGATCAACCCAAAGTGCCTTCTCAAATATGTCCCACGTCCACAAATGTAATCCGGTGGGAGGATTATCAACGAACGATTTTAATATTAAAGGAGAAAATTAAAATATTTGGCCACCACCTTTGTGGATTTCTAATTTTTCCAACACATGAAATTGCACTTGGTGTTGGGAAATATGTAATTTAGTTTTGATGGAAGTTCCAAAACAGGTTGTAATAGGACCAGTCAGACCTGTTAGTTGACTGATGACTTAGAATCAGAATAAGATGACCAGCTGAAATGTATAGATAGCTGATGTAAAAGATAGGTCACATATTGAGGGGGAACTCAATATGTATAGGTCAGGTCGAAGTAGCAGATGACCCAGAGAAGGTCAGATGATCAGAAGACTAAGCGCAAATCAGAAAACAAGAAGTCAGAAGATCAGGTGAAGACAAGAAGACACTGAAGACTCAGAAGAACCTGAAGACTCAGATGAACCTGAAGACTCAGATAACACTGAAGACTCAGATGAACCTGAAGACTCAGATAAACCTGAAGACTCAGCATCAAATCTGAAGACTCAGTATGACTGAATACACTGAGGCTCAGAGACACCTGAAGATCAAAAGACTTGAAGACCTACTTTTAGCAGAGTCTGCATATTGAAGCTAAGACAATGTGCAACTGAAGACATAACAAGGTAGACTGATCAGTTACTTGATCATGTCAGCTCACACCTGGTGACAATCAAAAAGATACACCAGACAAGATGAATCCTCTTCAAAAGGAATACCAATCGTCTAACGGGCAAATTTCAAGTGTCGCCTCGCGAAACCAAGGAGAAAGTGACACGTGCACAAAAAGAGCTGATAATACGGGATACGACGCTGCAGACAAAAACAACGCTAATCATGCCTACGGCCACGCCAAAAATCGCAGCACGTCACATTCATATCCTACAGCCTACCTAATATAGCCCGAAATTCAAATTGCTCTCCAACGGCTCTTTAATTTCGAGGTCTATAAAATGGGATCGATCTTCATTTTGAAGAAAAGGACCAACAAGTGAAAACGCAAGAACAAACACGGAGACATCGCAAAAGAAGCTAAAGCTACAGCAAATCTCCACTCAAAAGAACACTACATCTGAAGATTATTCTTAAGAGTGTTCATCCCATATTTCTTAGCAAGAAATCCTATCCACTAGCATTTTGGCTACCTAAAGCACCAGGATAAGATTTCCAGTTGGAACCCTCAATCATTCTGTTGGGAAATTTATAGTTTTGATGAAAGTTCCAAAAACACATGTAATAGGACCCGGTCGGACTGTTACCGATCGATGTTTATATTACCTGCTATAGGAGACCAGTTGATAATGATTGTATAGAACAACTGATGAAATAGATAGGTCACATATTGAGGGGGAAACTCAATATGTATAGGTCAGATCTAAAGACTCAAAGGACAGCTGATATCCGACAGGCCAGAATGCAAGACAAGAATAGAAGATCGATCGTTTCGATCCGGGTCGATATCTCGGCCTAAAGTCATAAAGATCAAACTCAATACTCAAGATCGGACGGAAGACCTACATCACCGAGTCCGCTAGTTGAAGCTAAGTCAACCGCAAGACCGAAGACTTATCAGTAGATCGATTCGGCCAGACCGATCAAAGTCACCACCAGTGAAATCGATGTTTCACCTAATCATACGTCGATGATCCGAACAAGAAGAATGTCAAGCTTAGTTGGAAGAACAACACCAAAAAGTGAGTCCGCTATCCAATAAGAACAAGACACGTATGATCGAGCTAAGAATTATGGATTTGATGCTACCTCTCAGAATCTGGCTACAAAATATAAATTCACGCTTTTGGCCATGCTGTTCTCAAGCTCGTCACATCAAGCTCAAGAAGTCTACCAAATATAGCCCTGAAATTCAAATTTCTCTCCAACGGCTCTTTGATTTCAAGGTCTATATATATGGGATTACACTTTAGAGTGAATACGATTTTAAACTTATTTGAACAATCAAGAAGCTCAAGCTAATATCGATTTCCGCACAAGAACACGAACAAGAAGATTAATTTTTATTAAGTGTTCATCCCATAAGTTCTTAGCATAGAAATCTTTTCATCTAGTTGTTAGGGCTACTTATACGCAAGAAAAGATTTCATAGTTGGAACAAAAACAATCTTACCCAAACCCCCAAGTTAGGATAAGTTGTTTAGCAAGATTTCGCACTAGGGTTTCTAGTTTCGATCTCAGGATCGGTTGAGTGTGAACTCCTTAAACATCTAGTTGGTGTCTTTGTGTTGGACTTACACATAAAACAAAGTCCGGTTGGTTAAGTAGGTGCCCCTTGTGATAGGGAAGAGTGGGACGTGGGACCTGGTTTGTCCGAACCACTATAAATCTTGTGTGCCTTTACCGCTTTGATTAAGCGATTAACAATCGCACACAACCTTTAAAAGATACATATTCAAGTTGAGATCGATTAGCACCAAGCTTTCGATCCGATCAAACTTGACACTTGACCAAATGATTAAAAGATTAACTTTGGAATCGATTTATCAAAACCGGTTTTTCACGGGTAAAACTTAAGCTTCCGACACATCGTTAAACCGATAGTTCGAATTGATCTCGCTTCAAAGCGTCAAGAAGTTGGTTATCAGCCCAAACCGATTCACTCACACTCGATCAAAGTTAATCGCCCTCACTTTGATTTGCACAAAAGTTTTTAAGTCTATTCACCCTCCCTCTAGACTTACGCCTCACAAAACCCGTTCGGGACCTACAAGTGGTATCGAGGCGGTTGGTTCTCTCGACCACCGACTTTTGTGTATCATCGATTCTTGAGGAAGAATCTTTGTGGTCGACTGAACTGATCTTGAAAAACTTTCTTAAAACTCATTCATTTTCCAAAAACACTCAGCATGGATAACACCTCAAGTATGTATCATGGTCTGCCGAAGTTCTCAATCGATGAGTATGCAGATTGGGCCATATATATGTCCAACCATCTAGGTTCGATCAGTGGCAGAATGATGGAAGTCATCGAAAGAGGACCCATCATCATATACTACGACAACCCTGCAGTTGGAGGAGATCCAGACTTTGCCCCGGGAAGTCTTGTACGTAAAAGCCCAGCCTTGATGGATGCAGAGGAAAGGAAACTGCATACTCTAGATACTATCGCAAGGCAAATTATCATGAAAACAATGGATAAGGTCACCAAGGAAAAGATTAAGTATCTCAAATCTGCGAAAGCAATGTGGGATACTCGCAAAAAAATATCGAGGGAAATGACCGGATAAAAAAGATAGTCTGCGCAGGCGAACCTGGTAAAGTTCGAAAAATTGAAGATGCTGCCCAACGAAACCATCAACGAACTCGATGGAAGGATTACGATGTCAATAAACAAGCTTCGAGAACTTGGTAGAGAGATGTCTGATAAAGATATCAACTACAAAATTTTAAGGTCTCTCACCAAGAAATGGGACATGAAGGTCACGGTAATCAAGGATTGCCAAGACATTTCAAAAATGAAGCCAAGTAGCTTGTTTTTTAGCCTTAAAGCTCACGAGTTCGATTTGATTGAAAGAGGATGTTCGATGAAGATGAGGTGCCATTTGAAGCCTCAACTTCAAAATCAGTTGCTTTTAAGGTAACCAGCAGCAGAACGAAGGCCAACGAACCTGTTGGGAAAGAACAGATCGCTCTGCTTACCAGGAAGCTTGAGAAGTCGAACGTCCAACTTGGTAAGTATCGAAGGTTTTATAAGGACTATCAACATAGCCGAAGGAGAGATAGGAGATCAGCCAACGGATCTCCGAGAAGAACTGTGAGATCGATGATCGGAGGGATCACAGAGATGAAAGGAAAAGAGATAATCGATCGAGGAAGGAAGAGATAACCAATCGATGAAGAAGCTCAGACTACTATCGAAAAGGGAAGTCACCGACAGGTCATACAGACGCGAGTGATTCACCCGGAAGGAAAGGTTCGTGGATCAAGGAGCGTGCTTCAACCGTGTGAGAAGCCAGTCACTATAGCGCAGACGCCCAAACCCGACGCCAAGAGAAAGGGAAGAAAAGAGAACAGTAAGAGAGCAACGTTATAGGGGAGAAGAGCCATGGTTGCCGACACGTCAGAATCGACGCGATATTCCCCCTCCGAGGACTCGACACTCTCTCAGAGAAGACTTCACCGACAGCGTCTTTGTTGACTTCTATGAAAATGAAGATCCGATATTCTCTTGACGATGATGAGATCTCGCCTGATGGCCGTGGAGGACCAATCGAGGTAACCTCCAAACTCGCTTTGTTTTGCTTCTACACCGCTATCATTAGCACACCCTTTGGGAGATTGACCGCACTCTACTCGAGAGCAATTGCTTGAGGATCTCTCCAATGCAGTAGACACTTATGCTATAGTGGAAGCTGAAAATGACAAGCTGAGAATTAGAAATAATCAGCTTGCTAAGGAGAATGATCTCAGTAAAGCCTCTGAACTTAAATCTGCTGAAACTGCTCAGAAGGCAACTGAGGAATGTAACATTCTGAAAGTTAAGGCTTCTGATCAGGAGAAGCAGATCAAAGATCAGCTGGATATTAACAAACAACAAGCTGATGATTTCAAAATTCTTCAAGCAAAATTTGATGAGCTATTCCGAATGCATGAAAGTCTGAAATCATCTGAGGATAATCTGCGTAAGAAAATAGAGGTTTTCACAAAATCATAAAAACTGCTCAAGACATGAACACCTATTTTGAACAACGATTAATAAGAAGGGACTTGGCTATGAGAACCCTTCCACATCCTCAAAAGCCCCGGCTGATTCATCTCAAAAAGGTGTAATCAGACGAGTTTCTGACAAAGATACACCAAAAGCCAAACATGTATCTAATAAGGGAAAAAGACCGGTTGAGCAGGTAAGGCAGGTGCCTAACCAGAAGGGGAACAGAAATGGACCCCAACTGGTAAAGCATCAGTCGAGGAATCAACAGAAGAACCCAGTTCTTCTGAAGAGACCTCAACCTGATCAACAGATCAGGAATCAGAAAAGACAACCTGTAAAAGGGAAGTCCAATCTGAGACCCAATCAAGGTCAGCTGCCTAATAAGCATGCTTCAGGTAAACTGCAAAAACCACCTATGCCAAAAAGATATGAATCTTTTGATGGTAGCAGTCGTACCTACCCCTATAATCAGAAATCTAGGGTCAGCGCTTTTTTGAACCATTAATCGAATAAAAAAGAAGACAAACATAAAAGATAAATCCCAAGTCTTCTAAGTCATCCAAGGTTCACACTAATAATCATACAAAACAGAAAGCATATAAAGAGACGTATGATTATGTTGTTGATGTATGGGAGACAAATCAGGCTTTCTGATCTAACTGATCACAATAGAAGTGCTCTGTTTGTATGGATTCCCAAAACTAAACCTAACCCCTCAGGACCCAATCCTAAAGGGGTACCTAAAGCCTGATCTGATTGCAGGTTCGCATGGGTCTGGCCAACAAAGGAGGTGTGCAAGCAACTATCTGGTACATCGATAGTGGATGTTCAAGGCACATGACAGGAAGCAAGCACCTCCTCAGCTCATACATAGAACAGAGAGGCCCGCTTGTACTCTTCGGTGATGATAACTTTGGTTATACCAAAGGATTCGGAACCTTAGAGAATGATGATGTACAAGTAACTGGAGTCTCGTATGTCGAAGGTCTGAAGCACAACCTACTATCGGTTTCACAATTCTGCGATAATGGATTCAGTGTTGAGTTCTCGACTGATCAATGCACTATCAAGAATCGAGCCACTCAAATGTGATTTTGCTAATCGGGGTTCAAGGAAAGGGACGATCTACACAAAGCAGATTGGAACAATTCCAAGAAACAACGATGCCAGATTGTCAAGAGTTCCAAAAGTAGCTGTTGGCTCGCACAAAAGAATGAGCCATCTGAACTTTAAAACTCTTAATAAGATAGCAAGGATGTCTCTAGTGGAAGGACTTCGAATGAAGTATTTTCAAAGGATCGGACATATCTTGCATGTCGGAAGGGAAAACAGTCAAAGCTTCATTCAAGGGAATTCCGGACCGGCATCCAGCCAGAGTCTGTTGCTTCATATGGATCTATTTGGACCAGTTACACCAGTAAGTCTCAACGGCCGCAAATACACTCTGGTAATCGTGGATGACTATTCCAAGTTTACCTGGGTTATATTCTTTCATAAGAAGAATGAGACGACAAGGAAGATACACGAGCTGCTAAAAAGATTACAAAATGAGAAGGGTGTCAGCGTAGTAAAAATCAGATCAGATAAAGGTACAGAATTTCTGAACTCCTTTATTACTGATTTTTGCTCTAAGTTTGGTATACAGCATGAAACATCAGTTGCAAGAACGCCACAACAGAATGGAGTAGCAGAACGGAGGAACAAAACTCTCAAAGAAGCCGCCGCGACGATGTTAATTTGAATATGCAATACCAAGCCGTTTTCGGGCGTATAATCAATCTTGCATGCCACACTCGTAAGCAGATGTCTTCTGACTAAGGCTCACTACAAAACACCCTATGAACTGTGGAAGGACAGAAAACCTCGTGTTTCCTACTTCCATGTTTTTGGGTGTAAGTGTTTCATACACAACAATGGGAAGAGTCAGTTGAAAACCTTTGAGGCCAAGACAGATGAGGGTATATTCTTAGGATATTCATCTAGCAAGGCTTTCAGGGTTTACAACAGACGAACCCTACTTGTGGAAGAAACACCCCATGTAGTCTTTGATGAAGCATCTTCTGAACAAGAGAAATCTACCTCAGAACAAGATGTACCTGATCAACAAGTACCTGATGCTCAGAAAATGGATCAGCTAATGATCAAGGAAAAAGAATCAGAAACCGTAACGGTATACATTCCAGATCTAGCTGATTCACCAGATCATTCAGATCCTAAGGTACGAAAAAACCGTTTTGAAGAAGTTCGACATCTGGTGAGATAAAGATCAATTGAACCATCCGGTTGGGGAACACTGAAGTTCCTACTTAACACACATCAAGACATGATGAGTCCAACATCACCGAGACATGTTCTTATCAAGTGGATCATAATTCTCGCACCACTCCCAATCGCTAGTAATGAAATTTTATCGAAAAACGGACGATGTTCTCCAAACCGACGTAAATCGTAAGCGAAGGACTCGGATAACCCGGTCATCCAACCGATTCGATAATCGGAGACCCATCCGATAAAGTTAAAACTAGACATCGATTGGTGAAAGTGCCATGTATTGTTGTTATCCGTCTATGAAGGAACCAACAACAATAGAGGAAGTTTCTACAAGACCTTAAGTTGGATTCTAGCCATGCGCAGAAGAGCCGAACATTCGACAGAAATCAAGTTTGGGAACGGTAGATGCACCAAATCATCAAGACGTAATTGGCACGGTGGGTTTTCAAGAACAAAGAGATGAGAAAAATGTCATCACGAGAATAAGGCAAGACTTGTTGCTAAGGGTATTCACAATCGGAAGGAATTGATTATGACGAGACCTTTGCACCGATCGCCGCCGCCAAGAAGCCATTCGGTTTTTTTCGCATATGCTTCCCACAGAGGGTTCATCGTGGTATCGATGGACGAAGAGTGCATTTTAAACGGGTACTAGCAGAGGAAGTTTATGTCGAACAACCTCCGTGCTTTGAAAAGGGCAACCGGTGTACCGTCTAAGAAAAGCTCTCTATTGGCTCGAAAACGGGCTCCTCGAGCTTGGTATGATACACTCTCTCGGTTCTTGATCGAAAGTGGGTTCACTAAAGGAACGATGGATGTAACCTTATTCGAGAATAGAAGATGGAAAAGATATTCTGATGGTTCAGATTTACGTGGACGACATCATCTTCGGATCTCCCAACAAAAGTCTATGTGAAAGATTCAGCAAACTGATGCAAGGGAAATTCGAGATGTCCATGATGGGTCAGATGAATTACTTACTCGGTCTTCAAGTAAAAGCAAAGTCTGTAAGGGATATTCATCCGCCAAGCAAAGTACACTAGGAATTTATTGGCTAAGTTTGGAGTTCAAAATTGTAAGGAAGCCAAAATTCCTATGATGACTGGATTCAAGATGGATCCAGATGAGGATGGTCAGAACACAAATCAGAAGGAATATAGGGCTCTCATTGGATCTCTACTATACCTGACTGCCAGCAGACCATTTTATAAGAGATCATGTTGAAAAGAAGAATATCAGAATGGAAAAGATTCATCGATATACGAGAAAGTCGATATTCTAACCAAGCCACTATTTGAGATCGATTCGAGAGAATTATGCAATGAGCTAGGGCTTCTGGATCTTGGAGAAAATGCACCTAAAATGTTTGATGGAATGATCTCCAGAACCAGTTGGTTAAGAAACTAATCAGTTCAAGTGAAATCAGTTGAATTTGGTATCTCAATCGATCGGAAGATCGATCAAGGAACCGATATGAGAAGGTCTTGATCGATTTAAAGTTTATCGATTAAATGAACCGATCGTTTAAAGGATTATCGATTAAAACATTCGGTTATACTTTGTAAGTCGATTAAGCTGAAATTCAACAAGATTCACAAGTGGCATTCACAAGATTAAAGCTTAAAATCGCATAAGGATACAGGAATTTTACACAACAATGAAATAACAGAAATTTTCATTAATAAAGACCCGAAGGTCAGGATACATTACAAGATACAAGTACAAGAGGACCCAGAGGTCAGTACATAAACCCTAAACCCTAAACCCTAAACCCTAAAACCTTAACACTAAACCCTCATCCTAACCCTTGAAGAAGTGGAGAGAGAGAGATTTTAAATCTGATGCTCTCATTTTCCCCCACTTAACAAGGGTGAGAGAGGCTTTAAAATAATCCTAAGCCGATCGCTGAAGCTAAAACCCTGTGGAGCGAGAGCGGCGTTGATAGGATTTTTAAGCCAGGAGCCCTAAGAAAGAGTCAGTGGGCTCTCCAGCTGTTAAATGGTGAGTTGATATACGGGCATCAGCTGTTGTCTGATGCAGACCGTATATCAAACTCATGTTCATTTTCAGACTGAGTCTGTTGATGCGGGTTACGTCATCTCGATAGACACACAAGGTGCATACGGTTAGGAGAAGTGTCTTCTCAGTTGCGATAGCAGAACCGTCGCCGTGGTGGTAAAGGAGCTTGGCAACAATTGTATGTGAAATCTTTGATAACGACGAAAACAGTGATAAGGGACACACAGGGTTGATTTGAGAAGCTGAAATCATTGAAAAAGGGGTAAAAGTGTTTGACGGAAGTTTAACCGGAAATAAGGGTTCACCAGGATACGTGATTCTACAAAGAAGATAAGTATGGTGAATGGGTTATGTTGTGTAAAACGTTGGTCCAATTTATAGAGGCCAAGCAAGGGTGCAAATGCAAATTTGATTTCAAAAAGCCTTTTAGAGAAATTTGCATCACAAGGACAGCGTGTAGAAATCACGCGACTGATAATTGGAGAAATTTACGGCGGATTGACATATCGAAAGATTCAGACGATAATTACGCATGTCAAATCGCGCCAACTTAGGGAATAGAAGCTACTATTCTAGACTAAGTTTTGGAGGTAACACTTATCCCAAGAATTGGCTTGATCTGAGAAGAATCAGATTAGGTCAACTAAAATCTGATTACATACGAAGCTGATCAGATGAGGAAGATCAGCTGAGCTTGAAACTCCAACAAATCAGATACATCAGTCTATGGGAAAAACAGAAATATCAGTTGAAGGGGGAACTTCAACTGATCAAGGAGGATCAGAAGGGAAATCAGACGTATTCAAGGAAGATCAGTTGAGCTTGAAACTTCAACAAATCAGATGCAAGTGAAGAAGATCAGTTAAAAGGATCAGTTGGGAAATTTTAAGGCTTAGGCAGAATACTAAGATCAACAAGTGAAATCACCATGGACAAGTGGTATTGACTGATTACAATATCAGTCAACCAGATACGCTTTTCTTTTCTCTTGTTCTTTGCTTATTTATCGGATCTTATCTGATATTATTTGCCTTACTGTACCCATTATCCTTGTGACGTATTCCCTGCAAATCATTTAATGCGGACGTGGGGAACATGTATTAACTGCTACTAAATGTGCTTTTAAATCCAAAAGGTTTTCGTACGTGCTTTTCCTGACCCTACGATCAAAACCGCTTAATCTGGAGCGTTTAATCTTTTCAAACGGTTGATCTTCCAAATCTTGTCTTCTTTTTCCCTCCTCGTCTTTATAAAGTTCATCAAAAACCATACCAGAGTTTTCCATTTCACAAACTTGCGATTTATTCTCTGAAAACTCCAGATTACTTCTCTCAGATTCAAAGTGTTTCTCTTAAGTTTCAAAATCATCTTTTCGAAAAACAGAATCTGGTAATTTATGTTTATTTGATGTATTTTTTTAAATCCATTGATCTTAAATGCTTTTATCCTGTGTTATGCTTTATTGTTTCTTGGTTTCCGCATATTTTGATGTTCTTATATATATATGCACAACTTTAATCGGGTCCATCCCTTTGTAGATGGCCACCCACGGAATGGGAAAGATAATGTGCAATTATGCAGAACTGGCAACAAAGATTGTGGATGATAAGTTCGTACAGTTCAATATCACTCAGGATCCGGAATCCATGGAGGTCGAGCAAGTTCTGCGAAAAGCAGGCCTTGAGAAATTTTGCGCTGCTCACTGCAATCCAGTGATGCACTATGAAGCACTAGAATTCCTAAGGAATTTAAGAGTGGATACGGACGTTCCGGGAAATGAACTGCTCTCGACAGTCAACGGAGAAGAAATCAGACTGACGAATGATAATATAACCCGTCTGTTCAGCCTACCAAAAGGACGGATCTCGCATGCTCATTACAGGGAGAACGAAGATGAGCTGATCAGAAAAGAGCTCTTCAGAAAGGCTGACAAACATCATACGTCAGGTTTTGTCAGGCCAATGCTCAAGAGGAAATACCAATTGTTGTTTGACATATTGTCAAAAACAATTATGGGTATTGCATTCAGCCCAGATGCTCTTACATCCGTCAAACTGTACAGCATGGCTGCAATAATTGATGAAGCCAAGAACATCAATTGGCACGGGTTCCTGAAGGCCATTCTGCTCTAAGAACATGAGAAATTTGGAGTCAATGAACTGAGGCAGGTATATCTGAAGAAAAAGATCAGCAATCTCAACAAGGTTGCAGTTATTATGAAAGATAAACTGCCTAATGCTGAATGGGAACAGATTGGACTGAAGTCCTATAAGGCCTTTCTCACAGCCACTTCAGCCATCTTTGGGCCACCAGACGATGATATGCGCCAACCCCCAAAGTCAAAAAGAAAGGAAAAGCAAGGAAGCAACCGCTTACACCAGATGCCCCAAAAGAAGAAAAGAAACCTCGGTGAAGGCCTGTGGAGAAGAGGCCAAGAAGGCGCGAAGCAAGCCTCCATGACTCGATGCTTGAAGATGAGTCGATGAAGAAAAAGCGCCCAGATCAATCTGGTAACACAAAAATCAGGTGAAAAATCGGGGACGGCAGCTTCTCAAGCCGAGAGCTCGCCAGATCATTCTCGGAGGAAGAAGCACAAGCCGATCGATCTCATTCTCCTCAAGTTCGTGATTCACCACTCGGACTAATGGCCGGTGAGCATGTCTCTCCTATTCTTCCACCGCCCGCTAACTCCGAAACCGCATCGGTTCATGAACCGTAAAGCTTACTCGATGTGGAACGTAAGCACTCGCTTCCACAAACAGAATCCTCTCGCAGTCGAACCGATCAGCCAACTTCCGCTTACTCAAGCACAACCGTAACCTTCCACATCTCATCAAACCAATCTCGATAGACAATTCCTCGAGTCCAGATCAACAAAGATCATAACGGGAAATTGATCAATGCTAATCGAAAAGAGAAATTGATGAGTTATATCGTAATCGGTCGCCCATCCCGTCATAAGAGAGGAAGTTATGGAGATCCTCACCTGGAGAGATCTTCGATTAAAAAGTTTCTCAGACTTTATAATAATTATTGAAAGTATGATAGGCGGTGCGGATGAGTTTTGCAGACTTCGATTTCGACATGAGGAAATTCGCTAAAGTGGGATCACCAAATGAATCGATAATCGCTAAACCGTCAAAGCTCGATCCACGGGAAGCTAGGGTTGCTTTTAACAGACGAATCGAGATCACGACAAAGCTCCTCAAGCAGATGCCATCATGAAGGATGCAGAGTTTGCTGATGATAGTGGAGCTGGTGTCATAGTTCATGACCAACCACCGGAGGCACAAACAACGAATCGGATCAAGTGACACCCAACATTCCAACATCACACGCCACTATCGATCAACTTCGGAGATCAAATCTTGTCTCAAAGATCTCCCGAAAAGAAGAAGTTGAGGGACCGATAGTCGATCAAAGGCGATTGTCATCAAAGAAATAATAGATCAAAGTGAATTGGCTATTTTCAGATTGGGGCAATCAAAGATCGGTTCTCCCAAATCAGGTTCATCGGGCGTACCGAATCGATAAAGACCGTTGATGCCAAACTTACTCGGTGGATCAACAACAAGTTTTTTTTTCGATGCTCACCGACAAGCTAGAATTGATGTAAGAGAAACTTGACAAACCGATTAAAACACTCTCATCGCCATGGAATCTGCCAAGATCGAAAGCCGATATCGAAGATTAAAAATCTAACCGCTCAAACTCAAGGCATATCATTGCTGCAGATCTCAACAGGCGATCGCAGATCAACTTTGGTTCTCGACCTCCCACCTCACTACTTTTTTGATCAAACCAAAAAGGGGAAGGATGAATGAGAAACCAACCGACATAACAGTGCTTGAGGACATCACAAACTCGGATCAAAAAAAGATGTCCAAAGAAGTAGTGAAGAAGCCCGAAAAAGCCAAGAAGAAAGAAGGGCAGAAAAAATGGCAGAGGCAGAAAATCTGAAAAAGAAATTCAGATCGAGAGCGAAGAAAGGAAATTTGGAAAATCCGTACGTAACCTAAGCCGCCAAAGAAGAGTTGATGAGATAATCCTAAAAAAAAACTGCAAGATGCTAAGAAATTTGAGGAATGGAATAAGATCAGGAGTGAATGGCTTCTGGATGCCTTTGTTCTTAATCTTGCTCCACAAGAAGAATCTCCTGATGAAGAATTCCTCAACTGGTTAGAAAATAAATACCCGGATTTTCTGAAGTATCTGGAAAATGAGGCCAAGCTTATCAATGTAAAAATAACTCGCCAAGAGTATGATCTGTTGGAATACTCGAAGAAGGCAGATGGCTCATTTGACAGATGGCATTTCAAAGATTCTATTTTGACATCCCCGCCAGAACGCGACATAACCGATCCTCGCAGATCGATGATGTCAAATGGAAACTTTATCGATTTTCAACGCCTCAAGATCAAAGAGAGATGCCAGAAGGATACAAGCCTAAAGAGTGAAGAATCAGAAGACTACTCAGGATCAGCTGTTTTTTTTTTTCAAACTTTTCTAATGTAACATGTAATCAACATTTTTTAATGAGAAAAGTTTATTTTCTGATCCTAAGACAAAGTCTCATTGTCTTCTGATTATATGCTCTTAATCGTTTCTATTTTTTTATCAATCAGATTTGGTTTCTCAAAGTGTTTTGGTTTCATCAAAAGGGGAAATTGTTGGGAAATTTATAGTTTTGATGAAAGTTCCAAAACACATGTAATAGGACCAATCGGACTGTTTACCGACCGATGTTTATATTACCGCTATAGGAGACCGGGTTGATAATGATTGTATAGAACAACCGATGAAATAGATAGGTCACATATTGAGGGGGAAACTCAATATGTATAGGTCGATCCAAGACTCAAAGGACAACCGATATCCCGGCGGGGCCGTAATGCAAGACAAGAATAGAAGATCGATCGTTTCGATCCGGTCGATATCTCACTAAAGTCATAAAGATCAAACTCGAATACTTTCGATGATCGGACGGAAGACCTACATCACGAGTCCGCTAGTTGAAGCTAAGTCAACCTAAGCACCGAAGACTCTTATCGTAGTAGATCGATTCAGACCGATCAAAGTCACCACCAGTGAAATCGATGTTTCACCTAATCATACGCCGATGATCCGAACAAGAAGAATGTCAAGCTTAGTTGGAAGAACAACGAAAAAGTGAGTCCGCTATCCAATAAGAACAAGACACGATGATCGGAGCCCGCAATTATGGATTTGATGCTACCTCTTTAACGGCTACAAAATATAAATTCACGCTTTTGGCCATGCCGTTCCTGAAGCTCGTCACATCAAGCCTGCAAGTCTACCAAATATAGCCTGAAATTCAAATTGCTCTCCAACGGCTCTTTGATTTTAAGGTCTATATATATGGGATTACACTTTAGAGTGAATACGACGGAAACGCTGAACAATCAAGAAGCTCAAGCTAATATCAGATTTCCGCACAAGAACACGAAGAAGAAGATTAATTTTTATTAAGTGTTCATCCCATAAGTTCTTAGCATAGAAATCTCTTCATCTAGCTGTTAGGCTGCTTATACGCAAGAAAAGATTTCATAGTTGGAACCAAAAACAATCTTACCCAAACCCCCAAGTTAGGATAAGTTGTTTAGCAAGATTTCAGACTAGGGTTTCTAGTTCTGATCTCTGGGATCGGTTGAGTGTGAACTCCTTAAACATCTAGTTGGTGTACTGTGTTGGACTTACACATAAAACAAAGTCCAGTTGGTTAAGTAGGTGCCCCTTGTGATAGGGAAGAGTGGACGTAGGACTAGTTTGTCCGAACCACTATAAATCTTGTGTGCCTTTACCGCTTTGATTAACTGATTACACAATCGCACACAACCTTTAAAGCGCATACATATTCCAAGTTGAGATCAGTTAGCACCAAGCTTCTGATCTGATCAAACTTGACACTTCAGTCAACTGATTAAAAGATTAACTTTGGAATCTGATTTATCAAAACTGGTTTTTCACACGGGTAAAACTTAAGCTTCCGCACACATCAGTTAAACTGATAGTTATCGAACTGATCTGCCTTCAGGCGATCAGTAAGTTGGTTATCAGCCCAAACTGATTCACTCACACTCTGATCAGGTTAACTGCCCTCACACCTGATTTGCACAAAAGTTTTCAAAAGTCTATTCACCCCTCCCCTCTAGACTTCTGCCCTCACAAAACCCGTTCGGGACCTACACATTCTTTACCCAAACGCAAGTTAGGTCAAGTCTGTAGAGTGAGAACTCATTAAACATCTCGGCTATCCTCTTGTAGGATATAAGTCCCGCTGGTTATGTTTGTAGAGTGGGAACTCGATAAATATCTCGGCTATCCTGAAAAGGATATAAGTCCCGTAGGTTAAGCTTGAGTGGGAACTCGGTAAACATCTCGGCCATCCTAAAAAGGATATAAGTCCCACAGGTTAAAGTAGGTTAAGGTTCCCCTGTGTTAAGGGAAGAGTGGACGTAGGACGGGTTTCATCTGAACCACTATAAAAAGTCTTGTGTGCATTTACTTGCTTTCTTATCGCTTTACACAAGTCACTCAACTGAGTTTAAACTGCATACATATTCTAAAGTTAAGCTCAGTCTGCACCAAGCAACTGATCTGATCAGATTGACACTTCAGTCAACTGGTTGAAAACTGACTTAAGAATCTGATTGATAAAACTGGTTTTTCACACGGGTAAAAATAAGCTTCCGCACCATTCAGTTAAGCTGACAGATATCAAACTAATCTGCCCTCAGGCACTCAGTAAGATTGAACATCAGTCTAAACTGATACACTAGCACTCTGATCAGGTAATCTGCAGTTCACACCTGATCCGCACGAAAAGTTTTGGAAGTCTATTCACCTCTCCCCTCTAGACTTCCACCCTCACAAAACCCATTCGGGACCTACAAGTGGTATCAGAGCAGTGGTTCTACAAACCACTGGCTTTGAGTATCATCAATTCTTGAGGAAGAATCTTTGTGGTCATTTGAACTGATCTTGAAAAACCATTTTTAAAACTCATTCGTTTTCAAAATCACTCAGCATGGATAATACCTCTGGTATGTATCATGATTTGCTTAAATTTTCAATTGATGAGTATGCAGATTGTGCTATATATATGTGCAACCATCTAGGATCGATGAGAGGCAGAATGATGGAAGTCATCGAACGAGGACCCATCATCATATACCACGACAACCCAGCAGTCGGAGAAGATCCAGACTTTGCCACGGGAAGTCTTGTGCGAAAAAGCCCAGCCCTGATGGATTCAGAGGAAAAAAAGTTGTTTACTTTAGATACAATAGCCAGGCATATAATCATGAAGACAATGGATAAAGTCACCAAAGAGAAGATAAAGTATCTCAAAACCGCAAAAGCAATGTGGGATACTCTTGCTGAGATATGCAAAGAAAACGATCAGATCAAAGACAGCCGCCTACAAGCTGAACTAGTGAAGTTCAAAAAGTTAAAGATGTTGCCCAACGAGACCATCAACGAGCTCGATGGGAGGATCACCATGTCAGTCAATAAGCTACGAGAACTTGGTAGAGAGATGTCAGACAAAGATATCAACTACAAGATCTTAAGATCTCTCACCAAGAAATGGGACATGAAAGTCACGGTAATCAAGGATTGCCAAGACATTTCAAAGATGAAGCCGAGTAGCTTGTTCTTAAGGATTAAAGCTCACGAGTTTGACTTAATCGAAAGAGGACAAGCAGATGAAGACGAGACGCCTGCTGAAGCCTCAACGTCTAAATCAGTTACGTTTAAAGCAACCAGCAGTAGATCGAAGGCCACTGAACCTGTTGGAAACATCATAAGTTAAGCAGAACAGATCGCTCTGCTTACCAAGAAACTTGAAAGAACAAATACTCAGATTGGTAAGTATCGGAGATTCTACAGTGACTATCAAAGAAACAGGAGGCCAACTGATAGATCACGAGAAAGAACCAGATCTGATGATCGAAGAGATCATAGAGAAGAAAAGAAAATAGATGATCTGACAGATGAAAGAAGAGATAACAGATCTGACAGAAGAAATTCTGATTACTATCAGAAAGGAAAGTCACCTGACAGATCCTACAGACGGAGTGACTCACCTGGTAGAGGAAGTTCCGTAGATTGAGGATCATGCTTCAACTGCGAGAAACCAGGTCACTACAGCACCGACTACCCTGACCTGACTCCCAGAGAAAGAGAAGAGAAACGGAACAAAAGAGAGCAACGCCTCAGAGATAGGAAAGCCCTGGTAGCTGAAACATCTGGAATTGATGATTCATATCTGCCTTCTGAGGACTCTGGGTACTCATCTATAGAAGACTTCTGTCTGATAAGCAGTGTTGTTGACTTCCACGAGCATGAAGATCTGATATTCTCTTCAGATGACGATGAAGTCTGCCTGATGGCCAAGGAGGACCAATCTGAGGTAACCTCCAAACCTTCTGCTTTTTCAATTTCCACACCTGCTATTATTAGTACACCTGCTGGAGAGATTGAATTGCAGCTCTACTCTGAGCAATTGCTTGATGATCTCTCTGAAGCAGTAGACACTTATACAATAGTGGAAGATGAAAATGACAAGCTAAGGATCAGAAATAATCAGCTCGTTAAAGAGAATGCTCTCAGTAAAGCTACTGAACTGAAATCTGCTGAAATTGTTCAGAAGATAACTGATGAACTTAACGTTCTGAAGGTTAAATCTTCTGATCAGGAGAAACAGATCAAAGATCAGCTAGCAATCAACAAACAGCAAGCTGATGATTTCAAAATCCTTCAAGCTAAATTTGATGAGCTATCCCGACTACATGAGAGTCTTAAATCTATTGAGGATAGTCTGGGGAAGAAAATAGAGGTTTTCACGAAGTCATCTAAAACCGTTCAAGAAATGAACACCTATATTCGAACGCCGACTAACAAGAAGGGAATTGGGTATGAGAACCCTTCTACATCCTCAAAAGCCCCGTTTAATTCACTTTAGAAGGGTGTAATAAAACGAGTCTCTGACAAAGATACACTAAAAGTTAAACTTGTATCTAATAAGGGAAAAAGACCTGCTGAGCAAGTAAGGCAGGTGCCTAATCAGAAAGGGAACAGAAATGAACCCCAACTGATAAAGCATCAGCCGATGAATCAACATAAGAACCCAGTTCTTCTGAAGAAACCTCAACCTGATCAGCAGATTAGGGATCAGAAGAGACAACCCATAAGAAGGAAATATAATCTGAGACCCAATCAAGGTCAGCTGCCTAATAAGCAAGATATGAATCTTTTGATGGTAGCAGTCGTACCTAACCTTATAATCAGAGATCTAGGGCTACTGCACCTGAGCCACACTGGATTAAAAGAAGACAAAATATAAAGAAAAATCCCAAGTCTTCTAAGTCATTCAAGGCTCACACTAATAATCATACTAATCATAAAGCATATAAAGAGACGTATGATTATGTTGATATGTATGGGAGACAAATCAGACCTTCTAATCTTTCAGATTTTCATAGAAGTGCTTTATTTGTGTTGATCCCTAAATCCACCACTAAACCCCCCAGGACCCAATTCCAAAGGGGTACCTAAAGCCTGATTTGATTGCAGGTTCGCGTGGGACTGGCCAACAAAGGAGGTGCACAAGCAACTATCTGGTACATCGATAGTGGATGCTCAAGGCACATGACTGGAAGCAAACATCTCCTTAGATCTTACAAAGAACAAGAAGGCCCACCATGTACTCTTCGGGGATGATAACTTTGGTTTTACCAAGGGATTCGGAACCTTAGAGAATGATGATGTACAAGTAACTAAGTCTCGTATGTCGAAGGATTGAAGCACAATCTACTATCAGTATCACAATTCTGCGACAACGGATTCAGCGTTGAGTTCTCGAGCGACAAGTATACGATAAGGAATCGAGCCACTCAACAAATCTTGCTAACTAGTTCAAGGAAAGGCACGATCTACATAGCAGATTGGAACAGTTGCCCAAAGAATACATGCTTAATTGTTAAGAGTTCTAAAAGTAGCAGTTGGCTCTGGCACAAAAGATTGAGTCATCTGAACTTCAAGACTCTTAACAAGATCGCTAGGATGTCTTTGGTTGAGGGACTTCCGAATGAGATATTCTCCAAAGATCAGACATGTGCCGCATGTCAGAAGGGAAAACAAGTTAAAGCCTCATTCAAGGGAATACCTGGACCAGCATCCAGTATAGTATTGCAACTGCTCCATATGGATCTATTCGGACCAGTTACACCAGTCAGTCTCAGTGGACGGAAATATACTCTTGTAATCGTGGATGATTATTCCAAGTTTACTTGGGTTGTATTCTTATACAAGAAGAACGAGACAACGACTAAGATACCCGAACTGCTCAAAAAGCTACAAAATGAGAAGGGTGTCAGCATAGTAAAGATCAGATCAGATAAAGGTACAGAGTTCCTAAATTCCTTTATTACTGATTTTTGCACTGAGTTTGGTATACAACATGAAACGTCAGCTTCAAGAACGCCACAACAAAATGGAGTAGCAGAACGGAGAAACAGAACTCTCAAGGAAGGAAGTTCGCCAGACTATGTTAGTTTAACATGCCACACCAAGTCGTTTTTCAAGCGAATAATAAACACAAAGATGCCATACCGTAAGCAGATGTTTCTCGACTAAGACTCACTTCAAAACACCTTATGAACTATGGAAAGACGTAAAACCTCGTGTTTCATACTTCCATATTTTTTGGGTGCAAGTGTTTCATTCACACAACAATGGGAAAAGTCGGGTTGAAGACTTTTGAGGCCAAGTCGATGAGGGCATATTCTTAGGATATTCCTCATCCAGTAAGGCTTTCAGAGTTTACAATAAACGAACTCTAGTTGTGGAAGAAACACCCCATGTGGTTTTTGATGAGACATCCTTCGAACAAGAGAAAGCCGCCTCGTAACAAGCCGCATTAGATCAACTGATTGCGACCGACACGAGTAAAATGAATCACCTAAGCATCAAGGATAAAGAACCGAACACGTAATAAAGGCACATCCCGTAACTTGATCTTTATCGATTCAACAGTCAATCGACTCCAAAGGTACGCATTAACCGTCGCTGAAGAAGTTGTTATACCGAGATAAAGATCAATCGAACCATCCGGTTGGGGGAACTTCGGTTCCTATGAACATTTCGCACATGATGAGTCCAACATCAGCTGAGACATGTTCTTATCAAGTGGATCATAATTTCGCACCACTCCCAATCACTAGTAATGAACTATCAGATATGGATGATGTTCTCCAAACAGACGCACATCGAACGTATGACTGGATTACCACCATCCAACCGATCGATTATCGGAGACCCATCCGACAGAGTCAAAACTAGACATCGGATTGGTGAAAGTGCCATATACTGTTGTTATCTGTCTATGAAGGAACCAACTACAGTAGAGGAAGCTCTACAAGATGCAAGTTGGATTCTAGCCATGCAGGAGGAGCTGGAACAGTTTGAGATAAATCAAGCTTGGAAATTGGTGGACAGACCAACTCATCAAGACGTAATTGGCACAAAGTGGGTATTCAATAACAAGAGAGATGAGAAAATGCCATAACCAGGAATAAGGCAAGACTTGTTGCTAAGGGGTATTCACAATCAGAAGGAATTGATTATGATGAGACCTTTGCAGACCATCGCTCGCTTCTAAAAGCCATTCGGGTTTTTCGCATATGCTTCCCACGAGGGTTCATGTGTATCGATGGATGTAAAAAGTGCATTCTTAAACGGGGTACTAGCAGAGGAAGTTTATGTCTAACAACCTCCGTGCTTTGAAAAAAGGCAACCAAGTGTACCGTTTAAGGAAAGCTCTTTACGGCCTGAAACAAGCTCCACGAGCTTGGTATGATACACTCTCTCAGTTCTTGACAGACAGCGGGTTCACTAAAGGAACAATGGACGGAACCTTATTCAGAATAGAAGATGGAGAAGATATTCTGATGGTTCAGATCTACGTGGACGACATCATCTTCGGATCTCCCAACAAGAAGCTATGTGAGAAGTTCAGCAAGTTGATTCAAGGGAAATTCAAGATGTCCATGATGGGTCGATGAAATTTCTACGGGATTACAAGTCAAGCAGAGTACGTATGAATATTCATCTCGCCTGTGAAGTACACAAGGAATCTACTGGCAAAGTTTGGAGTTCAACACTGCAAGGAAGCCAGAATTCCAATGATGACCGGATTCAAGATGGATCCAGATGAAGATGGACAGAAAAAGAATCAGAAGGAGTATAGAGCTCTAATTGGATCTCTACTATACCTGAATGCCAGCAGACCAGACATTACTTTTGCAGTAGGTGTATGTGTCAGATTTAAAGAAAATCCAATGCAAAGCCACCTAGAAGCAGCTAAGCGGATTCTCAAATATCTGAAATTTGTAAACCTTGGTTTATTTTACCCATCGATGACAATCTAGAGCTTAGTGGGTATTCGATTCAGACACGGAGGTTGCGAGAATCGACGTGAAGTCAACCTCGTGTTCATGTCGATTTACGGGAAATAAAGCGATCTCTTGGTTTTCAAGAAAAGCGGACATCGATTCACGACATCTACTTGAAGCGAATATATGGTTGTAGGAAAAGTTTGTTGTTCCCAATCGCTCCGCTAAGTCGAGAATGAGGGATTACAACATCGTAGCTAAGAACGTACCTATATTCTCGTGACAAATAATAGTCTATTGCAATCACTCATAATCGTTTCTACATACAAGATGCAAGCATGTGGATGTCGGACACAATTTTATCGAGAGATCATGTTGAAAAGAAGAATATCGGGGATGGAAAAGATCCATAATCGACAAGCGAAAAAGTCGATATCTTAACCAAGCCACTAGCCGAGATCGATTCAGAGAGTTATGCAACGAGCTAGGGCTTCGGATCTTGGAGAAAATGCACGGATATGGTTGAAGGATTGATCTCAGATTCAGGTTGGTTAAAAGACTAACCAGGATAAGTGGAATCAGTTGAGTTAGGAATCTCAACCCGATCGGACGACTGCACGAGACGAGCCAATCTAAAGTTCAGATAGGAGCAGATCAGAAAGTCAGAAAGGTAGCCGATCTGAAGTTCAGACAAAGGGCAGATCAGTTCAAGATATATCAGATTAAGGGGGAACTGATCAGATTGGAAAGATTACTTTATAAGTCGATTAAAGCTACAGTTAACAAACAAGTCAAGTTTAAAGCTACAGATCGCATAAGTCAGAAGAAAACAACACAGCAATGGAATAACAGAGTTTTTCATTGATAAAGACCCGGAGGTCAGATTTACAAGTTACAAGTGATATCACAAGCTTCAAACGCTACATCTATCTTCAAGTGGTATTACAAGTACAAGAAGACCCGGAGGTCGATACATAAACCATCAGCCCTAAGACAACCCTAGGCAGGGAAGGAGAGAGAGAGATTTTAAGAGCTGATGCTCTCAGAATCTCCAACCCAGGGGGCAGCAGAGAAGCTTCTAGAATCCTGAAAGCCGCTCTTAGAATCTTGGAGTGAGAAGCAAGAGCGAGCCTTGAAGGATCTTTAAGCTAGGAGCCCTTAGACCTAAATTCAATGGGCTCTCCAGCTGTTAAATGGGACACAGTGCCACAGGTTTGGTCACAAAGACCATATGGCCATGAGTGTCTCATGCAAATATTGAGTTTGATACACTATTTTGTATATCAAACCCATGTTTTGTTTCAGACTGAGTCTGTTGATGCTAATACCAACATCTCGATAGGCGCACAAGGTGCATACGGTTAGGAGAAGTGCCTTCTCATTTACCTTAGCAGATCCGCCTCCATGGTGGTAAAGAAGCTTAGCATTGATCGTATGTGAAATCTTAGATGACGACGAAAGCAGTGTGAATGAACACACAGGGTTGATCTGAGAAGCTGATTTCATTAGAAAAGGGCTAAAGGTTCCCACCGGAAGTTTCACCGGAAATAAGGAACTCATCGGAAAAGCATGAAGGATATGCTAAAGAAGATGAAATGGTTTATGATTGTGTTGTTCGCCTAACACCCCAGGCTATTTATAGAAGGAAATTAGCGGTATAAATGCAAATTTTATCGTCTCAGAAAATCTTAAGAGAAATTTGCATCGACAACGTATTAGGAACACGCGGCTAATGGTTGGATGAGTTAACGGTGTGATTAAATCACAGCGTATCTATGCCATTATTACGGAATGTCAAATCGAGCCAATTTGGGAATCGAGGCGACTTTTGGACTCCCCGAAGTAAAAGTTTTGGCGGGAGTTGACTTCAGTTAATGCGAGATTATAGAAGAATACTGAAGGATGAAGTTTTTCAGAAAAGAGTATCAGATAAGTGACGAAGCGTTTCAAGCAAAGAATCTGATCAGATAAGCGAGATATTGTTGGGAAATGCATGAGGCAAACATCAGATAAGTCAACAATGTACCAGATCAGATCACCGTGGTAACTGATTGATTACAATATCAATCAGTCAGATACGCTCCCTTATTTATCTCTTTCTGAATATCTTTATATGCGTTATTTATTTTAATTGATTTATTTTACACTATTTATGACGCATGCTCTGCAAAGCTTTTAATGCGGACCTGAAAATGTTTTCAAAACGTTTTATTGCGATTTTTTCGAGTCCGAAAAATGAGAAGACTGTTTTTCTCAACCGTGCGATCAAAATACTTTTTGGCCGACTAATCTCAGCCATCGATTTCAAAACACGGATACTTGAGTACTTTGGAAAGTCGTGCAAAAAGGTTTTCCCTCGTATTCTACAAAATCTATTTTTTTTCTCAGAAAACCGCTTTCCACTACTTCGTCTTCTCAAAATTCTGAGAAGATCATATTTCGTTTAAAATTCTCTAAGAATTACCTTCGAAATCATTTGATTCTACCTTCCAATTTCAAAATCTTTCAAATCAATTACTGGTAATTTCTTGTTTTAAATTAATTGCATGATCTAGATTTCTCTATGGTACCTAGGTTTTCAAGTTGTATTTCTGTAATTTATTCGATCTAAATGCTTATTTGCTAAATTGATGCTGAATTTTGCTAGTTTGGATGAATGTATTGAAATATCTTACTCAAACTAAACATCAATCTGCATATCTTACAGAAATGGCACATCTTGTTTCAAGACCGGGACAAGGGAAAAAGTACTGCAACTTTGCATCGATGAAGAAAGACATCACTAATGAAAAGTACTTCGTCTTCAACATCACCTCAGATCCGGAATCGCTGGAAATTCTGGAGTGCTTAAGAGCGTGTGGACTGGAACGATATTGCTCTACTCATCAGAACATCGTTCACACCCATGAAGCCCTGGAGTTTCTTTACAATCTACAGAGGGATGAAGACAATGATGCTGACCTGATTTCTTCCGTTGGCGGAATGAAAGTTCGAGTGACGAATGACAATCTACAGAGGATATTCGGACTAACTCGAGGAAGCATCAATCCAGAGACCTACACGACTGCTGTAGGAGAAAAGGAGTTTCTTGAAGCCGAGTTGTTGAGACCAAGCAAACAAGGAGAACACGATTTAACGCCAAAGCCTCCTATCCGAAAAAGAAAGTATCGCCTTCTTCTTGAGATCGTTAAGAAGGTGATCATGTGCTCGACTTCTGACCTTGATGCGGTCACTTCATACAAGATAAGTGTAATGGCCGCAATAATCAAGAAGGCTTCGGACATCGATTGGTTGGGTATGGTCAAAGCAAGATCGAGAAAAGACTCAGGAAGTTCGAATCGACCCATAGCAATGAAGTGTGCTTATCTTCGAAGTGCTCATTCATACACAAAATCTCTATCATTCTGTCAGATAAGCTGCCACAGAATTATGAATGGAACGAGAATGGAGCGAAGATTTATCAAGCAAAGCACAAGGCCATATTGGGCAAAGATGAGTCCCTACCTGGACAAGCTGATGAGGATCCGACTCCTTATGTGCCCAAACCCAAGGGAGAAAAGAAAGGAAAAGATAAGGCAATTGCATCGTCTGAAGTGCAGGAAAAGGCCATTCAAGAGAAGAGGATGAAGAGGAAGGATCTGGCCAAGAAACCAGACGCTCAGCGGAAACGTCAGAAGAGAGTCTCATCTCCTCTGAAAACTGCTCCAAGTTCTGCCCAGCAAGCCAGTAGAACAGAGGATCTGATGCAAGAAAGATCAGACGACGAGATAGCAAATCCGCTCCGAGCCAACTATCGAGAAGTCTGGGGAAGAACAAATGATCGCAAAGAAGAGGGAGAGAAGAGGTGCAATCTGAGGAAGAATCACCATCTGATTCTCTGCCTCTAACCAAGATCTTCCAGAGAGCAAGATCGCCAACGCCCACTTCCAAATCACCATCACCCTCTCCTCATAAATCATCACCTCCACCCTCTCCCCACAAAACCTTCTCTCCCTCACCCTCACCTCTCAGAACAAAATCTCCCACACCACCAATCAATGAACCCGTTCAGGAAACTGAACACCCTCTACACGCTGAAAACGAACCTGAACAACAAACATTCCAATCCCCAATCAAGTCTCAAGAACCTGAGAGATTCGACGAACATGTGTCCATCTCTCATAATCCCTTCAACACCAGAACAGTACTTGCTTCACCTACTCCAGAGAGCCCCATCGTAAGAATAATGAAGCAACAGATCAAAGAGTATCTGCTGGATCTATGCCCTGAATTGGATCAACATCCTGGCATCCAGCAACAGATAGAAGAGATAGTGTTCTGGAGGGATATCAGACTGAAGAGCATTGAAGAACTTCTGATTCTAATGACAACTCTGGGATCAGACTTCTTTGTAGACTTAGAGTTGAAATTTCTACACAATGCTGGGATTGAAAGTGCTGTTGAATTGCCATCAGACAACGATATCCAATGGTTGATTCATGAAAGGTTCAGAATTGCTGATAACAGGGAGGAAACCGTTCAACCTCCTACAGATCATGAGGGAGCTGCCGATGAACCAAGAATGGGTCTTTGCAGATGAGACCCAATTTGGCAAGGCCTCAACATCCTAACAGATCGCTAAAATGAGCTCGATACCTTAGATCATCACTCTAAGAAGATTCGGGATGGGATCCAGCTACATTTGAAGACAAATCAGCGGCCACCTGGCAGAGATCGATGAAGCGGTTTGAAGATGAGCAAGCGAAACTAGTTGACAAGGAACGAAGTCACCTTTGTTGGGATGCACAATGTCATCCTTGTCAAGTAATGCAACTTGTATACCCTCTTTGGCGAGAAGCTCAAGCTCGATCGACAAACTCTCGGTTGCACAGAGATGCTCAATCGAACCATGTGTACTTTTGGAGAGTGTCAGGCATCCTCGACAAAACCAACAATCACTTGGATATGGGTTGGAAACATTTTCTAGCTTCTACGAAAAAGGCAAGACAGAAATCAAACCGCTGCTCTCAGACGCTTCTACACACTGCACACTTCTACGCCACCGGCCGAGATCACTCCTCTTATTGTCGAGGAACTTAGAGAGGAGATCTCACCACGGCAATTAACAACTCGAACAAGAAGATGTCCAACCTCTTTGATGCAACCAAAAAGGGGAAGGAAAAGAGTCCGGAAAAGAGTCCAAGGAAAAGAAAATACGTAAAAATGTATATTTAGAAAAAAAGAGAACAAAGAGAAGGAAAAAATGCAGACTTTATTACGGTTGGTAAAATTTTCATCTCTACCAAAAACCATCAGATCTAACTTGCTCCCATCTCCGATCACCGATTCTTTGAAAATAAAAGAAATTGTGGAGCAACACAAGAAAGAGATCGCCGAAAGAAAAGTACTCTTTTCGGTAGATTCTTCGCTAGAGTCGACAAAATTGAAGACTTTCTTCATCCGCTCGTAAAAAAGAATGGAAGTCGATGATCGTGCCAAGAGCCTTGAACTCGCTAAGAAAATTAGTCAAGAAGATGAACAAGATGAACCGAAAGAGACTCGAGAAGAAAGAAAGGCAAAGGCAAGATGATGAAAGCAACTGCGGAAGATCAGAGACAAGGCCAGAACGGGATCAGATCAGAGGAGAATGGTTATGTGACGTCCACATCCTGGAGAAGATTCCAATTCATCAAGATCAGACTAAAAATGATGATGAATTTCGGAACTGGTTAGAAACAAAGTATCGACTTCTACTAGAGCGGTGATGATGATGAAGGCAAGATCATGTCACTGATACCAGAGGCTCCACCCTTTGAACTACTCCTTCCACCTTTGCGTCCAGACAACAAGCTAGATCCCGTTAAATTCAAGAACATCTACTATGGACTAGCTGAAAAAGGAGGAATCCATAGAAAAGAAGAGCTGAACAAGCTAATGCAAAGGATGTACAGGATATTTGGCATCCCCAAAGAACTGCAAATGTTCAAGTACACCTGAAGAACACAACTTGGAATAAGATGATAGGTACGCTTTTCACATATTCTACAATGCACACACCTATCTGAATAAAACTTTCCATCCCACTGATTCTAAGACAATCATCTCATTGTCTTCTGAGGTATGTACTATTTGCATTATCTACATTTCCATTCATGGTATCTGTTTTTCTGATCAAGTTTGGTTCCATCAAAAAGGGGGAAATTGTTGGGAAATATGTAATTTAGTTTTGATGGAAGTTCCAAAACAGGTTGTAATAGGACCAGTTAGACCTGTTAGCTGACTGATGCCTTAGAATCAGAATAAGATGACCAGCTGAAATGTATAGATAGCTAATGTAAAAGATAGGTCACATATTGAGGGGGAACTCAATATGTATAGGTCAGGTCGAAGTAGCAGATGACCCAGAGAAGGTCAGATGATCAGAAGACTAAGCGCAAATCAGAAGACAAGAAGTCAGAAGATCAGGTGAAGACAAGAAGACACTGAAGACTCAGAAGAACCTGAAGACTCAGATAAACTCAAGACTTCGGATGAACTCAAGACTCAGATAAACTCAAGACTCAAAGATCAAACTCAAGACTCAAAAGACGATCAATACACCGAGGCTCGAGAGACACCAAGATCTAAAGACCAAGACCTACTTTCGCCAGTGAATCAGATATTGAAGTTAAGACAATGTGCAACTGAAGACTCAACAAGGTAGACTGATCAGTTACTTAATCAAGTTAGCTCACACCTGGTGAGAATCAAAAAGATACACCAGACAAGACGAATCCTCTTCAAAAGGAATATCAATCGTCTAACGGGCAAATTTCTAAAGTGCCGCCTCGCGAAACCAAGGAGAAAGTGACACGTGCACAAAAAGAGCTAATAATACGGGATACGACGCTGCAGACAAAAACGGCGCTAATCATGCCTACGGCCACGCCGAAAATCGCAGCACGTCATAATCATATCCTACAGCCTACCTAATATAGCCCGAAATTCAAATTGCTCTCCAACGGCTCTTTGATTTCGAGGTCTATAAAATGGGATCGATCTTCATTTTGAAGAAAAGGACCAACAAGTGAAAACGCAAGAACAAACACGGAGACATATCAAAAGAAGCTAAAGCTACAACAAATCTCCACTCAAAAGAACACTACATCTGAAGATTATTCTTAAGAGTGTTCATCCCATAGTTCTTAGCAAGAAATCTTATCCACTAGCATTTTGGCTACCTAAAGTACCAGGATAAGATTTCCAGTTGGAACCCTCAATCATTCTTTACCCAAATGCAAGTTTGGTCAAGTCTGTAGAGTGAGAACTCATTAAACATCTCGGCTATCCTCTTTGTAGGATATAAGTCCCGCTGGTTACGTTTGTAGAGTGGGAACTCGATAAACATCTCGGCTATCCTGGAAAGGATATAAGTCCCGTAGGTTAAGCTTGAGTGGGAACTCGGTAAACATCTCGGCCATCCTGAAAAGGATATAAGTCCCGCAGGTTAAGTTTGTAAGAGTGGGAACTCGATAAACATCTTGGTCATCCTAAAAAGGATATAAGTCCCGCATGTTAAAGTAGGTTAAGGTTCCCCTGTGTTAAGGGAAGAGTGGACGTAGGACGGGTTTCGTCTGAACCACTATAAAAAGTCTTGTGTGCATTTACTTGCTTTCTTATCGCTTTACATAAGTCACTCAACTGAGTTAAACTGCATACATATTCTAAAGTTAAGCTCAGTCTGCACCAAGCAACTGATCTGATCAGATTGACACTTCAGTCAACTGGTTGAAAACTGACTTAAGAATCTGATTGATAAAACTTGTTTTTCACACGAGTAAAAACAAGCTTCCGCACCATTCAGTTAAGCTGACATATATCAATCTGATCTGCCCTCAGGCACTCAGTAAGATTGAACATCAGTCTAAACTGGTACACTAGCACTGTGATTGGGTAATCTGCAGTTCACACCTGATCCGCACGAAAAGTTTTGGAAGTCTATTCACCCCTCCCCTCTAGACTTCCACCCTCACAAAACCCGTTCGGGACCTACACTTGGGGATGAAAAATTCATCCCCTATTTATAGAGCAAGTGGGGGACGAAAATTAGGTCTATTTGGGCATTGGGAAATTTCTTTGCTTCTTCCTCAAGATACAATCTAGAATATATTCAATATATTCTCCTCCTTCTTGCCTTTCATTATTTTCGAAAATTTCATGAAAATAGGGAAGAAAAATTATCTTTGACTTTTCTTGAATTATGGGATAAACTTGTATCTCAAGAATACTTATTCCATAAAAATTTTCCAAGAAAATCAAGAAAATCGTTTCTCTCTCCTACTCATAATTTTCGAAAATATCATGGAAAAATAGGCAATAATATTTTCTTCTCATTTTCATTAATTGGACTTTAATTTGGGCTATTTGAGGGGTCTTTAGGAGAATTAAGATTGGACCTCCAATGGGCTATGAAGCTTTAATATTTAGCCAAAATATTATTCAAGCCCATTAATATTAATTTACTCCACTATAAAATTAATATTGAACTATTCATCTTTACCCACATTACGACTTCACAATAATATGGCTCCCGGTCATTATTTCCCGCGTTTAAGATTATCTTAGTCCATTAATTAATTAAGTCACTGAACAAACTTTATATTAATTAATATCTTTGTCCTTGGAGTAAAGACAACTCAACATTATTATCCATCTGGGAAATAAATTTCCACTTGCAAGATTTGGTATGATAAAGATTCGAGCCCACCAAGGGACAAATCAAGCAAGTCGATTTTGCACGCGATTCTCCATATTAAATCTTAGCAATCGTCATGTAATTAATAATATATTTTAAGATACAAGGTATCGAATCGCATTGATTCTCTTCCTATCATAAGTCAAAGTGTAGGTCCTTAAGCAGGTTTTTGTGGGCGTAAGTCAGGGGGGGGTGAATAGACTTACGAAAACTTTTGTGCAGATCGGGTGTGATGGCAAGTTACTTTGATCGAGAGCGCGAAAGTGAATCGGTTTGGGCGATAACCAACTTACTAATCGCTCAAGGCAGATCGATTCGCAGAACTATCGGTTTAAGCGATGTGTGCGGAAGCTTAAGTTTTACCCGTGAAAAACCGTTTTTATAAATCGATTCCAAAGTTAGTGTTTTAACCAGTTGACTAAAGTGTCAAGCTTGATCGATCGAAGCTTGGTGCTAGGTGATCTCAACTTAGAATATGTATCGCTTTTAAAGGTTGTGTGCAATTGTGTAGGCAGTTAATCAAAGCGGTAAAGGCACACAAGATTTATAGTGGTTCGGACAAACCGGTCCTAATCCACTCTTCCCTATCACAAGGGGAACCAACTTAACCAATGGACTTAGTTTTATGTGTTAGTCCAACACAAGACAATCGGATATTTAAGGAGTTCTCACTCAACCGATCCGATAAAATCTAACTAGAAACCCTAGTCTGAAATCTTGGTAAACAACTTAGCCTAACTTGGGTTTGGATAAGATTGTTTTGGTTCCAACTATGAAATCTTTTCTAGTGTTTAAGGTAGCCTATCAGCTAGATGAAAAGATTTCTATGCTAAGAACTTATGGGATGAACACTTAATATAATAATCTTCTTGATCGTGTTCTTCGTGCGTAAATCGATAATTGCTTGAGCTTCTTGATTATTCAGTGTTTTCCGTGTCTTCACTCTGAAGTGTGATTCCATATTTATAGACCTTGAAATCAAAGAGCCGTTGGAGAGCAATTTGAATTTCAGGCTATATTAGGTAGGTTCTTGGGATTGATGTGGCGTCTTGAGGCGGCATGGCGAAAAGCGTGAACTTGTATTTTATAGCCGTTAGAGAGCGACATCAAATCCCTTAATTGTCGGCTCCGATCATACGTGTCTTGTTCTTATTGGTTATGAGGCGCGACTTTTTTCGGTGTTGTTCTTCCAACTAAGGTTGACATTCTTCTTGTTCGGATCATAGGCGTATGACTTAGGTGAATCGGTTTTCACTGGTGAGCTACAATCTTGATCGATCGAATCGATCGATCTACTGATGGAGTCTTCGCGGTGCGGTTGACTTAGCTTCAACTAGCGGACTTACCGATGTAGGTCTTCTCGGTCCGATCTTCCGGAAGTCATCGATCTTCAAGTATTGCGAGTTTGAGCTTTATGACTTGGTGAGATATCGACTAGATCGATCGATCGATCTTCTCGTTCTTCTCTAGCATTCTCGCCCGCTTCGGATATCGGTTTGTTCTTTGGATCTTGGATCGACTTATACATATTGAGGTTCCCCTCAATATGTGACCTATCTATTACATCGGTTGTTCTATCTGATAATTATCAACCGGTATTCTATAAACTGTAATATAAACATCGATCGACCTAACAGTGTCCGATTGGTCCTATTACATGTGTTTTCGGAACTTTTATCAAAACTATAAATTTCCCAACAATTTCCCTTTTGATAAAACCAAAACACACGAGAAACCAAACACACAGTTGATAAATATAGAATAAAGAAAGAGCACATAATCGAGGACAATGAGATTTTGTCTTAGGATCGGAAAATAAACTTTTCTCATTAGATATGTCGATTACATGTTACATCGAGAAAAGTTTGAATTTAAAAATTTGATCCACGAGAAGTCTTACGATTCTTCACTCTTTAGGCTTGTATCCTTCTAGCATCTCTCTTTGATCTTGAGGTACGTTGAAAATCGATATAGTTTCCATTTGACATCATTGGTCTGGCGAGGATCAATTATATGCGTTTTTCTTTCAGGATGTCAAAGTAGAATCTGAAATGCGGTCTGTCAAATGAGTCATCGCGCCTTCTTCGAGTAATCCAACAGATCATACTCTTGGCAAGATATTTTTACATTGATAAGTTTGGCCTCATTTTCCGGATACTTGAGAAAATCGGATATTTATTTTCTAACAGTTGAGGAATTCATCATCCGGAGATTCTTCTCGTGGAACAAGATTAAGGACAAAAGCATCCAGAAGCCATTCACTTCTGATCTTGTTCCATTCCTCAAACCTCTTAGCATGTGCAGTAGTTTTTGGAATGATCTCATCAACTCTTCTTTGGCGGTGAGGTTCTTGTCTGATTTTCCGGCCTTTCCTTTCTTAAGCTCTCGTCCGAATTTTTTCTTGATTTTACGCCTCTGTCAATTTTACGCCCTTCTTCTTTCTTCTTCGCTTTTTCGGGTCTCTTGACAATCTGCTCTTTGGGCCGATTTCTCGGCCGGTTCCTTATCGGTGCAGATCTGGCTATTTGTCTTCTTTTGTGACTATTTTAGTCCGAGTGGGAAAATGCAAGTTGTGATGTCCCGACACCCTTGCAGCCTACCTTTTGTGATGTCGGCACCAGCAGCTGACCTAGTTTTCTTGCCTTTGACTTTTCCATCTTTTTAGAGACTTCGTTAGCAAAGAGATCCAGATGGTCTAGTCTTTGTCCATAGGCTTCAACCTATGCGAATTAGGTCTTCGTTGTTACGATCATGTCGGTTGGTTTCTCCTCCGTCCGCTTTTTTTTTTGTTTGATCAAAAAGAGGTGTGAGGTGGGAAGTTAGGGATCTGCCCGACCGATATTGCCCTGTTGAGATCTGCAATGAGATAAACACGGAACTTGAGCGATTAGATGTTCAACCTTCGAGATCATTTCGGTCTTGGCAGATTCCATGGCAGTAGAAAGTGTAAAAATTAGTTTGTCAAGTTTCTCTTCTGTCAATTCGAGCTTTTCAGTGAGCATCAGAAAAGAAACTTGTTGTTGATCCACCTGAATCAGCTTGTCATCAGAAAAGAAACTTGTTTCTTACGATCGGACTATATCACTCCTCAACTTCTTCTTCGGGGAGATCTTTGAGACAAGATCGATCTCCGAAGTTGATCGCAGTGATGGTTGGAATGTTTTGCGTCACTTGATCAGTTTCAGTTGTTTGTGCCTCCAGTGGTTGGTCATGAACTGCAGCACCAGTTCCACTATCATCGGCAGCTCTGTATCCTTCATTGTAGCATCCGCCGGGAGCTTCTTGAGCAGTCTCCGGTTCTCCTTGTTCAATCAACCCCAGCTTCCTGTGGATCAGAGCTTTGATAGATTCAGTAGTTATCAGCTCAGCTGGTGATCCTACTTTAGCAGATTTCCTCATATCGAAATCAAAATCTGCAAACTCATCAGCACCGCCCATTTGTTCAATAATCATTATAAAATCCGAGAAGCTTTTTAACTGAGATCTCTCGGTGAGGATCTCCATAACTTCTTCTCTAATAGCGGGATGGGTGACCGATTCGGATACATCTCATCAATTTCTCGTTCGATTTGCATTACGACCATTTTTCCTGTGATGGTCTTTGATGATCTAGACTCGGGGAATTGTCCGTCGATTCGGTTGATGAGATGTGGAGGGGTTCCGTGGTGCTTGAGTAGGCGGAAGTTGTGCGATTGGCTCGACTGCGAGAGGAGGTTCTCTTTGTGGAGGCAGTCTTTTAGTTCCACAATGTAAATTTTCGGTTGGAATTGTTGTAGTTTCGTGTTCGCGGGGTGGAATAGTAGGAGAGACATGCTCGTGACCCATTAGTCCGAGTGGTGAATCGGTTCATTTGGAGGAGAAGGAGATCGTTAAATCTCGTGCTTCTTCCTCGAGAATGGTGGCGAGCTCGGCTTTGAGAAGCTTTGTTGTCGATTTTTCACCACGATTTTTGTGGTGCAACAGATCGATCTGGCGCTCTTTTTCTTCATCGACTCATCTTCTAGCATCGAGTCATGGAGGCTTGCTTCGCCTTCTTGGCCTCTTCTCCGGACCTTCACCGTTTTCTTTTCTTCTTACGGGGGGCATCGGTGTAGAGCGGTTGCTTCCTTGCTTTTTCCTTCTTCGTCTTTGGGGGAGTTGGGTGATATCATCGTCGGTGGCCCAAATATGGCTAAAGTGGTGGAGAGGAATGCCTTGTAGGACTTGATCCATTCTGTTCCCCATCGGCATTTGGCATTTTATCTTGTAGGATAACCGCAACCTTGTTGAGATTGGCGATCCTCTTCTTGAGATAGACTGCCTCCACTCATCAACTCCAAATTTATCGTGTTCTTGGAGTACAATGGCCTTTAGGAACCCATGCAATTGATGTTCTTGGCTTCATCAATTATTCTTGACCATCTTTGTCTGATTTGGTGATGTAAAGACATCTGAAATTTGAATGAAATACCCATAATTGTTTTTTGACAAAATGTCAAACAACAATCGGTATTTCCTCTTGAGCATTAACGACAAAGCCCCGACGTATGATGTTTGTCGGCCTCTCGATGAGCTCGTTTACGATCGGCTCATCTTGATTCTCCCTGTAGTGGCCGAGGCCGAGATTAAATCCTTTTGGTAATTTGAACAGACGAGTTATATCCTCATTCGTCAGTCTGATCTCTTCTCCGGTGACTGTCGAAAGTAGTTCTTCTCCTGGAGCATCTGTATCCACCCTTAAATTTCTTACGAATTCGAGGGCTTCATCTTTGCATCATTTGGATTGCGTTGAGCAAAGACAATATTTCTCAAGTCCTTTCTTGAGAATTTCCTCTACTTCCATTGATTCGGATCCTTTGTAACCCCAAATTGTGCGAACTTGTCCTCGACAATCTTTAATGTCGGTTCAAGATAATTGCACATTATTTTACCCATACCGTGAGTGATCATCTACGATAAGATAGATTCGGTTAAAATTGTGCATAAATACTAAGAATATCACATATCGAAACCAAGAAACAATAAAACATAATCTGAGGATATCAACGATTGACAAAATCTTTAAGATCAATGGTTTTAAAAGAATGATTCATCAAATAATCGAAATTACCAGATTACATTTTTTCGGAAAGATAAATTTGAAACTTAAGAAAAACACTTTGAATCGCAGAGAAGTAATGGAGAGTTTTTTTAAAATAAATCGCAAGTTTGTGATTTGGAAAACTCTGGTAGGGTTTTTGATGAATCTTATAAAGATGAGGAGGAACAAAAGACAAGATTTAGAAGATCAACCGTTTGAAAAGATTAAACGATCCAGATTAAGCGGTTTTGATCGAATAGTTGGAAAGGTACGTCGAAAAACCTTTTGGATTTAAAAGCTCATTTTGTAGCAATTAATACATGTACCCCACGTCGCATTAATTGATTTGGGGGGGATACGCCACGGTGTAATCGTCATAAAGAAGGCAAATAAAAGCAGATAAGATCCGATAAATAAGCAAATAATGGGGTTTTAGGAAAGGCGATCGGTTGATCGATATAATGTCGGTCAATACCACTTGAAGTTGATTCCACTTGTTGATCTTAGTTTTTCGCCTAAACCTTATAATTTCCCAATTTATTTCTTTTCAACCGATCCGTTTCATTTTGTGTCCGATTTTCCTTCCGATCCTCCTCGATCGGTTGAAGTTCCCCCTTCAACCGATATTTATGTTTTCTCATAGACCGATATATCGATTTGTTGAGGTTTCAAGATCAATCGATCTTCCTTATCCGATCGGCCAGTATGTAATCGATTTTGGTTGTCCTCGATTCTTCTCGGATCAAGCCAATTCTTGGGATAAGTGTTACCGTCAAAACTTAGTCTAGAATAGTAGTCTCTATTCCTAAGTTGTACGATTTGACATGCGTAATTATCGTCAGATATCTTGATATGTCAATCCGCCGTAAATTTATCCAATTATCAGTCGCGTGATTTCTACACGCTGTCCTTGTGATGCAAATTTCTCTAAAAGGCTTTTTGAAATCAAATTTGCATTAGCACCCTTGTTTGGCCTCTATAAATTGGACCAATGTTTTACACAACATAACCCATTCACCATACTTATCTTCTTTGTAAAAACATGCATTCTGGTGAACCCTTATTTCCGGTGAAACTTCCGGCAAACACCTTTACCCCTTTTTCAATGATTTCAGCTTCTCAAATCAACCATGTGTGTCCCTTATCACTGTTTTCGTCGTCATCAAAGATTTCACATACAATTGTTGCCAAGCTTCTCTACCACCACGGCGGCGGATCTGTTGTCGCAACTGAGAAGACACTTCTCCTAACCATATGCACCTTGTGTGTCTATCGTTATGACGTAACTAGCATCAACAGACTCAGTCTGATATAAAACATGAGTTTGATATACGGTCTTGATCAGACAACAGCTGATCTTCGTATATCAACTCAATTTTTACATGTAGCACATGTGCCCATAAGGTCTTTGAACCAAACTCTTGGCACGTGTGCTCCATTTAACAGCTGGAGAGTCCATTGACTTCAGGTCTAAGGGCTCCTGGCTTAGAAATCCTATCAACTCCGCTCTCACTCCACTGGTTTTAGCTTCAGCTAGCGGCTTTAGGATTACTTTAAAGCCTCTCTCACCCTTGTTAAGTGGGGGAAAATGAGAGCATCAGATTTAAAATCTCTCTCTCTCCCGCACTTCTTGGGTTAGGATGAGGGTTTAGGGTTATAGGTTTAGGGTTTTCGGTTATGACTTATGTACTGACCTCCGGGTCCTTTGTACTTGTAACTTGTAATGTAATCTGAGATTCGGGTCTTTATCAATGAAAAGTTCTATTATTCCATTGTTGTGTAAATTCTCTGCTTTCTTATGCGATTGTAGGCTTTAATCTGTGAATCTTGCTTGTTGAATATCAGCTAAATCGACTTACAAAGATGTAAAATAACCCAACTGATTTAATCAGATATTCCTTTTAAATTGAACTCCAAACTTAGCCAATAAATTCCTAGTGTACTTTGCTTGGCAGATGAATATGCCTTCTGCACTTTGCTTCACCTGGAGACCCAGAAAGTAATTCATCTGTCCCATCATGGACATCTCGAACTTCCCTTGCATCAGTTTGCTGAATCTTTCACATAGACTCTTGTTAGGAGATCCGAAGATGATGTCGTCCACGTAGATCTGGGTCATCAGAATATCTTCTCCATCTTCTATTCTGAATAAGGTTACGTCATCCATTTCCTTTAGTGAACCCACTGTCGATCAAGAACTGAGAGAGTGTATCATACCAAGCTCGAGGAGCTTGTTTCAGGCCATAAAGAGCTTTTCTTAAACGGTACACTTGGTTGTTCTTTTCGAAGCCTGGATGTTGTTCGACATAAACTTCCTCTGCTAGTACCCCGTTTAAAAATGCACTCTTTCGTCCATCCGATACACAAGTGAACCCTCTCGTGGGAAGATATGCGTATAAAACAAACCGAATGGCTTCTAAGCGGCGGCCCGGTGCAAAGGTCTCGTCATAATCAATTCCTTCCGATTGTGAATACCCCTTAGCAACAAGTCTTGCCTTATTTCGGTGATGACATTTTTCTCATCTCTCTTGTTCTTGAAAACCCACCCGTGCCAATTACGTCTTGATGATTTGTCCGCGTCTGCAGTTCCCAAACTTGATTTTGTCGAATTGTTCTCCTCCTCTGCGCATGGCTAGAATCCGACTTGCGTCTTGTAGAGCTTCCTCTATTGTTGTTGGTTCCTTCATAGACAAATAACAAACAATACATGGCACTTTCACTGTCGATGTCTAGTTTTAACTTTATCGGATGGGTCTCCGATGATCGATCGGTTGGATATTTGGTTATCCAGTGTCCTTCGATTACGATTTGCGTCGGTTTGGAGAACATCATCCATTTCGATAAAGGTTCATTACTAGCATTTGGGAGTGGTGCGTAATTATGATCCACTTGATAAGAACATGTCTCGGTGATGTTGGACTCATCATGTGTCGATGTACGTTAAATGGGAACTTCGGTGTTCCCCGAACCGGATGGTTCGATTGATCTTGATCTCGGTATGTCGACTTATTCATCGGCGGTTTTTTAGTACCTTAGGATCCGAATGATCGTGGTGAATCGGCTAGATCTGGAATGTATCTTTATTACGGTTTCGATCCTTTTCCTTGATCATTAACCGATCCATTTTTCGAGCATCAGTCTTGGTTGATCGGTACATCTTGTTTCGAGGCGATTTCTCTTGTTCGTAAGATGCTTCATCAAAGACTACATGGGGTGTTTCTTCCACAAGTAGGGTTAAATGCATTTGTAAACTCGAAAGCCCTTGCTAGATGAGGAATATCCTAAGAATATACCCTCATCTGACTTGGCCTCAAAAGTCTTCAACTGATTCTTCCCATTGTTGTGTATGAAACACTTACACCCAAAAACATGGAAGTAAGAAACACGAGGTTTTCTGTCCTTCCACAGTTCATAGGGTGTTTTGTAGTGAGCCTTAGTTAGAAGACATCTGTTCTGAGTATGACATGCAGTGTTGATTATACGCTTTTAAACGGCTTTGGTATTGCATGTTCACTAACATCGTGCGGCGAACTTCTTTGAGAGTTCTGTTCCTCCGATTCGCTACTCCATTTTGTTTGGCGTCCCTTGCGGTGATGTTTCATCTCAGATACCAAACTTAGAGCAAAAATCGAATAAAAAGAGTTCGAAATTGCGTACCTTTTATCGATCTAATTTTTACTACACTGACACCCTTCTCATTTTGTAATCTTTTTAGCAGCTCGGGTATCTTCATTGTCGTCTCATTCTTCTTATGTAAGAATATAACCCAGGTAAACTTGGAATAGTCATCCACGATTACCAGAGTATATTTGCGTCCATTGAGACTGACAGGTGTAACTGGTCCAAATAGATCCATATGAAGCGGTTGCGAAGACTTTCTCTTTGGATCTTTGGTCCGGGAATTCCCTTGAATGAAGCTTTGACCTGTTTTCCCTTCTGACATTCAGTACATGTCTGATCCTTTGAAAATACTTCATTCGGAAGTTCTTCCACTAGAGACATCCTTGCTATCTTATTAAGAGTTTTAAAGTTCAGATGGCTCATTCTTTTTGTGCGAGCCAATCGCTACTTTTGGAACTCTTGACAATCGTGCATGCATTTCTTGGGCAATTGTTCCAATCAGCTGTGTAGATCGTCCCTTTCCTTGAACCAGTTAGCAAAATCTATTGAGTGGCTCGATTCTTGATAGTGCATTGGTCAGTCGAGAACTCAACACTGAATCCATTGTCGCAGAATTGTGAAATCGATAATAGGTTGTGCTTCAGACCTTCGACATACGAGACTCCAGTTACTTGTACATCATCATTCTCTAAGGTTCCGAATCCTTTCTGTTCTATGTAAGGGCTGAGGAGATGTTTGCTTTCAGTCATGTGCCTTGAGCATCCACTATCGATGTACCGGATAGTTGCTTGCACACCTCCTTTGTTGGCGGACCCGCGCGATCCTGCTTGCCAAAAACAGGGCTTTAGGTACCCCTTTTGGATTGGGTCCCGAGGGGTTAGGATTAGTTTTGGGGATCCATACAAAAGAAAGCACTTCTATTGTGATCGGTTAGATCGAAGGCTGATTTGTCTCCCATACCTATCAACATAATCATACGTCTCTTTATATGCTTTTCGATTAGTATGATTATTAGTGTGAACCTTGGGTGACTTAGAAGACTTGGGATTTATCTTTTCATTTGACTTCTTTTCATCCGATTGTGGTTTCGTGCGTGACCCTAGATTTCGATTATAGGGGTAGTACGATCGCTACCATCAAAAGATTCATATCTTTTCGGCATAGGTGGTTTTTTGCGGTTTACGAAGTATGCTTATTAGGCGGTGACCTTGATTGGGTCTCGATTGGACTTCCTTTTACGGTGTTGTCTTTTTCGATTCTCGATTTGTTGATCGGTTGAGGTCTCTTCGGAAGAATGGGTTCTTCGTTGATTCCTCGTCGATGCTTTTTACCGATTGGGGTCCATTTGTTTCCCTACGTTTGGGCACCGCCTTACCGCTTCAATCGGGTTTTTTTCCTTATTAGATACATGTTTGGCTTTTGGTGTATCTTTGTCGAAAACTCATCCGACACACTTTTTTAGATGAATCAGCCGGGGCTTTTGAGGATGTGGAAGGGTTCTCATACCCAAGTCCCTTCTTGTTAATCGTTGTTCGAAAATAGGTGTTCATGTCTTGAACGGTTTTAGATGATTTTGTAAAAACCTCTATTTTCTTACGCAGATTATCCTCAGATGATTTTAGACTTTCATGCTTTCGGAATAGCTCATCGAATTTTGCTTGCAGGATTTTGAAGTCATCAGCTTGCTGTTTGTTAATTGCCAGCTGATCTTTGATCTGCTTCTCCTGATCAGAAGCTTTAACTTCCAGAATTTTAAATTCCTCAGTTACTTCCTCGAAGCGATTTCACCGATTTAAGTTCGGAGGCTTTCTTTGAGATCATTCTCTTTAGCAAGTCGATTATTTCGGTCCTCCCTTTGTCATTTTCAAACTTCCACTATAGCATAAGCGTATCTTGCATTGGAGAGATCCTCAAGCAATTGCTTTCGAGTAGAATTTGCGGTCAATCTCCCCCGGTGTGCTAATGATAGCAGTGTAAAGTTTAACAAAGCAGCGAGGTTTGGAGGTTACCTCAGATTGGTCCTCCTTGGCCATCAAAGAGATCTCATCATCATCAAGAGAATATCGGATCTTCATTTCCATAGAAGTGAAGCAAAGATCGCCGATCGAGGCGTAAATCTTCTACAGAGGAGTATCCAGAATCCTCAGAGGGCGATACTGAATCGTCAATTCTCGACGTGTAAAGAACCATGGCTTTTCATCCTCAATCACTGTTGCTCTCTTACATTTCCTCTTTTCTTCCCTTTCTCTTGGCGTCAGTCAGGCGATCTGTATTTGTAGTGACTGCTTCTCACAATTGAAACCACGCTCCTTGATCCACGGAACCTTTTTCTTCGGGTGAATCACAAAATCGTATGATCTGTCGGTGATTTTCCTTTTTCGATAGTAGTCGAGCTTCTTCCATACGATTGGTTATCTCTTCTCTCATCATTTAGATTATCTCTTTTCCTTTCATCTCTCGTGATCTCTCCGATCATCGATTCGGTTCTTTTCGGAGATCATTTGTCCGATCTCCTATCTCTTCCTCGCTTATGTTGATAATCTTTATAGAATCTTTGATACTTACCCGGTTGAGTATTTGATTTCTCTAGTTTTCGGGTAAAGAGCGAGCGTCATTACCGACTTATGATGTTTCCAATGGGTTCATTAGTCTTCAATGCCTCTTGGTTGCCTTAAAAGTAATCGATTTGGAAGTTGAGGCTTCAAGGGCACCTCATCTTCATCCGCTTGTCCTCTCTCAATTAAATCGAACTCGTGAGCTTTAAGGCTCAAGAACAAGCTACTTGGCTTCATTTTTGAAAAATGTTTTGGCAATCCTTGATTACCGTGACCTTCATGTCCCATTTCTTGGTGAGAGACCTTAAAATTTTGTAGTTGATATCTTTATCGGACATCTCTACCAAGTTCTCGAAGCTTGTTTATTGACATTGTAATCCTTCCACCGAGTTCGTTGATGGTTTAGTTGGCAAAGCATCTTCAATTTTTCGAACTTTACCGATTCGGCTGCAGACGGTTTGTCTTTTATCCGGTCATTTCCCTCGATATTTCATTTAGAGTATCCCACATTGCTTTTCGCAGATTTGAGATACTTAACCTTTTCCTTGGTGACCTTATCCATTGTTTTCATGATAATATGCCTTGCGATAGTATCTAGAGTATCTGATTCCTTTCTCATCCATCCATCAAGGCCGGCTTTTTTCGCATAAGACTTCGGGGCAAAGTTCGGATCTCTCCAACCGCAGGGGGTTGTGAATATATGATGATGGGTCCTCTTTTCGATGACTTCCATCATTCTCGCCACTAATCGAACCTAGATGGTTGGACATATATATGGCCCAACTGCATACTCATCGATTGAGAACTCGGCGCAGATCATGATACATACCGAGGTGTTATCCATCCGAAAGTGTTTTTGGAAAATGAATGAGTTTTAAGAAGGTTTTTCAAGATCGGTTCAATCGACCACAAAGATTCTTCCTCAAGAATCGATGATACACAAAGTCGATGGTCAGAGAACCAACCGCTCGATACCACTTGTAGGTCCTTAAGCGGGTTTTGTGAGGGCAGAAGTCTAGAGGGGAGGGTGAATAGACTTTAAAACTTTTTTTGTGCGCAGATCAGTGTGATGACAGTTAGGCCCGATCGAGTCGAGTGAATCGATTTGGTCGATAACCAACTTACTAATCGCTGAAGGCGAGATTCGCTTAACTATCGGTTTAAGCGATGTGCGGAAGCTTAAGTTTTACCCGTGAAAAACCGGTTTTTATAAATCGATTCCAAAGTTAGTGTTTTAACCGGTTTGGTCAAGTGTCAAGTTTGATCGGATCGAGAAGCTTGGTGCTAGGCCGATCTCAACTTAGAATATGTATGCGCTTTAAAGGTTGTGTGCAATTGTGTAGATAGTTAATCAAAGCGGTAAAGGCACACAAGATTTATAGTGGTTCGGACAAACCAGTCCTACGTCCACTCTTCCCTATCACAAGGGGCACTAACTTAACCAACTGGACTTAGTTTTATGTGTTAGTCCAACACAGTACACCGACAGATATTTAAGGAGTTCTCACTCAACCGATCCGTAAATCGGAACTAGAAACCCTAGTGCGAAATCTTGCTAAACAACTTAACCTAACTTGGGTTTGGATAAGATTGTTTTGGTTCCAACTATGAAATCTTTTCTAGTGTTTAAGGTAGCTTTATCGCCTAGAAGAAAAGATTTCTATGCTAAGAACTTATGGGATGAACACTTAATATAATAATCTTCTTGATCGTGTTCTTCGTGCGGAAATCTGATAATTGCTTGAGCTTCTTGATTGTTCAGTGTTTTTCGTGTCTTCACTCTGAAGTGTGATCCCATATTTATAGACCTTGAAATCAAAGAGCCGTTGGAGAGCAATTTGAATTTCGTGCTATATTAGGTAGGTTTGCGGGATTGATGTGGCGTCTTGAGAGCGGCATGGCCGAAAAGCGTGAACTTGTATTTTATAGCCGTTAGAGAGAGAAACATCAAATCCCTTAATTGTCGGCTCCGATCATCGTGTCTTGTTCTTATTGGTTAACAGACGCACTTTTCAGTGTTGTTCTTCCAACTAAGGTTGACATTCTTCTTGTTCAGATCATAGGCGTATTTGACTTAGGTGAAACATTAGTTTTCACTGGTGAGTAATCTTTCCGATCGGTCGAATCGATCGATCTCTACGATGGAGTCTTCAGTGCTTGGTTGACTTAGCTTCAACTAGCGGACTTACCGATGTAGGTCTTCCGTCCGATCTTCCGGAAGTCATCGATCTTCAAGTATTACGAGTTTGAGCTTTATGACTTGGTGAGATATCGACTAGATCGGATCGATCGATCTTCTATTCTTCTCAAAGATTACGGCACATCGGATATCAATTTGTTCTTTGGATCTTCAGATCGACTTATACATATTGAGGTTCCCCTCAATATGTGACCTATCTATTACATCGGTTGTTCTATACAAAGTAATTATCAACCTGGTATTCTATAAACGGTAATATAAACATCGACTACCTAATAAAGTCCGATCGGGTCCTATTACATGTGTTTCTGGAACTTTTATCAAAACTATAAATTTCCCAACACAAAGCAATAGTTATTAATTTCACATGATCCTATTTAAGGGATGAAGATTAAGAAATAACGAACCACTGAGGTCAAATTCTTGTATATTCAGTACCGAAGAATTTATCCTCCTGTAGGTCCTATTCAGTGCATCATAATGCACTAGTGTAATCCCTTGGTTAAGACAAGTCAATCTGAGCCTTACACTTCAATCTTTCATGATGCGTTGTTCATTTCCATCTGGGTTGTGAATTTGTACTTAGTCACGAGGAACTGTTAATTTGATCTCCTGTGATCTGGTATCACCAAATTAACTACAACGTAACACGTACTGACTTTATCGAATTGGTATGCAGTAAATATATATAACATTCATTCATATTTAATGCAACATGTGATAAATAATTTATTTCAGTAAAATAAATAAGAAATTCAGTTTGGTTATACAAAGTAAAAGCATATTTTTCAGTATAACCCCAACAGGATATGAACAGAATCAACTTCAAGAGTTCCATATCCTTATGTCTGTCCTTTGGAATTATCTCCAAAAGTTATCTGAGGGTCTTTTTGCTTAACATAATCAGTAAGTAATTGTTTGTATCCTGTCATGTGCCTTGAACATCCACTGTCCAGTTACCATGCAGCAGGAACCATTTCACTTCCACTCATCAGGGCTATGTTGTCTTCATTCAGCTCAGTGCCTTTTTTCTTCACCTGAAAAATAGATCAGACCTTAGGTATCCATTTGGTGTAGGGTCCTACCAGGTTAGCTGTACCTTTTGGAACCCAAATCTGCCTCACAACTATAATTACTTTAGAGTGGCTGATTTGTCTTCCATAAATATCTACATACACATTCACCACCCTAAGTGTCTTGGCAGTATCCTGTGTATAAGTGCTAGCCTTAGCATGAACATGAGCCTTAGAGTTCTTCTTGGGTTCAGGCCTCTTGTTCCAATGCTTTGGTCTTGGTGCAGCTGGTCTATGTCTCTGCTGACTTGGGTTCAGGAAACCTTTACCCTTAGGCAAGTGGGGTTTAGTTTTCCTGTACTAAAATTATGGTCTTTCAGTAATCCGAGGACTTGGTCTCCTCTGTTGAGAATTTATCGGCTGAGTGTTTCTCTTCTGAAGATTCCTCTGATGGTTCAGTGCAGATTTCTTCAGATTAGTATTCTTAGCCTGAGGCTTCGAATTACTAACCTGAGGATTTCCTACTAAATGTTCAAGTTTTCTAGCCTTTACCTGAGGTTTGGGCTTTCCTACCTGAACCTTCAGGTTCTCTGAAACTATAGGTCCTTTACCCTTGTCCAAAACACGGGGTTGTTCTTCAATAAGAAGATCAGTACGAACCGCCGGTTTAACAAAGACAGCGTTAGTACCACTAGTAGAGGCAGCATTCAGAAGACCATGTGAAGTTCCCCCTAGATTACATCCCAATTCAGCCTTTATAGTTGCAAGTCTTTGATAGCTCTGAATTTCATCTATTACTTTAGATGCAGAATTCAATAGAGATAACTTTCTCTGCAAATTATCTTCACTTTTCTTTAGAGTTTCATGTTTCTCAAAGAGGTCATTGAATTCAGTCCTGATAAGCTGATTTTCCTCAGTGGATTTCTCTAACTTTCCTTTCAGGGCCTCTATCACCTTCTCTTTCTCTGAGAGCTGTATTTTCAGAACATCCAGTTCATCAGCAGCTCCCATTAATTGAGAGTTTTTTCACCTCAGATTCTCAGCAGTCAGTTCCTCATTCTGCTCTTGAGTTTCAATGAACAGTTCTTGTAACACAGAATAGTCCTTCATAAGATTCTTAAAAGAATCCATCAGGTCAAAATTACTGGTTACAGATGAACTTGACAACTCAGGTGATTGTGTAGGAGCAGCAACAAAGATAGAAGAATTTACCTCCTCAATAGCAACAAGGCAGACATCATCACTATCACTATTTGAGAACATTTCTTCAGAAGAGCTGGATCCTTCTTCAGTATGTTCTTCTTCAGCAACCATAGCCTTCTTGCTTGAGTTCTTCTTATCTCCTTTGGCTTGCCTTTCCTTTCTTTCCTTGGGGCTTAGCTCAGGACAGTCATACTGAAAGTTACCCTTCTTTTTGCAATTGTAGCATCTATTTGTATCATCATCCTAATCACTCTCCTCCTTGGTCTTGGAGTCCTTCTTTCTGGATGAAGACCCTTCAGCTTTGTGGTCCTTCTTCTTCTCAGTGAACTTGTCCTCAGCTTCTGAGTTGTTCCTGTTCCTGTATCTGGTATTTTTGTAGTACTTTTTGTACTTTTCATATCTGCTATTGAGTCTTTCAAACCTCCTTGCCAACAGTACTAGCTTATCCTCTTGCTCATCCTGATTTTTGCCCGTGAGTTATCAGACTCTTTAGCTTTACAGGATTTTTCTTTAGCTTTGAAAGCTACATTCTTGCTAGATGAAGATTCGTATTTGCTATCAGACTTTTTTGTTTTCTTATCAATCACAAATTCATAAGCTTTCATGTTGGTCCCGGTGAAAAACCCATGAAATGCGTAAAAATCATGTAATGCATATAAAATAGAGGTGAGGGAATGGTGATTCCAAAATTTTATTTTTAAACCATGTGTTTATCTTATAATCAAATGCATATGGCAAGTAAGAACATAAAGCAGTAAGGAACACACGATTTTATAGTGGTTCGGAGTCTAACTCCTACATCCACTCTTCTCTATCAGCAGGGGCACCAACTTAACCAACTGGACTTAGATTAATGTGTTAGTCCAACACAGTACAATAGATGTTTAATGAGTTCTCACTCTCTCGGGACTTATCTCCCTCACGGGATTGCCTACCCTCCCTTTCGGGATTGCTTAGATGTTTATCGAGTTCTCACTCAGACCCAGAATTTAAGTTAGTCCAACTAACTTAAATTCCTTGCTTAACAAAACTTAACCTAACACTCAGTTTGGGTAAAGATTGTTTGGTGTCCAACTAGGGTGAGATTTTCCCTTACATTTGTTTAACCTCAATGCTAAGGATGTGAAAGTCTCTCTAAGCTTAGGATATTACATTTGGGCTTAGATCTAGGATAGAACACTCTTGAATATATGCGTGTATTTCTTGATCAGTGTTCTATGGTGGAAATGCTAGATGATTTGGCTTTTTGGATGTTTCACGCATTTCACACACGAATAATGAAAGAAGAACTTGTATTTATAGTGTGGATTTGAATGTTACCGTTGGATGGAGTCACATTCAAATTCATACTATTATGTAGCTTTTGCAGCTTTTTCAGGCTTGTTGTCTTCCTCTCATTGGTCCACGTCAGCTAAATTTAACGGCTATATTCTTCAGGATCCTTCCGAGTCTTTAGGATTCTTGATTCAGCAGACTTCTCTTCAGCGGACCTTGTCTGATCAGGCATACTGACACTCAGACTTACTGAGTTCAGCTCTTCTGACTTCAGACATCCTGACCCTCAGGTCACTAGCACTCAGGCTATCTGATCATCAGTAGCGTTCTGATTCTCAGTGAACATGACTTCAGATGACTTGTCTTCAGGTGACTTGTCTTCTGAGGACATCAGATCAGGTGACTTGTGGTTTCTGATTTCTTCTCGCCTGATCTGATCAGCTCACCTTATCAGATCAGTATAGTATCAGGTCAGCATATCAGTTTATCTGCATCAGATTAGCACATCAGGTCATCTTATCTGATCTTGATCAGTCTTATCTGCTCCTCTTCTTATCAGCAACCTCCTCTTCTGATCTGCACCCTTATCTTCTGATCTGGTCTTCTGATCATCTGATCAGCTTATCTTTACTGGTCATCTGATCAAGTCACTCCTGATCATCTGATCTTCTGATCTCAGGTCCATCTGATCAGGTAACTTATGATTCTTCTAATCAGTTGGCTTAGCTTTTCTTTTCTTCTGATTTTGCTCAGCTCATCAGTTAACTTCGGAACTCATCTTACTCATCTGATCTCGATCAGTCTCGTCTGCAGCCTCGTTTGATCTCGATCAGCTTCTTTTGATTTCGTGAGTTCCCCCTCAACTTTGATCTCTCGTTCCCCCTCAACTTGTTATCTGTAAGTTAGCTTGAATAACACAAGTGTTGGGATTATACTGGAAAGTATGCTTTTTACTTTGTATAATCGAAACTGAATTTTCAGACTTATTTACTGAAATAAATTGTTTATCACTGATGCTTTAAATATGATTGAATGTTACATATATTTACTGCATAATTGTTCAATAATTCGTACGTGTTACATTGTAGTTAATTTAGTGATACCAGATCACAGAAGATTAAATTAACAGTCTCTTGTAACTAAAAGTACGTCATTCACGACCTAGATGGAAATGAACAACCCATCGCGAAAGGTTGAGGTGTAAGGCTCAGATTGGTTTGTCTTGACCAAGAGATTACACTAGTGCATGACTGATGCACTGAATAGGACCTACAGGATGATAAATTCTTCAGAACTGAACAAGGAAGAATTAGACCTCAGTGGTTCGTTGTTTCTTAATCTTCGTTCCTTAAATAGGATCACGTGGGATTGGTAACTATTGCTTTGACTTATCATGGATAGCGAATCAAAGAGATTTAATACTTTTTATCTTGGGCAATATTATTAGTCACAAGTGATTGCTAAGATTTAATACGAAGAATCGTGTGCAAGTACGCTTGTTTGATTTGCCCCCTTGGGAGGTTCATAAGCTTTATCATACCAAATCTTGCAAGTGGAATTAGTTTTCGGTATGGATAATAATGTTGAACCGTTCCTTGACCAAGGACAAAAGATATTAATTAACGGAAAGCTATTTCAGTGCCTTGAATTAATTAATGGGCTAGATAATCTTAAACACGAGAAATAATGACCGGGAGCCATATTGACTGTAATATGGGTTAAGATGGATAGTGCAATATTAATTATGTAGTGGGATTAATTAATATTTATGGGCTTGAATTATATTGTGGCTCAATATTAGATATTCAAGGTCCATTAGAAGGTCCCATCTTAATTCTCCTAAAGGCCCCCTGAGTAGCCCAACAAATAGTCCAATAACTGAAAAAGGTGATTAAAATAAAATAAATATTGTTGCTTATTTTTCAACTAAAATTTCGAAATTCATAGATATGTTGGGAGAAAGATTTTCTTTGAATTTTGTTATGGAATGAAGATATGTATTCTTGGAATACAAGATTATCTCATTAAATTCAAGAAATCTCCCACTAGGTTATCTATGATGAGTTTTTCGAAAATTTGAAAATAATGGGCAAGAAAGATTTTCTTGATTTTCTTGAAAATATATTATGGAAGATATGTATTTCTTGAAATACAAGAATATCTCATAAATTCAAGAAGATCCAAATCTTGGAATCTTGCAAGACCAATATTTTCGAAAATTCCATAAATTGAGGGAGTGGGATTTTTGTGGAATATTTTAATTATGGGAAAAAGAATATAGGAGATATATTCAATATTTCTTGATGATCAAGAAAAGTCTTTTCCCACATTGGTTTTCTACTGAAAAAATCGACCACCTCTCACCTATAAATAGGGGATGATTGTTTCATTCCCAAGTACAATTCCATGTGCTGGAAAAATTAGCAAATCCACATAAGTGGTGCAACAAAGTTTATTTTTTTCCTTTTGTTAATTGTTCGACAAGTGTCCTTCCACCGGATAGTTGAGCAAGGGCTAAGAGAATACTTGGGAATTCCTTTTGGTTAGTCCGTCCAACCGAATTCACTGCCATCCCGAGAGGTACGTTCACGTAAACCCGTAGATTCCGCATGCGTAGGTTTTACGTGGCTTTTTATATGCATGATATGTTGTTGTAATTATTATTTGAATTAATATAGGATTAATTCATGCTAGTAATAATTAAAGAATTAAATTTGTATTTAAATATTCACCCCGAATAGATCTGTGCAACTCATTCCCCAACAACAAGTTGATAATGTTTTGGCATAATTCATCAAAACTAAAATATCCCAACATTTCAGTTCAGAGAAAACTTGTTGATATGGCATAGAATCAATGTTCTTGGTGTTTTCAATCACCACATCATGTATATCTCATTTCTTAGATAGTCCTCTAAGAATTTTTAGTGTCACTTCTCTTTTTGGGTATCTTTTCCCAAGAGCATTCAGATCATTCATGATACTGGTGAATCTGACTTCCAGTTTATCAATAGATTCACCATCTTTCATTCCAAAGCTGTCAAACTTTGCAATGGCAACAGATAGTTTGTTTTCTTTGATATGGTCTGTGCCTTGACACATGATAGCAAGTGTATCCCAAATTTCTTTGGCAGTTTCACAGTGAGAAATCATCCCCATAACACCATCATCAATAATGCTATATAGAGTATCTTTGGCAATATAGTCTAAGTTGACTAACTTTCTCTCCTCAGGAGTAAGTTGGTTATCAGACTTAGGGAGTTCATCTCTGATAGGATTCACAACAGTGTACTCAAATGGTCCTTGAGACACAACTCTCCACATTCTCTAATGTTTAGAATACAGATGTGCCTACATCCTAAGTCTCCATAAGTCATAGTTCTCAACAGAGAACATATGTAGTTTCTTAGAAGGCATGATGAATGAGCCTTGTAAGATATCAGCAGTAAGATCTATCCAGTAAACCACCAAAGTCTCTCAGTAAGCAAGACTATGGCTACCAAAGCAAGTGGTCAGCTGAACCACCGCTCTGATACCACTTGTTGGTCCCGGTGTAAACGAGTCTTACACGTGTATGGCGGGGGGGCGAATACACAGTGAATTTTTAAACTTTTCACAAAACTGAAATTAGTGAGTCAGGTTGTCCTGAGAAACAGCCCTGAGAAGAATAAATTACTCTGAGTCAAAGTCTACTGAGAAAATAACACTGAGCGGCTTTCAGTAGCATCAGATTAGCCCAACTGATCTAAGATTTAAAACAGAGTTCAAATAAGCTTGGAGTAGATAACTATCTTACTGACTACTCAAATGAGTTAGGTCAGTTTGACAACTATCTATACTAGCTTATCTAGTGTGCGGAATGTGTAGGCCCTAAGTTTATACTCGTTTTATCTTGCTGAAAATCTTTATCACTTAGTAAATCAGTGGTTAAGGTTGTGATCAGTTCAATGCAAACTCAGTGGATTGATTCCAACTGAATATCAGAAAACTCAGTATGCTTTCAGTGAAAATATGCAACAGATACATTGCAAAACAGAAAGCAAATAACACAGCAAGTTATAGTGGTTCAGAGACTCAAACTCCTACGTCCACTCTCTCTGATCCTCAGAGAAATTCCTTAACTCACTTATAATACTACCTCAAGCTTTCAGACTGAACTCAGCAGCTTACTAACTTTCTCTATGACCTTTCAGGCTGAACTACACTGCAGCTTACTAACTCAAACACACACAAGCTTTCAGACTGTCACAAGCAGCTTACCAACTTCTTCTCTAGAGTTTTCAGGCTGAACTCAACTGCAGCTTACTAACTCTTTACAACTCTCACTTTCCAACAATCACACACTCAAACTACCTAAACAATAGGGTTTGGGTTTGATTTGTTTCCAACTAGGGTGAGATATCCTTTTACAATTGAGAACACACGGTAAAACGCTAGGATATCTCTTACTAAGCTTTGGATACTTAACAGATTCTAGGCTTAGTAAATGAGCTCTCTTCAAAGTGAAACACTTGGAAAATCTTAGGTTTTTCGAGTGCTTCAAATGCAAGAATACGAATGAGCTCTGGAGTTGCTTGATTTCTCGTAACCTTGCAATGGTGAAGGTCACTGATATTTATAGGCAACTCACTAAGGTCACTCTTGAAAAACTATCCGTTGGAGGAGATAGCTTCAAGGGTTTCCTCTTCTGGTTAGTGATGAACGGCTCTATTAGGGTTTGAACGTGTCCTTGCATGGTTTAGGTAACAAGTAATCAATGCAGCCAATCACTTTGTATCTGCAGACTTGAACCCAGCAACTCAGACTTTCTCAGGGACAGGTCGCTTTCAGTGTCAGTAAAGTATAGTGTTGTCGCTCTCTGATTGGTTCAGATCTTCAGTAAATAGAGACAAATAAAACGGCTCTTTGGGTCAATCTCTTCTGAATGAGACAACCTTAAAAGACACTTTAGTTCCAATTCCTTTTGTCTACAATCAATTGTTTGGACAACATTTATATTTCAATAAAGTTTAGGACTTAAATTGGTCCAGATGTCCTCAGTGAGATAATCTTCAGGGTCTTCTGAGTCTTCAGGGCGATCTGAGTCTTCAGGACGATCTGAGTCTTCAGGAATACACTGAGTTTTCAGGACGATCTGAGTCTTCAGGAATACACTGAGTTCCCCCTTAATGGATTCTTCCTATATTAATCCTGAGTGATATCTGCTGACTATACATGGTGCAGATATTTCCTGAAAACAATCTAAACTGAAACCTGTCTACAGACTATCAAGATTATTCTGAACATGTCATACTCAGGAATTTTGGGATCTAATCAAAATCTATTAAATTCAGCTCCCAACAATGAGAATGTGAAAAAATGAATGGGAGAGGTCCCAATTTATAGGAAATAGAAGACAAAATTAACAGTTGGGATCAAAACAACACTCTAAATGAATAAGATTAGAGGGATTTGAAATAGAAGAATATGGTTTTGCCACATTATTTTATGACATGTCACATCATCTTATGGGGGTTTTACATTATAGAGATTATATAAATACATGATATATATATATATATATCCCTTTTTATCTGATTAATTAATTAATTAATTAATTAATTAATTTAGACACTCAACTCAATGCACAACTTGTTGCACTCACCTCATCATTTATAGTGCCATGCATCCCTTTCCTCGGTGCTCCAAATTATCTTGTGCTGTTTTTCATCCAACGCTCCAATTTGAATCTTCCTCACTCTCCGTTGGCATGGGCCGTCCGATCTGAATCACCGTGACATTTTTGTTTTTTAACCACATAAATGAGGATGGGTGCCTTATCGCTTGGCAACTACCGGAGTGCCACGTGGTGATGACCTTATCTTTAAGAGGAGGAAGGGGCATGGGGCAGTTTGAGGTTCATACTACAAAAGCCATCACAGCCATTCATTAATTCAAAGATGACCTTTTTCCTAAAAAAAAAACTTAAAAAATAAAGTTATTTTTTAATAAAAGAAATGTACAAGATCCTTTCATTTATATAACTAGTATATCACCCGTGCGTTGAACGGTTTGTGATATTAAAATAAAAATGATACTCCCTCCGCCCTAATTTTGATTGGTCAAATATTGTAGACACGAAGATTAAGAAAAAGTGAGAAATAATAATATTAAATGGTGTAAAGTGTGTAAAGTGAGTTTGGTGGAGAAAAATAATAATATAAAATGGTGTAAAGTGAGTTGGTAGAGTGAAATAAGAGTATTAAATAGTATTGAAAGTTGTTTTATTTCCTTTTTAGGAAATGATCAAACAAAATAAAGATTGTTATTTACGAAAAATGGTCAATCAAAATTAGGACGGAGGGAGTATTAACTTTTGCTATAGTAATTTTTTTTGGGAGCCACTAAACACACCCCATAATCCTTCATTCACACCCCATCTACTAAACATACCCCATTAAAAATTTAAAATTAATTTATATTACTAAATGCACCCCAAATTATTACAATTCTACCCTTCTCTCTCAAAATAGAATTACACTTACTTTCCCCTCCCCAAAACAAAGAAGCATCATCTGTTCATCACTTTCCTTCTTCCTTCAAATAAAAAATAATTTTCTTTTACTTTGATCCTTATTCAAAATCGAAGGTGAGTTCATGTACCATGGCCCATGCAAAACTAATAAATTTATATATTTATATTTTTGGTAGATAACTGAGTTTTTTATTTTTTTGGGTTTCAAGCATGACTAATGGTCGTTCGGCTAGAGAATCATGCACGATTTCATGGATGTTCGGCAAGTGAGTAATGCACAACTTCATGGATGTTCGGCCAAAAAGTCATGTACGGATTCATTGTCGTTCAGCCCCTAGGACCGAACATAACTTGTTCGATTTTATATTTTTGCACGGCCATTTACGTCGCAATGACTCACCTACGTTCAACCGCGATACTATCGAACAACGGAGCGACTATGCCCAAGAAAACCAAAGTTTATGCCAAAAAAATCAATTAAAAAGTTAAAAAAAAAATACAGTAAAACAATTATATTGAAGTTGTCCTTTGAATTTTCACGTTCCATGACAATGATGATTGAAATAAAAAACTGGATTAAAAGGTTGAAAGGGTTTATGGTAATGATTTTCAAGAAATAAGTGTTTTTAGGGTTTATGGATTAATGATGTAAATTAAATAAAGTCTAATTTAATACCTATTTATATGAGGGCATTAGGGTCATCTTATGCATGTCTATTTTTGTCTAAAAAGTTATGGGGTGTGAATGGAGGATTATGAGGTGTGTTTAGTGGCTCCCTATTTTTTTTTTAGGAAAAATATGTATTCGTTTGTGTTGAATTAATTTAGAAAAAAATATTTTATCTATTTTTTTAAATATTCTAAGGTTCTCTAGATGTGAGATTCAAAATTCTTATTGCGTTTTTTCCCCTCTCCTCAAAGATTCCCTAAATGTGATTTTTACGATGCTTTTGCAACTTCTTTCTTATTGTGGAATTTTCTTTAATTATTTAATTTTTCTTTGCTTTTTTCTTTTTCCATTTTCCTTATTTTGGGGGATAATTTTGAGTGCCTTGGAAATATCAATATTGTTTTTAAACAAATGAAAGTACTCAAAAGCAAAATCAAAAAATTTAACTTAAACAAAAGCCCAGCCCATTATAAGCTCATTTTTTTTTTAAATATTTTATTACTTTTTCTCAAAACTCTAGCACACTGTAATGTCACAATCGAGTTTGGGACGGAGGCAGTATTAATTAAGAAAAAAAATCAATTTTAAGGTAATGCTACGGGGATTCTCAGTATAGTTTTTTAAGGTAGTTTGCTTCAATTTTCAATTATTCATTGTTTTTATTATCTCTATATGCTTAAGCACAGTTTTGTTTTATCTATTTGCTTAAGGATGCAAGGAGAAATGGTTACAATAGCTTCCGACCATGGGTTGCGTTGGGGGCGCTGCCGGATTTGCTGCGGTTGATTTCTTGTGTTTGTAGTTGATAATTGGCTTTTTCTTTATTTTTCATTGGAGGCTTATTACTTTTTGAGCGTGAATTACTTGGTTGCTTTTGATTTGTTGTTTGGCATAATTCCTCAATGAGATTTGCTTCAATTATGCGTTATGATTTTCAACAGTCTCCTCGTAATTGATTTGCTGATTTCCTTTTGTTGGTTGCCGAGAGTTTTTTCTATACTGCCTTCCCATTGTGGTTAGAAATTAGATTGTGATATACTGATATTTAAGTTTCATCATCCATTCTCTGCTAGGTTCTGTTTTGTTCTTGTTTTGAGTTGAATTTGGTTGTATGCTTTTCATTGGGAATTTATGTAAAGTGCAAGTCTATTTACAACACTCACGCATATATACATGGCATACACATATGTTTAAGCCTCCCTATATTTCGTTGGTACTATGTTATCAGATTTTTATCATGATTCCTATCCAAGGTTTTTTTTATCTGATGTTTCTTTCTCCATCTGGAAACATTAGGATAGTTGTTTTCTCCATTCAATCATTTTCCCAACTTACTGAGGATTATCTGAAATTAATTATTAATCATGTCTTATTGGTCATAACCATAGATCTAAATTTTTTTACCGCATCTAGATCGAACTCATTAAATTTTAGTTCATAGTGTAAATTCTTTTTGGAGATTTCGCATGGTTATTTTCTGATCTTTCATTCACTATCCTTCTAATTATGAACTCAACTCGATATAGATTTGTCATTTTGAAACCTTTCAATTTACTACTGTGGATTTTTTTAATTTTTTATTAGATTAGTCTTTCCCCAATTTTATAATCTCTCTTTATTACACCCCCTTAAAGCTGCAAAGAAAGAGAAATCTTAGAAGCCAATGGAACTTTATGATGATGATTATTAGTTTTAGTGGTGTGGCACATACAATTGATCATGTAGCAGAGATAGTGAGCAAGTTATTTCAATGACCAAATTCTATAATATTCGCCAATGTTTTCTTCCAATCCATTAGGCTCTGTCTGCTAGAATGATATTCTCACTAATCAACAGTCTCAAGGAAGTCTCTCCTCCTCTATGTATAACGTGTCCTATATGCAGAATATATGTATGTTTCAGTATTTATGTGATGCCTAGGATGAACTTTTAAATACAATATATAAATATCTTTTTTTCAAAAGAGATCAATATATATAATCATGTTTATAAAAGTGATAGACGATGCTATTGTGAAGATCAGATGATATATTGATATGTACTTGCATTGTGTTTCTTGTACATACCTTCAACACTGATCTGAATATTTTGACACTTCCTCATTTTGTTTTGTTGTTAGTCTTCTACTTTTTCTTTGTAGGTGATCCACCTCTATCAAGTTCCTGAATTATTGTATAGATCAAGCAGGATAAGAGCAGTAAAGGGTATGTCAGTTTTTCTGTGATTATATAAATTAAAGAAGCATAGCTCATACTTTTCACTACTCTGATGCTTATGATTCTCTTATACTATGCTGAGGAGGGTGCAAGCTGCATTAAGAGCAAGGGAGGGTGCAAGCTCCATTAAGAGCAGAATTAAACTTTTTGCAACATCAAGCAATGGATAACATTCATCAGGTGGCTTGACGTCAACAAAACATTTAACCATATGCAAATGCAAACTATTAAAAACTGCAGATGTTTAGTAGATGGAATGGCTTTTTGGGGGTATTGAATGTATAATATGATTACAGTCATACTTGGTACTTGGTAGTGGAGTATATTCATATCGGATAGTGGGGAATAGTTGTGTTTTGAGTTAATTGTAATTAAATTTGGGTAGAAGGGAAGTTGATAGGTTGGCGGTACTATTGTCTATTTAAAAGATTGTAACAATTTTTTAATGATGAAATTATAGCTTTAATTATAGTTTGTAACAGCCTTTTTTTATGATAATGTTACTGTTTCAATTATAATTTTAGTAGTCAGATTTTGAACCGACAACAAAAGTTTTTAAAAATAGCAAAAGATTTTGTTATTAGATAGTTAAGTTATAGATTACTATTAATTCAGTGCGGATTGAATACTATTGATTTTTAAATGTGAAATTATATAATTATGTGATTGTGATAAAAATTGAAATTATATTTATTTTATTCACCTACTCATTGATCTATATTAATTTTTCTATTATTATCTTTTATTAATATATAAAAGTTATATGTATATATGTGGGTGTAATACAATTATTTAATTAATGATATGACTTTTAATTATATGCTAAATAAACCATAAATACTAAAATATATAAAATAATATTATAATTTAAACAAAAATATTATATAATCTATCATTTAGATTCAACTCATATAATTAAAACAAATAAAAACACTTTAAAAATAATAAAATAAATATTTTATACATGAATTATTTTTATAAGTGCAATATTTATGTAAATTTTTAAATCTTTAAAAGACAATTAACTTGCAATGTAGTGTATTGAAGATAAATTTAAAACAAAATTACTCTTCAAAATTGAAATTTGTAGTGCAAAATAAAAAAGTTTTATTAGTAAACTTAAATCACTCTCTTTAACAGAGAGCGATGCTCAATATTGCACCACATAGTAAGTGGACTTTACTTACTCCAATAAATATTATTTTTTCTATTTTCTCACTTCTACTTATATATATATATATATATATATATATATGACAAAAATTTATGTGAACCTGAGTTCATGGTGAAATCTATTTTTTAATATCATTGTTATGTACAAAAAATTATCATTGTTATGAAAAAAAAAACTATTAATGTTATGCATAAAAATTATCACAATTTGAAAAATAAATATTTTTTAAATAGTGATAATTTTTATGCATAACTTAAAAATTTTATGCATAAAAGTGATGGAGTTCATGTATAAATCTGGTTCACATGAGTATTACTCTATAATTTATAGATATAAATTACCCCTCTAATCAACTTTAATTTATGTTTGAGAATGTTCTGCACGAATGCAGAAATCTATTAATTAATAATAAAAAATATTTATAATGTGATGTTACATTCCGTTTTCAAAAACCTTCAATTTTATATTTAAAGCAATTTAATTATTTATTTTGAGTTCGTGCAAGCTTAAAATTTATGAATTTTAAGAGCTAATGTTTTCAATGGAGTTTTAAAGAATTTTTGCAGGGTAGCTTATGGAGGAGACCGAGCTTGATTGCGACTCACTCGACACAAGTAATTAATGAAATGAGATAAGTTATTTTATTTGAACTAATTGTGACAAAATTAAATAATAATGATAATACATTTAGGAGAGGGTCTCATATGCACCCGGCTGCACCGCCACACACTCATAGTGCATTTTAGAAGCGTGCAACTATACAAAATAGAAACGTGCAACTATTCCAAATAGAAGCATGTAACTATATTCCCATATTAACAGTTGCACTTTTCTGTGTAAATAAGTTGCACTTTTCAGCATAACAAGTTGCACGCTTCTAAAATGCACTATGAGTGCATGGTGCACTCGGGTGCATACAAGACCTAGCCTACATTTAGTAATAATAAAATTTATAATATTTAATTACGGATTTGACCATATGCCCGCAGGTGGACACAAATTTATATGTCCACCGCTTATGTGGCGCGCCACATATGCAAGGTCTCCACCATCATTTAATTAGTTTCTTTAATTAATTATATAAACATAAACCCTAAACCATGAATCATTCGGGCCAAGTGAACCATGAACCACTCGGGACGGGTTCGGGTCGGATTGGGTCCAGGTCAGGGTAAAAAAAATTAATATAATTAATGAAATTGGATAAAATATAGAATATATATAAATGAGAAGATTGAATTAATTAAAAAAACTAATTAAATGATGGTGGGGACCTTATATATATGGTGGCCACCACATGTTCATGAACATATAAGCCATACTCATTTTGCAAGATATGAAATTCAGATTTAATTATAAAAAATCACATATCAAGAAATATTTTGCACAGATTATTTAGTTATAAAAATTCCTATAATGATGGGATTTAATTAGATTATTTTCCTATCTTTATTATTAATGTATCTTTATATATATATATATATGTAAATCTTTCATATTAATTAATTAATTAAATTAAGAATACTTCATAAATATCAAAACACACGCACACAACATAATATATATATATATATATATATATATATATATTCTATCTTTATAATTTGTTTTTAAAAAAATGCTTAAAACAAATAGAAGAGATAAAAACCGCTTAATAAAAAAAAAGAGTGAAGAAAACTCATGCCCAGGAGATTTTGAAGATTCAAGAGACTTTTAAGGAAAGAGAAGAACAAACACTCTCTTTCAACCCTTTTCTCCGAACTATGTTTCAATAAAAATCTGTTGCGATTGTATAACAAGGTATCTTGGCTTTTCCTACGCTTCTCCCCTATGATTTTTGTTAGGATGGTGTTTAATAATTTGAGATTAAGCCTAGAGACATTATTTTTGACATAGGGTTGAGAATTTTGAATTGATTTTATGATTTAGCATATGGATTAAATATGTGATTATTTGGTGTTAATTAATGGGTTGCATGTTGATTTCTCAATTGCATGTTAATTTCAAGAATTGTTCTGACCTTTCCTAAACGAATTTGATAAAACCCTTTTATCACATTGAAGTTCTGGAAGTCTAGGGTGTATGGTAAATTTTCAGAATTTTTGGAGTTGTTTTCAATATTATACGAATTTTCTATTGAACTGTTGTACAACAGAAAAACGGCCCTGTTTTTTGCAATGATTGTAGAATTTACTGGGTGCAGATAATTTTGTCTTTGAAATTGATTTTAGACTATGTTTTTCTATTGCATCTTAGCTTTCGTATGAATTTTTTGGTAAATTGGGAGTTATATTATATTTTAATGAATTTTCTAACAAACAATACCTTCATAGTAAAAACGAGCGGTTTTAGAGCTCTAGATCAATGTACAATTAAATAAGAAATTCAAAGATTTAAATTGTGATCATTTTACTGATATTACTACTAAGGCTAGATCTTGTATGCACCTGGGTGCACCGTACACTCATAGTGCATTTAGAAGCGTGCAACTTATTATGCTGAAAAGTGCGACTTATTTACACAGAAAAGTGCAACTGTTAAAATTGGAACATAGTTGCATGCTTCTGTTTGGAATAGTTGCAATTTTTCATTTTGTATAGTTGCACGCTTTTAAAATGCACTATAAGTGCACGGTGCACCCGGATGCACATGAGACCCACTCTACTACTAATTCTTAGGGTCATATTAAAAATTTTACATGACCTTATTTAAGGCATATTCATGTGTTATCAAATATTGTAAAAAGATGGGACACAACCTCATTTTGTGGCCTGTTGGTAATAACTTGGAAAAATCATAAGTAACAAATCAGAGATTATTTTTATGTGAAAAAATTATTTTGTGTACTTATATATGTTAAGACCATACTGTATAAATTTCATGAATTTTAGTCATGTGTACATTTTATGAGAAATAATTTACTACAGACTGCCTTTTCAAGGTATATAACATAGAAAATGAGCTTAGCAAATTATTTTTAATTAATCACCTGATTAATAGAATTTTAGATCTTTCAGAATGGATGAATTGAGCTTGTGATAAGCATGCTAGAGTATTTTCATGATTTTTAATGTTGTGTTAGTAAATTTACTTAAATGTTATGACTCAACATGTATTTCCATGTGAATTTGCCTAGTTTTCATAACTAGAATTTCCTTGAAGTATGATTCAGTTAGTAGAAATATTTATGAGATAAAGGTGGGAATAAGGTATATATGTGTTTAATTAGATTACAAGAGAAAGTGAAAACAATATGTGTGCATTGAAACTTTTAAAGATTTAAAAGACTGAAAGATAGATGAATGTGTCGAGTGCAGTGCGAGACAGTCGGACGCTGAAGGAGCTATCCCACCACATCCAAATGTCAAGAAAGTGGGTAACACTTAATTACTTTTGTATTAATTAGTTTAATTTGTGTGTAAGATGCTAATAGGCAAATCTTCGGATTTTGCTCTGTGTGGATTATGATGTGTGGAATTACGCTATGTGGAATAGCCAGGTCGACGGGCCTTGGCATGTACTCACTTCTTCGCATCAAATGACTATCTTTAATGCATTAGTATATTAAATGTTATCCCACTGGGCTTCCTCTCCAAGAGAAGACTCGTGATGCTGCATTAACTTTTTCAGGTCCTGTTGATGACGAGACGGATGTGTGACTAGGGGTGAGCAGAATATGGTAAAAACCGAAAATCCGAACCGAACCGAACCGAAATATTTACTTAATATATATATTATATATATTATTATATATTAATATAATATATATATATATATATCCGATTTTTTGTGTTATTAAATGGCTTAATTCAATAATGTTAAAATTTTGGTTTTTTCAGTTTTAAACCGAAACCGAACCGAAAAAATTCGGTTCGGTTTCAATCGGTTTTAGGCTTAAATGGTTCGGTTTCAGTGTATTATGGTGTGAAATTCGGTTAATTCGGTTCGGTTAATTAGGTTCGGTTCGGTTTTTACCGAATGCTCACCCCTATGTGTGACTGACTGGGGAGACTTCGTTAAACCTACCAAGTGTTTTTTTTGACATATGTAAGAAGTGGATTAAATATTAGTTTGACTTAAATTATGGTAAGTGGTTGAATATTTTGCAAACTACTAGTTGATCTTTTGAAATGTTAAAATGTTGTTTTAAATGTTTGGTTTTATAATTGCACAAACATTGTTAGGTCAAGTAATCAAAGCTTTTTCAAAGCGCTAAGATAATGTGCCGACCTTTTTAATATTAAAATTACACATATGACGCGTCTGTCCTAAATGAACTCTTATTATATTAAGTTAGTTATAACATACTTATGTTCATGTTAACCTAATTTTGTATTTGTCTTATTTAAGTAACTAGTATTTTGCTTGTGCAATGCACGGGCCTGTTATAATTTTATTTTGTAGTTTGTTGAATTTTGTTAATCTTGTTTTTTTGCATTATTTTATTTTTATGTTAATTATTAATAAAAATTGTAGATGTGATACTTATATCTATTTTGGTGAAAATGAGATATCATATTTAACTACTTTGACACTTCAATATCAAAGTCTGGATAACTCAGAACCTTGTTACTCTTCTAATATTTTTAAACTAATTATGGATACATGATATAATTGAATTTGTTAGTAGGCCGCCTGACAGAAACTCAGTAAGTATGCATCTTTATCTTCTATAATAACATCTATAAACTTATTATCACATTTTCCAATGCAACCTATTCTCTCTTTTTACATGTAACTCATCATTCACATAATTTAATAACTACAATCACACTAAAATATAATATAATAATACTACATCATTCACTCATCAAAATCCCTTAGAATTCTAAAATCAATTTTAAAAAGCCACTTTAAAACCCAAAAGAATGTCACCATAAGCTCTTTCGAACATAAAAAAAAAAATGTATAACATGGAACTTTCACTAAAGGGTAACCACAACAACTATAATATAGTCGTCCATAAGGATCAAGTGCTTAGCAAATTGTCTTATTTCATACCAATCACAGTTGGGTAAGAGGCTACTGACAACCCCTACACGCCTCCTTGAATGGAACGTTGCGGGACAACCATCAGAATATATCAAGTTCCCATTCATCTTACACAAACAACATTCATCACCGTCTCAGTCAGCAATTCCCTTGGCATCTTCTTCTATAATACATAAAGTATTAGCAATATCCACTACACTATTTCTTCTCTTGGTGCCATCATATTTGATATTACCTTCAAAATATATTTGTTCGATCTGATGCCAACATCCTTCTAATTGCTTGTGACCTGAAGGCTTTGATGTCGATTATATAATCACAAAGATGGTGCATGTTCACACAATATAATAAATATTATGTAAACAACACGACGTTCAAGATAATATATAAGCTTTATTTTTCAGGACTATACATGTCGTGAAGAGGTTTCAAAAACTTTCAAGTGATTATATTTGAGATAAAAAAACTCAACCATAACGAATACTTCCAATGAGAATCGATATCATAAATTACCTTAACCATATAATAGAAGCTAGATTACCATTACATGCTACAATATCGATTGGAACTGTATATATTAAACTTATGCATATGCAAGTAGAAGATTATAGAATATCATTGTTTTTTATTCACAGTTGTACCTTGCTCCAAGTAAACTCATCTAGTACCATTATACAATACAATCTCTGGTGAAACACACACACATAGAAAGAACTTATTCTAACAAACAGCCATATGAAGATTATAATATTGATTGCAAAAGTGAATGAAACTGTAATACCTAATTTACATCACTCAAGATACATATAAAGCAAAGAAATATCTGGCATAAATGATTTCCCAACAATTGGACCCAAAATACAAAAAGCTATTAATTTTTCAAAATTGAGCAATGGAAACACTAATTCCTAGCTCATTCCACTAACATACACGTAAAAATTTAAACACACAAATAGTATCATGAGTTCAAGGATTGTACACAAATTTCACCATCATAAGAAGAAGTCGGAATAGAAAATAATATATTAGTTTTTTCCCCACGTCTTCCACCACAATCAGAACACAAAAGAAAATTAAATCCATTTTTTCGAGGGTATTTAGGAATTTCATCAAGGACTCAATTTTTTCCCATTGTTATTCAATGAACAACATTCTAGCATAACTAAAGTTCAAGAAAATAATGGAGCCAAACCTCAAACAATCTAGCTAGTCCTCCTCCAAAGCAATCTTCCAGCTTCTTCCTAACATCTGAATTTCAACTTCTAAGAATGTCTATACGTATTCACTCAGTTCTGAAATAACTCAATATATACCGAATGGAATGTTACATTAATCATCCACAGATTAATTGTTATAAAATGAAAAAAAGATTTTACCTTAATTACTGGCAGATTACTATGTAAATTCTCAAACACCATTACTGAACAAACATATTATGAAACATATCATAGAAACAACAAATGCAGAATATCATAAAACAAGTATACATTAGTGTTCTAGAATAACTTATATTATATAAGAAGTTTTGAATAGAAGAGAGAATTAAGAACTGGAAATACCTGATTTGTAGTTGAATTCCATTGAGTAGAATCAGATAAAACAATAACTGAAAATTGAATTAACAAATAACAAACCGATCTAAAATCTCACCAGAAAACAAGCCAACGTCAATGATGTGTTTGTTTCCTAATTGAGAAGAATAGCAAAAATGAGAGAACGTCACCGAACAAGATGTTGAGTTCTTGTTTCCTAATTGAGTAGAACCTGTAAATTGAGAGAAAGTAGAGTCAATTTACTATAAAATCAAATGATGAGAGAATTACTCAAGATTTGTAGCATCATTGGGAACGGTGGAAAAGAAATAATATTTTTAAGATAAATAACAATTCAAAGGAGAAATTATGGAAAAAGTCGTAGCCAAGAAAACCTGCAAACAGACAAATGGTAAAAATCAATTAAAACCATGGCAGTAGAAGGGCTCAACGATATAAACTCTGGTAGAGATCTAAAATTGAAATTAATTTACGAACATACGTAGAAATTTTGAATCTCTCACAAATCACGTAGTGCGTATCAGATAGGTAGAAGTCTCACAATCTTACAAACAAAATAACATTTTAGACATTTAAATACAGCTCCATCGTTTTTTTTTTTGATCAGACAAGTGGTGACTCGAACCCATCACCTCACAGTATGGGTAGTGGTGCCCTAACCGCTTGAGTTATTCTACTTCGTCTTTTTACGCTCCATCTTTTTACGCTCATGATTCTCGAGCTTTATTTTCTAGTAAAATCTACCTAGGAAAAAATCTGCAACCATGATCATCTAGAAAGCACAATTTACATGTCAACATCTTTTCCCTACCGATATGGGAGTTACATGTTCAAGAGATAAATCATTTCCATCTAAGGGGCTGATGCATCTATAGCTCTTACATCTCATATCATTTTCATCCTATGCATAAAACCTTTCTTGAATCTCCATCAGGAATTGTCATTTCTCACCTATTTAAATTCATAAATTCTAGAACCTAAATATTAGAGTAAATTTAACTTTGAAAATTAAAGAAGACACTCCTAAAGTCGTGGGACTTAATTGAGAAAAATAATTTGCACGGGACTAAAATCGCCTAACACCAAATAGACATGGGCCCAACTTTGCAACTTACACTCAAAAGACTATATGAATTTTAGTTTGACAAACATTAACTAAAATTTTGGTAAGAACTTTGATAAAAATAGCGTAAAAAAACTTGAAACATTGGTCATTTAAACAATATTAAAACTATCTTGCTTTCACCAAATTATTACTGGTATTATTTACTTTTTCGCATCATATTGAAAATGTTGTCAAAGTAATAAAAACAACTATTGACTCATCATGCTACATGAACACACTACTAATTATTTAGAATGACCATACCTGAAGTCGGGGTAACTTCCAAAAAGCCATCATACTCTGCCTTGAAGTAGCACCCTCTGGCCAATCCAATCTTAAACCCCTTTCGAAATATTTCTTAGCACGGTGTCTATTTATGAAACAATAAAACAAATATTAAGCCTTACTCCAACAACTTAATTCACAATGAGATAGTTTCTATATCAGAAATTCAGAAAAATAGAGAAATTAAGGTTTAAGAAAAGGGAAACATATCGAAACGCGACCTTCGAATTCTATGTGGTTTAGAAGCTTTTTCCGATAGTCGACTTGCGGCGGCCAGCGTCGCTCTTGATCTGCACTTAAGAGTTATTGATCTTTCAATCTGCACTCCCCTTCTTTTCTTTTTCCAATCTTTTCAAGTGCTCAAAATACTATTGGAAGATCAAAATACTTTTATTTTCACATAACATATAATATAATTAATCGTACAACAGAAATCCATATCTACATATTTAAAGGTGTGAAAAAATGATGGATCTCAAAATATTATGTTAATCACCTTTGTATCAAGCACGTTGTATAAGCTTCCTCCTGTATAAATTCAAATACCATACAGAGACTAATGAATGTGAAAACAATTAAAAGGCATGAAGCACCAACATGTAATTAAATAGTGCAAAGTATATAAAAATGTATGATCATGACTTCAATGTCAATAACTTCAGATGAATAAAAGTGAGAAATTTAACGGTCTCATCAACATTTAGTTCAACAAAGAATAGGCAGAAGCTATAACTCGAATAACAAAAAGTAAACAAAATCGGTATCATTCTTCGCAATTCCTTGCAGGTCTTTCTTTTTTGAATCCGCCCTTGATTAGTCAGATATGAAACCTAGTCAAAAGTTGAATAAAAAACCCCACATCAATTAAGTAAATCACAGGAAATAATGCTAAGAACATAAGAAATTTTGGAGTTATTTCAACTTAAAATCGAAGATTTCTTGTATTCTCTCGATGACAAAAACCGAAGAACACTAACAGATTTTGACAATCACAGATGACATAACCTTCAAAAGTAAACAATTTAAGATGAGTGCAAGCTTCTCAGTCATATGCCAAAATCAGTCTCTCCATATTTCTCCTTTCAACCTCTACCAAAGGAATATTGTAGGAAGTACAAAAGAATCATGAAAGAAAAATCATGAAATAAAAATACTATTTATTCATAAACTCGGAGAAAAGTAGGCACACAAGAGACAGAAAGATGAATTTAGTAAAGAAAATCAGGAACAATGCATCAAATTATAGGCTTGCTACCATAAGGTTTTGGGTTTTTTCACCACAAATTGGACCAAGATAAACAAAATAGTGTTATATTCTAGAGAACATTTTACCTAAATAAATAGCAGGTATCAGTTCTATCCAAGAGAGCAAGATGATCACATAATGCAAGCACCTAAAAACATGTAGAATTAATAATCATGGACAACATATCATTTTCTTTATACCTACAAAGACAATGAGCTAAGCTAAACTGCAACGAAAATTTAATTATCAATTTAATATTAGTGAATGAAACCTGTATCAGTACCTCATCAAAAGAATAGGTTGTTCTTTATGTAATTTTTGTTCAGGATAGCGTAGAAGAAAACTCTAAGTTCAGAAACCATACAATTATATATATTCTCTATCAATTGTAGGATATATATTTAGTTACCTGAGCATGGATCATAATTTCGCCTTGGACTGCATATTCGCACTCCAACAACTGGAAATAAATGTCGATATTCAATAAGTAGTCAGAATATTGTTTGAAAGTGCTTTTGATGCTGTCCTGGCATCAAATTTTTCAGCTAATTGAAAGAGCTTTTGGATGCTAAATAATTAACCCCTAGAAGAACTTGATTTCCCCTGTTTCCACTACTCGGAAGTCCTTAAGAACACACTCCCAATTTTCCAAGACTTGAAAAAATCAAATACTCCCTCACAGGCATATCTAGCAGAAGCAAGAAGATAATAGAGAAGACGTATGAAATTTACCTGTCAAGGCTTGAAGACGTTCAGATTTCTCCTTGCTGAACTTTTCATTCAGTTCTTGGAACTTGGAAGCCTCACTCTTCAGTAACCTTTCATACTACATAGATGCAAATACATCACGTTAAACTCAATCAAGGAAGTGGAAAGGGATAAAAATAAACTAAAAGGTCTTCTTTCATTTGCCCTGACCTCTTTTGAGCTCTTTGAGAGTCCAATAGCAGAAGAATGCTTGAAAAGAGACCAGACAATAATAAAAAAATGTTGGGAGATGAATTTAATAAAGAAGTTTTGATTAGATCCCAAAATCCCTGAGTATGACATGTTCAGGATAATCTTGATAGTCTGAGTCAGGTTTCAGTATAGATTGTTCAGGATGATATCTGCACCATGTATAGTCAGCAGATATTAAAATCAGGTTAGTTACTGAAGTTACTGAAGAACTGAAGACTCAGAAGGTTACTGAAGTTACTGAAGAACTGAAGACTCAGAGGTTACTGAAGACTCAGTAAGTTACTGAAGACTCAGAATAACCTGAATGTTCAGAGGCACTGAAGAAATATATATCTGAATACATACAAAACTGAGAAAAATGCACATGTTCAGTAAAGTAGATATTGCCCAAAACATTCAAGTGCAGACAAAAGGAACTAAGTTTAAGTGTTGTTTAAGGTTGTCTCATTCAGAAAAAATGACCTAAAAGAGCCGTTTTGTTTGTCTACATTCACTGAAGATAAGAACCAATCAAAGGAAGACAACACTGTACTTCACTGACACTGAAAAGCGACAGGACCCTGAATTTTGTCAGTAGTACTATGTTCCAGACTGCAAAAATTGGTGATTGGCTACATGGTTGCATATTGCCTAAAACATGCAAGGGAGTGTTCAAACCCTAAAAATAATCGTTCATCAATAACCAGAAGAGGAAACTCTTGATGCTATCTCCTCCAACGGATAGTTTTTCAAAGAGTGACCTTGGAGAAGTTGCCTATAAATACCAGTGACCTTCACCATTGAGAGGTTAAGGGAAATTTCAAGCAACTCAAGAGCTCATTTATATATTATTGTGGAGAAGATTGCTTTTGAAGAAGGAGGAGATTACACATGAAATTGAATACCTGGAGATTATTCAATTTCTGCAATGCAGTCGATAACAATTTTGTAAAAAATTGATTAAATGAGTAGATCATTGTAAATTTGTATGTGCATTGTTCAAATAAATAGATCATTGTAAATATTATTATTTTCAATTTAAATATTATGAGATTATGATAACAAGATTATATGTATATAAATCTAATACGAGTTAAGATTTAAATTACTGTACTTTTTTTAATGTAAGTGGTGATGATTCTTCAACCACTATATTTTAGTGTTAATTTGATAAAATATTTCAAGTTTGATTTAATTTTTTTGGTGTAATAATTTTCGAACGAAATCCATTACTCTGTTCAGATTATTTCAATGTCTGATACTGACATTTTATCAAGGTCAAAACTTAGTAAGACTGACAATTGAAATTAGTCTGAAGAAGTATTGACTCATGCACCACATTTATTGTCTAACTGAATCTCAGAAATCATTGGCAATAAATGATAAAACACCTGAGGAAAAAATTGGGCGGGACGTTTGAAATTCTCGAAGAAAGTCAATGGTCTGCAGGAACAGTAATTAAAACACTGTTCATTATTCACCAATAAGGATAAATTGGCGGCTAAGTACTTGCAAAATCGTCCTTTCAATTACCCATTTTTAGCCGGTTTTAATCTAGACCGTCAATCCCTTAATCAACACGATTTTCCATGAACCAAAGTCTTATATCCATTACTTAGACTTCATTCAAGCCCTATTTCAAAAATCTTCATCTTCACGATACTCTATCTTCCAAAAATCTCCGATTATCCAAATTTTCCAGTTTCCGAAAACCCTTCACAAAAAAAAAATCACCAAAATGACGCTCTCCGTCTACCACAAACTTGTTGTTACCAACAAATCCTGGTACGAGAATGTCGTTTCTCTAGAAAGCATATCCAACGCGGCTCACGAGGAGGAGGCACTGCATATGCTTCATTTGGCAAAGCTCACATGTCTGGTCGCAAATCAACCAGATGCCGAATACTCCAAAGAGGTAATTGAGTTTGTCGCTAATATGCAATTAGATGAGGAAAATTGCATAGACTCTAAGATTACGGTGTCGCATCTAGTGCGGACGAAAAAATATGTGGATTTTGTTAGGGAGTTATATATTATCCCTAAGAATTTAAATGTCATATATGAGTTGAATGATAGAGGGGAGGACCCTACGTTGTACATGGTGGGTAGGGAACAAGAATACTTGGATCAAATTGCTGAGCATCCTGTAAAATTTGAAGCTACTTTGAATAAAAAGCATTTGAAGCCTAAATATCGAGTATTGTTGGATATTGTGAGCAAATGCATTATGAGTGGATCTGGTAGTTTTGAGCAGGTAAGCAAGCCTAAGTTGAGGTTGATGGCGGCGATTGAAGATTCTCCTTCACGAGCATTTAATTGGTTGCACTACTTAATCAAAGTGATCAGTGATCAAGCCAAACACATTCAAAAGGTGAATGGCTCGGTGGTGATTAAAGGAAAAATCCTACATGCAACCAAGATTGGATTTATCTTGGAAACATGCAGAGAAGAGGAAGATATCTTTGCCAATACAACTGCCTTTCCAAGATCCAAGATCATGTTCAAACCAACCAAGAAGACTATGAGGGAAAAGAAAGAGAAAATTACTGAGTCTCAGGAGGAGACGACAGAAGAAGAGACTGAGGAAGATACCACAGTGGTTGAGCAAGTCAGGGAAACCAGACAAACCTCTCAGAAATCCACTGAGGAAACTGATGAAGAAGCTAAGCAAGCCAGGGGGAAAGCCCTGATGAAACTGAAAAATGAGAAAGGAGAAAAGATGAAGAAGAAAGCATTGGCTCCTCAGAAGCGAAAAAGGCTTCACACTATTGCTGAAAAGGAGTCCAGTGAAACTGAAGAAACCCAAACTGAGGATCAGCAAGGGTTGAAATCTCCACTTCAGGTCCTTGCTCAGGTGCTGAAAAATGTACAGGAGCAAGAAACTGAGGAACAGGTTTTCTCAGAGGTACTCAAAACCTCTCTAAGTTCAGACAAAATTTCTCAGGAAATCTTCAAAGGAACTCAGACCACAACTAAAGAAAGACCAACTCAGACTTCAGATCAATCTGAACCTCAGGAATTGCTGAACTTGGATGCACTCCTGAATGAACCTTTTCTCGATTTATCAGCATTAAAAATGATACAATCTGAACCTAATGTTCCTGAGAGCCCAGAGTTGAAGAAGGGAGAGGCGGAAGAAACTTAATGGCGCAGTAAGGGGGAATGGTTCATCCTTGACAGATACCCTGAGCTGAGCGCTTATCCTTACCTTCAGGATCTCTTCTTCAGACTCGGCACAAACGTATACATTCTGAATCAAACACTTCCTGAGATGCTTAACATTGCCTCCTTCAGAGGAGAGGACTGGTGGAATGCTGAAACTGCTGTGTTGACAGAGTTTTCAGGCTTCAGAAAAACCAAGCTCAGGATGAAGGTTGCTGATTTCGACGAGCTGGTGAAAAGAAAGATAGATGAGAAGAAGAATGTTGAGGCTGGTGAATCCAGTGCTCATAATCAGGAAGAGGAAAGAGATCAAGGAGGAGAAAATGGACCTGAGAAAGAAACTGAACCTTAGAAAGAGAAGGAATCTGAGCAGAGAAAAGAAACTCAGGATGATATGCAGACAGAAGTTGACACTGAGCAGACTGATACCAGACAACCTCAGACTGAAGTTAGCACTCTTCAGATACATTTTGGCACTATTGTGAATTATGCCAAAGTTACTGAAGTACCTATCTTTAAATATGTTGTTTATGGTATGCAGACTGAGGCTCAATTGGAGCATCCAACTCAGTTGGAACCAGTGGTCCAAGCTCCAGTGGTTGATCTAACCCCAATCCTAGATGAACTCAAGAAGATAGAGCCAATGTTGGGAAAGATAACTCAGATGGAAGTAACATTGGCTGGTCAAAATCAGAAGTTGGATAATCTGAGTTCATCATCTGATATGCTGCAACTACAAACAACTCTCTCAGACAAGATGACAGTTCTGGAAGAAAAAATGATGGTGTAAGGACAGAGCTCAACTCAGATATGGAGAAAATGTACCAGGATAGAACTTCTTATCTTGAAGCCAAACTGGTTGAGAAGAATAATCAGATGATCAAAACAACTGTTGAGGAAATTGGCTCCCTGCTCATGACCAAGATGACAAATATGATGCATGAGGTCTTCTCAAAACAGTTTGCTCCTCTTTCAGAAGAATTCTCAATGGCCAAGAACTACATGATGAAGCTAGAAGATGAGCATGATCAGTTGGCTGGGGAAGTGTGCAGTCTAAGCAAAGAGCAATACCACATGGATAATGCATTGACCCAACTTCTCCCAAGGTATGATGCTAAAACGGGGGAAAGACCAAGTTCAAAAGGTGTTTGTCCCGGTGGGAAAACCCATTTTGCGTGTGCGGAAGCAAAAACATTTCGTGCGATGCATATAAAAATAGGGGTGAGGGTAAGGTGATTACAGATTTTTGCGTTTTAAGCTCATGTGTTGTGTTTTGCTTATGATCGAATGCATATGACAATATAAGAACATATGACAATATAAGAACATAAAGTAAGTGGTTCGGAGACTCAAGCTCCTACAACTCCTGCTCCTGGGAAATTCCTTCATCAAAGCTTTATACCTCGAGTAGTGGTTCGGAGACTCCACGAGTTTATCACCTCTCGACTACCCGTGGTTTACTGCTCTTAGATGTTTAACACTCCTTCGGGACTTATCACCTCACTCGGGATCACTTCACTTCACCACTACTTATCTCTTACGAGAATGGGGTTTGGGTTTGGGGTTGTCTCCAACTATGGTGAGATTTTCCCTTACATTTGTTTAGCCTCAATGCTAAGGTTGGGAAAATCTCTCTAAGCTTATGATACATCGTGGGTAGCTTAGGTTGGGTTCTAGAACACTCTTTGAATATATTTGTATATCTCTGAGACTTGTGTTCTAGGGTGGGAATGCTTTGGGTATAACTCTCTTTGGCTCAGAAGCATCTCGTCTTTATAATCTCCACGATCCACACATTAGAATGATGAAAGACCTTGTATTTATAGTGTGGATTTGAATGTTACCGTTGGAGAGAATCACATTCAAATCCATACTATTCTTTGTAATCTGTACAAAGCGAACTTCTTCAGTTGGTTGTCTTCCTCTCATTAGTCCACGTCACCGATTCTAACGGCTATATTCCTCGATTCCTCGCCTTGGAATCATTCAGATTCTCTCGAGTCTCGGTGTCTTGAGACATCTTGAGTCTTGATCTATCTGAGTCTTGAGGTTTATCCGAGTCTCAGATTTCTCATCCGAGCCTCGGGTTTTTATCGAGCCTCGGGATACTTGATTCAAGCAGACTTCTCTTGCCGGACCTTATGCGATCGAGCATATCGACACTCAGCCGACCGAGTTCAGTTCTCTGAATCGAGACATCGACCTTGAGTCACTTTGACTCAAATTTATCGATTTCTTCTTCGATCGATCAAATTTCGGACCGATCGATCAACACTTCTTCAGATCAATATCTCGGGATAGCATCAGTCATTACATTAGGTTTAGCATATCGGTTTACTTTTTGTCGATCTCAATCACATCGATCTTGATCATCCTTTCATCTTCATATCGATCTCGATCACGTCCTAATCTCGTCGGTCTCATCCGCTTTCATCTTCCGATCCGCAACCTTCTCTTACGATCTTCTGGTCAATTTCTTTTTGATCGACATGCGCTCTTCGATCACCATATCGGCTCGATTGTTCTTCCGATCATCCGATCAGTTCGTTTCCGTCATCTCGATCTTTCGATCGGTGGCTTAGCTTTTCTTCTCTTCTGATTTTGCACAGCTCATCAGTTAACTCTGAACTCATCTAACTCATCGAATCTCGATCAGTCTCGTCTGCAGCCTCGTCTGATCTCAATCATCTACTTCTGATTTCGTGAGTTCTCCCTCAACTTGTTCTTTCGTTCCCCTCAACTTGTTATCTGTAAATTAGCTTCAATAACACAAGTTGATAATGTTTTGGCATAATTCATCAAAACTAAAATATCCCAACAAAAGGTCAGTTGGATAAGTTGTTGGCATAGACCTTGGAGAAGAAAGCCAGAGAAGATGTTGATGCTAAGAAGATCCTTGATGCTCTGAGTGAGATTGAGGCCACTGAAAAGTTGAAGTTCAGAGAAGCTGAAGAACCTGGCCACACTCAGACATCAGAACAGACAGCTCAAGAAATTTTTGAAGAGAAGATAACTGAAAGAAGAAGAGTTGAAACGAGCAAAGCTGGTGAAACCCAAGTCAACCGAAAGGCTGTAGCATGTGTTGAGCAAGAAAAGAAGAAAAGAGCAAAGGTATCAAAACCTACTCAGAGGAAACTGATCATGGAGTTTTAAGAATCTGAGGAAGAACCAGAGAAAGAAGAAACTGAAACTCAGAAAGAAGTCTTCGACACCAAGAAAACACTAAGAGCCCTGCAGATAGGAAAAGAGAAGAGAACTGCTGCTTCAGTCTCAGGTGCTCCACTGATCAGAAAGAAGAAGGAAGAAGAGCAGAAAAGAAGAGGTGGCTTCAAAAAGTTCATAGGCAAGAGGAGAGGTACAGAAAAGACTCAGAAGTGGCATCACATTGATAAGTGGATGCCTCTACAGATCAATGATGCATGGGAGGAAATCAAGAGAACCTTCTGGTTCTATTATGAAATTCTGAGGGAATGGAGGGGGAGCAACTCGGATAAAAATGAAGCATTCATTGAGTATCTACTGACTTTTTATCCTGAGTATCTACAGAAGTGGATCAACGTTACAGATGAAGGCAATACTCAGATTGTAGCTCCAGGACCTTACATGTACCTAGCTCCTAGATTTGAGAATGGATATGTGAATGAAGCATCCATCTCTCAGGAAATTGCTCAGTATGCTATTCAGCTAGGCATAACAGGAAACAATCCAGAAATCATCAAGGCAAGAGATGAACTGAAGAAGAGGTACTATGGGATGTTTAACTTGGAAGTGCCAGAGGATGAGGTGTAAGAAGACTGAAGACCATGTACTCCTGATTGTTTTTATTTTCATTGTACTTTGTAACTCTTATCCTACGTCAATGAAATTTTATCTTTTATGCTCAAAGATAATGTCTCATTACCTTCTTACATGTCTTTTAATTATTTGATGTGCCATTGTGTTTGAAATTGATAAGAGAATTATCATTTTGGATTGTAATAGATAAATTGAAACCTGAGTATAGGTTAGGTTTTCTCAAATGTAACAAGATGGTTTTGGCATCATCAAAAAGGGTGAAATTGTTGGGAGATGAATTTAATAAAGAAGTTTTGATTAGATCCCAAAACCCTTGAGTATGACATGTTCAGGATAATCTTGATAGTCTGAGTCAGGTTTCAGTATAGATTATTCAGGAAGATATCTGCACCATGTATAGTCAGCAGACATTAAAATCAGGTTAATTCTTGGGATTCTTGAAGAATTGAAGACTCGAAGGTTCTTGGTTCTTCAAGAACTCAAGACTCGAGAGGTTCTTCAAGACTAGGTAAGTTACTGAAGACTCGGGATAACCTGAATGTTCAGAGGCACTGAAGAAATATCTATCTGAATACATACAAAACTGAGAAAAATGCACATGTTCAGTAAAGTAGATATTGCCCAAAACATTCAAGTGCAGACAAAAGGAACTAAGTCTAAGTGTTGTTTAAGGTTGTCTCATTCAGAAAAATTTACCTAAAAGAGCCGATTTTTTTGTCTACATTCACTGAAGATAAGAACCAATTAGAGGAAGACAACATTGTACTTCACTGACACTGAAAGCGACAGGACCCTGAATTTTGTCAGTAGTACTATGTTCCAGACTGCAAAAATTGGTGATTGGCTACATGGTTGCATATTGCCTAAAACATGCAAGGGAGTGTTCAAACCCTAAAAATAGTCGTTCATCAATAACCAGAAGAGAAAACTCTTGATGCTATCTCCTCCAACGGATAGTTTTTCAAAGAGTGACCTTGAAGAAGTTGCCTATAAATACCAGTGACCTTCACCATTGAGAGGTTATGGGAAATTTCAAGCAACTCAAGAGCTCATTCGTATTCTTGCAAATTGAAGCACTCGAAAATCCTAGAATTTCCCAAGTGTTTCACATTGAAGAGAGTTCATTAACTAAGCCTAGATTGATAGAAATATCCAAAGCTTAGTAGAGATATCCTAGCCTTTGCATTTGTTCTTATTGTAAAGTGTTGGTAGATGAATTTAATAAAAAAAGTTTTGATTAGATCCCAAAACCCCTGAGTATGACATGTTCAGGATAATCTTGATAGTCTGAGTCAGGTTTTAGTATAGATTGTTCAGGAAGATATCTACACAATGTATAGTCAGCAGATATAGATCAGGTTAAATATCAAAAATCCTGAGAACACAGGTAGAACTGAATGTTCAAGAAGGTACTGAAGATGCTGAAGGAATGAAGACTCAGATATTACTGAAGACTCAGAAGACACTGAAGAACTGAAGACTCATGAATTCTTGAAGACTTCGGTAAAAGGTCTTGAATACGTGATTTAACACAGAATGTTGAAGCTAATTGAATAATATCTATCTGTATACTACAAAACTGAGAAAAAGTCACATGTTCAGAAAAGTAGTTATTGCCCAAAACATTCAATTGCAGACAAAAGGAACTAAGTCTAAGTGTTGTTTAAGGTTGTCTCACTCAGAAAGATTGACCCAAAAGAGCCATTTTGTTTGTCTACATTCACTGAAGACAAGAACCAATCAAAGGAAGACAACATCATGTACTTCATCGACATTGAAAAGCGGGAGACCGATTTTTTTGTCAAGAGTACTAAGTTCGCATCGCAAAAATTGGTGATTGGCTACGTGGCTGCATATTTCCTAAAACATGCAAGGGAGTGTTCAAACCCTAAAAATAGTCGTTCATCAATAACCAGAAGAGGAAACCCTTGATGCTATCTCTTCCAACGGATAGTTTTTCAAGAGTGACCTTAGAAGAAGTTGCCTATAAATACCAGTGACCTTCTACATTGAAAGGTTATGGGAAATTTCAAAGCAACTCAAGAGCTCATTCGTATTCTTGCAAATTGAAGCACTCAAAAACCCTAGAATTTCCCAAGTGTTTCACATTGGAGAGAGCTCATTCACTAAGCCTAGATTGATAGAAATATTCAAAGCTTAGTAGAGATATCCTAGCCTTTGCATTTGTTCTTATTGTAAAGGGTATCTCACCTTAGTTGGAAACCAACCCCAAACCCAAACCCTTTGATAAGGTAGTTTGAGTGTGTGTATTTTGTTGGTGAGTTAGAGTTGTAAAGAGTGAGTAAGCTGCAGGTTAGTCAGCCAGAAAACTCTAGAGAGGAAGTCAGTAAGCTACTTGTGGTAGTCATAAAACTTGTGTGTGTTTGAGTTAGTAAGCTGCAGTGAGTCAGCCAGAAAACTCAAGGTAGAAAAGTGAGTAAGTTACAGTGAGTTAGCCTGCAAGCTTTAGGAAGTGGTTAAGAAATTTCTCTGAAGATCAGAGAGAGTGGACGTAGGAGCTTGAGTCTCTGAACCACTATAATTGCTGTGTTGTTTGCTTTACTGCATTTTTAATGTTGCATGTTTTTCACTGAAAGCTGATTATATTGATATTCAGTTGGAACCAATCCACTGAACTTGCATCAAACTGATCACAGCCTTAATCACTGTTTTATTAAAGGAAGAAGTGTTTCAGCAAAGCTAAAACGAGTATAAACTTAGGGCCAACCATTCCGCACACTTGAGTAGCTAGAACAGATAGTTACCAAACTGAACTAACTCTACTGAGTGTTCAGTAAGTTAATTATCTGATCCAAGCTCCTCAGGATCTCTGATAAATTCAGGATCAGTTGGGCTAATCTGAAGCTTCTGAAAGCTGCTCAGGATCATTGTCTCGATGAGACCTTGACTCGTAGGCGATTTGTGCTTCTCAGGGCAAAAACATCAGGATAACCTGACCCATCTGACCTCAGTGAAGAAAAAGTTTTAAAAATCACTGAACACGTGTATTCCCCCCCATACACGTGTAAGACTCGTTTGCACCGGGACCAACAAGTGGTATCAGAGCAGTGGTTCATTTTTTACCACTTGCTTTGGTAGCCATAGTATATTTGCTAAAAGACTTTGGTGGTCTACTGAATAGATCTTCTTGCTAATATCTTACAAGGCTCAGTCATCATGCCTTCTAAGAAACTTCCTATGTTCTCTGTTGAGAGCTATGACCTATGGAGACTGAGAATGCAGGCTCATCTTTATTCTAAACATGAAAGAATGTGGAGAGTGGTTTCGAAGGACCATTCAAATATATCAATTGTGAATCCCGAATCAACGTCATTGAGAGGAATGATCGAGAGATGAATTTCTAACTCGATGACCAACTTACTCCTGATGAGAGAAAGTTAGTCAATCTGGACTACATTGCTAAAGATACTTTGTATAACACTATTGATGATGGTGTTATGGGGATGATTTCTCACTGTGAAACTGCAAAAGAAATATGGGACACACTTGTTGTTATGTGTCAAGGCACAGATCATATTAAGGAAAACAAACTTTCTGTTGCTATTGGAAAGTTTGATAGCTTTGAAATGGAAGATGGTGAATCCATTGACAAACTTAAGGTCAGATTCACTAGCATTATGAATGATCCGAATGCTCTTGGGAAAAGATACCCACAGAGAGAAGTGGTAATCGAAAATTCTTAGAGGATCGGGTCTAAGAAATGGATATACATGTTGTGGTGATGGAAAACACCAAAAAATATTGATTCCATGCCATACCAACAAGTTTTCTCTGAACTGAAAGCTTATAAGTTTGTGATTGACAAGAAAACTAAGAAATCTGATAGCAAAGATTGTTGGTCCCAGTGCTAACGAGTCTCACACGTGTATGGGGGGGGAATACACGTGTTTAGTGATTTTTAAAACTTTTCTTCACTGAGGTCGGATGGGTCGGGTTGTCCCGATGATTTCGCCCCGAGAAGCTACCTGGATCGCTTTGAGTCAAAGTCTACCGAGACAATGATCCCGAAGTTTTTTTTTAAGAAGCCTCGCACAATCCCAACCGAGCCTCGAGTTTTTCAGAGATCCCGAGCCGCTTGGATCGGATAACTATCTTCTATGAACCCTCGGTAGAGTGAGTTCGGTTTGGTAACTATCTTTTCTAAGAACTTGTGTGTTGGAATGGTTGGCCCTAAGTTTATACTCGTTTTTAGCTTTGCTGAAAACCTTCCTTTTAATGAAACATTGATTAAGGTTGTGATCATTTAGATGCAAGTTCAGTGGATTGATTCCAACTGAATATCAGTAAAAATATGCTTTCAGTTAAAGATATACAACAGATAATCAATGCAAGATGTAAAAGCAAAAAATAAACATGCAAGTTATAGTGGTTCAGAGACTCAAGCTCCTACATCCACTCTCTCTGACCCTTAAGAGAAATTCTTAACCACTTCTTAAGGTTTTCTGACTACCTCAATGTAGTTTACTAACCTTTCTATTTTGAGTTTTCTGACTACCTCACTGTAGTTTACTTACTCAAAACACACACAAGATTTCTGACTATCCAAGATAGTTTACTCACTTCTTCTCTAGAGTTTTCTGACTACCTTAATGTAGTTTACTAACTCTTTACAACTCCAACTCACCAACAATCACACTCAAACTACCTTACAAAGGGTTTGGGGTTTCTTGGTTGGTTTCCAACTAGGTTGAGATATCCTTTACAATTAAGTACAATGCAAAGGCTAGGATATCTCTACTAAGCTTTGGATATATCTTATCAAACTAGGCTTAGTGAATGAGCTCTCTTCAATGTAAAGCACTTGGGAAATTCTTGGGTTTTCGAGTGCTTCAACTTGCAATAATAAGTTTGAGTTGCTTACAAATTTCCCGTAACCTTCAATGTAGAGGGTCACTAGTATTTATAGGCAATCACCAAGGTCACTCTTGAAAAACTATCCGTTGGAGGAGATAGCTTCATGAGTTTCCTCTTATGGTGTTTGATAAACGGCTATTTTTAGGGTTTGAATACTCCCTAGCATGTTTTAGGCAATATGTTTTAATGTAGCCTTTTACCACTTTTTGCAGTCTGGAACATAATACTACTGACATGCTTGATGACTGTCGCTTTCAAAGGTCGATAAGAAAGTATGATGATGTCTTCCTCTTGATTGGTTCTTGTCTTCGGCAAATGTAGACAAACATAATGGCTCTTTTTGGTCAATATCTCTGAGTGATATAACCTTAACAACACTTAGTTTTAGTTCCTTTTTATGCGTGTGAATGTCTTGGGCAATATCTATTTTTACGAGTATTAGCGTGTTTTACCGGTTTGTAGCCTTCGGATATATATTATCACGATTGCCTCGGAAAATTTGGGTTATCTTGGGCATTGATGATTCTTGAGTCTTGATAACTTCTTGTGTCTTGATATCTTACGTGTCTTGATATCTTCGTGTGTTCGAGTCTTACGAGTCTTGATGTCTTGAGTCTTGGTGTCTTCGAGTCTTGAGAGATATCTTGATTGATTCTTGAGTCTTGATTTCTCGATTTCATCTTGAGTCTTGATTTCTCGATTTCATCTTTGAGTCTTGATTTCTCGATTTCATCTTTGAGTCTTGATTTCTCGGTTTCATCTTGAAACTTGGATTTCTCGATTTCATCTTGAGTCTTTAGTTCTCGATTTCATCTTTGAAACTTGAAACCGAAACTTCTTGAGTCTTGAGAATCTTGAGAATCTAACTCGATCTATATCTGCACGACTATACATGGTGCGAGATAACATCCTGAACACTCTAAACTGAATCCTGACTCAACTATCAAGATTATCCTGAACATGTCATACTCAGGGGTTTTGGGATCTAATCAAAATCTTCTTTATTAAATTCATCTCCCAACAATTTCCCCCTTTTTGATAATGCCAAAACCATCTTGTTACAAAAACACTTAACCTATACTCAGGTTTCAGTTTTTCCTATTACAATCCAAGAATGGTAAATCTCCCAACAATTTTCACAACAAACCATAAGGCATATCAAAACATAAAAGACATGTAATAAGATAATGAGGTATTATCTTTGAGCATAAAGATAAAGTTTCATTGATTGTAAGATAAAAGTTATAGAGTACAATGAACTTATCAGCAACAAAGACAAAATAACAATAGAAATACAAAGAGTCTTCAGTCTTCTTCAATCTTCAGCTTCAGCTCTTCAATCTTCTTCAACCTCATCCTCAGGCGCCTCCAGGTTGAACATCCCATAATATCTCTTCTTCAATGCATCTCTTTCTTTGATGATATCTTGGTTGTTTCCTGTCAGTCCTAATTGGATGGCGTACTGAGCAATTTCTTGAGATATGACTGTCTCATTCACCAGGCCATTCTCTAGTCTAGGAACAGGGTAGGTATATGGACCAGGGGCAACAATTTGTGTATTTCCTTCATCTGCAAGATTAATCCAACTCTGCAGGTACTTTGGATAGAAAGTTAATAAATAATCAATGAAGGCTTCATTCGAATCTGAGCTTGTCCCCCTCCATTCCCTCATAATTTCATAGTAGAACCAGAAGGTTCTCTTAATTTCTTCCCAGGCATCATTGAATTGGATAGGCATCCATTTATCAATGAGCGGCCACTTCTGAGCTTTTTCAGTACCCCTCCTCTTGCTCAGGAATTTCTTGAAACCACTTCTGCGTTTCTGCTCTTCTACTTTCTTCTTCCTTATTAAAGGAACTCGATCTGAAGCGGTAGTTTTTCTTACGTTGTTCCTTTGAAGTGATTTCAGAGCTTTCCTTGTGTTGAAGACTTCCTTTTCAGCTTCTTCTTCAGACTCTTCAACATCCATGATAAATTTCCTTTGAGTAGCTTTAGAAGGTTTAGCTCTCTTCTTCTCAGGTTCAACAAATGCCACAGCCTTTCTCTTGATTGGTTGTTCTGCACCGGCTTGGCTTGTTTCCACCTTTCTTCTACCACTCAGTTTTTCAGAAATAACTTCCTGCATTGTTTCCTCAGAAACATGAGTGTAGATTGGCTCTTCCACTTGCTTGGACTTGAGCTTCTCAGTGGCTTCTACTTCTTTTAAGGCATTTGCAAGATTTTTCTTTTTAGCTTCTTTATCTGCCTTTCTCTTCAAGGTGTGTGCCAATAACTTCTTCAGCTCGGCTCCAGGCCTTTCCCCCTTCTTGGCACCATACCTTGGAAGAAGTTGAGACAGTGCGGTATCCATGTGATATTGCTCTTTGCTGATACTCCGCACTTCTCCACCCAACTGGTCATGCTCTTCCTCCAGCCTCATCAAGTGGTTCTTTGACACTAAGAACTCTTCAGATAAGGGAGCAAACTGATTGGAGAATACATCTTTCAGCATCTCTGTCATCTTGGTCATGAGCATAGAGCCCATTTCCTCAACAACAGTCTTTATCATTTGATCATTCTTCTCCACCATCTTGGCTTCAAGAAATAAAGTCCTCTCCTGATACATTTGCTTCATCTCTGCATTCAGTTCAGTTTTGACTCCATCTACCTTCCCTTCTATGGCAATCATTTTGTCATTCAGAGATGTCTGAAGCTGCATCAAGTCTGAAGTAGAACTCAGGTTCTCTAGCTTCTGGGATTGGTTGGCCAATGTCTCTTCAATTTGAGCAACTTTCTCCACAATTGGCACAACCTTATCCAGCTTGTCCACTATAGGACTGAAGTCAATCTCTGGAGCATATATGACTTGTTGTTTTTCCGAAGCTGGTTGCTCCACCTGAGCCTCAGTCTGCATATCAGACATAACAGATTTAAAGATAGGAACTTCAGTATCTTTGGCATAATTTTTAGTAGTGCCAAAAGTTACCTAAAGAGTACTAACTTCAGTCTGAGGATGTGAGATATCAGGCTGACCAGCATCAGAATCCTTCTCTAATTGAGATTGCTTCTCAGCATTTCCTTGTTGGTCCCCTTCTTGATCTTTATCTTTTGAGCTCGGGGCACCAACATCAGCTTCCCTCCTTTTAGCCACCTTTTTCCTGACTAGCTCATCAAAATCTGACACTTTCATCCGGAGCTTGGTCTTCCTGAACTCGGAGAACTCAGTTAGCACTGCAGTCTCTTCATTCCACCAGTCCTCTCCTCTGAATGAGGCAATGTTGAGCATCTCTGGCAGAGTTTGGTTCAGAATGTAGACTGTGGTCCTCAGTCTAAAGAAGAGATCCTGAAGGTCAGGATATGAGCTCAGCTCAGGGTACCTGTCCAAAATGAATTGTTCCTCCTTGCTGCGCCACTCAGTCTCTTCTGCTTCGCCCTTCTTCAGCTTCGGGCTTTCAGGTTCAGTAGGAATGGCTTCAGGTGCTGAGGGATCTAAGAAAGGTTCACTCAGGAGCATGTCAAGATTCAGCAGCTCCTGAGGCTCAGCTTGTTCTGAGGTCTGAGCAAGCATTTCCTCAGTAGAAACCTGAGGCCCCTTGAATATCTCCTGAGAAATTTTGTCTACGCTCAGAGATGTTTCAAGAACCTCGAAGAACACTTTCTCGGTTTGCTCTTCTTGAAGAGTCACTGACTGAGCCAAGACTTGCAATGGAGATTTTTGTCCTTGCTGGCCCTCAGGTTGGACTTCCTCAGGTTCACTCACCTCCTCCTCAGTGGAAATGTGAACTCTTCTGCGCTTAGGAGCCAGAGCTTTCTTCTTCAGGGCTTCTCCCTTCTCTCTTTTTACCTCCATCAAAGCCTTCCCCCTGGCTTGATGGGCTTGCTCAGCAGCTCCTTCTGCAGCAGTCTCCACTTTCTTCTCTTTCTTTCCCTTCAAAGTCTTCTTTGATGAAGTTCGCTTGAAAAGAATCTTAGACTTTGGAAAGGGTGAGGAGTTGGCAAAAATATCTTCTTCCTCTCGGCACATCTCCAAGATAAATGCTATCTTGGTTGCATGTAGGATTTTGCCTTTGATTACAACCGAACCATCCTCCTTCTTGACTTGCTTCGCTTGGTCACTCACCACTCTGATTAAATACCACAACCAGTTGAAATTAGTGGTGGGTGAGTCTTCAATAGCTGCCATCAATCTCAGCTTCGGCGTACTGATTTGTTTAAAACTGCCGAATCGACTCATAATACATTTACTTACAATATCCAGCAAAACTTTATATTTAGGCTTCAAATGCCTTTTATTTAGAGTAGCCTCAAACTTAACAGGATGCTCTGTAATCCTATCAAGATATTCCTGTTCCCTACCCATCATATACATCGTAGGGTCTTCTCCTCTATTGCTCAACTCATATACATCATTAAGATTCTTAGGAATTATATACAACTCCCTCACAAAATCGACATATTTTGAGCTATGCTCCAAGTGAGAAACTGTAATTTGTGACTCAATACATTCCTCCTCGTCTATTTTCAAATTTGAGATAAATTCAATTACCTCCTTTGAATATTCCGCCTCTGGTTGATTCGCAACCAGGTTTGTGAGCTTTGCTATACGTATCATGTGCAACGCCTCTTCTTCATGGGTTGCATTCGACGAGCTCTCGAGCGAAACAACATACTCGTACCACGGCTTGTTGGAAATAGCAAGTTTATCATAAACAGAGAATGTCATTTTGAAGGATTTTTGAGTGTAGGGTTTTGAGAACGATGAGGGTTTCTGGGCAAATGAGAGGTTTTTAGTTGCGGAGTATTTTTTGAGAACGAAGGCTTTGTAATTGGGGCTTCGAATGAATTCTCAATGAATATATAGAATTGATTCGTGGGAAATCGTATCGATTGAAGAAATCAACGGTTGAGATTAAACACCGACTAATCGGGTATATGAAAGGACGATTTCACGAATAATACGCCGACAATTTAACCTTATTGGTGATTAATGAACAGTGCAATTAATTACTGTTCCTGCAGACCATTGACCTCCTTCGGGTATTTCAAAAGTCCCCCAAAATATTCCCTTCAGGTGTTTTGTTATTTATTGCCAATGATTACTGAGATTCAGTTAGACAATAAATGAGCTACATGAGTCATTACTTCTTCAGACTAATTTTCCTCTATCAGTCTTACTGAGTTTTGACCTTGATAAAATTTAGTATAATACTGAGTACTGATCGGGTCAGTATGATACTGAGTACTGATCTTCAGTAGATTTTCAGTATATCTGAGTTTCCCAAGACTCAGATTTCAGTACTTTCAATTTTATCCTAAGTTTCTCAGTAGAATCCTGAGAAAACTTCATGCATCTGAAAACCTTCAATTTTTCAGATTTGCTCTATACACCTGGATCCAACATCCCTAATTCAACTGATAGTTCCTGAAATCTTAATTCAGCCAAAGGTTTAGTCAAGATATCAGCTCTCTATTTATCAGTATGAATCTTCTCCATCCTGATGTCTTTCTTCTCAACATGATCTTTGATGAAGATTCCTTCCTTAGTTTGTTTCACTTGAAGTCCAAGAAGGAAATTCATCTTACCCAACAATGATATCTTAGACTTTCTTTTCATCAGGGCTATGTTGTCTTCATTCAGCTCAGTGCCCTTTTCTTTTACCTAAAAATAGATTAGTTCAAAGGTACCCATTTGGTGTAGGGTCCTACCAGGTTAGCTGTACCTTTTGGAATCCAAATCTGCCTAACAACTCTAATTACTTTAGAGTGGCTGATATGTCTCCCATAAACATCTACATACACATTCACCACTCTAGGTGCCTTAGCAGTATCCTGTGTATGAGTGTCAGCCTTAGCATGAACATGAGCCTTAGAGTTTTTCTTGGGTACAGGCCTTTTGTTCAAGTGCTTTGGCTTTTGTGCAGCTGGTCTGTGTCCCTGTTGACTTGGGTTCAGGAAACCTTTACCCTTAGGCAAGTGGGGTTTGAGTTGCCTATACTGAAATTGGGGTCTTTCAGTAATCTGAGGACTTGGCCTTTTCAGTTGAGAATGTCTCTGCTGAGTGTTTCTCTTCTGAAAATTCCTCTGCTGGTTCAAGTGCAGATCTCTTCAGGTTTGTATTCTTAGCCTGAGGCTTTGAAGTACTGGACTGAAGATGTCCTACTGAGTGGTCAGGTTTTCTAGCCTTTTCCTGAGGTCTGGGCTTTCTTCCCTGAACATTCAGTTTTTTCTGGAACCATAGGTCCTTTACCCTTGTCTAAAACTTTGGGCAATTCTTCAGTCCGAAGATTAGGTGCCACTTGTTTAACAAAGACAGTCTTTGTGCTACTAGAAGCAGCATTCAGATGACCTTGTGAGGTTCCCCCTGGAATGTATCCAAATCCAGCTTTTATAGTGGCAGGTCTTTGATAACTCTGAATTTCATCTATCACCTTAGATGCAGAATTCAATAGAGCTAGCTTTCTCTTCGCACTATCCCCACACTTCTTTAGAGTTTCATGCTTCTCAAAGAGGTCATTGAACTCAGTTCTGACAAGCTAAATCTCCTCAGTGGATTTCTCTAATTTTCCATTTAGGGTCTCTATCAACTTCTCTTTTCTCTGAGAGTTGTACTTTCAGAACATCTAGTTCATCAGTAGTTCCCATCAATTGAGAAGTGATCTCAGCATTCTTAGAGTCTTTCCACTTTAGATTCTCAACAATCAGTTCTTTGTTCTGCTCTTGAGTTTCATTGAGCAGCTCTTGTAACACAGCATAGTCCTTCATAAGACTCTCAAAGGAATCCATCAGGTCAAAGTTACTGTTTACAGTAGAACTTGAGAACTCATGTGCTTGTGTAGGAGCAACAACAGAGATAGAAGAATTTACCTCCTCCACAGCCATTAGACAGATGTCATCATTGTCACTATCTGAGAACATCTCATCTGAAGAACTGGAACCTTCTTCAGAATGTTCTTCTTCCTCTGCGATCATGGCTTTCTTGTTGGAGAACTTCTTGTCTCTCTTTGCTTGCCTTTCTTTTCTCTCTTTAGCACTTAGCTCAGGACAATCATATTTAAAATGACCTTTCTTTTGGCAGTTGTAGCATCTGTTGGCATCATCATCCTGATCACTTTCCTCCTTAGCCTTGGAGTCCTTCTTTTTGGATGAAGATCCTTCAGCTTTCTGGTCCTTTCTTTTCTCAGTGGATCTGTCCTCAGCTTTTGAGTCTCTCTGGTACCTGTGATTCCTGTAATATTTTTTATATTTTCCATATCTGCTATTAAGCCTTTCAAACCTCCTTGCCATCAGTACTAGCTTATCCTCTAGCTCATCCTGATTTTTGGCAAGTGAGTTCTCAGACTCTCTAGTCTTACAGGATTTTTCTTTGGCTTTGAAAGCCACATTTTTGCTAGATGAAGAATCATCTTTGCTGTCAGCTTTCTTTGATTTCTTATCAATCACAAACTCATAAGCTTTCAGCTCAGAGAAAACTTGTTGGTATGGCATTGAATCAATGTTTTTGGTGTTTTCAATCACCACTGCATGAATATCCCATTTCTTAGATAGTCCTCTAAGAATTTTCAATGCCACTTCTCTTTGTGGGTATCTCTTCTCAAGAGCATTCAGATCATTCATTATGCTAGTAAATCTGACTTCCAGTTTGTCAATGGATTCACCATCTTCCATATCAAAGCTATCAAACTTTCCAATAGCAACAAAAAGTTTGTTCTCTTTAATATGATCTGTGTCTTGACACATCACAGCAAGTGTGTCCCATATTTCTTTGGCAGTATTACAGTGAGAAATCATCCCCATAACACCATCATCAATAGTGCTATATAGAGTATCTTTGGTAATATAGTCAAGATTGACTAACTTCCTCTCATCAGGAGTAAGTTGATCATCAGACTTTGGAAATTCAGTCCTAGGATCATTTCTCTCAGTTTCAGTAACTCTGGGATTCACAACAGTGAATTTGAATGGTCCTTCAGAAACCACTCTCCACATTCTTTCATGCTTTGAATACAGATGAGCCTACATTCTTAATCTCCATAAATCATAGCTCTCAACTGAGAACATATGAAGTTTCTTAGAAGGCATGATGTATGAGCCTTGTAAGATATCAGCAAATAGATCTGTTCAGTAGACCACAAGAATTTTTTAGCAATTTAGACTATGGCTACCAAAGCAAATGGTCAAGCGAACCACTGCTCTGATACCACTTGTTGGTATCAGATCAGAGACGGGTTTTTAAAAATATGGATCAGTTCAGGTGATCACTTTTGAAATCAGTGATCTTTTGAACTCCCGCTCTGATACCACTAGTTGGTCCCGGTGCTAACGAGTCTTGCACGTGTATGGGGGGGAATACACGTGTTCAGTGATTTTTAAAACTTTTCTTCACTGAGGTCAGATGGGTCAGGTTGTCCTGATGATTTGGCCCTGAGAAGCACAGATCGCCAGAGTCAAAGTCTACCTGAGACAATGATCCTGAGCTGCTTTCAGAAGCCTCAGATAATCCCAACTGAGCCTGAGCTTTTCAGAGATCCTGAGCTGCTTGGATCAGATAACTATCTTACTGAACCCTCAGTAGAGTGAGTTCAGTTTGGTAACTATCTGTTCTAGCTACTCAAGTGTGCGGAATGGTTGGCCCTAAGTTTATACTCGTTTTTAGCTTTGCTGAAAACCTTCCTTTTAATGAAACAGTGATTAAGGCTGTGATCAGTTAGATGCAAGTTCAGTGGATTGATTCCAACTGAATATCAGTAAAAATATGCTTTCAGTTAAAGATTTGCAACAAATAATCAATGCAGTACAGAAAGCAAAACAACACAGCAAGTTATAGTGGTTCAGAGACTCAAGCTCCTACATCCACTCTCTCTGACCTTCAGAGAAATTCCTTAACCACTTCCTAAGGTTTTCTGACTACCTCAATGTAGTTTACTAACCTTTCTATTTTGAGTTTTCTGACTACCTCACTGTAGTTTACTTACTCAAAACACACACAAGCTTTCTGACTATCCAAGATAGTTTACTCACTTCTTCTCTAGAGTTTTCTGACTACCTCAATGTAGTTTACTAACTCTTTACAACTCCAACTCACCAACAATCACACTCAAACTACCTTACAAAGGGTTTGGGGTTTCTTGGTTGGTTTCCAACTAGGATGAGATATCCTTTACAATTAAATACAATGCAAAGGCTAGGATATCTCTACTAAGCTTTGGATATATCTTATCAAACTAGGCTTAGTGAATGAGCTCTCTTCAATGTAAAGCACTTGGGAAATTCTTGGATTTTCGAGTGCTTCAACTTGCAATAATAAGTTTGAGCTCTTGAGTTGCTTACAAATTTCCCGTAACCTTCAATGTAGAGGGTCACTAGTATTTATAGGCAATCACCAAGGTCACTCTTGAAAAACTATCCGTTGGAGGAGATAGCTTCATGAGTTTCCTCTTATGGTGTTTGATAAACGCCTATTTTTAGGGTTTGAATACTCCCTAGCATGTTTTAGGCAATATGCTTTAATGTAGCTTTTTACCACTTTTTGCAGTCTGGAACATAATACTACTGACATGCTTCTGTGACCTGTCGCTTTCAGTGTCAGTAAAGTACAGTGATGTCTTCCTCTTGATTGGTTCTTGTCTTCGGCAAATGTAGACAAACATAACGGCTCTTTTTGGTCAATATCTCTGAGTGATATAACCTTAACAACACTTAGTTTTAGTTCCTTTTGTCTGCATGTGAATGTCTTGGGCAATATCTATTTTTCTGAGTATTCGCGTTTTTCTCAGTTTTGTAGCCTTCAGATATATATTATCTGATTGCCTCGGAACATTGAGGTTATCTTGAGCATTGATGAGATTCTTGAGTCTTGATAACTCATCGTGTCTTGATATCTTACGTGTCTTGATATCTTCGTGTCTTAGAGTCTTCGAGTCTTGATTGTCTTCGAGTCTTGATGTCTTCGAGTCTTCGAGATATCTTGATTGATATATCGAGTCTCGGTTTCTCGATTTCATCTTGAATCTTGATTTCTCGATTTCATCTTGAAGTCTTGATTTCTCGATTTCATCTTGAGTCTTGATTTCTCGATTTCATATTGAAACTTGATTTCTCGATTTCATCTTGAGTCTTTAGTTTCTCAGTTTCATACTGAAACTTCAGTTTCTTTAGTTTCATACTGAAACTTCAGAAACTTACTAAGTCTTCAGAATCTAACCTGATCTATATCTGCTGACTATACATGGTGCAGATAACATCCTGAACACTCTAAACTGAATCCTGACTCAACTATCAAGATTATCCTGAACATGTCATACTCAGGGGTTTTGGGATCTAATCAAAATCTTCTTTATTAAATTCATCTCCCAACAAAGATGATTCTTCATCTAGCAAAAATGTGGCATTTAAGGCCAAAGAGAAATCCTGTAAATCTAAAGAGTCTGAGAACTCACTTGCCAAAAATCAGGATGAGCAGGAGGATAAGCTAGTACTGATGGCAAGGGGGTTTGAAAGACTGAATAGCAGATATGGGAAATATAAGAAATATTACAGGAATCACAGGTACAAGAGAAACTCAGAGGCTAGGATAGATCCACCGAGAAAAGGAAGGACCAGAAAGCTGAACGATCCTCATCCAAAAAGAAGGACTCCAAGACCAAGGAGGAAAGTGATCAGGATGATGATACCAACAGATGCTACAACTGTCTGAAGAAAGGTCACTTCCAATATGACTGTCCTGAGCTGAGTGCTAAAGAAAGAAAGGAAAGATAAGCCAAGAGAGACAAGAAAATCTCCAGCAAGAAGGCTATGATTGCTGAGGAAGAAGAACAATCTGAAGAAGGATCTAGTTCTTCAGATGAGATATTCTCAGATAGTGACAGTGATGATGTCTGCCTTGTTGCTATGGAGGAGGTAAACTCTTCTATCTCTGTTGTTGCTCCTACACAAGCACATGAGTTCTCAAGTTCAACTGTAAAGAGTAACTTTGACCTGATGGATTCTTTTGAGAATCTTATGAAGGACTATTATGTGTTACAAGAACTGCTCACTGAAACTCAAGAGCAGAACAAGGAACTGACTGCTGAAAATCTGAAGTGGAAAGACTCTAAAAATGCTAAGATCACTTCTCAATTGATGGGAACTACTGATGAACTAGATGTTCTGAAAGTACAACTTACAGAGTAAGAGAAGGTGATAGAGATCCTGAATGGAAAATTAGAGAAATCCACTGACGAGATTCAGCTCATCAGAACTGAGTTCAATGACCTCTTTGAGAAGCATGAGACTCTAAAGAAATGTGAGGATAGTGCGCAGAGAAAGTTAGCTCTCTTGAATTCTGCTTCTAAAGTGATAGATGAAATTCAGAGTTATCAAAAACCTGCAACTATAAAGGCTAGATTGGGATATAATCCAGGGGGAACCTCACAAGGTCTTCTGAATGCTGCTTCTAGTAGCACCAAGACTGTCTTTGTTAAACCAGTGGCATCTAATCTTCTTACTGAAGAACAGCCCAGAGTTTTAGGCAATGGTAAAGGACCTATGGTTTCAGAAAAACTGAAGGTTCAGGGAAGAAAGCCCAAACCTCAGGAAAAAGCTAGAAAACCTGAACACTCAGTAAGAAATTTTCAGGCCAGTACTTCAAGGCCTCAGGCTAAGAATACCAACCTGAAGAGATCTGCACTGAACCATCAGAGGAATTTTCAGAAGAGAAACACTCAGCAGAGATATTCTCAACTGAAAAGACCAAGTCCTCAGATTACTTAAAGACCACAATTTCAGTACAGGCAACCTAAACCCCACTTGCCTAAGGGTAAAGGTTTCCTAAACCCAAGTCAGCAGAGACAGAGACCAGCTGCACCAAAGCCAAGGCACTTGAACAAGAGGCCTGAACCCAAGAAAAACTCAAAGGCTCATGTTCATGCTAAGGCTGGCACTCATACACAGGGTACTGCCAAGGCACCTAGGGTGGTGAATGTGTATGTAGATGTTTATGGAAGACAAATCAGCCACTCTAAAGTAATTAGAGTTATCAGGCAGATTTGGGTTCCAAAAGGAACAGCTAACCTGGTAGGACCCTACACCAAATGGGTACCTAAGAACTGGTCTATTTTTCAGGTAAAGGAAAAGGGCACTGAGCTGAATGGAGACAACATAGCACTGATGAGTGGAAATGAATTGGCACCTACTGTATGGTATCTGGACAGTGGATGTTCAAGACATATGACAGGATATAAGCAATTACTCACTAACTATGTTGAGCAAAAAGGCCCTCAGATCACATTTGGAGACAACTCAAAAGGACAAAATGAAGGATATGGAACTCTCAAAGTTGATTCTGTTCATATCCATGGTGTTTCATATGTGTCTGGTCTAAAGCATAATTTGCTTTCTATCAGCCAATTCTGTGACAAAGGATTCAGTGTTGAGTTCTCAAAGAACTTATGTTATGTGAAAGATAATGCTTCCCAGAAAGTTTTACTGACTGGTACTAGAAAAGGAAATGTGTATCTTGCTGATTGGAAATTATCTCCTAACAATACATGTTTGGTTGCAAAAAGTTCCACTGATACCAGTTGGTTGTGGCACAAAAGGCTGAATCACTTAAACTTCAAAACCCTGAACAAACTTGCAAGATTAGCACTTGTGAGGGGGTTAACAAATGAAGTGTTCAGTAAAGATCATGTTTGTGATGCTTGTCAGAAAGGAAAACAAATCAGAGCATCATTCAAAAGCAAAGTAGATGTTTCTACTAACAGAATATTACAATTGTTACATATGGATATATTTGGTCCAGTGACACCTGTAAGCACCAATGGCAGGAAATATACACTTGTGGTAGTTGATGACTACTCTAGATACACATGGGTCATATTCTTACTCAGTAAGAAAGAGACTCAGACAAAACTGCCTGAACTACTGAAAAGACTTAGTACTGAAAAGAATATGAGTGTAGTCAAAATCAGATCAGATAAAGGAACTGAATTTCTCAACCATATTATATCTGATTATTGTGCAGCAAATGGAATAGCTCATGAAACATCAGCTGCAAGGACCCCACAACAAAATGGTGTTGCTGAAAGAAGAAATTGGACTCTGAAAGAAGCTGCAAGAACAATAATTGTTGAAGCTGATATTCCTAAGAGATTTTGGGCTGAAGCTATCAACACTGGATGCTACCCTCAGAACAGATCCATGCTGACCAAGAATCAAGGAAAAACTCCTTATGAGTTGTGGAATGAAAGGAAGCCTCTTGTTTCTTTCTTTCGTGTGTTTGGTTGCAAGTGTTTCATACACAATAATGGTAAAGATCAGTTGAAAACTTTTGATAGCAAAGCTGATGAAGGGATGGTCTTAGTGTTGGGAAATATGTAATTTAGTTTTGATGGAAGTTCCAAAACAGGTTGTAATAGGGTCAGTCAGAACTATTAGCTGACTGATGACTTAGATTAAGAATAAGATGACCAGCTGAAATGTAGATAGCTGATGTAAAAGATAGGTCACATATTGAGGGGGAACTCAGTATGTACAGGTCAGGTCGAAGTATCAGATGACCCAGAGAAGGTCAGATGATCTGAAGACTAAGCGCAAATCAGAAGATAAGAAGTCAGAAGATCAGGTGAAGACAAGAAGACACTGAAGACTCAGAAGAACCTGAAGACTCAGATAACACTGAAGACTCAGATGAACCTGAAGACTCAGATAAACCTGAAGACTCAGTATCAAACCTGAAGACTCAGTACGACTGAATACACTGAGGCTCAGAGACACCTGAAGATCAAAAGACCTGAAGACCTACCTTCAGCAGAGTCTGCATATTGAAGCTAAAACAATGTGCAACCAAAGACTCAACATGGTAGACTGATCAGTTACTTGATCAAGTCAGCTCACACCTGGTGACAATCAAAAAGATACACCAGACAAGACGAATCCTCTCCAAAATGAATATCAATCGTCTAACGGGCAAATTTCTGGAGTGCGGCCTCGCGAAGTCAAGGAGAAAGCGATACATGTACAAAAAAAGCTGGCAATACGGGATACGACGCTACAGATAAAAACGGCGCTAATCATGCCGACGGCCATGCCGAAAATCGCAGCACGTCACAATCATATCCTACAGCCTACCTAATATAGCCCGAAATTCAAATTGCTCTCCAACGACTTCTTGATTTCGAGGTCTATAAAATGGGATCACTCTTCATTTTGAAAAGAGGTTCAACAAGTGAAAAACGCAAGAACAAACACGGAGACATCGCAAAAGAAGCTAAAGCTACAGCAAATCTCCACTCACAAGAACACTACATCTGAAGATTATTCTTAGAGTGTTCATCCCATAGTTCTTAGCAAGAAATCCTATCCACTAGCATTTTGGCTATCTAAAGCACCAGGATAGATTTCCAGTTGGAACCCCCAATCATTCTTTACCCAAACGCAAGTTAGGTCAAGTCTGTAGAGTGAGAACTCATTAAACATCTCGGCTATCCTCTTTGTAGGATATAAGTCCCGCTGGTTACGTTGTAGAGTGGGAACTCGATAAACATCTCGGCTATCCTGAAAAGGATATAAGTCCCATAGGTTAAGCTTGAGTGGGAACTCGGTAAACATCTCGGCCATCCTGAAAAGGTTATAAGTCCCGCAGGTTAAAGTAGGTTAAGGTTCCCCTGTGTTAAGGGAAGAGTGGACGTAGGACGGGTTTTGTCCGAACCACTATAAAACGTCTTGTGTGCATTTACTTGCTTTCTTATCGCTTTACACAAGTCACACAACTGAGTTTAAACTGCATACATATTCTAAAGTTAAAGTTCAGTCTGCACCAAGCAACTGATCTGATCAGTCTGACACTTCAGTCAACTGGTTAAAAACTGACTTAAGAATCTGATTAATAAAACTGGTTTTTCACACGGGTAAAAACAAGCTTCCTCACCATTCAGTTAAACTGACAGATATCAAACTGATCTGCCCTCAGGCACTCAGTAAGATTGAACATCAGTCTAAACTGATACACTAGCACTCTGATCGGGTAATCTGCAGTTCACACCTGATCCGCACGAAAAGTTTTGGAAGTCTATTCACCCCTCCCCTCTAGACTTCCACCCTCACAAAACCCGTTCGGGACCTACAAGTGGTATCAGAGCGGTGGTTCTACAGACCACTGGCTTTGAGTATCATCGATTCTTGAGGAAGAATCTTGGTGGTCATTTGAACAGATCTTGAAAAACCATTTTTAAAAACTCATTCGTTTTCAAAATCACTCAGCATGGATAATACCTCTGGTATGTATCATGATTTGCCAAAGTTTTCAATTGATGAGTATGCAGATTGAGCTATATATATGTGCAACCATCTAGGATCGATAAGCGGCAGAATGATGGAAGTCATCGAACGAGGACCCATCATCATATACCACAACAACCCAGCAGTCGGAGGAGATCCAAACTTTGCCACGGGAAGTCTTGTGCGAAAAAGCCCAGCTTTGATGGATGCAGAGGAAAGAAAGTTGTACACTCTAGACACAATCGCTAGGCATATAATCATGAAGACAATGGATAAAGTCACCAAAGAGAAGATAAAGTATCTCAAAACCGCAAAAGCAATGTGGGATACTCTTGCTGAGATCTGCGAAGGAAATGATCAGATCAAAGACAGCCGCCTACAAGCTGAACTGGTGAATTTCGAAAAGTTAAAGATGTTGCCCAACGAGACCATCAACGAGCTCGATGGGAGGATCACCATGTTAGTCAATAAGCTACGAGAACTTGGTAGAGAGATGTCAGACAAAGATATCAACTACAAGATCTTAAGATCTCTCACCAAGAAATGGGACATGAAAGTCACGGTAATCAAGGATTGCCAAGACATTTCAAAAATGAAGCCAAGCAGCTTGTTCCTAAGCCTTAAAGCTCACGAGTTCGATTTAATCGAAAGAGGACAAGCAGATGAAGACGAGACGCCTGTTGAAGCCTCAATGTCTAACTCGGGCTATGCGTTTAAAAGCAACCACCAAAGAGATCGAAGGCCACCGAACCCGTTGGAAACATCATAAGTCAAGGTATCAGACGTTTCGCTTACCAAGAAACTTGAAAGGACAAATACTCAGCTTGGTAAGTATCGGAGATTCTACAGTGACTATCAAAGAAACAGGAGGCCAACTGACAGATCACGAGAAAGAACAAGATCTGATGATCGAAGACATCACAGAGAAGAAAAGAAAAGAGATGATCTGACAGATGAGAGAAGAGATAACAGATCTGACAGTAAAAGTTCGACATTATCGAAAAGGAAGTCACCGACAGATCCTATAGACGGAGTGACTCACCGGGCAGAGGAAGTTCCGTAGAGATCGAGGATCATGCTTCAATCGCGAGAAACCAGTCACTACAAAGACCGAACGCCTCGACCGACTCCCAGAGAAAGAGAAGAGAAATGTAAAAAAAAGAGAGCAACGCCTCGTAGATAGGAAAGCCCCGGTAGGTGACACATCCGGAATTGATGATTCCTATCCGCCTTTCCGAGGACTCGGGTACTCATCTCAGAGAAGACTTCGCCTAATAAGCAAAGGCATTGACTTCACGAGCATGGAGATCGATATTCTCTTCAGATGACGATGAAGTTCCGCTTAATGGCCAAGGAGGACCAATCTCGAGGTAACCTCCAAACCTTCTCCTTTTTTCAAATTCCACACCGCTATTATTAGCACACCGCTTTGGAGAGATTGACTTGTAGCTCTACTCCGAAAGCAATTGCTTGATGATCTCCTGCAAAGAGACACTTATACAATAGTGGAAGTTTAAAAATGACAAGCTAAGGATCGTAAATAATCGCCTTTGTTAAAGAGAACGCCTCAAGAAAGCTATTGAACTAAAATCTACCAAACCGCCGAGAAGGTAATCGAGAACTTAACGTTCTGAAAGTTAAATCTTCTGATCAGGAGAAACAGATCAAAGATCAGCTAGCAATCAACAAACAGCAAACTAATGATTTCAAAATCCTTCAAGCTAAATTTGATGAGCTATTCCGACTACATGAGAGTCTTAAATCTACTGAGGATAGTCTGCGGAAGAAAATAGAAGTTTTTATAAAATCATCTAAAACCGTTCAAGAAATGAACACCTATTTTCGAACGTCGACTAACAAGAAGAGAATTGGGTATGAGAACCCTTCTACATCCTCAAAAGCCTCGTTTGATTCACTTCAGAAGGGTGTAATCAAACGAGTCTCTGACAAAGATACACTAAAAGCTAAAATTGTATCTAATAAGGGAAAAAGAGACTGCCGAAAGCAAGTAAGGCAGTGCCTAATCGTAAAAGGAAATGTAAATGGATCCTAATCGATAAAAGCATCACCGAGGAATCAACGAAGAACCCGGTTCTTCCGAAGAGACCCTCAACTCGACGAAGAAATTAGGTATCAGAAGAGACAACCCATGAGAAGGAAATCTAATCTGAGACCCAATCAAGGTCAGCTGCCTAATAAGCAAGCTATAGGTAAACTGCAAAGACCACCTATTCCAAAATGATATGAATCTTTTGATGGTAGCAGTCGTACCTACCCTTATAATCAGAGATCTAGGGCTACTACACCTGAGCCACACTGGATTAAAAGAAGACAAAATATAAAGAAAAATCCCAAGTCTTCTAAGTCATCCAAGGCTCACACTAACAATCATACTAATCAGAAAGCATATAAAGAGACGTATGATTATGTTGATATGTATGGGAGACAAATCAGACCTTCTAATCTTTCAGATTTTCATAGAAGTGCTCTGTTTGTGTGGATCCCTAAATCCACCACTAACCCCCCCAGGACCCAATTCCAAAGGGGTACCTAAAGCCTGATTTGATTGCAGGTTTGCGTGGGACTGGCCAACAAAGGAGGTGCACAAGCAACTATCTGGTACATCAATAGTGGATGCTCAAGGCACATGACAGGAAGCAAACATCTCCTTAGATCTTACAAAGAACAAGAAGGCCCACGTGTACTCTTCGGTGATGATAACTTTGGTTTTACCAAGGGATTCGGAACCTTAAAGAATGATGATGTACAAGTAACTGGAGTCTCGTATGTCGAAGGATTGAAGCACAATCTACTATCAGTATCACAATTCTGAGATAACGGATTCAGCGTTGAGTTCTCGAGCGACAAGTGTACGATAAGGAATCGAGCCACTCAGCAAATCTTGCTAACTGGTTCAAGGAAAGGCACGATCTACATAGCAGATTGGAACAGTTGCCCCAAGAATACATGCTTAATTGTTAGAAGTTCTAAAAGTTGCAGTTGGCTCTGGCATAAAAGATTGAGTCATCTGAACTTCAAGACTCTTAACAAGATCGCTAGGATGTCTTTGGTTGAGGGACTTCCGAATGAGATATTCTCCAAAGATCAGACATGTGCCGCATGTCAGAAGGGAAAACAAGTTAAAGCCTCATTCAAGGGAATACTAGGACCAGCATTCAATAGAGTATTGCAACTGCTCCATATGGATCTATTCGGACCAGTTACACCAGTCAGTCACAGTGGACACAAATATACTCTTGTAATCGTGGATGATTATTCCAAGTTTACTTGGGTTGTATTCTTATACAAGAAGAACGAGACAACGACTAAGACACCCGAACTGCTCAAAAAGCTACAAAATGAGAAGCGGTGTCAAGATTTAAAGATCGAGATCGATAAAGGTCTGAGTTCCCGAATTCCTTTATTCTTGATTTTTGACTTGAGTTTGGTATCAAAGATGAAACGTCCAACCGCAAGAACGCCACAACGAAATGGAGTAGCAGAACCGAGAAATAGAACTCTCAAGGAAGTTGCTCGCACTATGTTAGCTGAACATGCCACACCAAGCCGTTTCTGGGCAGAAGCTATAAACACAGCATGTCATACTCAGAACAAATGTTCTCTGACTAAGACTCACTTCAAAACACCTTATGAACTGTGGAAAGACAGAAAACCTCATGTTTCATACTTCCATGTTTTTGGGTGCAAATGTTTCATTCACAACAATGGGAAAGTCAGTTGAAGACTTTTGAGGCCAAGTCAGATGAGGGTATATTCTTAGGATATTCTTCATCCAGCAAGGCTTTCAGAGTTTACAACAAACGAACTCTAGTTGTGGAAGAAACACCCCATGTGGTCTTTGATGAGACATCCTCTGAACAAGAGAAAGTCGCCTCGTAAAAGCCGTGCCCGGATCAATCGTTACGACACGCATGAGAAAATGGATCGACTAAGCATCAAGGAGAAAGAAGTTTAAACACGTAAAGTGTATGTCCCGAGAACTTGATCTTTGGCGATTCAACAGTCAATCGGACCCAAAGGTACGCACAATTGTCGATTGAAGAAACATTACGGTGAGACGAAGATCAACTGAACCATCTGGTTTAGGGGGAACTTCTGAAGTTCCTATGAACAGACTTCAGCACATGATGAGTCCAACATCAGCTGAGACATGTTCTTATCAAGTGGATCATAATTCTGCACCACTCCCAATGACTAGTAATGAACTATCAAATATGGATGATGTTCTCCAAGCAGACGCACATCAGAACAGAAGGACCTGGATTACCAGTCATCCAACTGATCAGATTATCGGAGGCCCATCTGATAGAGTCAAAACTAGACATCAGATTGGTGAAAGTGCCATATACTGTTGTTATCTGTCTATGAAGGAACCAACTACGATGAGGAAGCTCTACAAGAGCCTAAAGTCGGATTCTAGCCATGCAGAAGAATCTGGAACAGTTTCGAGAGAAATCAAGTTTGGGAATTGGTGGGCGTAACCAACTCATCAAGACGTAATTGGCACAAAGTGGGTATTCAAGAACAAGAGAGATGAGAAAAATGTCATAACCGGGGAATAAGGCAAGACTTGTTGCTAAAGGGTATTCACAATCGAAGGAATTGATTATGATGAGACCTTTGCACACGATCGCCGCTTTAGAAGCCATTATTTTTTTTTTCGGCATATGCTTCCCAGAGATGGTTCACTGCGCAGATCGGATGGATGTAAAGAGTGCATTCTTAAATGGGGTACTAGCGAGAGGAAGTTTATGTCGAACAACCTCCGTGCTTTGAAAAAAGGCAACCAAGTGTACCGTTTATGGAAAGCTCTTTTACGGCTGAAACAAGCTCCTCGAGCTTGGTATGATACACTCTCTCCGATTCTTGATGAGACGGCGGGTTCACTAAAGGAGCAGTGGGCGTAACCTTATTGAGAATAGAAGATGGAGAAGATATTTTGATGGTTCGGATCTCGTGGGCGACATTATCTTGGATCTCCCAACAAAAAGTTATGTGAGAAGTTGAAGAAGTTGATGCAAGGAAATGGAGATGTCCATGATGGGTCGGATGAATTACTTTTACGGGATTACAAGTCAAGCGAGTTGAAGGGATATTCATACGCGGCGAAAGTACACAAGGAATCTCTTGCAAAGTTCGGAGTTCAACACCGCAAGGAAGCCGAATTCCAATGATGACCGGATTCAAGATGGATCTGCACCGAAGATGGTCAGAAAACGAATCAGGAGTATAGAGCTCTAATTAGATCTCTACTATACCTGACTGCCAGCAGACCAGACATTACTTTTGTAGTAGGTGTATGTGCCAGATTTCAAGCAAATCCAATTCAAAGCCACCTAGAAGCAGCTAAGCGGATTCTCAAGTATCTGAAGGGGACTGTAAACCTCGGTTTATTTTACCCATAGTGGGTATTCTGATTCAGACTACGGAGGTTGCAGAATCGACAGAAAGTCAACCTCAGGTTCATGTCAGTTTCTGGGAAATAAACTGATCTCTTGGTTTTCGAAAAGCGGGACATCGATTCGACATCTACTCTCAAGCGAGAAATACATGGCTGCAGAAAGCTGTTGTTCCCAACTGCTCTGGTTAAGTCAGCAGCTGAGGGATTACAACATCGTAGCTAAGAACGTACCTATATTACGTAGCGGTAATAGTCTTATTGCAATCACTCAGAATCATGTTCTACATACAAGATGCAAGCATGTGGATGTCAGACACCATTTTATCAGAGATCATGTTGAAAAGAAGAATATCAGGATGGAAAATATCCATACTGACAAGCATAAAGTTGATATCTTAACCAAGCCACTAGCTGAGATCAGATTCAGAGAGTTATGCAACGAGCTAGGGCTTCTGGATCTTGGAGAAAAAGCACCAAATATGGCTGAAGGATTGATCTCCAGATTCAGTTTTTTAAAAGACTAACCAAGGTTAAGTGGAATCAGTTGAGTTAGGAATCTCAACTGATCAGACGACCAGACGAGGAGCCAATCTGAAGTTCAGATAGGAGCAGATCAGAAAGTCAGAAAGGTAGCCTATCTGAAGTTTAGACAAAGGGCAGATCAGTTCAAGATATATCAGATTAAGGGGGAACTGATCAGATTGGAAGATTACTTTATAATCCGATTAAAGCTGCAGTCAACAAGTAAATTAAGAGTAAAGCTACAGATCGCATAAGTCAGAAGAAAACAACACAGCAATGGAATAACATAATTTTTCATTGATAAAGACCCGAATGTCAGATTTACAAGTTACAAGTGATATCACAAGATTACAAATACTACATCTATCTTCAAGTGGTATTACAAGTACAAGAAGACCCGGAGGTCGATATATAAACTATCAGCCCTAAGACAACCCTAGGCAGGGAAGGAGAGAGAGAGATTTTAAGAGCTGATGCTCTCAGACTCTCCGACCCAGGGGGCAGCAGAGAAGCTTCTAGAATCCTGAAAGCCGCTCTTAGAATCTTAGAGTGAGAAGGGAGAGCGAGCGTTAAAGGATTCTTAAGCTAGGAGCCCTTAGACCTAAAATCAATGGACTCTCCAGCTGTTAAATGGGACACAGTGCCATATGTTTGGTCACAAAGACCATATGGCCATGAGTGTCTCATGCAAATATTGAGTTTGATACACTATTGTGCATATTAAACTCATGTTTTGTTTCAGACTAAGTATGTTGATGCTAATACCATCATCTCGATAGGCGCACAAGGTGCATACGTTTAGGAGAAGTGCCTTCTCATTTGCCTTAGCAGATCCGCCTCCATGGTGGTAAAGAAGCTTAGCATTGATCGTATGTGAAAACTTAGATGACGACGAAAGCAGTGTGAAGGAACACACAGGGTTGATCTGAGAAGTTGTTTTCATTAGAAAAGGGCTAAAGGTTCCCACCGGAAGTTTCACCGGAAATAAGGAACTCATCGGAAAAGCATGAAGGATATGCTACAGAAGATGAAATGGTTTATGATTGTGTTGTTCGCCTAACACCCCAGGCTATTTATAGAAGGAAATTAGGGGTATAAATGCAAATTTTATCTTCTCAGAAGATCTTAAGAGAAATTTGCATCGACAACGCGTTTGGAACACGCGGCTAATGGTTGGATGAGTTAACGGTGTGATTAAATCACAGCGTATCTATGCCATTATTACGGAATGTCAAACAGCGCCGATTTGGGAATCGATTCGACTTTTGGACTCCCCGAAGTTAAAGTTTTGACGGGAGTTGACCTTAGTTAATGCGAGATTATAGAAGAAAACTGAAGGATGAAGTTTTTCAGAAAAGAGGATCAGATAAGTGGCGAAGCGTTACATGCAAAGAATCTGATCAGATAAGCGAAGATATTGTTGGGAAATGCATGAGGCAAACATCAGATAAGTCAACAAAGTACCAGATCAGATCACCGTGGTAACTGATTTATTACAATATCAATCAGTCAGATACGCTCTCTTATTTATCTCTTTCTGAATATCTTTATGCGTTATTTATTTTAATTGATTTATTTTGCACTATTCATGACGCATGCCCTGCAAAGCTTTTAATGCGGACCTGAAAATGTTTTCAAAATGTTTTTATTATGATTTTTTGAGTCTGGAAAACGAGAAGACTTTTTTTCTCAACCGTGTGATCAAAATACTTTTTGGCCGACTAATCTCAGCCATCGATTTCAAAAACCACAGATACTTGAGTACTTTGGAAAGTTGTGCAAAAAGGTTTTCCCTCGTTTTCTACAAAATCAAAATTTTTCTCAGAAAACCGCTTTCCACTACTTCGTCTTCTCAAAATTCTAAAAAGATCACATTTGTTTAAAATTCTCTAAGAATTACCTTCGAAATCATTTGATTCTACACTTCTGATTTTTAAAAATCCTTCGAATCAATTACTGGTAATTTCTTATTTTAAATCATTTGCATGATCTAGAATTCTCTATGGTACCTAGGTTTGCAAGTTGTATTTCTGTAATTCATATGATCTAAATGCTTATTTGCAACATTGATGTTTTTTTGTTTTGGATGAATTTATTGAAATATCTTACTCAAACTAAACATCAATCTGCATATCTTACAGAAATGGCACATCTTGTTTCAAGACCGGGACAAGGGAAAAAGTACTGCAATTTTGCATCGATGAAGAAAGACATCATTGATGAAAAGTACGTCGTCTTCAACATCACCTCAGATCTGGAATCGCTGGAAATTCTGGAGCGCTTAAGAGCGTGTGGACTGGAATGATATTGCTCTACTCATCAGAACATCGTTCACACCCATGAAGCCCTGGAGTTTCTTTACAATCTGCAGAGGGATGAAGACATTGATGCTGACCTGATCTCTTCCGTTGGCGGAATGGAAGTCCGAGTGACGAATGATGATCTACAGAGGATTTTCGGACTAACTCGAGGAAGCATCAATCCAGAGACCTACACAACTGCTGTAGGAGAAAAGGAGTTTCTTGAAGCCAAGCTGTTGAGACCAGCAAACAAGGAGAACACGACGAACGTCAAAGCCTCCTATATGAAAAGAAAGTATCGTCTTCTTCTTGAGATCGTTCAGAAGGTGATCATGTGCTCAACTTACAGCCTTGATGCGGTCACTTCATACAAGATAAGTGTAATGGTTGCAATAATCAAGAAGGCTTCAGACATCGATTGGTTGGGTATGGTCAAAACAAGACTTAGAAAAGACTCCGGGAAGTTCGAGCTGACCCAGAGCAATGAAGTGTGCTTATCTTTGAAGTGCTCATTCATACACAAAATCTCTATCATTCTGTCAGATAAGCTGCCACAGAATTGTGAATGGAACGAGAATGGAGCGAAGATTTATCAAGCAAAGCACAAGGCCATATTGGGCAAAGATGAGTCCCCGCGCCGACAAGCCGATGAGGATCCGACTTTTATGTGCCCAAAACCCAAGGAGAAAAGAAAGGAAAGATAAGGCAACCGCACAAAAATGCGTGAAAAGGCCATTCAAGAGAAGAGGATGAAGAGGAAGGATCTCGGCAAGAAACCAAATGCTCAGCAGAAACGTCAGAAGAGAGTCTCATCTCCTCGAAAATCGCTTCCAAGTTCTCGCCTAAACAAGCCGCTAGGAATAGAGGATCCGATGCAAGAAAGATCGAAGACGAAGAGATAGCACCGCTCGAGCCAACTATCGAGAAATCTGGGGAAGAACAGATGATCGATCGCAGAAGGAGAGAAATCCGTCGGAAGCGACGTAAGTGGTGCAATCGAGGAAGAATCACCATCCGATTCTCCGCCTCTAACCAAGATCTTCCAGAGAGCAAGATCGCCAACGCCCACTTCCAAATCACCATCACCCTCTCCTCGTAAATCATCACCTCCACCCTCTCCCCACAAAAACCTTCTCTCCTCACCCTCACCTCTCGTAACAAAATCTCCCACACCACCAATCAATGAACCCGTTCAGGAAACTGAACACCCTCTACACGCTGAAAACGAACCTGAACAACAAACATCCCAATCCCCAATCCAGTCATAAGAACCTGAGAGAGTCGACGATCATGTGTCCATCTCTCATAATCCTTTCAACACCAGAACAGTACTTGCTTCACCTGCTCCAGAGAGCCCCATCGTAAGAATAATAACGGCAACAGATCAAAAGAGTATCTCTTTGGATCTATGCCCTGAATTGGATCAACATCATGGCATCCAGCAACAGATAGAAGAGATAGTGTTCTGGAAGGATATCAGACTGAAGAGCATTGAAGAACTTCTGATTCTAATGACACTCTGGGATCAGACTTCTTTGTAGACTTAGAGTTGAAGTGTCTACACAATGATGGGATTGAAAGTGATGTTGAATTAGCATCAGACGACGATATCCAATGGCTGATTCACGAAAGGTTCGGAATTACTGATAACAGGGAGGAAACCGTTCAACCTCCTACAGATCATGAGGGAATTGTCGATGAACCAAGAATGGGTCTTTGCAGATGAGACCCAATTTGGCAAGGCTTCAACATCCGAACAATTTGCTAAAATGAGCTCGATTCCTAGATCATCATTCTAAGAAGATTGAGGATGGGATCAAAGCGCATTTGAAGACAAATTCTTGGCCACTCAGCAGATCGATGAAGCGGTTTGAAGATGAGCAAGCAAAACTAGTTGACAAGGAGCGAAGTCCTGCTCTTTGGGATGCACAATGTCATCCTTCTTTCAAGTAATGCAACTAGTATACCCTCTTGCCGAGAAGCTCAAGCTCAATCGACAAACTCTCGGTTAGACAGAGATGCTCAATCGACGCAGTACTTTTTGGAAAGTGTCGGGCATCTTGGACAAAACCAACAATCACTTGATATGGGTTAGAAACATTTTCTAACCTTCTCTGAGAAAAAGGCAAGATCGAAATCTAAAATCGCTCTCAGACGCTTCTACACACTGCGAAGCTTTCCGCCACCGTCCCGATCATCACCTCTTGTTGTCGAGGAACTTAGAGAGGAGATCTCACTAGCAATTAACAACTCGAACCAAGAAGATGTCCAACCTCTTTGATGCAACCAAAAAGGGGGGAAGGAAAAGAGTCTTAAGGAAAAGAGTCCGGAAAAGAGTCTCAAGGAAAAGAGAATACGTGAAAAAACAGACTCAAGAAAAAAGAAGGAAGAAGAACAGACTTCGCATACGCTTGGTAAAATTTTCATCTCTACCAAAAACCATTGTATCTAACTTGCAAACCCACTCCATCTACCGATCTGTCGAAATAAAAGAAACCGTGGAGCAACACAAGAAAGAGATCACGAAAGGTAAAAGTACTCTTTTCGTAGATTACCGCCAGAGTCGACAAAATTGAAGACTTCTCTTCATCCGCTCGTAAAAGAATGGAAGGCGATGATCAAGCCAAGAGCCTTGAACTCGCTAAGAAATTAAAAAAAGAAGAAGAACAAGACTAACCGAAAGCAGACTCGAGGAGGAAGAAAGGCAAAGGCAAGATGATGAAAGAATCACGGAAGATCGAGACAAGGCTAGATATTCTCCATTAAAAGTTGGGATGACTCTCGAACAAGTTCAAGAGCAAACAAGACAGAGAATAAGAGAGGCCGCAATTAAGAAGCGGTTAGCAGAGGCAAATTTGAACATTGCCTACATCCGGAGGAAGAGGAAGACCGGAGTCAAAAGCAGAGGAGATTGCTTGGGAGAAAAATGCCCTTCCAAAGACTGGTTAATGGCATCCCTCGTGCCACGACAAGATTTGCTTCGAATGGGATCAAATCGAGAGGAGGAGAATGGTTATGTGACGTCTACATCATGGAGAAGATTCCAATTCATCAAGATCGATCGAAAATGATGATGAATTTCAAACCGGTTAGAAACAAAATATCCAGACTTCTACCCGAGCGGTGATGATGAGAAGGCAAGATCATGTCACTCATACCAGAAACTCCACCCTTTGAACTACTCCTTCCACCTTTGCGTCCAGACAACAAGCTAGATCCCGTTAAATTCAAGAACATCTATTATGGACTAGCTTAAAAAGGAGGAATCCATAGAAAACATGAGCTGGACAAGTTAATGCAAAGGATGTACAGGATGTTTGCATCCCCAAAGAACTGCAAATGTTCAAGTACACCTGAAGAAGACAGCTTGGAATCAGATGATAGGTATACTTTACACTATTCTACAATACACACACCTATCTGAATAAAACTTTCCATCCCACTGATTCTAAGACATTCATCTCACTGTCTTCTGAGGCATGTACTATTTGAATTATCTACATTTCCATTCATGGTATCTGTTTTTCTGATCAAGTTTTGTTAAGTGTTTTGGTTCCATCAAAAAGGGGGAAATTGTTGGGAAATATGTAATTTAGTTTTGATAGAAGTTCCAAAACAGGTTGTAATAGGGCCAGTCAGAACTGTTAGCTGACTGATGACTTAGATTCAGAATAAGATGACCAGGTGAAATGTATAGATAGCTGATGTAAAAGATAGGTCACATATTGAGGGGGAACTCAGTATGTACAGGTCAGGTCGAAGTATCAGATGACCCAGAGAAGGTCAGATGATCTGAAGACTAAGCGCAAATCGAAGATAAGAAGTCAAGATCGGTGAAGACAAGAAGACATCAAGACTCGGAAGAACACGAAGACTCGGATGAACTGAAGACTCAGATAACATCGAAGACTCGGATGAACACGAAGACTCGGATAAACTTGAAGACTCAAAGATCAAACTCAAGACTCAAGACGTTGAATACACCGAGGCTCAGAGACACTGAAGATCAAAAAGACGAAGACCTACCTTCAGCAGAGTCTCAGATATTGAAGCTAAGACAATGTGCAACCAAAGACTCAACATGGTAGATCGATCGGGCCATTTGATCAAGTCACCACACCTGGTGACAATCAAAAAGATACACCGCATAAAGATTTAATCCTCTCCAAAAGGAATATCAATCGCCTAACGGGTAAATTTCTAAAGTGTCGCCTCATGGCTCAAGGAGAAAGCGACACGTGCACAAAAAAGCCGACAATATGGGATTCGGACGCTGCAGACAAAAAAACGGGCGCTTAATCATGCCGACGGCCCGCGAAAATTGCAAAGACGTCACAATCATATCCTGACCTACCTAATATAGCCCGAAATTCAAATTGCTCTCCAAATCCAACTTCTTGATTTCGAGGTCTATAAAATGGGATCACTCTTCATTTTGAAAAGAGGTTCAACAAGTGAAAAAAGCAAGAACAAACACGGAGACATCGCAAAAGAAGCTAAAGCTACAAAGCAAATCTCCACTCACAAGAACACTACATCTCAAGACTATTCTTAGAGTGTTCATCCCATAGTTCTTAGCAAGAAATCCTATCCACTAGCATTTTGGCTATCTAAAAGCACCAGGATAGATTTCCGGTTGGAACCCCCAATCATTCTTTACCCAAACGCAAGTTGGTCAAGTCTGTAGAGTGAGAACTCATTAAACATCTCTAAAATTTATCCTCTTTGTAGGATATAAGTCCCGCTGGTTACGTTGTAGAGTGGGAACTCGATAAACATCTCGGCTATCCTAAAAAGGATATAAGTCCCGTAGGTTAAGCTTGAGTGGGAACTCGGTAAACATCTCGGCCATCCTGAAAAGGATATAAGTCCCGCAGGTTAAAGTAGGTTAAGGTTCCCCTGTGTTAAGGAAAGAGTGGACGTGGGGCGGGTTTTGTCCGAACCACTATAAAACGTCTTGTGTGCATTTACTTGCTTTCTTTATCGCTTTTTACACAAGTCACACAACCGAAGTTTAAATCGCATACATATTCTAAAGTTAAAGTTCATCCGCACCAAGCAATCGATCTAATCATCGACACTTGACCAAATGGTTAAAAAATCGATTTTAAGAATGATTAATAAAACTGGTTTTTCACGGGTAAAAACAAGCTTCCGCACCATTCGTTAAACCGACAGATATCAAACCGATATGCCTCGTGCACTCAAGAAGATTGAACATCGTCTAAATCGATACACTAGCACTGGACGGGTATCATAGTTCACACCGATCCAAGACGAAAAAGTTTTGGAAGTCTATTCACCCCTTCCCTCCAGACTTCCACCCTCACAAAACCCATTCGGGACCTACACTTAGGATATTCTGAAGTCAGTAAAGCCTTCAGAGTTTACAACTGTAGGACTCTTATTGTGGAAGAAACACCTCATGTTGTTCTTGATGAATCTACTTGTGTTCGGAAGAAACAGAACATGACTCGGAGAACCGACCAAGAGAATCACGGACTTAAAAAAAAGAAACCCTCGAACACGAAAAAGAAGAAGTCAGTCACTTTCTATGAATGGAGTGAATCAGACTCAGACAAAGAAGTTCAGGATGGTGAGACTCAGGATGGAAATTCTCCACTGAAGGAAAGCCAACACATCGAAGTCGACGACTAATCAACATACACGGTTCGGACTCGGTATGTAATGTCAATGAAGATGTGGTCACAGCTGAGGCAAATTCTGAATCTATCAACCAAGGGGGAACAAATGTCTCTGACAATGTTCTGAATAGAATTAACCCTGAGGAAGATGATTCCCTTTCTCATTTTCTGTTGTTCCCTGAATTTGATGAATTACCTGAACCTAACATTTCTGAAGTTGAGGATACTACTGAAGGGGGAACATCCAGGAGAAAATGGTTGGATAGTCATCCTACAAGTCAAATTGTGGGTGATCTATCAGAAGATGTCAAAACAAGAAGGTTCCATGGAGAAAGTGCTTTGTTCTGCTGCTTCCTATCTGAAAAAAGAACCTACTGAGATTGAAGAAGCTCTTCAAGATTCATTCTGGATTACTGCTATGCAAGAAGAGCTGAATCAGTTCACAAGAAATGAAGTTTGGGAGCTAGTGGACAGACCTAAGAGACACAATGTGATTGGAACTAAGTGGGTGTTCAAGAATAAGATAGATGAAAACAACAACATTGTGAGAAACAAGGCAAGGCTAGTCGCACAAGGTTATTCCCAAGAAGAAGGATTGGATTATGATGAAACCTTTGCACCTGTTGCAAGACTAGAAGCCATCAGATTGTTTTTTGCATATGCTGCTCACATGAAATTCACAGTCTATCAGATGGATGTGAAAAGTGCATTCCTAAATGGTGTACTTAAGGAGGAAGTATATGTGGAACAACCTCCGGGATTTTGTCAGAATGACCAAGTTTACAATCTCAGGAAAGCCTTGTATGGTCTTAAGCAAGCACCCAGAGCATGGTATGATACCCTTTCTCGGTTTCTTACTGACCATGGTTTTATCAAATGAACTGTTGATAGAACCTTGTTCAGAATAGAAGATGGGAAAGATATCCTACTTGTTCAGATTTATGTGGATTACATCATATTTGGTTCTCCAAATCATCAGTTGTGTGAGAAGTTTTCCACTCTGATGAAAGGAAAGTTTGAGATGTCAATGATGGGGGAGATGAATTTATTTCTTGGACTTCAGGTGAAACAAACTAAGGAAGGAATCTTCATCAACCAAGCAAAATACACCAGAGATCTGATTGCAAAGTATGGTGTACAGAATTGCAATGCAGTTAGAATTCCCATGAATACTAACTACAAGATGGATCCTGATCCTGAAGGCAAATCAGTAAATCACACTGATTATAGAGGGATCATTGGATCACTGCTATATCTCACTGCAAGTATGCCTGATATAACATTTGTTGTTGGGATATGTGCAAGATACCAAGTTAATCCTAAAGCTAGTCACACGGAGGCTGTCAAGAAGATTCTGAAATATCTTAAGGGCACTATGAATAGAGGATTATGGTATCCAGCTGATGATAACCTTGAATTAACGGGTTATTCAGATGCTGATTATGGAGGATGTAGAATTGACAGGAAGTCTACCACAGGAACTTGTCAATTTCTTGGAAGTAAACTGATATCATGGTTTTCAAAGAAACAGACCTCAGTAGCAACCAGTACTACTGAAGTTGAATACATGGCTGCAGGAAGTTGTTGTGCACATATTCTTTGGCTCAGACAACAATTGAGGGATTATAAGATTATAGCCAATGAAGTACCTATATTTTGTGATAATAATAGTGCAATTGCTATTACACAAAATCCAGTATTGCACACCAGATGTAAGTATGTTGATATCAGACATCACTTCATCAGAGATCATGTTGAGAAGAAGGATATCAGAATGGAGAAAATTCATACTGATAAACAAAGAGCTGATATCTTGACTAAACCTTTGGCTGAATCAAGATTTCAGGAACTATCAGTTGAATTAGGTATGTTGGATCCAGGTGAATAAGGTTAATCTGAAAAATTGAAGGTTTTCAGATGCATGAAGTTTTTCAGGATTTTACTGAAAAACTCAGGATAAAATTGAGAGTCCTGAACACTGAGTCTTGGGAAACTCAGTAATCCTGAAGTTCAGTACTCAGTATTATACTGATATTTTATCAAGGTCAATTACTCAGTAAGATTGATGTTTAAAATTAGTTTGAATAAGTATTGACTCATGCACCACATTTATTGTCTAACTGAATCTCAGTAATCATTGGCAATAAATGACAAAACACCTGAAGAAATAATTGGGCGGGACATTTGAAATTCTCGAGGAAAGTCAATGGTCTGCAGGAACAGTAATTAAATGCACTGTTCATTAATCACCAAAAAGGATAAATGGCGGCTAAGTACTTGCAAAATCGTCCTTTCAATTACCCTTTTTAGCCGGTTTTAATCTTGACCGTCAAATCCTTCATCTACTCGATTTTCCATAAATCAAAGTCTTATATCCATTGCAAAGACTTCATTCAAACCTTATTTCAAAAAGCCTTCGTCTTCACAAACCCTCTGCTACAAACCTTCAATTGCCCAGAAAACTCATATCTCAAAAACCCTTCACCAAAAATTACCAAAAATGACACTCTCTATATACGACAAACTCGCCATTACCAACAAACGGTGGTACAAAAATGTCATTTCTCTGGAAAGCACATCCAACGCGACTCACTAGGAGGAGGTGTTGCATATGATTCGAGTGGCAAAGCTTACTTGTCTGGTCGCGAATCAACCAGATGCTGAATATGCCAAAGAGGTAATCAAATTTGTTGCTAATATGCAATTGGATGACAAAAATTGCATAGAATCTAAGATTACGGTGTTGCATTTGGAACATAGTACAAAGTATGTGGAGTTTGTTAGGGAATTATATATTATTCCTAAGAACTTAAATGTCATATATGAGTTAAACGATCGAGACGAAGACCCTACTATGTACATGGTTGGTATGGAATAGGAATATCTGGATCAGATTGCTGAGCATCTGGTGAAATTTGAAGCTACATTGAACAAAAAGCATTTGAAGCCTAAATATCGAGTACTTTTGGATATAGTGAGCAAATGCATTATGAGTGGATCTGGTAGTTTTGAGCATATAAGCAAACCTAAGTTGAGGTTAATGGCTGCGATTGAAGATTCTCCTTCAAGGGCTTTTAATTGGTTGCACTATTTGATCAAAGTAATCAGTGACCAAGCCAAACACATTCAGAAGGTGAATGGCTCTGTGGTGATCAAAGGAAAAATCTTACATGCAACCAAGATTGCATTTATCCTGGAAACTTGCAGAGAAGAGGAGGACATCTTTGCAAATTCAACTGTTTCTCCTAGATCCAAGATCATGTTCAAGCCGACTAAGAGGACGTTGAGGGAAAAGAAAGAAAAGATTGCAGAGTCTCAGGAGGAGACAGCAGAAGAAGAAGTTGAGGAGGATGCTGCAGAGGTTGAGCAAGTCAGAGAAACCAGACAAACCTCTCAGAAATCCACTGAGGAAACTGATGAAGAAGCAAAGCAAGCCAGGGGGAAAGCCCTGATGAAAATAAAAAGGGAGAAAGGTGAAAAGCTGAAGAAGAAAACATTGGCCCCTCAGAAGAGAAAAAGGCTGCAAACTATTGCTGAGAAGGAGGCCAGTGAATCTGAAGAAACTCAACCTGAAGGACAGCAAGGGTTGAAATCTCCACTCCAGGTTCTTACTCAGGTGGTGACAAATGTGCAGGAACAAGAAACTGAGGAGCATGTTTTCTCTGAGGTACTCGAAACCTCTCTGAGCTCAGATAAAATTTCTCAGGAAATTTTCAAGGGACCTCAGATCACTACTGAAGAAAGGCCAGCTCAGACTTCAGATCAATCTGAACCTCAGGAATTACTGAATTTGGATGTACTCCTGAATGAACCATTTCTTGATCCATCAGCACTGGAACTCGTACAATCTGAGCCAACTGCTCCTGAAAGCCCGAGATTGAAGAAGGGAGAGGCTGAAGAGACTGAATGGCGGAGCAAGTGGGAACGGTTCATCTTGGACCGATACCCTGAGCTGAATGCTTATCCTGACCTTCGAGATATGTTCTTCAGGCTCAGAACGACAGTGTATATTCTGAATCAGACACTCCCAGAAATGCTGAACATTGCATCATTCAGAGGAGAAGAGTGGTGGAATGCTGAGACAGCTGCCCTGACTGAATTCTCAGGCTTCAGGAAAACAAAGCTGAGAATGAAAGTAGGTGATTTTGATGAACTGGTGAATAAGAAGCTAGCTGAAAGGAAAATTACTGAAGAAGATGCATCAAGTTCTCATGATCAGAACAAAGATAGGGATCAGGGAGGTGATGCAAAAAAGAAATCTGAGAAGGAGAAGGAACCTCGGACAGATACTGAGAAAGAAAAAGAAACTGAAAGTCAGATGGAGAAGGACACTGATGCTGCACAGACTGATATAACACATTCTCAGACTGAAGTTAGCACTCTTCAGGTACCTTTTGGCACTGTTATACATTATGCCAAAGTTACTGAAGTTCATATCTTTAAATCTGTTGTGTATGATATGCAGACTGAGGCTCGTTTGGAGCAACCAGCACAGTTGGAGACAGTTGTTTTGCCACCAGAGATTGATTTCAGTCCAATCCTGGATGAGTGGAAAAAGGTGGTGCCAATGGTGGAGAAAGTGAATCAAATGGAAGAAACCTTGGCAGGTCAGTCTCAAAAGCTGGAAAATCTGAGTTCATCTTCTGACATGTTGCAACTATAGACAACTCTTGCAGATAAGATGACTGCTTTAGAAGGAAAGATTGATGTGGTCAAAACTGAGCTCAATGCAGATATGGAGCAAAGGTATCAAACCAGAACTGCTTACTTTGAAGCTAAAGTGATTGAGAAGAATGATCAGATGATTAAGACAGTTGTTTAGGAAATGGGCTCCCTGCTCATGACCAAGATGCCAGACATGATGCATGAAGTCTTCTCAAAGCAGTTTGCTCCACTCTCAGATGAATTTTCAATAGCCAAGAATTACATGATGAGGCTAGAAGATGAGCATGACCAATTGGCTGGGACAGTGCGCAGTGCGGGAAAAGAACAATATTATATGGATACTACATTGACCCAACTTCTCCCAAGATATGGTGCCAAAAAGGGGGAAAGGCCAGTTGCTGGAAAATTAGATGAGTAGTTGGCACAAACCTTGGAGAAGAAAGCCAGAGAAGAAGCTGAGGCCAAGAAGATATTAAATGCTCTAAGTGAGATTGAAGCCACTGAAAAACTGGAGTTCAAAGAAGCAGAAAAACCTACCTTCACTCAAACATCTGAGCAAACTATTCAGGAAGTAATTGGTGAAAAACTGAGTGATAGAAGGATGGTTGAAACAAGCAAAGCTGGAGAAGAACAAACAGAAAAGAGGAAAGTTGTAGCCTTTGTTGAACAAGAAAAGAAGAAAATAGCAAAAGTCTCAAAGCCTACTCAGAGGAAGCTGATAATGGAATTTGAAGAATCTGAGGAAGAAACTGAAACCCAGAAAGAATCCTTCGATACCAAAAAGACCCTGCAGATTGAAAAAGAGAAGAGGACAGTTGCTTCAGTCTCAGGTGCTCCATTGACTAAGAAGAAGAAAGAAGAAGAGCTGAAAAGAAGGGGTGGGTTCAAAAAGTTTCTAGGCAAAAGGAGGGGTACAGAAAAGACTCAGAAATTGCCGCACATTGATAAGTGAATACCTCTACAAATCAATGATGCATGGGAGGAAATCAAGAGAACCTTTTGGTTCTATTATGAAATTCTGAGAGAATGGAGGGGGAGCAGCTCAAATAAAAATGAAGCATTCATTGAGTATCTACTGACTTTTTATCCTGAGTATCTTCATAAATGGATCAACTTGGCAGATGAAGCCAACACTCAGATAATGGCTCCAGGACCCTACATGTACCCAGCACCCAGATTTGAGAATGGCTATATAAATGAAGCAGCCATTTCTCAGGAAATTGCTCAGTATGTCATCCAGATAGGCTTAACAGGAAACAACCCTGAAATCATCAAGGCAAGAGATGAACTGAAGAAGAGATACTACGGGATGTTCAACCTGGAAGTGTCAGAGGATGAAGTGGAAGAAGACTGAAGACTTTGTACTTCTGAATTACTTTTGATTTTCATTTTAATCTGTAACTCTTATCCTACATCAATGAAAATTTATCTTTTATGCTCAAAGATAATATCTCATTATCTTCTTACATGTTTTAATTATTTGATATGCCTGTTTATTTGGAAATTGTTGGGAGAAATTACCATTTTGATTTGTAATAGATAAACTGAAACCTGAGTATAGGTTAGGTTTTCTTAAATGTAACAAGATGGTTTTGGCATCATCAAAAAGGAGGAAATTGTTGGGAGATGAATTTAATAAAAAAAGTTTTGATTAGATCCCAAAACCCCTGAGTATGACATGTTCAGGATAATCTTGATAGTCTGTGTCAGGTTTCAGTATAGATTGTTCAGGAAGATATCTGCACAATGTATAGTCAGCAGATATAGATCAGGTTAGATATCAAAAATCCTGAGAACACAGGTAGAACTGAATGTTCAAGAAGGTACTGACGATGCTGAAGGAATGAAGACTCAGATATTACTGAAGACTCAGAAGACACTGAAGAACTGAAGACTCAGTAGTTACTGAAGACTCAGTAAGGTACTGAATACTCAGTTTAACCTGAATATTCAGAAGCACTGAATAATATCTATCTGAATACTACAAAACTGAGAAAAAGTCACATGTTCAGAAAAGTAGATATTGCCCAAAACATTCAAATGCAGACAAAAGGAACTAAGTCTAAGTGTTGTTTAAGGTTGTCTCACTCAGAAAGATTGATCCAAAAGAGTCATTTTGTTTGTCTACATTCACTGAAGACAAGAACCAATCAGAGGAAGACAACACTGTACTTCACTGACACTGAAAGTGACAGGACCCTGAATTTTGTCAGTAGTACTAAGTTCCAGACTGCAAAAATTGGTGATTGGATACGTGGCTGCATATTTCCTAAAACATGCAAGGGAGTGTTCAAACCCTAAAAATAGTCGTTCATCAATAACCAGAAGAGGAAACCCTTGATGTTATCTCTTCCAACGGATAGTTTTTCAAGAGTGACCTTAGGAGAAGTTGCCTATAAATAGCAGTGACCTTCTACATTGAAAGGTTACGGGAAATTTCAAAGCAACTCAAGAGCTCATTCGTATTCTTGCAAATTGAAACACTCGAAAACCCTAGAATTTCCCAAGTGTTTCACATTGGAGAGAGCTCATTCACTAAGCCTAGATTGATAGAAATATTCAAAGCTTAGTAGAGATATCCTAGCCTTTGCATTTGTTCTTATTGTAAAGGATATCTCACCCTAGTTGGAAACCAACCCCAAACCCAAACCCTTTGATAAGGTAGTTTGAGTGTGTGTATTTTATTGGTGAGTTAGAGTTGTAAAGAGTGAGTAAGCTGCAGGTTATTCAGCCAGAAAACTCTAGAGAAGAAGTTAGTAAGCTACTTGTGGTAGTCTGAAAACTTGTGTGTGTTGAGTTAGTAAGCTGCAGTGAGTCAACCAGAAAACTCAAGGTAGAAAAGTTAGTAAGCTGTAGTGAGTCAGCCTGAAAGCTTTAGGAAGTGGTTAAGGAATTTCTCTGAAGATCAGAGAGAGTGGACGTAGGAGCTTGAGTCTCTGAACCACTATAATTGTTGTATTGTTTGCTTTATGTACTGCATTTTATCTGTTGCATGATTTTCACTGAAAGCATATTTCACTGATACTCAGTTGGAATCAATCCACTGAATGTGCATTAACTGATTCACAGCCTTAATCACTGTTTTATTAAAGGAAGAGAGTTTCAACAAAGCTAAAACGAGTATAAACTTAGGGCCAACCATTCCGCACACTTTTGTAGCTAGAACAGATAGTTACCAAACTGAACTAACTCTACTGAGTGTTCAGTAAGATAATTATCTGATCCAAGCTCCTCAGGATCTCTGATAAATTCAGGATCAGTTGGGCTAATCTGAAGCTTCTGAAAGCTGCTCAGGATCATTGTCTCAGTAGACTTTGACTCAGGGTGATTTGTGTTTCTCAGGGCAAAAATATCAGGATAACCTGACCCATCTGACCTCAGTGAAGAAAAAATTTTAAAAATCACTGAACACGTGTATTCCCCTCATACACGTGTGAGACTCGTTTGCACCGGGACCAACAAAAAATATATCTGAAATTAGGGGAGAAGAAGATGAATCACATAGATATATCGACTTACCTTTAGACGATTGACGGGGACAAAGGAAAGACGGACTGAGATGAAATTAATTGCCTGATTGAAACCATAAACAATTATTCAGGTTACAATAATTAAGATGAAGAACTCAAATATAATTGTACAACAATCAACATTAAGAACTCACGTAGAGCGCACAATGAAGACATCAATTTATGTGGCCAATTTGCTATGGTGGCAACAATGACTATGACTCGTTCTTTCTTTTCCTATGTCTTCGTGTATTGCTCAGAGCTCTGTACGACGGGGACAATCGACGACGGTAGCAATTAAGGTGCATTGCAGCGATCTGTGCATCTGAATCGGGAGTCGTTCAAAATCAAACCGCCACCGTGCGCGGCCGCTTGTCTGACTTTTGAGAGATTTTTTTTTGTCGCAGAGAAGAAAATAGGTGAAGAGGCAGCACGGCCCCCTGCCTGACATTTGTGAGAGAGGGTTTTTTTTTTTTTACGCAGAGAAGGAAATAGATGGAATGGAGGCAGATGGTAAAAAAATTATATATCTATAATCTCTATAATGCAAAACTTATAAAAGATGATGTGTTAAATGATAAAATGACGTGGCAGCTGATGTGGCAAAGCCACATTTCTCTATTTCAAATCTCTCTAATCTCATTCATTTGTAGTGTTGTTTTAATCTCAGTCATTGATTTTTTTTTTTACTATTTTCTATAAATTGTCACATCTCTTATTCATTTTTCATTCGTTATTCATTCTCCCTCTCTCTCTCTCTCTTATTTTTTTGCAGTTAATTATTTTGATTTATTGTGATTATTTGTTTTGTATTTCATATTGTGCAAATCATTCTCATATTTCTTGATTTGTGTAGATCATTCAAAAACCAATTATATTCATTTTTTTTAACAGATCATTTGTATTGTGTGCACATGAAGAAAATTACTTGCAAATAATTTGAAGAATTATAGATGTCTAGATCATTCTAATTGAAGCATATTCAGAAGGTATTCGTAGATTCATTAGATCTTATTTGTCGATTTTTTTTCTATAGCATTAATAACATGAATGTTATTATTTGTTCTTATTATTTTTCAAAGTTCTAATAACCATTTTTTTATTTTCAAATTTATATATTATTGTGGAGAAGATTGCTTTTGAAGAAGGAGGAGATTACACATGAAATTGAATACCTGGAGATTATTCAATTTCTGCAATGCAGTCGATAACAATTTTGTAAAAATTTGATTAAATGAGTAGATCATTGTAAATTTGTATGTGCATTGTTCAAATAAATAGATCATTGTAAATATTATTATTTTCAATTTAAATATTATGAGATTATGATAACAAGATTATATGTATATCAATCTAATACGAGTTAAGATTTAAATTACTGTACTTTTTTAATGTAAGTGGTGATGATTCTTCAACCACTATATTTTAGTGTTAATTTGATAAAATATTTCAAGTTTGATTTAATTTTTTTGGTGTAATAATTTTCTAACGAAATCTATTACTCTGTTCAGATTATTTCAATGTCTGATACTTTTGCATAGTGAAAACTAATACTATAATCGTGTAATTTTTATTTGTATATCAATATTCTTGCTTTAATTAAATATAATGTGTAATTAATTATAATTAATTTATAATATATGTTGGGATATTTTAGTTTTGATGAATTATGCCAAAACATTATCAACTTGTGTTTTTGAAGCTAATCTACAGATAACAAGTTGAGGGGGAACGAGAGAACAGATTGAGGGGGAACTCACGAAATCGATTTAAGATGATCGAGATCGACGAGGTCGCAGACATTTAGAGTGATCGAGATCGGATGAGTAAGATGAGTTCGGAGTTAACTCGATGAATGAGTCAGGCAAAATCGTAAGAGAAGAAAAGCTAAGCCGGATGATCGGAAGAATCGAAGGTCAAGATGATCGATGATGACGTAAGTGCCCTGATCGGATGATCAAGAACAATCGAAATGATATGGTGATCGGAAGAGCAAACAAGTCGATCGTAAAGAAACCGACCGTAAGATCGTAAGAGAAGGTTGCAGATCGTAAGAGGAGAAGATGAGATCGACGAGATCGACGTGATCGAGATCGATATGAAGATGAGCGGATGATCAAGATCGACGTGATTGAGATCGGACAAAAGCTAAACCGATATGCTAAACCTAATGTACTTACCGATGCTATCCCGAGATGTTGATCCGAAGATGTGTTGTTGATCGATCGAAGCCGATCGGATCGATCGCAAAGAAGAAATCGATATACTCGAGTTAAAGTGACTGAAGGTCGGGATGTTCGAATTCAGAGAATCGAACTCGGTCGGCTGAGTGTCGATTATCTAATCGATAAGGTCCGCCAAGAGAAGTGCTTGAATCAAGTATCCCGAGGCTCGGATAAACTCAAGACTCAGATAGAACTGAAGACTCAAGATGTCTCTCAAGACACTGAGACTCAGAGAATCCTGAATGATTCCAAGGCGAGGAATCTAAGGAATATAGCCGTTAGAATCACCGACGTGGACCAATGAGAGGAAGACAACCAACCTGAAGAAGGTGTTGTACCTTACAAGAATAGTATGGATTTGAATGTGATTCTCTCCAACGGTAACATTCAAATCCACACTATAAATACAAGGTCTTTCATCATTCTAATGCGTGGATGCGTGGAGATTATAAAGACGAGATGCTTCTGAGCCAAAGAGAGTTATACCCAAAGCATTCCCACCCTAGAACACAAGTCTGTAGATATACAAATATGTTCAAGAGTGTTCTAGAACCCAATCTAAGCAACCCACGATGTATCCTAAGCTTAGAGAGATTTTCCCAACCTTAGCATTGAGGCTAAACAAATGTAAGGGAAAATCTCAACCTAGTTGGAAACCAAACAAACCTTACCCAAATCAGTCGGTTAAGTTTGTAGGTGAGTGTGAGCTCGGTAAACATCTAGCAATCTCGAAAGGGAGGGTAGGCAATCTCGAGTGAGGGTGATATGTCCCGATTGGAGTGTGAACTCGTTAAACATCTAGAGGCGAACCCGAGAGGGTGATAAGTCCAGTTTGAAGGAATTTCCCTAGGAACAGGGAGAGTGGATGTAGGAGCTTGAGCCTCTGAACCACTATACTTTGTTGTGTTCTTTACTGTTTTACGTTCTTATCTTGTCATATGCATTCGATTATAAGCAAAACACAACACATGAGCTTAAAATAAAAAATCAGAATCACCATTCCTTCACCCCCGCTTTTATATGCCTTTGAATCGAAATGTTTGCTTTTCAAGACGCTTAAAAATGGGTTTTTAAACCGGGACCAACAATATATTTACCAAAAATATAAAGTCAAAGTCCATTTAATTATAATAATTAATGATAACTTATTTATAATATATTTACCAAAAATATAAACTACTATATTATGAGATTATGTAAAATTGATTATTTTAATTTTAATTGCTTAATCTTTCATATAGTTTTAGTCAACTAAACTAATATATTTAAAATTTTAAAAGGATATTATATTTCTAGGATTTATGAGAGAGATTGTATATCGTATTTATATTTATTTATTTATTTTTGTAAATGGAATTAGTATGCTGACAAGATAATTAAAAATGATTTGTGCAGTTTTTATTTTAATATTTATTAAAAAAAATTAGGATGTCTCCGTTAAAATATGTTACAATTTGTGGTCAAAAGAAAAAACTTAAAGACAAATTGATGCCTTAATCTATCCTTGAAAAAATATAGTATGTTTTTTAGCATTAATTTAAGTAATACTAAATTAATAGTGTGGCCTGTCAATATATTTGCAATAAATGACTTTTTCTCTTTTATACACCTTGAAAAGTGATACGTATTAAAAATATTACTATTATCATTGAATATGCTCATGAAATATGATAAAAATTGAAGCTAAATCTTGAATATAAATTCATATATTTGGGTGAATCACATCAATAATCACGTTTGAAGCTAAGTAGCAATATAAATTTATTTATTTATTTTAGTATTCAAGTTTGACATAATGCATAAATCAAGAAATAATTAATAACAAATCTATATAAAATGAAAAATCAATAACATCCTATAATAATGTCAATCATTTTTAATTTAATTATATAAATATAATTATATGAAATCTTTTTAGAAATTTAATTAAATTCGGATGTTGACTTTTTCTCTTTTATTATGGATATTATTGATATTGTTGAGTAATTTTAAGTGTGAATTTATCAACAATAATTTTTTGGGTATATATGTTTGACTCATTTTTATTAATTAAATAAACATCAGTGTTCAATGTATCAATTGGTTCAAAAAAATTAGAAAATAATACGTGGAATCTAAGATTTGAAAATTCGGCTTAGTTGACTTTTTTAGATGGTAAAAATTTGACAGAATGCATAAAACAAGACATAATTATTAAAAATCCATATAAAATGAAAGTCAATCACATTCTATAATCATGTCAATAATTTATAATTTAGGTATACAAATATAATTTTAGGCATAAAAAGTAATAACTTAATTCTCTCAAATATAATTATATATATATATATATATATATATATATATATATATATATATATTGTGTATGTGTCTTTAATAGTGTCTTCTCACTTATACATGTTTATATATTATTTATTAATTATTTAAAATCATCTCATTTAAGAAAATAAATGATGCATAGTTTTAAAAAGACTTGATCAATCACAATATATTATCTAAAAATATGATTTAAGGACATTAATATTTTTAAAATTATGGATTAAAGTTTAAATTATAATACGTTCAAAATTTAAAATTTAAATATACCTTCAAGATAGCGAAGATTATGGAATTGGTTTTTTCGAATTATGTACCGATAATTATGGATCGAAATATTTCATGGCAGCCAATAATTTTTTTAAGAATCATAGGTGAATATTAAGTTTATTTTTTTCTATGTATAGGTTTAATTATATTTCATGTCTAATTAATGATAATTTATTATAAATTAATACTAAATATACAAAGTCAAACCATATTTAATTAGATGCAATATTTTTTAAATTTTCCCAGTCTAATTTATTTAAATATTTTAGATAATATACGTGTATTAAAATATTCGTAAATGTAGATCATCTGATTATTAAATAAAATAATGATATTTTTTTTGTTAAGTATTTAAATGTACATATTAAGAGGAATAATTAAATTATTTAGTAGCAGTATATTCTTGAAAAGTATCAGGCGTATGAACATTTCGAAAAATTCGATGCACTTTTTCTTTTAAATTTTTATTGGATTTATTGGTATATAAATATTATAATTTATTTATCTTTAATTACAAATTTAAATTATTAAAGAACTAAAATGAATATATTATCTTATATCATGATTAATTCTTATAGTATTGGTTTTTCATGGATAATATTATTTTTTTTAATGGAAAAATATTGATTATTTAATGTTACAATTTTTCATGATTGCAATTTTTAGTGTTACACGTAACGTCCTCCAATATGATTGTTAAGTTATCTCATTCATGATGAACTAATACTTCTTATTTCGCATAATTACATATTTTTGTAATTAAATATATAAATTGGTATAATTAATCTTGATGTAAGCTTACAAAATTTATAACAATGTACAATTAATAAATGTAAACGAGTCAAATTTAAAAAATTCAGATATTTATATTTAAGAGATATAAATCGCGTACTTAAAATGGTTAATTGAATGTAGTAAAAAATATATTCATTATATAACGAAAATTGTGGAAATTGATTAGTTGACCAAATCTCCAAAAGTGATTGCTAAGGTACAATTAATTAATCTACAAATTTTCTGTTATACATACAAATGAAGTTATAGCTACCATTTAAAAATCTCTTTCATTGCAGGATTTAGGGTTTAACGTGAAATGTACACGTATGAATAACTGCATGAGAAAAATACTTATTTGAAAATATATTTAGACTCCCTCATTATTGGTGGTAAATATATATCTTTACAAGTAAGTTTTTGCATATGGTGAACTGTGGGAAACTATTATTTTAAGGCCCGTAACTTAGGGGAAGTGGCAATTTAAGGACAATAAGCTTCAGCTCCGAAAAAGTAGGATATTAATCTCTCTTTTTTTTGGCAAAAGTAGGACATTAACCTTTTTTTTTTTTTGAAAAATTAGGACATATAAAATAATTAAAAAAAAAAATCAACTAGACCGTTAGCTTCTATTTTATTGGCTCTCTAGAGTTAAAATACTCTATGTCAATATTGAAATAATATATGTTAGTATAAACGTACACATTTTCTCTTATGTGAAGAATTATATTTATTATATATTTGATTCAATTACAAAAAAATAAAAAACATTAAAACTCAATCAAATGCACAACATAAAATTAGATAGTTTAATTTTAACATTAAAACATTAACAAATTTTATGGTGAAATAATGACTTTGCTTCAACTTAACTGAATGTATTCAATTATTTAGTTTAGAATTACTTACATTATCACTTTTAATATATCTCTAATATTGTTTATTACAATGTCAACTTAATGGAAGGATAGTAAGTTTCAGTTTTGAAAAGTAGGATATTAAATTTTCTTTTGACAAAAGTAGGATATTATTTTTTATTTTTTTGACAAATATAGGTCATTTTTCTCACACACACGGGCCTAAATTTCTAAAAAAACTTAAAATTTATGGTCCTACTTTGCGAAAACTCAAAATTTATGAACCTAATCATGCACAAACTCAAAATTTACCGGCATACTTTTGCCAAACTGAAACTATCTGACATATTTTTCCAAAATTGAAACTTATTTTCCTTAAATTGTCACCCTCATTGTTACAGACATAAAAAATACTTTTTCCCGTTCAACTACATAATGTTGCGATTATGATGGAAAATCAAAATTACAACTAATATTGTTTACAAATATGTGGTTAGAAATTTGTGATTTTAAACAATAATTTATTTTAAAATTTGTTAATGTATTAATATTCTCTTATTCCGTGTTAAATAATTACATCTTTTTTTCTTTTAAATACAATTTACATAGTAAATTAATATATTTTTTTTATTTTACATATTTAAAATAAAAAAAATGTTACTATTAATTGAATATAATTAATTTAATTTAAATAAAATTTTGAAGTATTTGATCAAAATTTAATAATGTTTGCAAAATGAAGTTTTAGTCTGGAGCTAAAAGAGAGTTGCTTTCTATTGATTTTCTCTATTAAATGTTCAGGATTACCAAACCACTGTTTCATTTTGAAGGAAGGAGTATGAAAATTTTGTATCTCGGTTCAGATGGGAGACCATACAAGTATAAAACAAATGTTGTTTACAAATAATTTTTTCAAAATTTATAATTTAGAGTGTGTGTATATATATATATATATATATATATATATTGGGATATTTGAGTTTTGATGAATCATGCCAAAACATTATCAACTTGTGTTATTCAAGCTAACTTACAGATAACAAGTTGAGGGGGAACGAGAGAACAAGTTGAGGAGGAACTCACGAAATCAGAAGTAGATGATCGAGATCAGACGAGGCTGCAGACGAGATTGATCGAGATCAGATGAGTAAGATGAGTTCCGGAGTTAACTGATGAGTTGAGCAAAATTAGAAGAAAACAAAAGTTAAGCCAGCTGATCAGAAGAATCAGAAGTTACCTGATCAGATGGACCTAAGATCAGAAGATCAGATGATCAGAAGTGACCTAATCAGAAGACCAGATCAGATGATCAGATCAGAAGAGGAGGTTGTCGATCGTAAGAGAGCAGATGAGACCTAACCGAGATCGATTGCGGATCGAGATCGATAAGATAACTGATGCAACTAACCCGATATGCTAACTTTGATGTACTAATGGCGCAGAGATAAACCGATATAGGCCGACTGATGCTATAATCGATCCGATCGGTGAGCTGATCAAATCAGGCGAGGAGAAATCAGAAGACAAGTCATCTGAAGTCATGTTCGCTGAGAGTCAGAACACTACTGATGATCAAATAGCCTGAGTTCTAGCGACTGAAAGTGTCGGGATGTCCGAAGTCAAGAGTGAACTCGCTTAGCCCGAAAGGTGTCGATATACTGACGAGATAAGGTCCGGCCAAGAGAAGTCTCAGGATCAAGAATCCTGAGTAAAAGTACCCTGAGACTCAGAAGACCCTGAGACTCAAAGAACCCTGAAAACTCAGAAGATCCTGAAGAATATAGCCGTTAGATTCAGCTGACGTGGACCAATGAGAGGAAGACAACAAGCTGAAAAAAAAAGCCGCAAAAAAGCTCTGAGAATAATATGGATTTGAATGTAACTCCATCCAACGGTAACATTCAAATCCACACTATAAATACAAGTTATTCCCTCATTATTCAGTGTGTGAAATGCGTGAAAAACACCATTGAGCTACAGAGCCAAATCATCCAGCATTTCCATCATATAACACTGAGCAAGAAATACACGCATATATTCAAGAATGTTCTACCTTAGATCTAAGCACAAATGTCATATCCTAAGCTTAGAGAGATTTCTCATCCTTAGCATTGAGGCTAAACAAATGTAAGAAAAAATCTCACCCTAGTTGGACACCAAACAATCTTTACCCAAACCGAGTGTTAGGTTAAGTTTTGTTAAGCAAGGATTGTAAGTTAGTTGGACTAGCTTACTTTCTGGGTGTGAGTGAGAACTCGTTAAACATCTGTATTGTGTTGGACTAACACATAAAACTAAGTCCAGTTGGTTAAGTTGGTGCCCCTTGTGATAGGGAAGAGTGGATATAGGAGTTGGACTCTGAACCACTATAAGATCGTGTGTTCCTTACTGCTTTATGTTCTTACTTGTCATATACATTCGATTATAAGCAAAACACATAGATTTAAAAACAAAAATTGGAACCACCATTTCCTCACCCCTGTTTTATATGCATTACAATTGGTATTTAACGCATTCATGGGTTTTCAAACGGACCAACATATATATATATATATATATATATATATATATTAATCTAAATCTGTGGATTCATTTGTTCTTTTATAGAATCATCAAATATAATAACATATAAAATCATATTTTGCATATTTGAATTATATTTTCATTTTTAATATTTTGTGAGTTATAAATTATTTAACCATAAAAAAATACTAAATAATAAAAAAATGTTAAAATATTATTAATTATTTTATTAAAGAAATTTCTTTCAGTCCGCGAAGTTCGTGGGGCTAACACTAGTTAAAAATAAATTGTAAAGATGACACGTGTCAGCAGAATAGAGACGACACTTGTCAGCATTTTATGAGTGCACTTCACCTATTATAATATATATAAGATTTTTCTCATAGAAATGTGGGTAAGACACGAGTTAGACACAAACAAAGTTAGACACTTTAATACAATAATATATACATATATATATATATAATGACTCGTGTTTTTATAAATTTGGTCTTCCGTTTTACTCACTTTAAGTAAAAATTAAAATTATTTCAACCTCAAATGAGTTTTCCCCCAAATGAGTGGCGCCTTTTTTTTTGGAGCACCACATGTGATTTTATTGCTCTTTAGCTTACGTATATATAATTAGAGACACTCTTTGTTGGTCCCGGTGGGAAAACCCATTTTGCGCGTGCGGAAGCAAAACATTTCGTTGCGATGCATATAAAACAGGGGTGAAGGAATGGTGATTCCAGATTTTTCACCTTTTAAGCACATGTGTTGTGTCTTGCTTATAATCGAGTGCGTATGACAAGATAAGAACGTAAAGCAGTAAAGAACACAACAATGTATAGTGGTTTGGAGACTCAAACTCCTACATCCACTCTCCCTGTTTCTAGGGAAATTCCTTCAAACACTTCCTAAGGCTTTCTGACTACCTCTGTAGTTTACTAACATTTCTACTTTGAGTTTTCTGACTACCTCTGTAGTTTACTAACTCAAAGCCTCTGGACTTATCACCCTCTCGGGCTCGCCTCTTAGATGTTTAACGAGTTCACACTCCTTCGGGACTTATCACCCTCACTCGGGATTGCCTAACAACTACCTCACTTCACCACTCGTTATCTCTTACGAGAATGGGTTTGGGTTTGGTGTTGTCTCCAACTATGGTGAGATTTTCCCTTACAATGGTTTAGCCTCAATGCTAAGGTTGGGAAAATCTCTCTAAGCTTATGATACATCGTGGGTTGCTTAGGTTGGGTTCTAGAACACTCTTTGAATATATTTGTATATCTACATACTTGTGTTCTAGGGTGGGAATGCTTTGACTATAACGCTCTTGGCTCTGTAGCATTTTGTGCATAATCTCCACACTTAATTTGATGGAAGATCTTGTATTTATAGTGTGGATTTGAATGTTACCGTTGGAGAGAATCACATTCAAATCCATACTATTCTCTGTAAGTTCTGCAGCTTTTCCAGGCTGGTTGTCTTCCTCTCGTTGGTCCACGTCAGCTGGATTCCAACGGCTATATTCCTCAGCTTCAGTGCCTCGGAACATTCAGGATATACTGAGCTTTCAGTATATTACTGAGTCTTCAGTAATTACTGTGCCTTCAGTATTCTCTGAGTCTTCAGGTTTCTCTGAGCCTTCAGGTTTCTCTGAGTCTTTCAGATTTCTCTGTTTCATACTGGGTCTTCAGAATCTAACCTGTTCTATATCTGCCGACTATACACGGTGCAGATAACATCCTGAACACTCTAAAACTGAGCCTTGACTCATCTATCAAGATTATCCTGAACATGTCATACTCAGGGGTTTTGGGATCTAATCAAAATCCTTCTTTATTTAAATTCATTTCCCAACAATTTCCCCCTTTTTGATGATGCCAAAACCATCTTGTTACAATACTCTTAACCTATACTCAGGTTTCAGTTTTTCCTATTACAAGAATGGTATATCTCTTAACAATCAATTCAACAATGAATCACCCAACAATTTCATCACCAAATAACAATAATTAGGCATATCAAATATAAAGACATGTAAAAGAGATAATGAGGTATTATCTTTGAGCATAAAGACAAAGTTTTCATTGATGTATGATAGACTATTACAGTTTACAATGAACTTTTCAAAAGATAAAGACAAAAAAAATAAAGAATTACAAGTCTTGGTCTTGGTCTTGATCTTCATCTTACGCTTTCGGCTCTCGGCCTCAGTCTATTGACCTATCCGAGTCTCAGTTCACCTTTACTTTATCGAGCCTCGGATCACTTTTACTCTCAGCTATCTCGATTTCTTCTTTATCCGATCCGATCATTTCGATCGAGATCAACACATCTTCAGATCAACATATCAGGATAGCATCTGGTAAGTACATCATATCAGGTTAGCATATCAGTTTATCATATCTGATCTTGATCACGCGTCGATCTCGTCGATCTCTTACGCTTATCTTCTGATTTGCAAGCTTCTCTTCTGATTTGCTGGCTTTAGCTTTTCTTCACTTTTGATTTTGCACAGCTCATCAGTTTAACTCTGAACTCATCTAACTCATTTGATCTTGATCAGTCTCGTCTGCAGCCTCGTCTGATCTCGATCATCTACTTCTGATTTCGTGAGTTCCCCCTCAATTTGTTCTTTCGTTCCCCCTCAACTTGTTATCTATAAATTATCTTGAATAACACAAGTTGATAATGTTTTGGCATAGAACTAAAATATCCCAACAATTTCTCAATTGATAAAGACGCCAAAACATCAGAATATATGCATTTTTAAAGAAACTGGTTTTTCTTTAAAAAGATCTGTTCAGGTGGTCACTCTGAAATTAGTGAACCTTTTAAACTCCCGCTCTGATACCACTTGTTGGTATCAGATCAGAGACAGGTTTAAAAATAGATCTGCTCAGGCGATCACATTGAAAAAGTAATCTTTTGAGCACCTGCTCTGATACCACTTGTTGGTCCCAGTGGGAAAACCCATTTTGCGCGTGCGGAAGCAAAACATTTCGTTGCGATGCATATAAAACAGGGGTGAAGGAATGGTGATTCCAGATTTTTCACCTTTTAAGCACATGTGTTGTGTCTTGCTTATAATCGAGTGCGTATGACAAGATAAGAACGTAAAGCAGTAAAGAACACAACAATGTATAGTGGTTTGGAGACTCAAACTCCTACATCCACTCTCCCTGTTTCTAGGGAAATTCCTTCAAACACTTCCTAAGGCTTTCTGACTACCTCTGTAGTTTACTAACCTTTCTACTTTGAGTTTTCTGACTACCTCTGTAGTTTACTAACTCAAAGCCTCTGGACTTATCACCCTCTCGGGCTCGCCTCTTAGATGTTTAACGAGTTCACACTCCTTCGGGACTTATCACCCTCACTCGGGATTGCCTAACAACTACCTCACTTCACCACTCGTTATCTCTTACGAGAATGGGTTTGGGTTTGGTGTTGTCTCCAACTATGGTGAGATTTTCCCTTACAATGGTTTAGCCTCAATGCTAAGGTTGGGAAAATCTCTCTAAGCTTATGATACATCGTGGGTTGCTTAGGTTGGGTTCTAGAACACTCTTTGAATATATTTGTATATCTACATACTTGTGTTCTAGGGTGGGAATGCTTTGACTATAACGCTCTTGGCTCTGTAGCATTTTGTGCATAATCTCCACACTTAATTTGATGGAAGATCTTGTATTTATAGTGTGGATTTGAATGTTACCGTTGGAGAGAATCACATTCAAATCCATACTATTCTCTGTAAGTTCTGCAGCTTTTCCAGGCTGGTTGTCTTCCTCTCGTTGGTCCACGTCAGCTGGATTCCAACGGCTATATTCTTCAGCTTCAGTGCCTCGGAACATTCAGGATATACTGAGCTTTCAGTATATTACCGAGTCTTCAGTAATTACTGTGCCTTCAGTATTCTCTGAGTCTTCAGGTTTCTCTGAGCCTTCAGGTTTCTCTGAGTCTTTCAGATTTCTCTGTTTCATACTGGGTCTTCAGAATCTAACCTGTTCTATATCTGCCGACTATACACGGTGCAGATAACATCCTGAACACTCTAAAACTGAGCCTTGACTCATCTATCAAGATTATCCTGAACATGTCATACTCAGGGGTTTTGAGATCTAATCAAAATCCTTCTTTATTTAAATTCATTTCCCAACACTCTTACATGTAACAATACTAACAAATTCAAGAAAAGACTAAAAAATTGGTCTTTCTAAAAAAATCGTGCAAGATAAACAGAAAACACGCTCACAAAAATCATGTGTTACTATAAGAATAAATATATGCTACTATAGTAACTAGTAACACATATTTATTCTTACAATAACACTAATTTATCTTTATAGTAACACGTGTAAGGTATTGAAAAATGTTTTACTGTATAAAGAATAATGTATTATTGTACTTAAAAAAATTAGTACAAAAAAACGAAAAAAAAATCTAAATTTAAAGAGATGACTAACTGAATAAGAAAACACACACACAAAAAAAAAAACAAACAAACAAAACAAAACAAAACAAATTTAATTGAAGTTAAAGATGTTATGCTTTAAAAGAAGTTGAAAACAAGGAGAAGAATTAAAAGGTTTGGGCGAAGAAAGAGAAGAACAAGAAGAGTTGATGGGGACAAGGAGGGAGAAAGAAGAAGTGATGTGATATAAAACATGCAATTTTTTTATTTTATTTTTGACAGGTATAAAACATGCATATTGCGCAAAACTTGGCATTCAATAATTCATATGATTATTTGTGTATATTATCAAAAAAAATTAATTAGAGAAATAACATTCCAATTTGATCATTTTTTTTAAATAATGTAAATGATACTACTCTGTACTGTTTTAGATTGTCCATTCACTCTTTGACTTTTGTTTTAACGAGCGAGTTATTTATTAGTATATAAAATGATAAAGTGACTTTTAAGGAGATGTAGGATAGATAAGGGGTATGACTATCATACCGCACTTTAAAATTCTTTTTATCATTTCAAATACTAATATATAACTCGCTCGTTAAAACACGAGCCAAAAAGTAAATGAGCAATTTAAAACATGACTGAGGAAAGTAATTGTTTTAAAATAAATAAAAAATTATGACAGTATACTTGATTAAAGTAAACGGAAGTGGTCGCTAGTTGTGATATTTGTCGTGGGTTTTGTCGAACTTGCGGTGAAGGACACGGTCAAAAATTGTGAACCATACCTCCAAACTCTAGAAGCCTTTGGAAAAAGAACTTGCCTTGTCATTTCTGACTACACTGCACATGACATGGAGAAAAAAAAGAATGAGAAAATTGATCTTCTTGTCCAGTAAGTTTTACCTATTTTAATTTTGGTCCTAGTAAAGTCTTCCAAGTAAATTTGACGTAGAATTTTTATTTTTGTTTTTTATTAAAATAAATGCACAGCTAACCAAAAAAATACTTAAATCCCTAATTTGAAGCCATAAAACCCGCAAAACACTTAAATCTTTAAAGCCCGTAAAAAATACAAACGCCGCGATTATTAAAAGAGTCATTAAAACGATATTGGTTTGGAGAGTTGGTTTGCAGTTGGTGAATGGCTTAAGCAGGGTGAAGATTGGGGGCTCTTCATATGAATCCTTAAGCAGATTGGTGAATTATATCTCATTGTTCCGATGATCTAAATTATATCTCTAAAATGATACTCAATGTTGATTTCGAGATTGTGTTCCGCTTTTAATTGCGGCGTTTGTGTTTTTTGGGGTTCAGGGATTTAAGTGTTTTGCGGGTTTCGGGCTTCAAATTAGGGATTTAGTGTTTTTTTGGCCAGCTGTGCATTAACTTTAATAAAAAATAAATATAAAAATTCACATTAGATTTACCTGGAAGACTACCTTCGATAGAACCAAAATAAAATACCCAAAGTTACCAAGATCAAAATAGATCAAACTTACAGGACGAAAAGATCAATTTTCCCAAAAAGAATTAACTGGTCAGTTTTGGACGCATTATCACATGAACATTCTCTTCCCATTCTCTATTTTTTTAAATTAGATCTCTGATGTACTGTGCACTTCATAGTATATTATTGAAATATACTCCCTTCGTCCCAAGATGACTTAAACACTGAAAATGACACACAAACCAAGTAAAGTGGGTTTGAGTGGAATAAAATAAGGGTGTTGTGAGTGTATTAATATTATATTTGTTTCCATTTTGGGAGTGTTCAAGTAATGTTGGGACGTCCAAATAAGACAAGTGTTCAAGTAATGTTGGGACGGAGGGAGTATAATTTATTGCATTAAAATATATAATTTATTTATATTGAAACGTGAAACCTGTGTTCGTCAAATAAATTACATGTTTCAGTATAGATAAATTCTTTATTTTAATGTAACAAGTTATATATTTTAATAATACACAATGAAAAGTACATAACTTAGTGCATACAAGACTTAATTTTTGTGTTTTTTTACCTTCATTTACTTCTTCTAAATTTTGAAAAATTGATCAGGAATTTTAACTAGAATATTTAACATTCGAGAATAGGTTTCTTCTGTGATCGTCAACTATCGCATAAGATGAAACAAAAAAAAAATTATGAGTAGGTTTTCTGTGAAAATTGGTCACCTTGAAATTAGTTTTATATTTATAGACCTGACATTTCAATTATCGTAATTAATATTATTTTGTAATGTAAGTTATATCTTTCAGTTATCATTATTAATACCTCTATTTGTAATATAAGTCATATCCTTTAGTATCACAAATAATGTCATTCTTTATATGTACCCTTCAATTATCACGACTAATGTTATTTAACAATGCATGTCAGACTAGTAACAAGTTTCACAAATTCACCATATACTTTGTCAAGATCTATTAGCTAAAATCTTCTTATTCATGATTTATAATTTCCTTAAATTTTCGAATTTTACTCAAAACATTAATTAACTTGAAATCTTGGGATTTAAATCTTTTGATGGGAAATTTCAGAAGAAAGTGAACTTTGGTTACGACATTGCTTGTCGATTTAGAACTTCGCTTTCGACATGGAGGATTTTCAGTATCTATTCATCTTTTATTGTAGTTAATATCAATTTGGGCCTTATACTAATTTGCAGGATGCAATTCACGTTGGACCTGTGTTTTTCAGTTGGAGCATTTTGGGCTTTTTCATCATTTAAAGAGTTTGGGCCTACAATTTTTTTTGAGAATTTTGAAGGTGATAAGCCAAATTGGGCCTCCTAATTTTGATGAGGATTGTCACTTCTTTGAAACCTCCACTTGCTTACCGTCTCAAGACCTTGGACAACGTACATACCACAAATGTGTTTGAAGTCATAGAGAGTTAATTAATTTCGCTTTCCCTGGAGATAAGCGCGTTGTCGACTCGATTATACTGCTGGAGATAAGATTCATTCAGATTCGAGGACAAATCTTTTCGAGGAGGGAAAGAATGATGAAGATGATATTGCATTTTATATTATATATTTTATATTTATATAGTTTTTAGGGTTCGCTTAAGTTTTAACTAATTGTTAACGGGACTGGTTTTTAGGGCTTACAAGCTAAATTAAAACCCTAGTTTATCTATTATAAATAGGAGTCTCAAGAATATTGTAAAAGAGCTTTTGACTATTATAAAAATGAGATTTCTCTCTCGTAAGGTTTAACATTTCCATTGTATCACGTCTTCCGTGTTGCATCAGTGTGTCTACTAAAATTCTAAAAATTCGTAGGCAAGTCGTATGCAATCTTCACTATTTAAGGATCAAATTATTTTTTGTTGGAAAACTCTGTAGCTATTTGAAAATTTTTGTAGGCAATTCTTTATTTTCTTATAGTGGAAGGAGTAGAAATTTGCGGATCCTGTGGTGGGTTGAATCGGGTCAAGCTGAATTTTCTTAAAAGTTCACGCAAAAGCAAATAGAAAAACTCGCTCCTAGTTTGTGTACTATAAAGGCAAGTATGTGTTGTTGTAAGGGCAATTATGTGTTACTACATGATGATGGTAAAAACATATATTTTTACTAATTTAATGGTGTAATTTTGTGTTTTGGGCCTTTACATAAGGCAGTTGGTCATAGGCCAAAAGGAGAAGCAGATAAAAAACAGACGGGGAAGAGAATGAAAATAAAGGGAATGTTGTTTTGTTCATACAATAACACACCTTCCTCTTTACAGTAACATATATGTGTATATAGTAACACAAATTGCAATACTTTGTAGACAAATATTGGAAAAAATAAGTATGTGTTATTTATACTCCTTACAGTAACACATACTTATACTTAGAGTAACACATATTTGCTCGTATAGTAACACAGACCTGGGAACGAGTTTTGTTGTTTTGCCTTTGCTTAAATTTTACAGAAAAATCTGTTTGACCCGGTTTGGCCTTCACATGATCCGTGAATTTTTCGCTCAGTGTTTATGTGATTCTCCTTCTGACCTGCAGGTCATATTTTACGGATCCTAGATCATTGAAATATGAATATTTGCCTAAATTCATGCTCAATAAGTGGATGTATTTTTATTTTTATTTTAAAGGTAAAATGTATATTAAGTAGTACAAGGGGCACTCTTTACTTACAAAGTTTCCATAGTACAAGAAAAAGATAATAGTGATGATGGAAAACATTTGATCAGACACTACAAGAAAATAAACATTTAATAACAACAATCTTGTCATTAAAGCTTCTCTAGCTAAAATCTATTAAAGGTCGTTTCCTAACATTAAAGAGTTTTAGCTAAAGAAGCTCTAATGACAAGATTGTTGTCATTAAAGGTCTACTGAGAACAAGGGTGCAGAACTCGGAAGTTGGTAGTTGGGCGTTTTCCGAGCGCCTAGGCACCGCCTAGGTTTTTTTTTTTTTAATTTTATTTATTTTTGTTAATTTCCTTAACTGCAAAATTATTATTTTTATAAATTTCCAGAACATTCAACGGACCAAACCTCAAAAGCCAAGAAACCACTCAACTCTCTCTCCCCCAAAAATTGGATCGGAACGAGAAAATCTCATTTTCGTTCAAGTATCAAATTCAAAATTCCCAAGTTTTCATCAATATCATTCAGATCTTTGAGGCAAATTCGGAAAACCCATAAGCAAATTTGGAAAACCCAGAAGCAAATACCCTTTCCCACATACCTTGGTGGGCGGAGGCGGACGTTGTGCAGCGGCGCGACGGATGTGCAGGCGGGCGGCGGATGCGGCGATGCAGGTGGGTGGCGAGAGTGGGCGGCGCGACGCCGCGAATTTATCAAGTAGGGTTTTTCAATTTTGTTTTCTTCTAATCTCAGTTATCTCCCTCCGAGTGTTGCAGAGATAAAATTTCTAATCTCTACTGGTGCAGTGGTGTTAAATAATACAAAAATCGATTAAAAAAAACTAAATTGGCCACACCGCCTAGCCGACTTGACCGCCTTGGCGGAGCCTAGGCCGCCTAGGCGGCGCCTAACTCCCCGGACAATTTTTTTGGCCGATTTAGGTGAAATCGGGGCGGCCGGCGACCGCCTAGCCCGAGTTCTGCAACATTGACTGAGAATAACAAAAAGATTAGGGGTAATGACTCTTCATCCATTTCCAGGATCAGATTTTCACAGCTTCAATAGTCGTCAAAACATTTGGCTTGACTTTGTTGAAAATATGATCATTTCTTACTTTTCAAATGCTCCACATAGCATTGCCATATAAACTTCCTAGTTTTTTGTGGTTTTGTAGAAGGCGAAATGATAAAAAAATTAAAAAATAAGGACGGACGTCATCAAAGGTTGTTCTAACCAAATCATAATCCAAAACCAAATGGAAGAAGAGAGTGTACATAAGCAAAATATGATCCACATTTCCACTACTAAAAAAAAGAAAGGTCAAAGCGGTTGATTGTGATTGATCAAAATTCCACACTAACTGAGATTGTTTCTTGTAGGTAGTCGGTTGTGGATTGTTCTTTATAAAAAAGATGAAACTTTGCACGGAACAACCTTTCACCAGATTGTTGAGAAGATTGGGTCGGACTCCATCTCAAGAACAAATCCATTTTGAATGGAGTGATAACAAGAATACTCCGTCCTTAGAGAGCTTCCAAACAAATGAATTAGATTGATTCTTCTTCACTTTACCTGCCAAATTCGGACCAAAGATTAAGAAAGTAAGAAAAATCAAGAGCCTTAAGAGTCTATCCAATTTATACAACCGCTCCAAAGACCTCTCACAATGGACACCCATTTCATGCACTCTATTATATTTTTGACTCAAAATAAAATACAATCTGCTATATGTATTCCTAAAAGATATTAAACCCCCATTCCAAGGATCCACAAGAAAATGATACAAGTTCTCTTTGCCTAATGAGAAAGATAAATCCTCACAAACAATTTATCCTCAGGTTCTCTCACAATAGATTTCAAATCTCTCCATAAAAAAAAGAACTTCGAGAAATAAGACACTCCACTCCCTATTATCCAAAGACCCGTGTCTACACTTAAATATATTCAAATAAAATCTTCGACTAGGGGTGAGCATTTTATGTCGGGTATCGGGTACCCGATCCGACCCGATCGAGTTTTACCCAATCAGATCGGGTATTTTTCAAAAAATTTGGGTATCGATAGATCTGAAATTATGAGATCGACCGGGTACCCAATTGTTTTGTATGTAATTATCATCTTTATGTTATTGGTATTTTTCAATGTTATCCACAAAAATCAAGTATTTCGGGTACTCGACACTTCGGGTACCCGAATTTTGAATCAGATTCGGGCACTAATTTTTTCTATCTGAATTTTTGGGTACCCGATTTTTTGGATTGGGTTCGGCTACTTTTTTTTCTATCCAAAATTTTCGGGTACCCAACTTTGGGTACCGGAACCTGAACTACCCGATCTGAACCCACCCCTATCTTCGACTACCAACCATCTCCTCAATCATTTAAGTAATAATGCTAAATTAAAAATTCTAACATCCTTTACCCCAAAACCCCCCATTAACTTTCCTACAACACATTTTATCCCACCTCACACAGGTTACATTAGAACAATTTTATTTTCATCTCCTTTCCCAAATTTATTTGCAACTGAACAGTTGAACAATGGCTAGGATAACATGCTCTGGGATTTTAAAAAACAATAAGAAGTATAGTGGCAAATCAAAGAGCACCAAATTGAGAAGAGTAATCCCGTTTCCCGGAAAAATGTTTCTCTTTTCCCACCCCAAATAAGAGTATGGAAACGAACTTGACTCACACCTGATGATACTGGTAAACATATAGACAACGAACTCTATGACAAGTTTACTTTGAGAAAAGAGAAGATCTCAAAAAATCTATGGACTCTTTTCATAGCTTTAACATTGTTGCTTTCCCAATGATAACAAGATCGTCCACGAATTGAAGGTGACTGACCTTAATTCTATCCCCACCGATTTTAATGTTTCGTATTTTTTCAACACGTAAAAATAGCCAACTGTAAGTGTATGGTGTCTAGTCCTATTGTGGTAAGTACGATTCGATCCCACTGGGAAGATTTAGTGTAAAAATAATTTTTGTTAACACGATTCTATCTAGACATGATTGATTTTTAGGAATGTTTAAAACTAAAAACTAATTCTAAATGTTACCTAAAATTGTCACTAAAAAAGTAAATTAAAAAAAAGTCAAATCCAAATCAACAACAAGCTAATGAAATGAAAATATAAAAAAAATAAAGAGAAAATTAGTTATAAAGAAATTGCAATATTTATAAATCCATTTATGGTTAAAGACTCATTTAAATGGTATTATGCATTTTCGTATAGGGTTGGTTACTATATAATGAATTATAACTATTTTTCAATTAATTTAATTAAAAGAAAACACTACAAAAACATGTATTCTACCTAACTAGTGCAATGCAACCCGTAAAAGCACTTACGATCATCTACTATCTTCCCAATAGTTAAATTTCGCTCGAGCTCATAATAAATTGAGTGGTGTGTTTAAAGATCTATTAATGGAATAAATATCTCATTTTTACCCAAATTAACATTAAATAAGTCATGCTATTTTGTACACTAACAACATGCTTTAAAGAAAATAAACACACGAATGGGAGTAGAAACATAAATACCAATTATACAAGAAATTAATCCATAAACTTCAATCCAAATATGCATTGCCAATAATAAGGAAAAGAGAAAACTAAGGTTGTGCTTGGATGTAATTCTAGTTTTTCCTTTTTCATTTTCATGGATTTTTTTTGAGTGAATAGTTATAAAAAATGAGGGTGTGATTGAATGTGAAAAAATGTGTAATGATTATAGTTGATGTGATATGTCTGTTGAAAACGAGGGTGTGATTGGATGTGAATTTTTTTTTTCTTTTAATTGTTTAAATGATGATATTGAATGAGTATGTGTTGTTACAATTATTTTTTAATTTTAATATGTTAAATTTTATTTTTTAATTGTATGCCCCTAATCTCTATCATAATATTCATTTTTTTTTTACATTTTTTAATTTATCTATTTTAATTTTAAAATTAGAATCTTCCACTTAATTAAATAAATCCCTTTTAATTTTTTTATATAATTCATGTATTGATAAAAGTAAAAATAAATTTTCACATTTTTATTAAGTTTAAATATATGTATTATTATAATATAATAATATAAGAGGCACACTTGCATGAGACGTTCTCACTGTGAGACAGTGTATAATTTAGGCATTGACGCTTTAACACTTTGGAAGGGATGTATGTGATTTGTACTAGGTTGTACTACGTCTCATGCATTAGACCGATTTCATATGAATTTTTATCATAATATAATAATATATAGAGTAACACTCATGTGAATAGGTATACCCATGAACTCTATTATTGTTATGCACAAAAAATATAATTATTATATATAAAAAATATCACTATTTAAAAAATAATTTTTATTTTTTTAGCAGTGATATTTTCTTGTGTATATATATGCTCAACAACTATTATTATTATGTAAAAAAACTATCACTATTAAAAATATTTTTTCTTTAGCAATAATAATTTTTATGTATAATATTTATGTAATTTTTGTGCATAGTAATAATAGTTTGTATGCGAATTTGGATTCACACAATTTTTTTTAGTAGTACTTAAATTAAAATAATTATCACGTCGATTTCATTGGAATTGGTTATTGTAAAATCAATATAAGCACAAGTGGTGCAATAACTTCCATTCTTTCTATGTATGAATTAGTTATTATTAAAATCAATATCAACTTAAAAAATATATGAAAACTTCCAAGCAACGTCATTAGACTAGGTGATTCTTTTTTTTAAAATTAATATTTAACATAAAACTGCAATGCCTACACAAGTCTTTTTTATTTGCATATTGATAAAAAATTATTTATTTTTATATTGTACACATTGAAAGATGCCCATATATTTAATTTACATGCTTTTCAATTTGCCATGCAAATTTTTATGTATCTAATGAATTCACAAAGAAAAACAAGATAAATAAATATTTTCAAATATGATTAATATAATAATATAAATGTAATATAGTGATAATGTATTGATCACACTAATACACATTTTTATATGAGAATATAATAATAATATATATAATAATTTTGTTCTTATATGTTTCTCAAAATTAAAAGAAATTTGATAATACATAACTTATTGAACATAAGTGTGATTTTATGTTCATAAATAATATGCTAGTGATGATAATAAGCATTGGCCTGATTTTATGTTCATAAATAATATGCTAGTGATGATAATAATCATTGGCCGAGTGTCAGGTCCACTGACCAGTGACCACTAATGTCAATCTCCTGAATCCTGAACAATATTTCAAATCAAAACACTGTTAGTCAAATTTTTTCAAATTATTTTTCTTTTTATTCACTGTACATTCTGATTAATAGTATTGAGATAATACTGTACACTTTGATGAATAGGGTTGAAAAATTGAATGAGATTTTTAAAAAAGCGAAAATTGGGAAAAAATTGAAAAAAAGATTCACAAGCAAGCACACCCTAAATTATTGTAGATGATGGATGAAAATTCAAGCTAAATTCACATCTTGAGCTCCCAAGTATCCAGAAATGAAAACCCTATTTAATTTTGTACAGGAAGAAGAAATGGTGGCTGTCCCAAAGCGTGTAGTATTGAATCTCTAAAACTAATCTCCTTTTCTTTTGTGGCTTTCGCATGAAAATCGCTGAAATTTATATATTAGAATTAACAACTTTTGTCTTCGGTCTTGAGGTGAAAAAGGAACTCTAAGCTCTCATTGGTTAAATAAATGTGCGGCTGACGCATTATGGTGTGGGGTCCGCAGCTTGAACAAATAGTAGCTCCCTTGTTCCCTTCCTTGTTTAATTGCTGAAATGGGTCTCCAAATGGGCCCCCTATATTTTTCTTCAATGGGCCGAATTTAAACAACAAATGATGATTGCTTTGGGCTTTAATAATGACTGCAAATTGCCTGAAACATGCTGAAATTTGTTATTTCCCTTAAAAGTGGCTGAAGGTGTGGTGGAAAGTTATTCCCTTAAAAAATTTGAATTTTTCGTGGAAAGCTATTCGTGAGATATTACCAACGAATGATAATTTATTAAAGTTTGGCTTGTTCGATGGTTTGGATTCGGGTGTGTGCTCTCTTTGCTCATTCTCGACTGGATCTTCCGACCATCTATTATTCACATGTTAGGTTGTGTTGTTGGTTTGGCAAGCCATCTCTATGTGGCTTGGCAAATAGGTACTATATTCGTCAAGTGCTAGGGAGCACTTTGTTGCGTTCGTATGCTCTGAGAAGAACGCCGTGATGAGAAAAGTTGCAAGCTTGGTGTGGCAAGGTACAATTTGGAAAATCTAAAGTGTCCGGAATAGGCTGATTTTCAAAGATAGGTGTAACGCCCGAAATTCAGAAAGTCAACCTCCAAGGTCTCGACGTCCTAAACCCAAGTCATATCTTAGTGAACCATAAAACCGAGCCACAAAATTTCTTTTAAAATAAAAGTAAAAAACAAACTTAAATATAATAAGTTGCAGCGGAAGATCTTACATATTATTCATTTATAGAAAGATAAATCGTGTTTGTTACTTAACAAAATATCGTTATCCCATTTCTGACAAAAACCTCTTGACAAGTCTCAGACACAATTCTCGAGGCATCATAGTGATAGAGTTTCAACAGAAATACAAATTAACATATTGTCTTAATTAGAAAGGGGTTCTTTTTTTTTAATAAGACGGGTGTGGGAAGCGGATTGTCTACTACAGCTTCCGTGCCTCAACATCATAACCTAAAAATAATTAATAAGGGGGCGTGAGATAAAAATCTCATTGGGCAACTTGTATGCTGCTATACAGGTTGTCAGGAGATCCGAATAATAAGGCTTTTACTCTTTTTGCCCTTCATTTGATTTCGTTCTTATTCATAAATATCATTTAAAACATTTGTCTGTCATAAAACTTCGAGATATTGAATTCATTAAAGCATTTCATTTATTTGATGTCCCGAAGGATCACCATTTTTAGGATAAGACCCTTCATATAGATTCAAATCATAAAATATCTCATTTCACATACACGTGATGGGACGGATAACCTCCTATCGCGTCTGATCCATAAAACATTCAAACAAGTGGGGCGGCACTGGTAGCATATACCACGTCCAACCCCCGTTTAGCTTCCTTATATCCCCTCGTTCTCCTTATTTACTTCCTTATATCGCCTCATTTGCTTTCTTATATCCCCTCACCTGCTTCCTTATATCCCCTAATTCATAAAACACAATCACGTGCATAACTCACATTTATAAGAAAAAAACACATATTCGTATTTGTGCATTGGCATATTTGAAATTGCATTCATGAGGTCATTTGTATCTTTCGTTAATACTTATTACGTTTGTTTCAGCAAACTGACAACAATCCATATAACCTTAACTAACTATACAGATAGTGTCACCCACCTGAAAACTTTTGAGATAAAGCTTAACTTCTTGAAAACCTTTGACTTTTTGGTGACCTCCGAGTTTTCGAATCGAGCAACTCTTAACTAGCACAGTCCATTAGTTTAGTCTTGTTCATTCTTTTAGTTTATTAATCAATTCCCTAACATACTTAAGGCTTTTCGATAAAAGAAGTACTTGATTTGCTAAAACAACCTTATGGAGTTTAGTTCGAGCTTTATGGGGCGTCGAGACTCATTTCTTTGGTTGACCAAGTCATTCTATTGTACTATGGGTCCATAAACGGGGTTTCGGGTCTGTTCTACACCAAGGATACAAATAAAACACTTAATCGCATATTCACAAGACAAAGTATAAATTATTGAACAACCTAAAGCATGCTCGTTTCTAAGAGTTTAATCATTCATTACTTCTAACACTAACCATTCGATAAAACAACACGTTCATGCATAATTAGAACAATATACGTAGACTTCCTAGAAAATTATAATTAGATTGTGTACCTCTTAAGTTTTAATGGTTCTGTGTTTGTAAACTGTTTGGATATTAGAGTACTCCTTATACTCGAGTTAATATATTTCATCTTTGCCTCTAAAAAAAAACATGTTGAAATTATTTTCTTCTTCTCCCGTTTTCCTCTCTTCTCAATTTCTCTTTCGTTTGGCTTCACTAAAAATTAAGTACGTGTTTTCTATCAAAAAATTCTCAATTTTCCTACAAAAATTAAAAAAACACTATTTTTCTCCAAATCAAGCAGAGGCGGATGAAGCTACACCAGTGGGTATGCAAATGCATACCCTTTCTTTTGTCAAATTTTCTTATATATTTTATTTATATATAATAATATTAGTATTTAACTACATATATTTTGACCTATCATGAACAATCGTTTTATAAATGTGAATGATAGTAAAAGAAAAGGTGGAACAGTAAAAACTGTGAGGGATGGAATAGTGGATGACCCACCAATTACCTGCACTATAAAGAGAGTGGGTCTCATGTGCATCCAGGTGTATCGTGCACTCATAGTGCATTTTAGAACCATACAACTTGTAATACTGAAAGATGCAACTCGTTTATGTTGGGGAATTAATTGCCCGGATCTATTCGGGATGAATATTTAAATACAAATTTAATTCTAACAATTATTACTAGCATGAATTAATCCTATATTAATTCAAATAATAATTCAACAATAAATCATGCATATAAACAAGCCAAATAAATCCTACGCTTGTGGAATTGCTAGGAGTTTACATGAACTAACCTCTTGGAGTGACAACTATTGAGAAGATGGATATCCCGTTCACACGAACAAACCTAAAGAGCCTTCTCAAGTATTCCCTCGTCCTTGTTCAACAATCTGGTGTAAGGATGCTCGCGAACAATTAACAAAAGAAAAAATAAAATTATGTTGCATCACCTTTGTGGATTTCTAATTTTTCCAACACATGGAATTGCTTTGGGGATGAAAAATTCATCCCCTATTTATACTAAGGGGTGGTGGTCAAATTTTTGGTGAGGAATAAGATGGGAATTTTTTTTCTTGATCTCCAAGAAATCTTGAATATATCTCATATATTCTTTTCTCCATAATTAAAATATTCCACAAAAAATCCCACCTCCTTACTTTATGGAATTTTTGAAAAATAAGGACCAAGGAATCCAAGATTTGGATCTTCTTGAATTTATGGGATATTCTTGTATTCCAAGAATACATATCTTCTGTTGGTTCCGGTACAAATGAGTCTTACACGTGTATGGGGTGGAATACACGTGTTCAGTGATTTTTAAAACTTTTCTTTGCTGAGATCAGAAGGGTCAGGATGTCCTGAGAAGTTTGCCCTGAGAAGCACAAATTGCCCTGAGTCAAAGTCTACTGAGACAGTGATCCTGAGCAGCTTTCAGAAGCTTCAGATTAGCCTAACTGATCCTGAGTTTTATTAGAGATCCTGAGAAGCTTGGATCAGATAATTATCTTACTGAATACTCAGTAGAGTTGGTTCAGTTTGGTAACTATCTGTTCTAGCTAATCAAGAGTGCGGAATGTGTTGGCCCTAAGTTTATACTCGTTTTATCTTGTTGAAAATCTCTTCCTTAGTAAAACAGTGGTTAAGGCTGTGATCAAGTTCTATGCAAGTTCAGTGGATTGTTTCCAACTGAATATCAGTAAAATATGCTTTCAGTGAAAATATGCAACAGATAGAATGCAAAACAAAAAGCAAACAACACAGCAACTTATAGTGGTTCAGAGGCAAAGCTCCTACGTCCACTCTCTCTGATCTTTAGAGAAATTCCTTAACTTACTATCACTTAAAGCTTTCAGGCTGAACACAACAGCTTACTAACTTTTCTACTTTGAGTTTTCTGGCTGACTATTGTAGCTTACTAACTCAATACAGACAAGCTTTCTGACTGTCTAAAACAGCTTACTCACTTCTTCTCTAGAGCTTTCTGGCTGAACTCAACTGCAACTTACTAACTCTTTACAACTCTTTCTCACCAACAATCACACACAATACTCAAACTACCTATCAAAAAGGGTTTGGTTTGGGTTGGTTTCCAACTAGGGTGAGATATCCTTTGACAATAAGAACAAATTCAAAGGCTAGGATATCTCTACTAAGCTTTGGATATATATCAAATCTGGGCTTAGTGAAATGAGCTCTCTTCAATGTGAAACACTTGGGAAATCTTAGGTTTTTCGAGTGCTTCAATTTGCAAGAATACGAATGAGCTCTTGAGTTACTTTGATTTCCCGTAACCTTTCAATGTTGAAGGTCACTGGTATTTATAGGCAACTTCTCTAAGGTCACTCTTTGAAAAACTATCTGTTGGAAGAGATAACATCAAGAGTTTCCTCTTCTGGTTATTGATGAATGACTATTTTTAAGGTTTGAATACACCCTTGAATGTTTTAGGAAATATGCAGCCATGTAGCCAATCACCAATTTCTGTGAACTGGAAGATATCAGACCTGACCTTTCCCAGTGAGATGTCGCTTTTAGTGTCAGTAAAGTACGTTGTTGTTACCTCCTCATTGGTCGAAGTCTTCCTTTGAGCAGAGACAAACAAACGACTTTATTTAGGTTGACCTTTCTGAGCTGATATGTTCCTTAATGTCCACAAATGTCTAACATTCAGTTTGTTTGTACTAGGAATGAACATAACACTATTTCATTACGATAGTGGTTCAGGGTCCTTTTTGTTCAGTACACAAACAGTCTTCAGGATCTTCGGGTCTTCAGGATATTCCTGAGCTACTCAGCATTTTCTGAGTCTTCAGGGACTTCTGTCTTCAGAGTCTTCAGGATTCTTCTGAGTCTTCTGAGTCTTCAGGGTCTTCTGAGTCTTCAGGACACTAACAATTCCCTGATCTATATCTGCTGACTATACATGATGCAGATAATCCTGATTCCTAAATACAATTGAAACCTGATCCTGATTCTATACTATCAAGATATCCTGAACATGTCATACTCAGGGGTTTTGGGATCTAATCAAAATCTTTATTAAATTCATCTCCCAACAATTTCCCCCTTTTTGATGATGCCAAAACCATCTTGTTACATAAGAAGACCTAACCTATCACTCAGGTTTCAGTCAACTATTACATTCAAATGGCATATTAGAAAAGTACAGACATGTAAAAAGATAATGAGATATTATCTTTGTAAGAACACAAAAGATAAACTTTTCATTGATGAAGGATAAGAGTTACATTTTACAATGAAAATCAAAAGAAATTAAACAGAAGTACATAGTCTTCAGTCTTCAGTCTTCTTCGATCTCATCCTCTGATACTTCCAAGTTGAACATCCCATAGTACCTCTTCTTCAGTTCATCTCTTTCCTTGATAATCTCTGGATTGTTTCCTGTCAGGCCTAGCTGGAGAGCATACTGAGCAATTTCTTGAGAGATGACAACCTCATTTATATATCCATTCTCAAATCTTGGAGTTGGGTACATGTATGGCCCTGGAGAAACAATCTGAGTATTGTTCTCATCTGCCAAGTTGATCCATTTTTGCAAGTACTCCGAGTAGAATGTCAGCAAATATTCAATGAAGGCTTCATTCTTGTTTGAGCTGCTCCCTCTCCATTCTCTCAGAATTTCGTAGTAGAACCAGAAGGTTCTCTTTATCTCTTTCCACACACCATTCATCTGGATAGGCATCCACTTATCAATGTGCGACCATTTTTGAGTTTTCTCAGTGCCTCTCCTTTTGCCAATGAATTTCCTGAACACACCCCTTCTTTTCTGCTCTTCTTCCTTTTTCTTTTTAATCAGTGGAGCGCTAGATACTGAAGCAACAATATTTTTCTCCTTTTCAATTTGTAGGGCTCTCAGAGTCTTCTTAGTATCAAAGGTCTCTGGTTGTGTATCAGGTTCAGCTTCCTCAGGTTCTTCCTCAGATTCATCAAATTCAACTACAAGCTTCCTTTGAACAGGCTTTGTTACCTTTGCTCTCTTCTTCTTCTCTTGCTCAACAAAGGCAACTGCTTTCCTCTTTTCTGGTCTGGCTTGTTCTTCCCCTGCCTTGCTCGTTTCAACCTTTTTCCTGTCAAGCATCTTCTGCTCCAACACTTGTTGAGTTGTTTTCTCTGAAATTTGAGTGAGACCAGGGCTTTCAACTTCTTTTTCTTTGAACTTTAACTTCTCTGTGGCCTCAACCTCTTTTAGAGCTTCCAAGATCTTCTTTGCTTCAGCTTCTTCTCTGGCTTTCTTCTCCAAGGTTTGTGCCAACAACTCATCTAATTTGCCCTTAGCAACTGACCTTTCCCCCTTTTTGGCACCATACCTTGGGAGAAGTTGGGACAGTGCAGTATCCATATAGTATTGTTCTTTGCCCAAGCTCCGCACCTCCCCAGCCAACTGATCATGCTCATCTTTCATGCATCATCTCTGTTATCTTGGACATGAGCAGAGTGCTCATTTCCTCAACAACTGTCTTGATCAAGTGTTCATTCTTCTCAACCAGCTTGGCCTCAAGATATGCAGTTCTGGCCTGGTACTTCTGCTCCATATTGGCATTAAGTTCTGTCTTGACTCCATCAATCTTCTCATCAAGTACAGTCATCTTATCTATAAGTGTTGTCTGAATTTGCAGCATATCAGATGATGAACTTAGACTCTCCAACTTTTGAGATTGACTTGCCAATGTTGCCTCCATCTGAGTCATCTTTCCTAAGACTGGCTCTATTTTCTTCAGCTCATCCAGGATTGGAGTTAAGTCAATCACTGGAGTTTCTATCTGAGTTGGGTGCTCCAAACGAGCCTCAATCTGCATATCATAAACATCAGATTTAAAGCTAGGTACTTTAGTAACTTCGGCATAATTTATAATAGTGCCAAAAGGTACCTGAAGAGCGCTAACTTTAGTCTGAGGTTGTCTGACATCAGTCTGTTCAGGTTGAGTTTCTTTCTCCATTTCACTCTCAGCTTGTTTTTCTTGTTTAGCTTCTTTTCCTTCTCCTTCTCCTCCCTGATCCCCTTCTTCTTCCTGATTATGAGAACTTGATTCACCAGCCTCACCATTCTTCTTCTTAGCCACCTTTCTCTTCACTATCTCATCAAAGTCAGCAACTTTCATCCTGAGCTTGGTTTTCCTGAAACTGGAGAACTCTGTCAAAGCAGCAGTCTCAGCACTCCACCACTCCTCTCCTCTGAAGGAGGCAATATTTTACATCTCAGGGAGTGTCTGGTTCAGGATGTAGACCGTTGTCCCGAGCCTGAAGAAAATATCCTGAAGGTCAGGATAAGCATTCAGCTCCGGGTATCTGTCCAGGATGAACCGTTCCCCCTTGCTTCGCCATTCTGCTTCTTCTGCTTCGCCTTTCTTTAATTCAGGACTCTCTAGAACATCAGGCTCTGATTGGATGATTTTTAGTGTGGAAGGATTAAGAAAGGGTTCTTTCAGGAGAGTATCCAAACTCAGTAGATCCTGAGATTCTGTCTGCTCCTGAGGTCCCTTGAAAATCTCCTGAGATATTTTATCAGTGCTCAGGGAAGTTTCAAGTACCTCTGAGAATACATTTTCTTCAGTGTCCTTCTCCTGAACGTTCTTCACCACTTGAGCAAGCACTTGGAGTGAGGATTTCATTCCTTGTTGAGCCTCAGTATGAATTTCTTCATCTTCACTGGCTTCTTTCTCTGCAATTGTCTGGAGTCTTTTTCTCTTCTGTGGTGCTAACGCCTTTTGCTTCAGTTTGTCTCCAGTCTCCCTCTTTACTCTTAGAAGATCAAGAGATATCTTCGTCCTTTCCCCCTGTCCTGAAGCCTCAGGATGTTTTACTGATGCTGTCCTGACCGACTTCTGGAAAACCTTAGTAATTACCACATCATCCTGATCAGTACTCGAATCATCATGATCTTCAGATTCCTCCTGAATCATAGAACCTTGGCTTCCTGATGGAGCAACCTTCCTTTTCTGGGACTTGGGTTTTCGGAACATGATCCGAGTCCTAGAAAATTCTACTCCCGTCATCAGGAACATGTTTTCCCTGGGCAAGGTCTCGATCAAAAAGTTGATCTTTGTCCCAAACAAGACCTTCCCATTGTTGGTGAATGCACCTTTTGCATACTTCAATTTCTGGTTTTGGTAAAGAATGCAGTCCACCAAGAATTTCAACCAGTTGAAGTCCATAGAGGGTGAGTCCTCTATTGCAGCCATGAGCCTCAACTTATTCCTGCTCACCTGCTCCAGACTTCCAGAGGTGCTCATCAAGAACTTGGCCACAATGTCAATTAAGACTCTGTATTTTGGCTTTAAACACCGTTTATGTAGAGCCCCTTTCAACTCCACCTTCATTTCTGCAAAACGGTCCAGGATTTCCTGTTCTCTTCTAGATATATACAATGCTGGATCTTCTCCTTTATCGCTTAATTCAAACTCGGAATTGATATCATCTAAAGACAGTATTACCTGCTTGGAGCAAACTACCTCTGCTTTTGATTCGCATAAGTTCCAAAACTTAGCTGCGAAACCAGTCCACCCCGTCCTCCTTCTCGAAGGTTAACAACAAATTGCAACACTTCTTGGACTAGTTCAGATTCTGGCATATTGCTCACCAGTTGTGTCAATCGAGCCATCCGCAATATGTTTAGAGCTTCTTCTTCCACCTGGGTAGCCTTATTGTCGATCAGTGCCACCACATGTTCAAAATAAGGTTTTTCGGTTTCGGCAAGATCCTTAATCATTGCATAACTTGGGAACTCCATTATAAGAGTTTTCTGGGTAATGTATATGAAGATTTTGAAGGTTTGAAGGTTTTAAGGATTTGAGAATTCGGATCGTTTAAATGTGAGAAATAAACGAATGAGGGTTAACAGTTGGTTTATATATGATATGTGAAATAAAGATCAAGGGTTGTGATTAAATCTCGTAAATATGATGAATGGTTGAGATTTAATCTGAGATTTAAAGAAAATCACGAGAAAAAAGGTTATTTTGGCTAATTTTCTGGACAATAGGCAAGTAGCAGTTTATAGGTTGACAAATGGATGTTTCTCGGAAATCGAGGTGACTGTTCGTCTTTTTCAGTCAATGGTACTTCAAACATTTCCGCTTTAAAAGTTCAGGCCTTTTGTCATTTATTTCAAATGATTACTGAGTAATCCCTTGTGTAATAAATGCTACTGAATTTAATGCATGTGTCAGTATTATTTCAGGATTATTTCGAATGCATAATCCTTACTGAATACTGACCTTGACAAAATTTCGTCCTGAGTCTCAGTTTCCATCCTGAGAAAATTTTGTCCTGAGTTATTCCTCCTGAATAACTACATGCCCCTGAAGGACTTCTCCCTTCAGTGAAGTTCATTCACCTGGATCCAACATGCCTAATTCAACTGATAGTTCCTGAAATCTTGATTCAGCCAATGGTTTAGTCAAGATATCAGCTCTTTGTTTATCAGTATGAATTTTCTCCATCCTTATATCCTCTTTTCAACATGATCTCTGATGAAGTGATGTCTGATATCAACATGCTTACATCTGGTGTGAAATACAGGATTTTGTGTAATAGCAATTGCACTATTATTGTCACAAAATATGGGTACTTCATTGGCTATAATCTTATAATCTCTCAATTGTTGTTTGAGCCAAAGAATCTGTGCACAACAACTTCCTGCAGCCATGTATTCAGCTTCAGTAGTACTGGTTGCTACTGAGGTCAGTTTCTTTGAAAACCATGATATCAGTTTACTTCCAAGAAATTGACAAGTTCCTGTAGTAGACTTCCTGTCAATTCTACAACCTCCATAATCAGCATCCGAATAACCAGTTAATTCAAGGTTATCATCAGCTGGATACCATAATCCTCTATTCACAGTGCCTTTAAGATACTTCAAAATCTTTTTGCAGCCTCCATGTGACTAGCCTTAGGATTAGCTTGGTACCTTGCACATATCCCAACAGCAAAGGTAATATCAGGCCTACTTGCTGTGAGATATAGCAATGATCCAATGATCCCTCTATAATCAGTGTGATTTACTGATTTGCCTTCAGGATCAGGATCCATCTTGTAGTTAGTATTCATAGGAATTCTAACTGCATTGCAATTCTGTACACCATACTTAGCAATTAGATCTCTGGTGTATTTTACCTGATTAATGAATATTCCTTCCTTTGTTTGTTTCATCTGAAGTCCAAGAAAGAAATTCATCTCCCCCATCATAGACATCTCAAACTTTTCTTTCATCAGGGTAGAAAACTTCTCACACATCTGATGGTTTGGAGAACCAAATATGATGTCATCCACATAAATCTGAACTAGTAAGATATCCTTCCCATCTCCTATCCTGAACAAAGTTCTATCAACAGTTCCTTTGATAAAACCATGGTCAGTAAGAAACTGAGAAAGGGTATCATACCATGCTCGGAGTGCTTGCTTAAGACCATACAAGACTTTCCTGAGCCTGTAAACTTGGTCATTCTGTCTGAAACCAGGAGGTTATTCCACATAAACCTCTTCCTTAAGCACACCATTCAGAAATGCACTTTTCACATCCATCTGATAGACTGTGAATTTCATGTGGGCAGCATATGCAAGAAATAATCTGATGGCTTCTAATCTTGCAACAGGTGCAAAGGTTTCATCATAATCCAAGCCTTCTTCTTGGGAATAACCTTGTGCAACTAGCCTTGCCTTGTTTCTCACAATGTTGTTGTTTTCATCTCTCTTATTCTTGAACACCCACTTAGTTCCAATCACATTGTGCCTCTTAGGTCTATCCACTAGCTCCCAAACTTCATTCCTTGAGAACTGATTCAGCTCTTCTTGCATAGCAGTAATCCAAAATGAATCTTGTAGAGCTTCTTCAATTTCAGTAGGTTCTTTTTCAGATAGGAAGCAACAGATTAGAGCACTTTCACCATGGAACCTTCTAGTTTTAACACCTTCTGATAGATCACCTACAATCTAGCTTGTAGGATGACTATCTAACCATCTTCTCCTTGAAGTTCCCCCTTCAGTAGTATCCTCAACATCAGAAATGTTAGGTTCAGGTAATTCATCAAACTCAGGGAACAACAGAAAAGAAGAGAGTGAATCATCTTCCTCAGGGGAAATTCCATTCAGAACATTGTCAGAGACATTTGTTCCCCCTTGGTTGATAGATTCAGAGTTTGCCTCAGTTGTGACCACATCTTTATCGGCATTACATACCTGAGTCTGAACTGCTGTATGTTCAGATTGGTCAGCTTCAGTGTGTTGGCTTTCCTTCAGTGGAGAACTATTGTCCTGAGTCTCACCATCCAGAGTATTTCCATCCTGAGCTTCTTTATCTGAGTCAGATTCACTCCATTCATAGAAAGTGATTGACTTCTTCTTCTCAGGCTCAAAGGATGCTTTATCTTTCTTCTTCAGGCTAAGTCTGGTGATTCTCTTGGTCAGATCTCCTGAGTCATGTTCCTGTTTCTTTTGAACACAAGTAGATTCATCAAAAACAACATGAGGTGTTTCTTCCACAATAAGAGTCCTACAGTTGTAAACTCTGAAGGCTTTACTGACTTTAGAATATCCTAAGAATATTCCTTCATCAGCTTTGCTGTCAAAAGTTTTCAACTGATCTTTACCATTATTGTGTATGAAACACTTGCAACCAAACGCACGAAAAAAAGAAACAAGAGGCTTCCTTTCATTCCACAGCTCATAAGGTGTCTTGCCTTGATTCTTGGTCAGCATGGATCTGTTCTGAGAGTAGCATGCAGTGTTGACAGCTTCAGCCCAAAACCTCTTAGGTATATCAGCTTCAACAATCATTGTTCTTGCAGCTTCTTTCAGAGTCCTATTTCTTCTTTCAGCAACACCATTTTGTTGTGGGGTCCTTGCAGCTGATGTTTCATGAGCTATTCCATTTACTGCACAATAATCAGATATAATATGGTTGATAAATTCAGTGCCTTTAGCTGATCTGATTTTGACCACACTCAGGTTCTTTTCAGTACTGAGCCTTTTCAGTACTTCTGGCAGTTTTGTCTGAGTCTCTTTCTTACTGAGTAAGAATATGACTCATGTGTATCTAGAGTAGTCATCAACTACCACAAGTGTATATTTCCTGCCATTAGTGCTCACAGGTGTTACTGGACCAAAGAGATCCATATGTAACAGTTGTAGAATTCTGTCAGTAGAAACTTCTACTTTACTTTTGAATGATGCTCTGATTTGTTTTCCTTTTTGGCAAGCATCACATATATGATCCTTACTGAACACTTCATTGGGTAACCCCCTCACAAGTGCCAATCTTGCAAGTTTGTTCAGGGTTTTGAAGTTTAAGTGATCCAGTCTTTTGTGCCACAACCAACTGGTATCAGTAGAACTTTTTGCAACCAAACATGTATCTTTAGGAGTTAGCCTCCAATCAGCAAGACATACATTCCCTTTTCTAGTACCAGTCAGTAATATTTGTTGTGAAGCATTGTCTTTCACATAACATAAGTTCTTTGAGAACTCAACACTGAATCCTTTGTCACAGAATTGACTGATAGAAAGCAGGTTATGCTTTAAACCAGACACTTATGAAACACCATGGATATGAAAAGATTCAACTTCAAGAGTTCCATATCCTTCAGTCTGTCCTTTGGAGTTATCTCTAAATGTAATCTGAGGGCCTTTTTGCTCAACATAGTCAGTGAGTAATTGTTTATATCCTGTCATATGTCATGAACATCCACTGTCTAGATACCATGCAGCAGGAGCCAATTCATTTCCACTCATCAGGGCTATGTTGTCTTCATTCAGCTCAGTGCCCTTTTCCTTCACCTGAAAAACAGATCAGGTATAGGTACCCATTTGGTGTAGGGTCCTACCAGGTTAGCTGTACCTTTTGGAACCCAAATCAGCCTGATAACTCTAATTACTTTAGAGTGGCTGATTTGTCTCCCATAAACATCTACATACACATTCACCACCCTAGGTGCCTTGGCAGTACCCTGTGTATGAGTGCCAGCCTTAGCATGAACATGAGCCTTAGAGTTCTTCTTGGATTCAGGCCTCTTGTTCCAATGCTTTGGCATTGGTGCAGCTGGTCTCTGTCTCTGCTGACTAGGGTTCAGGAAACTGTTGGGAAATATGTAACTTAGTTTTGATGGAAGTTCCAAAACAGGTTGTAATAGGACCAGTCAGACCTATTAGCTGACTGATGACTTAGAATCAGATTAAGATGACCAGCTGAAATGTATAGATAGCTGAAGTAAAAGATAGGTCACATATTGAGGGGGAACTCAATATGTATAGGTCAGGTCAAAGCATCAGATGACCCAGATAAGGTCAGATGATCAGAAGACTAAGCTCAAATCAGAAGACAAGAAATCAGAAGATCAGGTGAAGACAAGAAGACATCAAGACTCGGATGAACTCGAAGACTCGGATAAACATCAAGACTCGGATAAACTCAAGACTTCGAGAATAAAACGAAGACTTCGATGATTTGAATACACTGAGGCTCAGAGACACCTGAAGATCAAAAGACCTGAAGACCTACATTCAACAGAGTCTGCATATTGAAGCTAAGATAATATGCATCTCAAGACTCAACAAGGTAGATCGATGGATTATCCGATCAAGTCACCACACCGTGACAATAAAAAGATACACCGAGATAAGACTTTAATCTTATAAAAAAGAATATCAATCGTCTAACGGACAAAATTCAGAATGCCGCCCTCACGGCCAAGGAGAAAGCAACACGTGCACAAAAAGAGCTGACATTGCGGGATACGATGCTGCGAACAAAAACGGCGCTAATGATGCCTACGGCCACACCGATAATCGGAGCACGTCACAATCATATCCTACAACCTACCTAATATAGCCCGAAATTCAAATTGCTCTCCAATGGCTCTTTGATTTCGAGGTCTATAAAATGGGATCGATCTTCATTTTGAAGAAAAAGGACCAACAGTGATTAACAAGCACCAACAGAGATAAAAGCAAGAACAAACACGGAGACACCGCAAAAGAAGCTAAAGCTACAGCAAAATCTCCGTTCAAAGAACACTACATTTGAAGATTATTCTTAGAGTGTTCATCCCATTAGTTCTTAGTAAGAAATCCTATCCACTAGCATTTTGGCTACCTAAAGCATTATGATAGATTTCCAGTTGGAACCCTCAATCATTCTTTACCCAAACGCAAGTTAGGTTAAGTCTGTAGAGTGCGAACTCATTAAACATCTCGACTATCCTTTTTAAGGATATAAGTCCCGTAGGTTAAGCTTGAGTGGGAACTCGGTAAACATCTCGGCCATCCTGAAAAGGATATAAGTCCCGCAGGTTAAGTTTGCAAGAGTGAGAACTCGGTAAACATCTCGGCCATCCTGAAAAGGATATAAGTCTCGCAGGTTAAAGTAGGTTAAAGTTCCCCTGTGTTAAGGGAAGAGTGGACGTAGGATGAGTTTCGTCTGAACCACTATAAAAAGTCTTGTGTGCATTTACTTGCTTTCTTATTGCTTTTTACACAAGTTACAATAACCGAGTTTTAAAAAACATACATATTCTAAGTGTTGGTCCCAAAAAGAAACGAGTCTTACGTGTATGGGGGAATACTGCGTGTTAGGTGTTTTTAAAACTTTTTTCTTCGAGGTCGGCATGGGTAGGAGTTGTCCGATGATTTGGTTACGAGAAGCACAAATCGCTCCGAGTCAAAGTCTATCCGAGACGGTGATCTGATTTTTGCTTTCCGGATACCTCAGATAATCCCAACCGAGTCCGAGTTTTGAGAGATCTCGAGTTGCTTGGATCGGATAACTAACTTTGAACTCCGGAAAGAGTAAGTTCGGTTTGGTAACTATCTCGTTCTAGCTACTCGGATGTCTTGGAATGGTTGGCCCTTAGTTTATACTCGTTTTAAGCTTTTCTTTGAAAACCTTCCTTTAATGGAATAGTGATTAATTTTGTGATTCAATTTATATGCAACTTTAAGTGGATTGATTCCAACTGAAATATCGGTGAAAATATGCTTTCAAGACAAAGTAATGCAACAGATAAGACAAGCAAAATAGAAAGCAAAGAACACAAAGAAATTATAGTGGTTCGGAGACTCAAGCTCCTACGTCCACTCTCCCGATCTTTTGGAGAAATTCACTAATCACTTCCTAAGGCTTTTCGACTACCTCGTAGTTTACTAACCTTTCTAATTTTGAGCTTTTCGACTACCTCTCGTAGTTTACTAACTCAAAACTCACACAAGCTTTCGTCTATCCAAGATAGATTACTCACTTCTTCTCTAGAGCTTTTCGACTACCTCAATGTAGTTTTTACTTTAACTCTTCTCACCAACAATCACACTCAAACTACCTTTACAAAGGGTTTGGGGTTTCTTGGTTGGTTTCAACTAGGATGAGATAATAAGTTGCAAAGGCTAGGATATTCGACTAAGCTTTGAATATATTTTATCAAAATTAGTGGAATGAGCTCCGATTTAAACCTTTCAAATTCTTGTAGTGCTTCAAGGTAATAATAAGTTTGAGCTCTTGAGTTCTTTTACAAATAGTAACCTTTCAATGTAGAAGGTCACAAGTATTTATAGGCATACACCAAGGTCACTCTTGAAAAACTATCAGTTGGAGAGATAGCTTCGTGAGTTTCCTCTTATGGTGTGTGAGAAATGGCTATATTTAGGGTTTGACACTCCCTAACACGTTTTTAGGCAATAGCCTTTCATGTAGTGGTCTTCACTTTTCTGATCTGGAACTTAGTACTTCGACATCTTTTGGTGACTGTCTTTGTCATTTGTCGATGTCGATATGAGTGCGATCTTTGTCTTCCTCTTTTTGACTTTTGTCTCCAGTTTAAAGGTAGACAACTCAACGGCTCTTTTGGTTACAATCTCTTAGTTGATATAACCTTAACAACACTTTCTCTTAGTTCCTTTTGTATGCATTTGAATGTCTTGGTCAATATCTATTTTTCTAAGGAATCGCGATCTTCTCAGTATTGAATCCTTCGGATAGATATTTTTCGATTGCCTCGGAACATTCGGGTTTATCTTCGAGCATTGATGCATTCTTGAGTCTTGATAATTCTTGCCTTCTTCTTATTGTTGATCTTGGTTCTTGGTCTTGGTCTTACGTGTCTTGAGTCTTACGAGTCTTGAGGTCTTAGAGTCTTGATGTCTTACGAGTCTTCCACGGATATCTTGGTGATATCTTGAGATCTTCATGTTGAGTCTTCGGTTCTTTAGTTTTATCTTTGAGTCTTGATATCTCGATTTCTGCTTGAGTCTTGATATCTCGAGTTTCACATTTGAGTCTTGATATCTCGATTTCATCCGAAGTCTTGAAACTTGGTTTCATCTATGAAACTTTGGTTTCTTCAGAAACTTACTGAGTTCTTCAGAATCTTCAGATCCTAACCTGATCTATATCTGCTGACTATACATTTTGCAAATATCATCCTGAATACTCTAAAATTGAATCCTGACTCAACTATCAAGATTATTCTGAACATGTCATACTCAGGGGTTTTGGGATCTAATCAAAATCATATCTTTATTAAATTCATCTCCCAACAATTTCCCCCTTTTTGATGATGCCAAAACCTATCTTGTTACAAACATACTTAACCTATACTCAGGTTTCAGTTTATCCTATTACAAGATTGGTTTTATTTTCAACAATTTCCCCCATAAATAATGAGTCTCCCAACAATTAATCTCCCAACAATTTCTTCAGTAAAGAATCTCTCAAAGGATTCATCACCAAATACTTAATTTCCCAACAATTAATTCAGAGACAATCAATCAGGCATATCAAAATTAAAAGACATGTAAATAAGATAATGAGATATTATCTTTTGAGCATAAATGATAAGTTTTCATTGATGATAGGTAGACTGTTACAAGTTACAATGAATCTTATCTGAACAAAATCAAAAAGACAAAAAAAAAATAAAAGATTACAAGAATCTTCTGAGTCTTCATCTTCTGAGTCTTCATTTGCTCTTCAGTTCAGCTCTTCAGTTCGGCTCTCCAGTTCGGCTCTTCAGTTCTGCTCTTCCACCTCATCAGCAGGGACTTCAAGATTGAACATTCCGTAATATCTTCTTTTCAGCGCATCTCTCTCTTTGATGATATCAGGATTATTCCCTGTCAGACCTAATTGAGTGGCGTACTGAGATATTTCTTGAGCAATGGCTTTCTCATTCACACACACCCATTCTCCAGCCTGGGAGGAGGGTACACGTATGGACCAGGGGCGGTTATCTGCACCTTTCCTTCATCCGCAAGATTTATCCAACCTTGAAGATATTTAGGATAGAAGGTCAGGAGATAGTCGATGAAAGCCTCATTCGGATCTGAGCTCTCCCCTCTCCATTCTCTGAGCACATCATAGTAGAACCAGAAGGTTCTCTTGATTTCTTCCCATGCATCGTTGAGATGGACTGGCATCCATTTGTCAACATGCGGCCCATGTGCTTTAGTGTTCCCTCTCCTTTTGCTTGCGAACTTTTTGAACCCACTCCTTCTTTTCTGCTATTCTTCTACCTTCTTTCTGATCACTGGTACGCCAGAAATAGAAGCAACAGTTTTCTTCGCTTGTTCAATCTGGAGTGTTTTCAGAGCGCTTCTGGTATTGAAGACCTTCTTCTTAGGCTCAACCTCAGATTCTTCAATATCCAGCATCAATTTCCTCTGAATTGGCTTAGAAGCCTTTGCTATTTTGCCCTTAGGCTCTTTCATCGCCATAGCCTTTCTCTTGATGGGCATTTCAGCACCAGCTAGGCTTGTACCAATCCTTCCTCTACCACTCGGGTTTCTCTGACAACTTCTGCATTGTTTCCTCACGAAACACGAGTGTAGGCCCAGCGTCTCCACCTCCTTGAACTTAGCTTCTCAGTGGCTTCTATCTCCTTCATGACTTCGGCAATGATCTTCTTCTCAGCATCCTTTACAACCTTGCCCTTCAGAGTATGTTCCAATAAAACCCTGAGATCAGCTCCAGGCCTTTCCCCCTTCTTGGAACCATGCTCTGGTAGAAGCTTTGGGAAGTCTTTGTGTCCATATGGTATTGTTCTTCTGAGACACTCCGCACCTCCCCGCCATCGATATTGCTCCTCCTCGAGCCCTCGAGGTGGTTCTTCCACGAGAAGAATTCTTCAGACAGATGAGCAAATTGGCTTGATAGAGCTTCCTTGAACATGTCTGTCATCTTGGCCATGAGCATTGAGCTCATCTCCTCAACAGCGTTCTTTACCAGCATCTCACTCTTCTCTACCAATTTTGCTTCTAGAATTTGAGATGCGCTCGCGATGCTTCTTCTTGACTTCTGCATTAAGCTCGACCTTGACCCCTCCATCTTTTCTTCTAATTTTCCTTCCATGGAGGTCGACATGCGTCGAGTATCGAAGTGCACGATTCGAAGAAGAACTCAAGCTATCAATCTTCGTGCTTGGTTGGCTAATGCCTCCTCGATCCGAGCAACTTTGGTGGGGATCGCTCAACCTTCTCGACTTTACCATCGGCGGGGTGAGATCAATCTCGGGAGTATATCGATCATTTGTGACTTCGAGTTAGTCATTCATCGAGTCTCGGTCCCGAACACGAGCCGGTTTGAGCTGGAGCTTGAGACTTCGGTCTGATGCAGGATTCGACGAGCATGGGATTCACCACGAGCATGGGTGTCCACTGAGCCTTAGTCGCATATCGGACATTATAGATTTAAAGGTAGGAACCAAAGTAATCTGGCATAATTATTAATAGTGCCAAAAAGTTACGAAGGCTAACCGATCGAGGATGTTCGAAAATGACTGATCAAGATCGATTGAGTCTTTCTCCTTCCGAGATTGACTCTCATCATCCCCTTGTTGGTCCCCATCCCGAGATTTGTCTTTGGAGCTCGGGGTACCAACCGGCAATCCTCTCTCAAAGAACCTTCCTCTTCATAAGCTCATCAAAGTCCGAAATTTTCATCCCGAGCTTGGTTTTTACGAATCACGAGAATTGGTGAGAAAATTTGTCTCCTCGTTCCACGGTCTTTCCCTCTGAATGAAGCAATATTGAGCATCTCTGGAAGAGTCGGTTGAGGATGTAGGCCAGATTGACCTCAATCTGAAGAAGATGTCTTGGAGGTCGGGGAATGAGCTAAGCTCGGGGTAGTGGTCAGGATGAACCGTTTCCCTTTTAGCCCATTCGGTCTCTTGACTTCACCTTTCTTGAGCATCGGGCTTTTCGGTTCGGTTGGAAACTCTCTTTGAAAGATCGACTAACGGCTTCATTCGAGGAGCTCATCAAAATTCATCGGCTCACGAGGCTCGTAAACTCGAGGTTTTGAGCAGCTCCTCGGTTTGAATCGACTTGGTTACGAGGTGCGAGTTGGCTCCTCCTCCGGTGAATTTTAGTTTGCTCGGAGAACTGAGCGGGCACTTCCTTAGAGGGAATCTGAACATTTTCTGAGGTCTGAGCAGGTGCTTCCTCAGTAGGAATCTGTACTTGCTCTAAGGTCTGAGGTCCTTGGAATATTTCTTGAGAGAATTTATCAGAACTAAGAGACGTCTCAAGAACCTCAGAGAAGACTTGCTCCTCAGTTTGATCCTGTGCCTTTGAGATAGCTTTGAGCCAATACAAGTAAAAGGCGATTTCGGCGGTTTGGCTCTCAGTGAATCTCTCCGATCTCACTTTCCTCATCATCATCAGTGAGAACCACCATCCTTTTGCGCTTTGGAGCAAGGGTTTTCTGCTTCTTCAATTTCTCACCATGCTCCTTCTTGGCATCCAACAAAACCTTCCCCCCGGTTTGTTGACTTTCTTCAGCAGCAGCCGGAACTGGTGATTCCACTTTCTTCTCTTTCTTCCCTTTAATCGTCCTCTTTGCCGCAAAGGGCTTGAACATTACTTTGGACTTAGGGAAATGAGTAGATTTGGAAAAGATATCCTCCTCCTCTCGGCACATCTCCAAAATAAAAGCTATTTTGGTGGCATGGAGGATCCTGCCTTTGATAGATACTACCCCATCCCCCCTTCTTATGACCTTGGTTTGCTCACTCACCACCTTGATCAGATACTTCAACCAGTTGAACTCCTTGGTGGGTGAGTCCTCGATCGCCGCCATAAGTCAGAGTTTGGGAGTGCTGATCTGCTCAAAGCTTCCAGATCGACTCATGATGCACTTTACAACAATATCCATCAATACTCTGTATTTCGGCTTTAGATGCCGCTTATGCAGAGTTACCTCAAACTTAATAGGATTCTCAGTAATCCCATCAAGATACTCTTGCTCCCGTCCCAACATATACAAAGAGGGATCATCTCCCCTATCGCACAACTCAAATACGTCGTTTAAGTTCTTAGGGACAATATAGAGCTCTCGAACAAAATCCACATACTTCATCGATTGTTCAAGATGAGAAACATAAATCTTGGACTCTATACAATCATCCTCATTTATTTCCAAATTAGCGACAAACTCTATTACCTCGGGAGTATACTGCCTCCCACGATTCATGACGAGGTTTGTCAGTTTCGCCAATCGGATTAAATGGAGCGCCTCTTCTTCGTGCTTGGCATTGGTGGTACTCTCCAAAGAAACCACATAGTCATACCATGGCTTATTTGTCTCGGCTAATCTTTCGAACATGGTAGGAGCCATTTGAGATTTGAAGATTTAGGGTTTTGAGCGATGAAGCTTTTCTGGGTAAAAGGGATTTATTTGCAGAGGGTTTTTGGGAATGAAGGGTTTCAATAAAATTTGGCTTGAATGACTTTCAAAGGAATAAAATAGCTCGAGATCGTGGGAAGTCATACCGGTTTGGTGAAAAACAAAGGTTAAGATTAATCCACGATTTAATCGGGTATGCAAAAGGTCGATCCCCAAAAAGTAAGCCGCCATTTTAACTTCATTGGTGATTAAATGTAACAGAGCATTCAATGACTGTTGACCTTTTTGGGAATTTCAAAGATCCCGCCCAAAAACATTCCTCAGGTCTTTTGTATTTATTGCGAATGATTACTGAGTTTCACTTAAGCAATAAATGAGTCGCATGAGTCATTACTTCTTCAGACTAATTTCCCTCTATCAGTCTTACTGAGTATTGACCTCGATCGCCGCCATAAGTCGGAGTTTGGGAGTGCTGATCTGCTCGAAGCTTCCAGATCGACTAATGATGCACTTTACAACAATATCCATCAATACTCTGTATTTCGGCTTTAGATGCCGCTTATGCAGAGTTGCCTCAAACTTAATAGGATTCTCAGTAATCCCATCAAGATACTCTTGCTCCCGTCCCAACATATACAAAGAGGGATCATCTCCCCTATCGCACAACTCAAATACGTCGTTTAAGTTCTTAGGGACAATATAGAGCTCTCGAACAAAATCCACATACTTCATCTATTGTTCAAAATGAGAAACAGAAATCTTGGACTCTATAAAATCATCCTCATTTATTTCCAAATTAGCGACAAACTCTATTACCTCGGGAGTATACTCTGCCTCCGGTCGATTCGCGACGAGGTTTGTCAGTTTCGCCAATCGGATTAAATGGAGCGCCTCTTCTTCGTGCTCGGCATTGGTGGTACACTCCAAAGAAACCACGTACTCATACCATGGCTTATTTATCTCGGCTAATCTTTCGAACATGGTAGGAGCCATTTGAGATTTGAAGATTTAGGGTTTTGAGCGATGAAGCTTTTCTGGGTAAAAGGGATTTATTTGCAGAGGGTTTTTGGGAATGAAGGGTTTCAATAAAATTTGGCTTGAATGACTTTCAAAGGAATAAAATAGCTCGAGATTGTGGGAAGTCGTACCGGTTTGGTGAAAAACAACGGTTAAGATTAATCCACAATTTAATCGGGTATCTTGAAAAGGTCGATCTAGAGAAAGTAAGCCGCCATTTTAACTTCATTGGTGATTAAATGTAACAGAGCATTTAATGACTGTTGACCTTTTTGGGAATTTCAAAGATCCCGCCCAAAAACATTCCTCAGGTGTTTTGTATTTATTGCGAATGATTACTGAGTTTCACTTAAGCAATAAATGAGTCGCATGAGTCATTACTTCTTCAGACTAATTTCCCTCTATCAGTCTTACTGAGTATTGACCTTGATAAAATGTCGATTATAATACTAGAAATCTTGAATGGGTTCAATATCTCTCGAAATCTTGACCTTGAGAAATCTGAGTTTCACGAGACTCGATTCAATATTTCAATTTTATCCTGAGTTTCTCAGTAAAATTCTGAGAAAACTTCATGCATCTGAAAATCTTCAATTTTTCAGATTTTACTCTATACACCTGGATCCAACATCCCTAATTCAATCGATAGTTCACGAAATCTTGATCCACGACAAAGGTTTAGTCAAGATATCGGCTCTCTTATCGATTATGAATTTTCTCCATCGATGTCCTTTTTCGACATGATCTCTCGATGAAGTGATGTCGATATCCACATGCTTGCATCGGTGTGCAATACAGCATTTTGTGAAATAGCAATGGTACTATTATTGTCACAAAATATTGGTACTTCATTGGCTACAACTTTATAATCCCTTAATTGTTTATGCAGGCAAAGAAATCGAAAGCACAACAACTTCCCGCGACCATGTATTGACTTCAAGAAGATTGTTCTACCGAGGTCATTTTTTGAAAACCAAGATATCAGCTTGCTTCCAAGAACTTGACAAGTTCCTGTAGTGGACTTCCTGTCAATCCTGCAACCTCCATAATCAGCATCTGAGTAACCAGTTAATTCAAGGTTATCATCAGCTGGATACCATAATCCTCTATTCATCTGTATTCTTTAAGATACTTGAAGATCTTTTTGGCAGCCTCCATATGACTAGCTTTAGGATTAGCTTGGTATCTTGCACATATCCCAACAGCAAATGTTATATTCGGCCTACTTGCTGTGAGATAGAGCAATGATCCAATGATTCCTCTATAATCTGTATGACTTACTGATTTGCCTTCAGAATCAGGATCCATCTTGTAGTTAGTATTCATAGGAATTCTAACTACATTGCAATTCTGTACACCATACTTGGCAATCAGATCCCTGGTGTACTTTACCTGGTTGATGAAGATTCCTTCCTTTGATTGTTTCACTTGAAGACCTAGAAAGAAATTCATTTCTCCCATCATTGACATCTCAAACTTGCCTTTCATCAGTGTTGAAAACTTTTCACACAACTGATGGTTTGGAGATCCAAAAATGATGTCATCAACATATATCTGAACCAGTAAGATATATTCCCCATCTTCTATCATGAACAGAGTTCTATCAACAGTTCCTTTGACAAAACAATGGTCAGTAAGAAACTGAGAAAGAGTATCATACCATGCTCTGGGTGTTTGCTTAAGACCATACAAGGCTTTTCTGAGCCTGTAAACTTGGTCATTCTGTTTGAAACCAGGAGGTTGTTCTACAAAAACCTCTTCTTTAAGCACACCGTTCAGAAATGCACTTTTCACATCCATTTGATAGACTCTGAACTTCATGTGGGCAGCATATGCAAGAAACAATCTGATGGCTTCTAGTCTTGCAATTGGTGCAAAGGTTTCATCATAATCCAAGCCTTCTTCTTGGGAATAACCTTGTGCAACTAGCCTTGCCTTATTTCTTACAATGTTGTTGTTTTCATCTCTTTTATTCTTAAATACCCACTTGGTTCCAATGACATTGTGCCTTTCAGGTCTATCCACTAGCTCCCATACTTCATTTCTTGAGAATTGATTCAAATTTCATCTTGCATAACAAGAATCAATGAGAATCTTGTAGAGCTTCACCAATCTCAAGAGCTCTCTTTCTCCGATAGGGAAGCGGCGAGAATAGTGCACTCTCACCATGGAATCTTCTTGTTTTGACACCTTCGGTTAGATCACCCACAATCGACTTGTAGGATGACTATCTAACCATCTTCTTCTAGATGTTCCCCCTTCAATAGTATCCTCAACATTTAAAATGTTAGGTTCGATTAATTCAAGAACTTCGAGGGGAACAAAAAAAAAGGAGAAAGGGAATCATCTTCCTCGTGGAAATTCCATTGAACATTGTCGAGACATTTGTTCCCCTTTGGTTGATAGATTCGAGAATTTGCCTCATTTGTGACCACATCTTCATTAACATCACATACGAGTGCGAGGCGTGTGTCATTTTAGATTGGGTCAAACCGATTGTGTTGGTTTTCCTTCGATTGAAGACTTTCCATCATGAGTCTCACCATCCCGAAGTTTTCATCACGAACTTCTTTATCCGAGTCCGAGTCACTCCAATCATAGATGGTGAATGGCTTCTTCTTTTTCAGGAGTTCAAATGGATGTTTTGTCATTCTTTTTCGGGCTTAATCTGGTGATTCTCTTGGTGGGTTCTTACGCATCATGTTCTGTTTCTTTCGAACACAAGTAGATTCATCAAAAACAACATGAGGTGTTTCCTCCACAATAAGAGTCCTACAGGATTTGTAAACTCGAAAGCTTTTCTTGACTTGAGAATATCCTAAGAATATTCCTTCATCGCCTTTTACTATCAAATTTTTTCAACCGATCTTTACCATTATTGTGTGAAACACTTGTAACTAAAACACACGAAAAAAGAAAGAAACAAGAGGCTTCCTTTCATTCTAAAGCGATAGGGTGTTTTTCCTTGACTCTTGGTCGGCATGGATCCGATTCGAGAATAGCATGCGGTGTTGGATGACTTTCAAATTTCAAAGTCTTTTAGGAATATTAGCTTCAGCTATCATTGTCCTTACAACTTCTTTCAGAGTCCTGTTCCTTCTTTCAACAACACCATTTTGTTGAGGGGTCCTTGCAGCTGATGTTTCATGAGAAATTCCATTTGCTGCACAATAATCATATATAATATGATTTATAAATTCAGTTCCCTTGTCAGATCTGATTTTGACCACACTCAGATTTTTCTCAATACTGAGCCTTTTCAGTAATTCAGGCAGCTTTATCTGAGTCTCTTTCTTACTGAGTAAGAATATGACTCAAGTATATCTTGAGTAGTCATCAACTACTACTAGTGTGTATTTCCTGCCATTGGTGCTCACTGGTGTTATTGAACTGAGTCTATTTCCAAAGTTCCATATCCTTAAGTCTGTCCCTTGGAGTTATCTCCAAAAGTGATCTGAGGGCCTCTTTGTTCAACATAGTCACTGAGTATCTTCTTGAATCCTGTCATATGTCTTGAGCATCCACTGTCAAGATACCATACATCAGGGGCTTTTTCATCTCTACTCATCAGTGCTATGTGATCTTCAATCAGCTCAGTGCCCTTGTTTTCCTCCTGAAAAACAGATCAATTTTTAGGTACCCAATTTGTGTAGGGTCCTACAAGGTTAGCTGTACCTTTCGGAATCCAAATCTGCCTGACAACTCTAATCACTTTAGAGTGGCTGATCTGTCTTCCATAAACATCTACATACACATTTACTACTCTGGGTGCCTTAGCAGTTTCCTGTGTATGAGTGCTAGCCTTAGCATGAACATGGGTTTTTGAATTTTTCTTTGGTTCAGGCCTTTTGTTCATTTGCTTTGGCTTTTGTGCAGCTGGTCTGAATCTTTGTTGACTCGGGTTTAGGTAACCTTTACCCTTAGGCAAGTGGGGTTCAGGTTGCCTGTACTGAAATTTGGGTCTTTCAGTATACTGAGGACTTGGTCTCTTCAGTTGAGAATGTCTCTACTGAGTGTTTCTCTTCTGAAGATTCCTCTGATGGTTCAGTGCAGATCCTTTTAGGTTTGCATTCTTAGCCTGAGGCTTTGAAGTACTTGCCTGAAATTTTCCAACTGAGTGCTCAGGTTTTCTAGCCTTCACCTGAGGTTTGAGCTTTCCTTCCTGATCATTTAGTTTTACTGAAACCATGGGTCTTTTTCCCTTGTCTACAACCTTGGGCATTTCTTCAGTTTGAAGTGTGGGTGCCACTGGTTTTACAAAGATTGTCGTCTTGCTACTTGATGCAGCATTCAGATGACCTTGTGAGGTTCCCCCTGGAATGTATCCCAATCCAGATTTTATAGTGACAGATCTCTGGTAACTCTGAATTTCATCGATTACTTTAGATGCAGTATTCAATAGAGTTAGCTTCTTCTGTGCACTATCCTCACATTTCTGTAGAGTTTCATGCTTCTCAGAGAGGTCATTGAACTTAGTTCTGATCAGCTGAATCTCTTCAGTGGATTTCTCTAGCTTTTCAGTTGGGTCACTATTAACTTCTCTTTCTCTGAGAGTTGTACTTTCAGAACATCCAGTTCATCAGTAGCTCCCATTAATTGAGAAGTGATTTCAGTTTTGCTATAGTCTTTCCACTTAAGATTTCCAGCCTTGATTCCTTTATACGCTCTTGAGTTTCATTTAGCGATTCTTGTAAAATAGCATAGTCCTTCATTAGACTCTCAAAAGAATCCATCATGTCAAAATGATTATTTCTGAGTTGAACTTGACAACTCTTGTGCTAGTGTAGGAGCAACAACAGAGAAAGAAGAGTTTACCTCCTCAATAGCCATCAGACAAATGTCATCACTTTCACTGTCTGAGAATATTTCATCTGAAGAGATAGACCCCTCCTCAGAATGTTCTTCTTCTGCAACCATGGCTTTTCTGTTGGAGAACTTCTTGTCTCTTTTTGCCTGTCTTTCTCTTCTCTCCTTAGCTTTTCAGTCGGGACAATCATCTTTGGAAGTGACCTTTCTTTTTAGCAATTGAAAGCATCTGTTGGCATCATCATCGATCACTTTCTTCTTTGGACTTGGAGTCCTTCCTTTTGGATGAAGATCCCTCGACTTTCAGTCCTTCTTCTTCTCAGTTGATCTGTCCTCAGGTTTCTTCTGGTACCTGTGATTCCTGTAATAGTTTTTGTATTTTCCATATCGACTATTAAGGGAGTTCTCAGACTCTCTAGTTTTACAGGTTTTATCCTTGGCCTTAAAAGCCACATTCTTACTAGATGATGAATCATCTTTGCTGTCAGCCTTTTTAGATTTCTTATCAATTACGAACTCATAGGCCTTCAAATTTCGAGAGAAGACTTGTTGGTATGACATTGAATTAATGTTTTTGGTGTTTTCAATCACCACTGCATGTATATCCCATTTCTTAGAAAGACCTCTAAGAATTTTCAATGCAACTTCTCTCTGTGGATATTTCTTACCAAGTGCATTTAGATCATTCATAATGCTAGTGAATCTGACTTCCAATTTGTCTATAGATTCACCTTCATCCATTTCAAAACTATCAAACTTTCCAATTGCAACTGAAAGTTTGTTTTCCTTCATATGATCGTGCCTTGGCACATTATGATAGTGTATCCCAAATTTCTTTTGCAAGACATACGTTGAGAGATCATTCCCATCACACCATCATCAATTGTCTTTGTATAGTGTGTGTTTAGCAATATAGTCTAAATTGACTAACTTCCTCTCCTCAGAGTCGGGTTGGTCATCGACTTAGAAAATTCTTTCTAGGATCGTTTCTCTCATTTTACGTTCCTCTGGGATTCACCACAGTAAATTGGAATGGCCCTTCAGAGATCACTCTCCACATACGTTCATGTTTAGAATACAGGTGAGCCTGCATTCTCAATCTCCATAAATCATAGTTCTCCACTGAGAACATGGGAAGTTTTTTAGAAGACATTTTATCTGGTCTTTTAAGAATTCAGCAAATATGATCAGTTCAGATAGACCACAAGTATTTTTAGAAAATAAAACTTTGGTCAACAAAGTAGGTGGTCAAGTTGAACCACTGCTCTGATACCACTTGTTGGTCGGTGCAAACGAAGTCTTACACGTGTATGGGGGAATACACGTTTTTCGGTGTTTTTTAAAACTTTTCTTCGAGGTCACTTGGGTCAGTTGTCCGATGATTTGGTCTGAGAAGCACAAATCGCTCGAGTCAAAGTCTATCGAGACCCAGTGATCCGGTTCGCTTTTGAGATACCTCGAGATAATCCCAATCGAGTCCCGAAGCCAGAGATCCTGAGTTGCTTGGATCAGATAACTAACTTACTGAACTCTCAGAAGAGTAAGTTCAGTTTGGTAACTATCTGTTCTAGCTACTCAGATGTGCGGAATGTTGACCCTTAGTTTATACTCATTTTAAGTTTTTGCTGAAAACCTTCCTTTAATGGAATAGTGATTAAGTCGTGATTCAATTTATATGCAACTTTCGATTGGATTGATTCCAATTTGAAATATCGATGAAAATATGCTTTCAAGACAAAGTAATGCAATGATAAGACAAGCAAAAACAGAAAGCAAAGAACACAAAGAAATTATAATGGTTCGAGAGACTCAAGCTCCTACGTCCACTCTCCCTGATCTTTTCAGAGAAATTCACTAATCACTTCCTAAGGCTTTCTGACTACCTCTGTAGTTTACTAACCTTTCTAATTTTGAGCTTTCTGACTACCTCTGTAGTTTACTAACTCAAAACTCACACAAGCTTTTCGGCTCATCCAAGATAGATTACTCACTTCTTCTCTAGAGCTTTTCGACTACCTCAATGTAGTTTACTTACTCTTTTACGACTCAATCTCACCAACAATCACACTCAAACTACCTTACAAAGGGTTTGGGGTTTCTTGGTTGGTTTCAACTAGGATGAGATATCCTTTACAATAAAGAACAATGCAAAGGCTAGGATATCTCGACTAAGCTTTGGATATATCTTATCAAGCTAGGCTTAGTGGAATGAGCTCTCTTCGATTTAAAGCACTTGGGAAATTCTTGGTTTTTTGAGTGCTTCAACTTGCAATAATAAGTTTGAGCTCTTGAGTTGCTTACAAATTTCCCGTAACCTTTCAATGTAGAAGGTCACAAGTATTTATAGGCATACACCAAGGTCACTCTTGAAAAACTATCCGTTGGAGAGATAGCTCCGTGAGTTTCCTCTTATGGTGTGTGAGAAATGGCTATATTTAGGGTTTGACACTCCCTAACACGTTTTAGGCAATAGCCTTTCATGTAGCCGGTCTTTAGTTTTTGCAGTCTGGAACTTAGTACTTCTGACATCTTTTCAGTGACATGTCGCTGTCAGTGTCAGTATGGTACATTGTTGTCTTCCTCTTTTTGACTTTTGTCTCCAGTTTAAAGGTAGACAACTCAACGGCTCTTTTGGTTACAATCTCTGAGTTGATATAACCTTAACAACACTTTGTCTTAGTTCCTTTTGTCTGCATTTGAATGTCTTGGGCAATATCTATTTTTCTAAGGAATAGCGATCTTCTCAGTATTGAATCCTTCAGATAGATATTTTTCAGTGCCTCGGAACATTCAGGTTTATACTGAGCATTGATACATTCTTGAGTCTTGATAATTCTTGTGCCTTGATATTCTTGATCTTGATTCTTGATCTTACATCTTACGTGTCTTGAGTCTTACGAGTCTTGAGGTCTTCCGAGTCTTCAGTGTCTTCTGAGTCTTCACAGATATACTGACTGATATACTGAGTCTTCATGTTGAGTTTTTAGTTCTTTAGTTTTATCTTTGAGTCTTGATATCTCGGTTTCATCTTGAGTCTTGAAACTCGATTTCAAATGAAACCGGTTTCTTGAAACTTCTTGAGTTCTTAAGAATCTTCAAATCCTAACCTGATCTATATCTGCTGACTATACATTTTGCAGATATCATCCTGAATACTCTAAAACTGAATCCTAACTCAACTATCAAGATTATTCTGAACATGTCATACTCAGGGGTTTTGGGATCTAATCAAAATCATATCTTTATTAAATTCATCTCCCAACACTAAGATAAGCGGTCGATGCACCAAGCGCAATCGTCGATCGATTGACACCTTAGTCAATTTGGTTGAAAACATCTTGTAATCAGATTGATAAAACTGGTTTTTCACACGGGTAAAACAAGCTTCCGCACCATTCTGTTAAACTGACAGATATCAAGCTGATCTGCCTCCAGGAACTCAGATAAGATTGAACATCAGTCTAAACTGATACACCAAAGGCCTCTGATCGGGTGTCTGCAGTTCACACGATTAAGAAAAAAGTTTTGGAAGTCTATTCACCCCCCCTCTAGACTTCCACCCTCACAAAACCCGTTCGGGACCTACAAGTGGTATCAGAGCAGTGGTTCTACAGACCACTGGCTTTGAGTATCATCGATTCTTGAGGAAGAATCCTTGAGGTCATTTGAACAGATCTTGAAAAAACCGTTTTCAAAAACTCATTCGTTTCAAAATCACTCAGCATGGATAATACCTCTGGTATGTATCATGATTTGCCTAAGTTTTCAATTGATGAGTATGCAGATTGGGCTATATATATGTGCAACCATCTAGGATCTATAAGCGGCAGAATGATGGAAGTCATCGAGCGAGGACCCATCATCATATATCACGACAACCCAGCAGTTGGAGGAGATCCTGATTTTACCACGGGAAGTCTTGTGCGAAAAATCCCAGCCTTGATGGATGCAGAGGAAAGAAAGTTGTATACTCTAGATACAATCGCCAGACATATAATCATGAAGACGATGGATAAAGTCACCAAGGAGAAGATAAAGTATCTCAACACCGCAAAAGCAATGTGGGATACTCTTGTTGAGATATGCGAAGGAAATGATCAGATCAAAGACAGCCGCCTACAAGATGAACTGGTGAAGTTCGAAAAGTTAAAGATGTTGCCCAACGAGACAATCAACGAGCTCGATGGGAGGATCACCATGTCGGTCAATAAGCTACGAGAACTTGGTAGAGAGATGTCAGACAAAGATATCAACTACAAGATCTTAAGATCTCTCACCAAGAAATGGGACATGAAAGTCACGGTAATCAAGGATTGCCAAGACATTTCAAAGATGAAGCCGAGTAGCTTGTTCCTAAGCCTTAAATCTCACGAGTTCGATTTAATCGAAAGGGGACAAGCAGATGAAGATGAGACGCCTGCTGAAGCCTCAACGTCTAAATCAGTTGCGTTTAAAGCAACCAGCAGCAGATCGAAGGCCACTGAACCTGTTGGAAACATAATAAGTCAAGCAGAACAGATCGCTCTGCTTACCAGGAAACTTGAAAGAACAAATACTCATCTTGGTAAGTATCGGAGATTCTACAGTGACTATCAAAGAAACAGGAGACCAACTGACAGATCACGAGAAAGAACCAGACCTGATGATCGAAGAGATCACAGAGAAGAAAAGAAAAGAGATGATCTGACAGATGAGAGAAGAGACAACATATCTGACAGAAGGAGCTCAGATTACTATCAGAAAGGAAAGTCACCTGACAGATCCTACAGACGAAGTAACTCTCCTGGCAGAGGAAGTTCCATAGATCGAGGATCATGCTTCAACTGCGAGAAACCAGGTCACTACAACACCGACTGCCCTGACCTGACTCCCAGAGAAAGAGAAGAAAAACGGAACAAAAGAGAGCAACGCCTCAGAGATAGGAAAGCCCTGGTAGCTGACACATCTGGAATTGATGATTCCTATCTGCCTTCTGAGGACTCTGGCTACTCTTCAGTAGAAGACTTCTGTCTGATAAGCAGTGCTGTTGACTTCCACGAGCAAGAAGATCTGATATTCTCTTCAGATGACGATGAAGTCTGCCTGATGGCCAAGGAGGACCAATCTGAGGTAACCTCCAAACCTTCTGCTTTTTCAAATTCCACACCTGCTATTATTAGCACACCTGCTGGGGAGATTGACTTGCAGCTCTACTCTGAGCAATTGCTTGATGATCTCTCTGATGCAGTAGACACTTATACAATAGTGGAAGCTGAAAATGACAAGCTAATGATTAGAAATAATCAGCTTGTTAAAGAGAACGCTCTCAGTAAAGCTACTGAACTAAAATCCGCTGAAACTGCTCAGAAGGTAACTGAGGAACTTAACATTCTGAAAGTTAAATCTTCTGATCAGGAGAAGCAGATCAAAGATCAGCTAGCAATCAGCAAACATGAGAGGGATAGTTTGATGAGCTAAATTTCAAAATCCTTCAAGCTAAATTTGATGAGCTATTCCGACTACATGAGAGTCTAAAAACTACTGAGGATAGTTTGCGCAAGAAAATAGATGTTTTCACGAAGTCATCTAAAACCGTTCAAGAAATGAACACCTATTTTCGAACGCCGACTAACAAGAAGGGAATTGGGTATGAGAACCCTTCTACATCCTCAAAAGCCCCGGTTTGATTCACTTCAGAAGGGTGTAATCAAACAAATCTTTGACAAAGATACACTAAAAGCTAAAATTGTATCTAATAAGGGAAAAAGACCTGCTGAGCAAGTAAGGTAAGTGCCTAATCAGAAAGGGAACAAAAATGAACCCCAACTGATAAAGCATCAACCGAGGAATCAACAGAAGAACCCAGTTCTTCTGAAGAAACCTCAACCTGATCAGCAGATTAGGTATCAGAAGAGACAACCTTTAAGAAGGAAATCTAATCTGAGACCCAATCAAGGTCAGCTGCCTAATAAGCAAGCTATAGGTAAACTGCAAAGACCACATATGTCAAAAAAGATATGAATCTTTTGATGGTAGCAGTCGTACCTACCCTTATAACCAGAGATCTAGGGCTACTGCACCTGAGCCACACTGGATTAAAAGAAGACAAAATATAAAGAAAAATCCCAAGTCTTCTAAGTCAACCAAGGCTCACACGAATAATCATACTAATCAGAAAGCATATAAAGAGACGTATGATTATGTTGATATGTATGGGAGACAAATCAGATCTTCTAATCTATCAGATTTTCATAGAAGTGCTCTGTTTGTGTGGATCCCTAAATCCACCACTAACACCCCAGGACCCAATTCCAAAGGGGTACCTAAAGCCTGATTTGATTGCAGGTTCGCGTGGGACTAGCCAACAAAGGAGGTGCACAAGCAACTATTTGGTACATCGATATTGGATGCTCAAGGCACATGACTGGAAGCAAACATCTCCTTAAGCTCTTACAAAGAACAAGAAGGCCCACGTGTACTCTTCGGTGATGATAACTTTGGTTTTACCAAGGGATTCAGAACCTTAGAGAATGATGATGTACAAGTAACTGGAGTCTTGTATGTCGAAGGATTGAAGCACAATCTACTATCGATATCACAATTCTGCGACAACGGATTCAGCATTGAGTTCTCGAGCGACAAGTGTACGATAAGGAATCGAGCCACTCAACAAATCTTACTAACTGGTTCAAGGAAAGGCACAATCTACACAGCAGATTGGAACAGTTGCCCAAACAATACATGCTTAATTGTTAAGAGTTCTAAAAGTAGCAGTTGGCTCTGGCATAAAAGAATGAGTCATCTGAACTTCAAGACTCTTAACAAGATTGCTAGGATGTCTTTGGTTGAGGGACTTCCGAATGAGATATTCTCCAATGATCAGACATGTGCCGCATGTCAGAAGGGAAAACAAGTTAAAGCCTCATTCAAGGGAATACCAGGACCAGCATCCAGTAGAGTATTGCAACTGCTCCATATGGATCTATTCGAACCAGTTACACCAGTCAGTCTCAGTGGACGCAAATATACTCTTGTAATCGTGGATGATTATTCCAAGTTTACTTGGGTTGTATTCTTATACAAGAAGAAAGAGATATCGACTAAGATACCCGAGCTGCTCAAGAAGCTACAAAACGAGAAGGGTATCAGCATAGTAAAAATCAGATCAGATAAAGGTACAGAGTTCCTGAATTCCATTATTACTGATTTTTGCACTGAGTTTGGTATACAGCATGAAACGTCAACTGCAAGAACGCCACAACAAAATGGAGTAGCAGAACGGAGAAACAGAACTCTCAAGGAAGTTGCTCGCACTATGTTAGCTGAACATGCTACACCAAGCCGTTTCTCGGCAGAAGCAATCAACACGGCATGCCATACTCAGAACAGATGTTCTCTGACTAAGACTCACTTCAAAACACCTTATGAACTGTGGAAGGACAGAAAACCTCGTGTTTCATACTTCCATGTTTTTGGGTGCAAGTGTTTTATTCACAACAATGGGAAAAGTCAGTTGAAGACTTTTGAGGCCAAGTCAGATGAAGGTATATTCTTAGGATATTCCTCATCCAGCAAAGCCTTCAGGGTTTACAACAAACGAACTCTAGTTGTGGAAGAAACACCGCATGTGGTCTTTGATGAGACATCTTCTAAACAAGAGAAAGCTACCTCAGAACAAGCCGTACCAGATCAATCTATACCTGACACACAGAAAATGGATCAGCTAAGCATCAAGGAGAAAGAAGCTGAACACATAAAAGTGTACATCCCAGAACTTGATCTTGTTGATTCAACAGGTCAATCAGACCCTCAGGTACGCACGACTGTCAGTGAAGAAGCTGTTACAGCTGAGACAGTATCAACTGAACCATCTGGTTCAGGGGGAACTCCTGAAGTTCCTACGAACAGACATCAGCACATGATGAGTCCAACATCAGCTGAGACATGTTCTTATCAAGTGGATCATAACTCCGCACCACTCTCAATCACTAGTAATGAACTATCAGATACGGATGATGTTCTCCATACAGACGCACATCATAATAGAAGGACCTGGATTACCAGTCATCCAACTGATCTGATTATCGGAGACCCATCTGATAGAGTCAAAACTAGACATCAGATTGGTGAAAGTGTCATGTACTGTTGTTATCTGTCTTTGAAGGAACCAACTACAGTAGAGGAAGCTCTACAAGATGCAAGCTGGATTCTAGCCATGCAGGAGGAGCTGGAACAATTTGAGAGGAATCAAGTTTGGGAATTGGTGGACATACCAACTCATCAAGACGTAATTGGCACAAAGTGGGTATTCAAGAACAAGAGAGATGAGAAAAATGTCATAACTAGGAATAAGGCAAGACTTGTTGCTAAGGGGTATTCACAATCAGAAGGAATTGATTATCATGAGACCTTTTGCACGATCGCCGCTTTAAAAGCCATTATTCGTCAATTTTCGCATATGCTTCCCACGGAGGGTTTTCGTGTGTATCAGATGGATGTAAAGAGTGCATTCTTAAACGGGGTACTAGCAGAGGAAGTTTGTGTCGAACAACCTCCAGGCTTTAAAAAAGGCAACCAAGTGTACCGTTTAAGAAAAGCTCTTTACGGACTGAAATAAGCTCCTCGAGCTTGGTATGATACACTCTCTCAGTTCTTGATAGGCAATGGGTTCACTAAAGGAATAGTGGGGCGGAGAACCTTATTCGAGAATAGAAGATGGAGAAGATATTACGATGGTTGGGATCTCGTGGGCGACATCATCTTCGGATCTCCTAACAAGAAAGCGTGTGTGAGAAGTTTGACAAGTTGATGCAAGGAAGTTTGAGATGTCCATGATGGGTCGGATGAGTTACTTTTACGGGTTTACAAGTCAAGCGAGTCTGAAGGGATATTCAAATACGCCGCCCGAAGTATCAAGGAATCTCTTGGCAAAGTTTGGAGTTCAACATTGCAAGGAAGCAAGAATTCCCATGATGACCGGGTTCAAGATGGATCGCACGAAGATGGTCGAAAACGAATCAGAAGGAGTATAGAGCTCTAATTGGATCACTCATCGCACTGGACCGCGTGCCAGACCCGGACATTACGTTTGCAGTAGGTGTATGCGCCAAATTTCAAGCAAATCCAATGCAAAGCCACCTAGAAGTAGCTAAGCGGATTCTCAAGTATCTGAAGGGGACTGTAAACCTTGGTTTATTTTACCCATCAGATGACAATCTAGAGCTTAGTGGGTATTCGATTGATTTACGGAGGTTGCGAGAATCGACGAAGAAAGTCAACCTCGGGTTCATGTCGGTTTTCGGGAAATAAGGCGATCTCATGGTTTTCGAAGAAGCAGACATCAGTTGCGACATCTACTACTGAAGCAGAATATATGGCTTCAGGAAGCTGTTGTTCCCAACTGCTCTGGCTAAGTCAGCAGCTGAGGGATTACAACATCGTAGCTAAGAATGTACCTATATTTCGTGGCGATAATAGTCTTTGCAATCACTCGAGAATCTGTTCTACATACAAGATGCAAGCATGTGGATGTCGGACACCATTTTATCGAGAGATCATGTTGAAAAGAAGAATATCGGGATGGAAAAGATCCATCTTGACAAAAGCGAAAGTTCGATATCTTAACCAAGCCGCTAGATGAGATCAGATTCAGAGAGTTATGCAACGAGCTAGGGCTTCTGGATCTTGGAGAAAATGCACCAGATATGGTTGAAGGAATGATCTCTAGAATCAGTTGGTTAAAAGACTAACCAGGTTAAGTGGGAATCAGTTGAGTTAGGAATCTCAACCGATCGACGATCAGACGAGGCCGATCGAAGTTCGGATAAGGAGCGATCGAAGAAAGTCAAATAAGCGGCCGATCGAAGTTCGACACAAAGGCGGATCGGTTCAAGACATATCAGATTAAGGGGGAACTGATCAGATTGGAAGATTACTTTATAAGTCGATTAAAGCTACAGTCAACAAGTAAATCAAGATTAAAGCTACAGATCGCATAAGTCAGAAGAAACAACACAGCAATGGAATAACAAAGTTTTTCATTGATAAAGACCCGGAGGTTAGATTTACAAGTTACAAGTGATATCACAAGCCACAAATGTTACAAGCTATCTTCAAGTGGTATTACAAGTACAAGAAGACCCAGAGGTCGATACATAAACCATCAGCCCTAAGACAACCCTAGGCAGGGAAGGAGAGAGAGAGATTTTAAGAGCTGATGCTCTCAGACTCTCCGACCCAGGGGGCAGCAGAGAAGCTTCTAGAATCCTGAAAGCCGCTCTTAAAATCTTGGAGTGAGAAGCGAGAGCGAGCCTTGAAGGATCTTTAAGCTAGGAGCCCTTAGACCTAAAATCAATGGACTCTCCAGCTGTTAAATGGGACACAGTGCCACAGGTTTGGTCACAAAGACCATATGGACATGAGTGTCTCATGCAAATATTGAGTTTGATACACTATTATGTATATCAAACCCATGTTTTGTTTCAGACTAAGTCTGTTGATGCTAATTCCGTCATCTCGATAGGCGCACAAGGTGCATACGGTTAGGAGAAGTGCCTTCTCATTTGCCTTAGTAGATCCGCCTCCATGGTGGTAAAGAAGCTTAACATTTATCGTATGTGAAATCTTAGATGACGACGAAAGCATTGTGAAGGAACACACAGGGTTGATCTGAGAAGCTGATTTCATTGGAAAAGGGCTAAAGGTTCCCACCGGAAGTTTCACCGGAAATAAGGAACTCATCGGAAAAGCATGAAGGATATGCTAAAGAAGATGAAATGGTTTATGACTGTGTTGTTTGCCTAACACCCCAGGCTAATTTATAGAAGGAAATTAGGGGTATAAATGCAAATTTTATCTTCTCAGAAAATCTTAAGAGAAATTTGCATCGACAACGCGTTAGGTACACGCGGCTAATGGTTGGATGAGTTAATGGTGTGATTAAATCACAACGTATCTAAGCCATTATTACGTATGTCAAATCGCGCCGATTTGGGAATCGAGGTGACTTTTGGACTCCCCGAAGTAAAAGTTTTTGCGGGAGTTGACTTCAGTAAATGCGGGTTGTTTAGAAGAATGTTTAGAAGAAGACTGAAGGATATAGAGTATCAGAAATGAGGATCAGATAAGTGGCGAAGTGTTTGAAGCAAGAATCTGATCAGATAAGTGAGATATTGTTGGGAAATGCATAAGGCAACCATCAGATAAGTCAACAAAGTACCAGATCAGATCAATGTGGTAACTGATTGATTATAATATCAATCAGTCAGATACGCTCTCTTTTTATCTCTTTCTGAATACTTTATATGTGTTATTTATTTTAATTGATTTATTTTACACTGTTCATGACGCATGCTCTGCAAAGCTTTTAATGCGGACTTGATAAAATGTTTTCAAAACGTTTTATTGCGATTTTTCGAGTCCAGAAAATGAGAAGACTACTTTTCTCAACCGTGCGATCAAAATACCTTTTGGCCGATTAATCTCAGCCACCGATTTCAAAACACGGATACTTGAGTACTTTGGAAAGTTGTGCAAAAAGGTTTTCCCTCGTATTCTACAAAATCCAATTTTTTCTCAGAAAAATGCTTTCCACTACTTCGTCTTCTTAAAAAAAAATCTTAAAAGATCATTCGTTTAAAACCCTCTGAGAATTACCTTCGAAATTATTTGATTCTACACTTCCGATTTCAAAATCTTTCAAATCAATTACTGGTAATTTATTTTAATTATATGATCTCAATTTCTCTATGGTACCTAGGTTTACAAGTTGTATTTCTGTAATTCGTATATGATCTAAACGCTTACTTGCAAAATTGATGATGAAATTGCTAGTTTGACTGAATTTTATGAATTATCTTACTCAAACTAAACATCAATTTGCATATCGTACAGAAATGGCACACCTTGTTTCAAGACCGGGCCAAGGGAAAAAGTACTGCAACTTTGCATCGATGAAGAAAGACATCATTGATGAAAAGTACGTCGTCTTCAACATCACCTCAGATCCGGAATCGCTGGAAATTCTGGAGTGCCTTCGAGAGTGTGGACTGGAAGGATATTGCTCTACTCATCAGAACATCGTTCACACCCATGAAGCCCTGGAGTTTCTTTACAATCTGCAGAGGGATGAAGATAATGATGCTGACCTGATTTCTTCCGTTGACGGAATGGAAGTTCGAGTGATGAATGACGATCTACAGAGGAAATTCGGCCTAACTCGAGGAAGCATCAATCCAGAGACCTACACGGCTACTGTAGGAGAAAAGGAGTTTCTTGAAGCCAAACTATTGAGACCAGCAAACAAGGAGAACTCGACGAACGTCAAAGCCTCCTATCTGAAGAGAAAGTATCGCCTTCTTCTAGAAATTGTTCAGAAGGTGATCATGTGCTCAACTTACAGCCTTGATGCGGTCACTTCTTACAAGATAAGTGTCATGGCTACAATAATCAAGAAGGCTTCAGACATCGATTGGTTGGGTATGGTCAAAGCAAGACTGAGAAAAGACTCTGGGAAGTTCGAACTGACCCAGAGCAATGAAGTATGCTTATCTTCGAAGTGCTCATTCATACACAAAATCTCTATCATTCTGTCAGATAAGCTGCCTCAGAATTATGAATGGAACGAGAATGGAGTGAAGGTTTACCAAGCAAAGCACAAGGCCATATTGGGCAAGGATGAGTCCCTACCTGGACAAGCTGATGAGGATCCGACTCCTTATGTGCCCAAACCCAAGGGAGAAAAGAAAGGAAAAGATAAGGCAACTGCATAGTCTGAAGTGCAGGAAAAGGCCATTCCAGAGAAGAGGATGAAGAGGAAGGATCTGGCCAAGAAACCAGATGCTGAGCTGAAACGTCAGAAGAGAGTCTCATCTCCTCTAAAGACTGCTCCAAGTTCTGCCAAGCCAGCCTGTAGAACGAAGGATCTGATGCAAGAATAATCAGAAGAGGAGATAGTAGTCCGCTCTGAGCCAACTATTTGAGAAGTAAGGGAAGAACCGATGATCGCAGTAGAAGGAGAAAAATATGTCAGAGGGACAAAAGTGGAGCAATCTGAGGAAGAATCACCATCTGATTCTCTGCCTCTAACCAAGATCTTCCAGAGAGCAAGGTCGCCAACGCCCACTTCCAAATCACCATCACCCTCTCCTAAAAAATCATCACCCCTCTCTCCCCACAAAACCTTCTCACCCTCACTCTCACCTCTCAGAACATCATCTCCCACACCACCAATCAATGAACCCGTTCAGGAAACTGAACACCCTCAACACGCTGAAAACAAACCTGAACTACAAACATCCCAATCCCCGATCCAGTCTCAAGAACCTGAGAGATCCGACAAACGTGTGTCCATCTCTCATAATCCCTTCAACACCAGAACGATACTTGCTTCACCTGCTCCAGAGAGCCCCATCATAAAGATAATGAAGCAACAAATCAAACATTATCTGCTGGATCTATGCCCTGAATTGGATCAACATCCTGGCATCCAGCAACAGATAGAAGAAATAGTGTTCTGGAGGGATATCAGACTGAAGAGCATTGAAGAATTTCTGATTCTAATGACAACTCTGGGATTAGATTTCTTTGTAGACTTGGAGTTGAAATGTCTACACAATGCTGGGATTGAAAGTACTGTTGAATTGGCATCAGATGACGATATCCGATGGCTGATTCACGAAAGGTTCGAAATTGCTGATAACAGGGAGGAAACCGTTCAACCTCCTACAGATCATGAGGGAACTGCCGATGAACCAAGAATGGGTGTTACAGATGAGACCCAATTTGGCAAGGCTTCAACATCTGAACAGACTACTACGATGAGCTCTTATACCCTATATCGTCACTCTCAGAAGATTCAGGATGGGATCAAGACTGCATTTGAAGACAAATTCGCAGCGCTCATAGCAGATCTGATGAAGCGGTTTGAAGATGAGCAAGCGAAACTAGTTGACAAGGAACGAAGTCACACAGTTGGGATGCACAATCGCATCCTTGCTGAAGTAATGCAACTAATATATCCTCTTGCTGAGAAGCTCAAGCTCCAGTCTGACAAACTCACAGTTCAGACAGAGATGCTCAATCAGACACAGGTACTTTTGGAAAGTGTCTGGGCATCCTTGGACAAGACCAACAACCACTTAGATATGGGTTGGAAACATTTTCTAGCTTCTACAGAATGAGCAAGACAGGAGATCGAAACTGCTCTCAGACGCTTCTTCACGCCTGCACCTTCTGCCACCGTTCAGATCACTCCTCTTGTTGTCGAGGAACTCAGAGAGGAGATCTCCCGGCAATTAACAGCTCTGAACCGCAAGATGTCCAACCTCTTTGATGCAACCAAAAAGGGGGAAGGAAAAGAGTCTGAAAAAGAGTCTGAAGGAAAAGAGAATACAAAAAAATAGACTCAAGAAAAAGAGAACAAAGAGAAAGAAGAAAAATAGACTCAGACACAGTTGGTAAAATTTTCATCTCTACCAAAAACCACTGTATCTGACTTGCCAGCCACTCCATCTACCGATCTCGTTGCTGAAAAGAAAGAAATTGTGGAGCAACACAGTAAAGAGATCGCTGAGCAGAAAAGTGCTCTTTCAGAGATTACTGCCAGAGTCGACAAAATTGAAGACTTCTCTTCATTCGTTCAGAAAAGAATGGAAACTGATGATCAGGCCAAGAGCCTTGAACTCGCTAAGAAATTAGCTGAAGAAGATGAACAAGATGAACCTGAGCAGACTCTGAGAAGGAAGAAAGGCAAAGGCAAGATAATGAAAGCAAATGTGGAAGATCAGAGACAAGGCCAGCTATTCTCCATCAAAAGCCAGATGACTCCTGAACAAGTTCAAGAGCAAACAAGACAGAGAATAAGAGAGGCCGCAATCAAGAAGCAGAAGTTAGCAGAGGCAAAGGGATTGAACATCACTTACATCCGAAGGAAAAGGAAGAACGAAGCTGCAGAAGAGGAGATTGCTTGGGAGAAGAATGCCCTTCCGGCTTTTGTTAAAGGCATCCTCTGTGCACGACAAGATTTGCTTCCAGAATGGGATCAAATCAGAGGAGAATGGTTATGTGACATCTACATCCTGGAGAAGATTCCAATTCATCAAGATCAGACTGAAAATGATGATGAATTCTGGAACTGGTTAGAAACAAAGTACCCAGACTTCTACCAGACAGTGATGAAAGAAGGCAAGATCATGTCACTTATACCAGAAGCTCCACCCTTTGAACCACTTCTTCCACCTTTGCGTCCAGACAACAAGCTAGATCCTGTTAAATTCAAGAATATCTACTATGGACTTGCTGAAAAAGGAGGAATCCATAGAAAAGAAGAGCTGGACAAGCTAATACAAAGGATGTACAAGATGTTTGGCATCCCCAAAGAACTGCAAATGTTCAAGTACACCTGAAGAAGACAACTTGGAATCAGATGATAGGTACACTCTTCATGTATTCTACAATGCACACACCTATCTGAATAAAATTCTTCATCTCACTGATTCTAAGACAACATCTCATTGTCTTCTGAAGTATGTACCATTTACATTTTCTACATTTCCATGCATGGTATCTGTTTTTCTGATTAAGTTTGGTTAAGTGTTTTGGTTCCATCAAAAAGGGGGAAATTGTTGGGAAATATGTAACTTAGTTTTGATGGAAGTTCCAAAACAGGTTGTAATAGGACCGGCCCGGACACATTAGTATGATCGATGACTTAGAATCGATTAAGATGACCCGGTTTAAAATGTATAGATAGCTGAAGTAAAAGATAGGTCACATATTGAGGGGGAACTCAATATGTATAGGTCAGGTCGAAGCATCAGATGACCCAGATAAGGTCAGATGATCAGAAGACTAAGATCAAATCAGAAGACAAGAAGTCAGAAGATCAGGTGAAGACAAGAAGACACTGAAGACTCAGATGAACCTGAAGACTCAGATGAACCTGAAGACTCAGATAAACACTGAAGACTCAGATGAACCTGAAGACTCAAATAAACCTGAAGACTCAGTATGACTGAATACACTGAGGCTCAGAGACACCTAAAGATCAAAAGACCTGAAGACCTACATTCAGCAGAGTCTGCATATTGAAGCTAAGACAATATGCATCTGAAGACTCAACAAGGTAGACTGATCAGTTATCTGATCAAGTCAGCTCACACCTGGTGACAATCAAAAAGATACACCAGACAAGACAAATCTTCTACCAAAAGAATATCAATCGTCTAACGGACAAAATTGAGAAGTGCCGCCTCGCGAAGCCAAGGAGAAAGCGACACGTGCACAAAAAGAGCTGACATTGCGGGATACGACGTTGCGGACAAAAACAACGCTAATGATGCCTACGGCCACGCCGATAATCGGAGCACGTCACAATCATATCCTACAGCCTACCTAATATAGCCCGAAATTTAAATTGCTCTCCAACGGCTCTTTGATTTCGAGGTCTATAAAATGGAATCGATCTTCATTTTGAAGAAAAAGGACCAACAGTGATTAACAAGCACCAACAGAGATAAAAGCAAGAACAAACACGGAGACACCGCAAAAGAAGCTAAAGCTACAACAAAATCTCCGTTCAAAGAACACTACATTTGAAGATTATTCTTAGAGTGTTCATCCCATTAGTTCTTAGCAAGAAATCCTATCCACTAGCATTTTGGCTACCTGAAGCATCAGGATAAAATTCCAGTTGGAACCCTCAATCATTCTTTACCCAAACGCAAGTTAGGTTAAGTCTGTAGAGTGCGAACTCATTAAACATCTCGGCTATCCTTTTTAAGGATATAAGTCCCGCTGGTTACGTTTGTAGAGTGGGAACTCGATAAACATCTCGACTATCCTTTTTAAGGATATAAGTCCCGTAGGTTAAGCTTGAGTGGGAACTCGGTAAACATCTCGGCCATCCTGAAAAGGATATAAGTCCCGCAGTTTAAGTTTGTAAGAGTGAGAACTCGGTAAACATCTCGGCCATCCTGAAAAGGATAGAAGTCTCGCAGGTTAAAGTAGGTTAAGGTTCTCCTGTGTTAAGGGAAGAGTGGACGTAGGCCGGGTTTCATCTGAACCACTATAAAAAGTCTTGTGTGCATTTACTTGCTTTCTTATTGCTTTACACAAGTCACACAACTGAGTTTTAAACAGCATACATATTCTAAGATAAGCTCAGTCTGCACCAAGTAACTGATCTGATCAGATTGACACCTTAGTCAACTGGTTGAAAACTGTCTTCAGAATCAGATTGATAAAACTGGTTTTTCACACGGGTAAAACAAGCTTCCGCACCATTCAGTTAAACTGATAGATATCAAGCTGATCTGCCTCCAGGCACTCAGTAAGATTGAACATCAGTTTAAACGGATACACCAGCACTCTGATCGGGTAATCTGCAGTTCATACCTGATCCACACGAAAAGTTTTGGAAGTCTATTCACCCCTCCCCTCTAGACTTCCACCCTCACAAAACCCGTTCGGGACCTACAGAAACCTTTACCCTTAGGTAAATGGGGTTTAGGTTGCCTGTACTGAAATTGTGGTCTTTCAGTAATCTGAGGACTTGGTCTTTTCAGTTGAGAATATCTCTGCTGAGTGTTTCTCTTCTGAAAATTCCTCTGATGGTTCAGTCAGATCGCTTCAGGTTGGTATTCTTAGCCTCAGGCTTTGAAGTACTGGCCTAAAAATTTCCTACTGAGTGTTCATGTTTTCTAGCCTTTTCCTGAGGTTTGGGCTTTCTATCCTGAACTTTTAATTTTTCTGAAACCATAGGTCCTTTACCCTTGTCTAAAACACTGGGTTGTTCTTCAATAAGAAGATCAGTACATGCCACCGGTTTAACAAAGACAGTCTTAGTACTACTTGAAGAAGCAGCATTCAGAAGACCTTGTGAGGTTCCCCCTGGATTATATCCCAATCCAGCCTTTATAGTTGCAGGTCTTTGATAACTCTGAATTTCATCTATTATTTTAGATGCATAATTCAATAGAGCTAACTTTCTCCGCACACTATCCTCACTTTTCTTTAGAGTTTCATGCTTCTCAAAGAGGTCATTGAATTTAGTCCTGATAAGCTGATTCTCCTCAGTGGATTTCTCTAATTTTCCTTTCAGGATTTATATCACTTTCTCTTTTTCTGAGAGTTGTACTTTCAAAACATCCAGTTCATCAGTAGTTCCCATTAATTGAGAAGTGATCTCAGCAATATTAGAGTCTTTCTACCTCAGATTTTCAGCAGTCAGTTCTTTATTCTGCTCTTGAGTTTCTATGAGCAGTTCTTGTAACACAGAATAGTCCTTCATAAGATTCTCAAAAGAATACATCAGGTCAAAGTTACTGGTTACAGATGAACTTGACAACTCAGGTGCTTGTGCAGGAGCAATAACAAAGATAGAAGAATTTACCTCCTCCATAGCAACAAGGAAGACATCATCACTGTCACTATCAGAGAATATCTCATCTGAAGAACTGGATCCTTCTTCAGATTGTTCTTCTTCTTCAGCAATCATAGCCTTCTTGCTAGAGATCTTTTTGTCTCTCTTGGCTTGTCTCTCCTTTCTTTCTTTGGCACTCAACTCAGGACAATCATACTAGAAGTGACCTTTCTTCTGACAGTTATAACATCTGTTGGCATCATCATCCTGATCACTTTCCTCCTTGGTTTTGGAGTCCTTCTTTCTGGATGAGGATCCTTCAGCTTTGTGGTCCTTCCTTTTCTCAGTGGATCTGTCCTCAGTTTCTGAGTTATTCATGTTCCTGTACCTGTTGTTCTTATAATATTTCTTATATTTCCCATATCTGCTATTGAGTCTTTCAAACCTCCTTGCCAACAGTACTAGCTTATCCTCTTGCTCATCCTGATTTTTGGCAGGTGAGTTATCAGACTTTCTAGTTTTATAGGATTTCTCTTTGGCTTTGAAAGCTACATTCTTTCTAGATGAAGATTCATCTTTGCTATCAGATTTCTTAGTTTTCTTATCAATCACAAACTCATAAGCTTTCAGTTCAGAGAAAACTTGTTGGTATGGCATATAATCAATATTCTTTGTGTTTTCAATCACCACAACATGTATATCCCATTTCTTAGACAATCCTCTAAGAATTTTCAGTGGCACTTCTCTCTGTGGGTATCTTTTCCCAAGAGCATTCAGATCATTCATAATGCTAGTGAATCTGACTTCCAGTTTGTCAATGGATTCACTATCTTCCATTTCAAAGCTGTCAAACTTTCCAATAGCAACATAAAGTTTGTTCTCTTTAATATGATCTGTTCCTTGACACATGATAGCAAGTGTGTCCCATATTTCTTTGGCAGTTTCACAGTGAGAAATCATCCCCATAACACCATCATCAATAGTGCTATATAAAGTATCTTTAGCAATGTAGTCCAAATTGACTAATTTTCTCTCATCAGGAGTAAGTTGGTCATCAGGTTTTGGAAATTCATCTCTGGGATCATTCCTTTCAGTATCAGTAATTCTAGGATTCACAATAGTGTATTTGAATGGTCCTTCAGAAACCACTCTCCACATTCTTTCATGCTTAGAATACAGATGTGCCTGCATTCTCAATCTCCATAGGTCATAACTCTCAACAGAGAACATAGGAAGTTTCTTAGAAGGCATGATGAATGAGCTTTGTAAGATATCAGCAGTAAGATCTATTCAGTAGACCACCAAAGTCTTTCAGCAAATAGACTATGGCTACCAAAGCAGGTGGTCAAAATGAACCACTGCTCTGATACCACTTGTTGGTCCCAGTACAAACGAGTCTTACACGTGTATGGGGGGGGAATACACGTGTTCAGTGATTTTTAAAACTTTTTTTTGCTGAGATCAGAAGGGTCAGGATGTTCTGAGAATTTTGCCCTGAGAAGCACAAATTACCCTGAGTCAAAGTCTACGGAGAGAGTGATCCTGAGCAGCTTTCAGAAGCTTCAGATTAACCCAACTAATCTTGAGTTTTATCAGAGATCCTGAGAAGCTTGGATCAGATAATTATCTTACTGAATACTCAGTAGAGTTGGTTCAGTTTGGTAACTATCTGTTCTAGCTAATCAAGAGTGCGGAATGTGTTGGCCCTAAGTTTATACTCGTTTTATCTTGCTGAAAATCTCTTCCTTAGTAAAACAGTGGTTAAGGCTGTGATCAAGTTCTATACAAGTTCAGTGGATTGTTTCCAACTGAATATCTGTAAAATATGCTTTCAGTGAAAATATGCAACAGATAGAATGCAAAACAGAAAGCAAACAACACAACAACTTATACTGGTTCAGAGGCAAAGCTCCTACGTCCACTCTCTCTGATCTTCAGAGAAATTCCTTAACTCACTATCACCTAAAGATTTCAGGCTGAACACAGCAGCTTACTAACTTTTCTACTTTGAGTTTTCTGGCTGACTACTGCAGCTTACTAACTCAACACACACAAGCTTTCTGACTGTCTAAAACAGCTTACTCACTTCTTCTCTAGAGCTTTCTGGCTGAACTCAACTGCAGCTTACTAACTCTTTACAACTCTTTCTCACCAACAATCACACACAATACTCAAACTACCTATCAAAAGGGTTTGGTTTGGGTTGGTTTCCAACTAGGGTGAGATATCCTTTGACAATAAGAACAAATTAAAAGGCTAGGATATCTCTACTAAGCTTTGGATATATATCAAATCTGGGCTTAGTGAAATGAGCTCTCTTCAATGTGAAACACTTGGGAAATCTTAGGTTTTTCGAGTGCTTCAATTTGCAAGAATACGAATGAGCTCTTGAGTTGCTTTGATTTCCCGTAACCTTTCAATGTTGAAGGTCACTGGTATTTATAGGCAACTTCTCCAAGGCCACTCTTTGAAAAACTATCCGTTGGAAGAGATAGCATCAAGAGTTTCCTCTTCTGGTTATTGATGAACGACTATTTTTAAGGTTTGAACACACCCTTGCATGTTTTAGGAAATATGCAGCCATGTAGCCAATCACCAATTTCTATGAACTGGAAGATATCAGACCTGACATTTCTCAGTGAGCTATCACTTTTAGTGTCAGTAAAGTACGTTGATGTTGCCTCCTCATTGGTCGAAGTCTTCCTTTGAGCAGAGACAAACAAACGGCTTTATTTAGGTTGACCTTTCTTAGCTGATATGTTCCTTAATGTCCACAAATGTCTAACATTCTGTTTGTTTGCACTAGGAATGAACATAACACTATTTCATTAAGATAGTGGTTCAGGGTCCTTTTTGTTCAGTACACAAACAGTCTTCAGGATCTTCGGGTCTTCAGGATATTCCTAAGCTACTCAGCGTTTTCTGAGTCTTCAGGGACTTCTGTCTTCAGAGTCTTCAGGATTCTTCTGAGTCTTCAGGGTCTTCAGGACACTAACAATTCCCTGATCTATATCTGCTGACTATACATGATGCAGATAATCCTGATTCCTAAATATTATTGAAACCTGATCCTGATTCTATACTATCAAGATATCCTGAACATGTCATACTCAGGGATTTTGGGATCTAATCAAAATCTTTATTAAATTTATCTCCCAGCAATAATTATTAATTCCACACGATCATATTTAAGGGACGGGGATTAAAAAATAACTAACCACTGAGGTCTAATTCTTCTATATTCAGTTCTGAAGAATTTATCCTCTCGTAGGTCCTATTCAGCGCATCATAATGCACTAGTGCAATCTCTTGGTCAAGACAAGCCAATCTGAGGCAGATAGTTTCTAGAATCTATGTTCGATTGGAAAACCGAGTCCGTGTAACCGACGGGAATCAGACTGTCTGATTTATAAACCAACATTCTATCTTGATTTCTCTTTAGATACTTCAGAATTTTTTTAACTGCAGTCCAATGTTCTTTCTCTGGATTACTCTGATATCTTGCTACCATGCCAACGACAAAGTAAATATTTGGCCTCGTGCACAACATTGCATACATAAGGCTTCCGACAGCCAAAGCATAAGGAACGCCTTTCATGTCATCTATCTTCTTTTGTGTTTTAGGGCACATTTCCTTGGATAGATGGATTCCATGTCTGAAGGGTACAAAACCTTTCTTGGAGTCTTGCATGTTGAATCGCTTCAAGACAATATCTATGTATGAAGCTTGCGATAAGCCTATCATCCTTTTCTTACGATCTCGAGTGATCTTGATCCCAAGGATGTGACCGGCTTCCCCTAAGAACTTCATATCAAACTATTTTGACATCCATGCCCTTACGTCCGACAACACTTTTACATAGTCTCCAGTTGGTCCCGGTGTAAAAGAGTCTTACACGTGTATGGAGGGGGGGGGAATACACGTGTTCAGCGATTTTTCAAACTTTTCACAAAACTGAAATCAGTGGGTCAGGATGTCCTGAGAGGCAGCCCTGAGAAGCACAAATTACTCTGAGTCAGAGTCTACTGAGACAATAACACTGAGTGGCTTTCAGTAACTTCAGATTAGCCCAACTTATCTGAGGTTTTAAAATCAGAGTCCAAATAAGCTTGGAGTAGATAACTATCTTACTGACTACTCAGAAGAGTTAGGTCAGTTTGACAACTATCTATACTAGCTTATCTAGTGTGCGGAATGTGTAAGCCTTAGATTTATACTCGTTTTATCTTGCTGAAAATCTTTTCCTTAGTAAATTAGTGGTTAAGGATGTGATCAGTTCAATGCAAACTCAGTGGATTGATTCCAACTGAATATCAGAAAACTCAGTGCTTTCAGTGAAAATATGCAACAGTTATAATTCAAAGCAGAAAGCAAATAACACAGCAAATTATAGTGGTTCAGAGGCAAAGCTCCTACATCCACTCTCTCCGATCCTCAGAGAAATTCCTTAACTCACTACTACTACTTCCTCAAGCTTTCAGACTGAACTCAGCAGCTTACTCTAACTTTCTTCTAAGAGCTTTCAGGCTGAACTACTGCAGCTTACTAACTCAAACACACACAAGCTTTCAGACTGTCTCAAACAACTTACTAACTTCTTCTCTAGAGTTTTTAGGCTGAACTCAACTGCAGCTTACTAACTCTTTTCAACTCTAACTCTCCAACAATCACACACTCAAACTACCTAAGAATAGGGTTTGGGTTTGGCTGGTTTCCAACTAAGGTGAGATATCCTTTTACAATAAGAACATATTCAAAGGCTAGGATATCTCTTACTAAGCTTTGGATACTTAACAATTCTAGGCTTAGTAGATGAGCTCTCTTCAATGTGAAACACTTGGGAAATCTTTAGGGTTTTCGAGTGCTTCAAATGCAAGAATACGAATGAGCTCTGGAGTTGCTTGATTTCCCGTAACCTTGCAATGGTGAAGGTCACTGGTATTTATAGGTAACTCACCAAGGTCACTCTTGAAAAACTATCCGTTGGAGGAGATATCATCAAGGGTTTTCTTATTTGGTTAGTGATGAACGACTATTTTAGGATTTGAACACACCCTTGCATGGTTTGGGTAATATATAGCCAAACAGCCAATCACCACTTTCTGTGAACTGGAAGATATCAGTCCTGACATTTTCTCAATGAAATATCGCTTTCAGTGTCAGTACAGTACGTTGGTGTCACCTCCTCATTGGTTGAAATCTTCCTTTGAATAGAGACAAACAAAACGACTCTTTGCAGTTTAACTATACTGATTTGATATGTTCCTTATTGTCCACGAATGAATAGTATTCTCTTTGTTTGTACTAAGAATGAAAAAAGTACTATTTACTCTGAAATAGTTGTTCAGGGTCTTTTATGTGTCAGTACAAAATAATCTTAAGGATCTTCGATCTTCAGGACTTTCTGAGACTTCTAGACCTTCTATGTCTTCAGGATCTTCTGATTTCTTCAAGAAAAAATAAAGTAATCCTAACCATCCTGATCTATATCTACTGACTATACATGATGCAGATAATCCTGATCCTAACACCTATAGAAAACCTGATCCTTATCTATTAAGTTGTTCTGATAAATGTCATACTCAGGGTTTTGGGATCTAATCAAAATATATATTAAATTCATCTCCCAACAATTTCCCCCTTTTTGATGATGCCAAAACCAACTTGTTACAATATCAAGAGGAAAATAGAACCTAACATCTATTCAGGTTTTCATTTCCTAAGATAAGTCTTTAATGTTTATAAAAAGGCAAAACATCAGTAAGATAATGAGATATTATCTTTTCAGAACAAAAGCATCAGTAGAGTTTCATAATAAGGAAATCATAAGTACAGGATACAACATATATCCTACTCTACTGAACATCAGAACATAAATTCAGTCTTCTTCAGATTCAATTTCTTCAGCTGGAGGATAAATATTGAACATTTCGTAGTATCTCTTCTTCAGCTCTTCCCTCTCCTGAATGATCATCGCATCATTTCCTATCAGCTCAAGATACTCAGCTTGATCCACAAAGTCTGCATAGATGAAGTCATAGTTGATCATCCCATTTTTGAACTTGGGTGGAGGATACTTCATCTATTCTGGAGCCTTCAACTGATAACCCAGAGTGTCAAACAGATCAAACCACTTTTGACACATATCAGTGAATAGGACGAGGCCAAACTTGTAGAACATCATAGTTGAATACAAATTCCCTCTTGGCCTGCTCCCATTTGTCATTCATCTCAATAGGCATCCACTTGTCTGTATGAGGTTATTGCCTCTTCCTTGGTTTAGTGCCTCTTCTCCTTAGGACAAATCTCTAAAATCCTCCTCTGATCTTCTTCGCCTCTTCTCTAGCTTTTCTGGTCATTTCAACTCCTGACACAGAAGTAGACGCCTTCCTTCTCTTTTCTACTTCCATCATTTTTACTGAATTGTGCCAATCCCAATTCAATCTCTTTGAGGCCACATCATATTCTCCAAAACATTCTTTGAAAAGCTCATCAGTTTCAGACTCTTCACTCTTTTGGGCTTCTACCTCAGAAAATTCTCTGAAAGTTTTCTTCTAATTGGCTTCTCAGCAGGTTTTTGTATCTGCACAGGTTTTTCAACAAAAGCGGTTGATGGTTTTGGAGGATTTAGAACACCATGAGCTTCTCCCATCTTGCTCGATTCTTGTGCTCTTTGTCTTTTGGTCCTCTGCTCCAGTACTTCTTTAGCAGCTTCAGGATGGATCATCACTTCCGGCTCCTTCCTTTTTCCTCCTCTCTGAATGATCACCTGTACTTCAGGTTGTTTTCCTTCTAGTGCTGGCAAGGGAACAAGTTTATCATAACTTTCCCCCCTTTTGGCATCATAATATGTTAGTATAGTAGAGAGGGTTCTGTTCATATGCATCTGCTCCCTTCCAACAAACCGAAGCTCAGCCGCAATCAGAAAGTTTTCGTCCTGCATCCTCTGTAGTACATTCATCCCAGTTGAAGTTTCTTCAGCCAGACCACCATAAGTTGTGTGCATCTTCTTCATGAGTGAAACACTCATATCTTCTATAGCTGATTTGATTAGCTCTCCAGTCTTAGCTTTCATCATATCCTCCAGCATTTTTATCTTAACTCAAATTTCTTCTCCATTTCACCCAACACATCTCGAGAGATATATCCTAATCTAGCATCTATCCCAGCAAGCTTATTATCAATGGAAGTAGATAATGAAGTCACCTGATCAGCTTTCGCCATAGATGTGCTCAGCAAGTCAACTGTTTTGCTCTGAGAAGTTTGTGCATCAGCAAGTTTTGTCACTTGGTCTACCAGAGGCTCGAGCTTTGACATCTGATCAACAAGCGGCTCAAGCTTGGTAAGCTTCTCAAGAATTGGAGTGAAATCAACAACTGGTTGTGGAGGAATTGGTACTTCAGCATCTGTTTGTACTCCAGCATCTGCCATCTCAGTGTCAGTGGCTTCAGGTTCCTTCTGATATTGGAAGATCTAGCCAAATGTGATCATCTGTAGAGGTGGAGCATCCTGAGGTTGTTCCCCCTGAATAGTTGCTTCAACACTTGACTCAGCAACTTTCTTACTCCCTTCAGGATGTCTCCAACATCACCAACATCCTTCTCCTGAGGAGGTTCTTGATCATGTTTATCTTGGCTGCTGACTCCTCCTTCAGTCTGAGTATTTCCCTTCTTTTCAGCGACCTTCTTCTGAACTAAGGTGTCAAACTCAATTTGTTTGATTCTAAGTCTTCTTTTCCCTAACCCGGAAAAGTCATCAAGTTCAGCAATTTCCTCATCCCAGAAGTCTTCTCCTCTGAAGTTGCCAATCTTCAGCATCATCGCAAAGGAATAATTGACAATCAGCATTGCAGTTTTTAACCTGAAGAACATATCAAGATCAGGAAATTCTACCAACTCAGGGTATTTGTCTAGGACAAATCGTTCAGCCTTCTGTCTCCACTCCCTTTCTTCTGCTTCACCTTTCCTGAGTTCAGGAACAGGTGCATCCTCTTCAAAGCTAGAATGAGTCTCTGAAGGTATGGAAATATATGGCTCTGAGGGTTGAGTGGGTGGGATAGTCATTTGGCTCTCTTCAGCAGGTTTTTGAGAACATGTGAATATTTCTCGGGTAATACGATCATCGCCTATACTGGTACCTAGTACCTCAGTAAAGACATCTTCATCTCCAACTCCTCCGGGTGGAATTTCTTCCTGAGTGGTTTCTACTTCAGTGGCTTGAGAAACCACCTTGGCAAGAGTGTCAAGTGGAGATTTCTCTCCTGAATCCAGTTCTAGAATGGTTTTGAGCCTCTTCTTTTTCAGCTTTTGCTCGTCCTGAGCCTTCTTTTTCTCTCCTGCCTCCCATTTTACTCTGAGCAAATCGAGAGATTTCTTTCTCCTTTCTTCTTCCCCTGACTCCTCAGGACATTTTATCGATTCTGTCCTGACTCTCCTCTGAACTACTTCAGTAAGCACAACATTATCCTGATCTGATTCTGACACCTCTGGTTCCTCATGCACTGTTGAACTTGGACTTTCTGAGGCTGGCTTCCTCTTTTGAGACTTGGGTTTTTGAAACATGATTCTATTTCGAGAAAACTCAACCCCAGTCATAAAAAACATATTATCTCTGGGCAAGGTTTCAATGAGAAAACTAATCTTCGTACCAAACAGTACCTTCCCACTCTTTGTGAAAGCTCCTTTGGTATACTTCAACTTCTGGTTTTGATGCAGAATGCAATCCGCTAGAAATTTCAGCCAGTTGAAGTCAACAGATGGAGAGTCCTCAATCACAACCATAAGCCTCAACTTGTTCTGGCTTACTTGCTCCAAACTTCTAGAGGTGCTCATCAAGCACTTGGCCACAATGTCGATTAAAACTCTGTATTTGGCTTTGAGGCATCGTTTATGCAGAGCCCCTTTCAATTCTGCTTTATTTTCTACAAAACGATCCAAAATTTCTTGTTCTCTACCAGACATGTACAATGCTGGATCTTCTCCTCTATCATTGAGCTCAAATACATCATTAATATCATCAAGCGATAATCTTACCTCCTTTGTACACACCACCTCTGAATTTGATTTCGCATAAGTTCCAAAACTTAACTGCGAAATTAGTCCTCCCCGTTCTCCTTCTCGAAGATTGACACGAACTGCAACACCTCTTGGGACAGTTCTGAGTCTGGCATATTGCTCACCAAATGTGATAATCAAGCCATCCGCAGCATGTTGAGTGCTTCTTCCTCAACCTTAGTGGCTTTATTGTCGATCATGGCCACCACATGCTCGAAATAGGGTTTTTCTGTCTCGGCTAGATCCTTGATCATTGCATAACTTGGGAATTCCATTGTAAAACGATTTATGGGAAATGGGATTTTGAGGATTTTGAAGATTAAGGGTTTTGAGTGTTTGAAACGTTTGAATGGGATTTAAGAAGTGTAAAGTGAACGATTGAAGGTAAACACTCTGGATTATATATGATTTGAAAAAAAGTAGATCAATGGATGTGATTAAATCTCAGAAAATAGAATGAATGGTTGAGATTTAATCTGAGATTAAATGAAATCTCGAGGGTTTTGCTATTTTTGGCTAATTTTCTGGGAAGATAAGCAAATAGCAGTAGTAGGGTGACAAAATGATGTTTCACGATAATCGAGATGACCTTTCGTCTGCGCCTCAATTGTCCTCCAATAGAAATGCTCCAAACATTCCCTCTCAAAGTTCAGGTCTTTGGTCATTTATTTCAAATGATTATTGAGTGAAATAAATGCTGTGAAGTAATGCATGTGTCAATATTGTTTTCAGAATTATTTGATTTTATAATCCTTATTGAATACTGACATTGACAAAATTATTATGAGTCTCAGTTTACTTTCTGAGAGAATTTTGTCCTGAGTTATTTCTTCCTGAATAACTACATGCACCTGAAGGACTTCTTCCTTCAGTGATTCACTCACCTGGATCCAACATACCCAATTCTACTGATAGTTCATGAAATCTTGACTCAGCCAAAGGTTTTGTCAAAATATCAGCTCTTTGTTTATCAGTATGAATTTTCTCCATTCTGATATCCTTCTTCTCAACATGATCTCTGATAAAATGATGTCTGATATCAACATGCTTGCATCTGGTGTGCAATAGCAATTGCACTATTATTGTCACAAAATATAGGTACTTCATTGGCTACAACCTTATAATCCCTCAATTGTTGTCTGAGCCAAAGAATCTGTGCACAACAGCTTCCTGCAGCCATGTATCCAGCTTCAGTAGTACTGGTTGCTACTGAGGTCTGTTTCTTTGAAAACCATGATATCAGTTTACTTCCAAGAAATTGACAAGTTCCTGTAGTAGATTTCCTGTCAATTCTACAGCCACCATAATCAGCATCTAAATAACCAGTTAATTCAAGGTTATCATCAGCTGGATACCATAATCCTCTATTCACTGTGCCTTTAAGATATCTCAAATTCTTTTTGGCAGTTCCATGTGATTAGTTTTAGTCAAATTCTTTTTGGCAGCTTCCATGTGATTAGTTTTAGGATTAGCTTGATATATTGCACATATCCCAACAACAAAAGTAATATCAGGCCTACTTACTGTGAGATATAGCAATGATCCAATGATCCCTCTATAATCAGTGTGATTAACTAACTTGCCTTCATGATCAGGATCCATCTTGTAGTTAGTATTCATAGGAATTCTAACTGCGTTGCAATTCTGTACACCATACTTAGCAATCAGATCTCTGGTGTACTTTGCCTGATTGATGAATATACCTTCTTTGGATTGCTTGACTTGAAGTCCTAGAAAGAAATTCATCTCCCCCATCATTGACATCTCAAACTTTCCTTTCATCAGGGCAGAAAACTTCTCACACATCTGATGATTTGGAGATCCAAATATGATGTCATCCACATAAATCTGAACTAGTAAGATATCTTTCCCATCTTCTATCCTGAAGAAGGTTCTATCAACAGTTCCTTTGGTAAAACCATGGTCAGTAAGAAATTGAGAAAGTGTATCATACCATGATCTGGGTGCTTGCTTAAGACCATACAAGGCTTTTCTGAGCCTGTAAACTTGGTCATTCTGACGAAATCCAGGAGGTTGTTCCACATACACCTCTTCTTTAAGCACACCATTCAGAAATGCACTTTTCACATCCATCTGATAGACTGTGAATTTCATATGAGCAGCATATGCAAGAAACAATCTGATGGCTTCTAGTCTGGCAACAGGTGCAAAGGTTTCATCATAGTCCAAACCTTCTTCTTGGGAATAACCTTGTGCAACTAGCCTTGCCTTGTTTCTTACAATGTTGTTGTTTTCATCTCTCTTGTTCTTGAACACCCACTTAGTTTCAATCACATTGTGCCTCTTAGGTCTGTCCACTAGCTCCCACACTTCATTCCTTGTAAACTGATTCAGCTCTTCTTGCATAGCAGTAATCCAGAAAGAATCTTGAAGAGCTTCTTCAATCTCAATTGGTTCCTTCTCAGATAGGAAGCAGCAGAATAAAACACTTTCACCATGGAACTTTCTTGTTCTAACACTTTCTGATAGATTACCCACAATCTGACTTGAGGGATGACTATCTAACCACTTTCTCCTAGATGTTCCCCCTTCAGTAGTATCCCCAACATTAGAAATGTTAGGTTCAGGTAATTCCTCAAACTCAGGGAACAACAAAAAAAGAGAGAGAGAATCATCTTCCTCAGGGGAGTTTTCATTTAGAACATTGTCAGGGACATTTGTTCCCCCTTGGTTGATAGATTCAGAGTTTGCCTCAGCTGTGGCCACATCTTCATCAGCATTACATACCTAAGTCTGAACTGGAGTTTGTTCAGATTGGTCAGCTTCAGTGTGTTGGTTTTCCTTCAGTGGAGAACTATCATCCTGAGTTTCACCAGCCTGAGTATTTTCATCATGAGCATCTTTGTCTGAGTCTGACTCACTCCATTCTTAGAACATGATGGGCTTCTTCTTTTCAGGCTCAGAGGATGTTTTATCAGTTTTCTTTAGGTTGAGTCTGGTGAACCTCTTTGTCAATTCTCCTGAGTCATGTTCCTATTTCTTCTGAACACAAGTAGATTCATCAAAAACAACATGAGGTGTTTCTTCCACAATAAGGGTCCTACAGTTGTAGACTCTGAAGGCTTTACTGACTTCAGAATATCCTAAGAATATTCCTTCATCAGCTTTGCTATCAAGAGTTTTCAACTGATCTTTACCATTATTGTGTATGAAACACTTACAACCAAACACACGAAAGAAAGAGACAAGAGGCTTCCTTTCATTCCACAACTCATAAGGTGTTTTGCCTTGATTCTTTTTAAGCATGGATATGTTCTGAGAGTAGCATGCAGTGTTGATAGCTTCAGCCCAAAATCTCTTAGGAATGTCAGCTTCAGCAATCATTGTTCTTGCAGCTTCTTTCAGTGTCCTATTTCTTCTCTCAGCAACACCATTCTGTTGTGGGGTCCTTGCAGCTGCTGTTTCATGAGCTATTCCATTTGCTGCACAATAATTAGATATAATATGGTTGATAAATTTAGTTCCTTTATCTGATCAGATTTTGACCACACTCAAATTCTTTTCAATACTGAGTTTTTTCAGTAATTTAGGCAGTTTTGTCTGAGTCTCTTTCTTACTGAGTAAGAATATGACCCAAGTATATCTAGAGTAGTCATCAACTACCACAAGTGTATATTTTCTGCCATTAGTGCTCACAGGTGTTACTGGACCAAATAGATCCATATGTAACAGTTGAAGTATTCTATCAGTAGAGACTTCTACTTTGCTTTTAAATGATGCTCAGATTTGTTTTCCTTTCTTACAAGCATCACATATATGATCTTTACTGAACACTTCATTGGGTAACCCCCTCACAAGTGCTAATCTTGCAAGTTTGTTCAGGGTTTTGAAGTTCAAGTGATTAAGCCTTTTGTGCCATAACCAACTGGTGTCAGTAGAGCTTTTTGCAACTAAACATGTATCCATAGGAGTTAATCTCCAATCAGCAAAATACACATTTCATTTTCTAGTACTAGTCAGTAATATTTGTTGTGAAGCATTGTCTTTCACATAACATAAGTTCTTTGAGAACTCAACACTGAAACCCTTATCACAGAATTGACTGATAGAAAGCAGGTTATGCCTTAAACCAGAAACATATGATACACCATCGATATGTACAGAATCAACTTCAAGAGTTCAGTATCCTTCAGTCTGTCCTTTGGAATTATCTCCAAAAGTAATCTGAGGGCCTTTTTGCTCAACATAGTTAGTGAGTAATTGTTTGTATCCAGTCATGTGCCTTGAACATCCACTGTCCAGATACCATGCAGCAGGTATCATTTCACTTCCACTCATCAGGGCTATGTTGTCTTCATTCAGCTCAGTGCCCTTTTTCTCCACCTGAAAAATAGATCAGGCCTTAGGTACCCATTTTGGTGTAGGGTCTTACCAGGTTAGTTGTACCTTTTGGAACCCAAATCTACCTGACAACTCTAATTACTTTAGAGTGGCTGATTTGTCTTCCATAAACATCTACATACACATTCACCACCCTAGGTGCCTTGGCAGTACCCTGTGTATGAGTGCCAACCTTAACATGAACATGAGCCTTAGAATTCTTATTGGGTTCTGGCCTCTTGTTCCAATGCTTCGGCCTTGGTGCAGCTGGTCTATGTCTCTGCTGACTTGGGTTCAGAAAACCTTTACCCTTAGGCAAGTGGGGTTTAGGTTGCCTGTACTGAAATTGTGGTCTTTCAGTATCCTGAGGACTTGGTCTATTCAGTTGAGAATATCTCGGCTAAGTGTTTCTCTTCTGAAGATTCCTCTGATGGTTCAGTGCAGATTTCTTCAGGTTGGTATTCTTAGCCTGAGGCTTCGAAGTACTGGCCTGAGGATTTCCTACTGTGTGTTCAAGTTTTCTAGCCTTTACCTGAGGTTTGGGCTTTCCTTCCTGAACCTTCAGGTTCTCTGAAATCATAGGTCCTTTACCCTTGTCTAAAACACGGGGTTGTTCTTCAATAAGAAGATCAGTATGAACTGTCGATTTAACAAAGATGGTCTGAGTTCTACTAGAAGAAGCAACATTCAGATGACCTTGTGAGGTTTCCCCTGGATTATATCCTAATCCAGTCTTTATAGTTGCAGGTCTTTGATAACTCTGAATTTCATTTATTGCTTTAGATGCAGAATTCAATAGAGCTACCTTTCTCCGCAAGTTATCCTCACTTTTCTTTAGAGTTTCATGTTTCTCAAAGAGGTCATTGAATTCAGTCCTAATAAGTTGATTTTTCTCAGTGGATTTCTCTAACTTTCCTTTCAGGGCATCTATCACTTTTTCTTTCTCTGAGAGCTGTACTTTCAAAACATATATTTCATCAGTAGCTCCCATTAATTAAGAAGTGATCTCAGCAACATTAGAGTTTTTCCACTTTAGATTCTCAGCAGTCAGTTCCTCATTCTGCTCTTGAGTTTCTATGAACAGTTCTTGTAACACAAAATAGTCCTTCATAAGATTCTCAAAGGAATCCATCAGGTCAAAATTACTGGTTACAGATTAACTTGATAACTCAGGTGCTTGTGTAGGAGCAGCAACAAAGATAGAAGAATTTACCCCCTCAATGGCAACAAGACAGATATCATCACTGTCACTATCTGAGAACATTTTTTCTGAAGAACTGGATCCTTCTTCAGAGTGTTCTTCTTCTTAAGCAACCATAGCCTTCTTGCTTGAGTTCTTCTTGTCTCTTTTGGCTTGCCTTTCCTTTATTTCCTTGGCACTTAGCTCAGGACAGTCATACTGGAAGTGACCTTTCTTTTTGCAGTTGTAGCATCTGTTGGTATCATCATCCTGATCACTCTCTTCCTTAGTCTTTGAGTCCTTGTTTTTGGATGAAGACCCTTCAGCTCTGTGGTCCTTCCTCTTTTCAGTGGACTTGTCCTCAGCTTCTGAGTTGTTCCTGTTCCTGTATCTGGTATTTTTGTAATACTTCTTGTATTTTCCATATCTGCTATTGAGTATTTCAAACCTCCTTGCAAACAGTACTAGTTTATCCTCTTGTTCATCCTGATTTTTGGCAGGTGAGTTATCAGACTCTTTAGCTTTACAGGATTTTTCCTTAGCTTTGAAAGCTACATTCTTGCTAGATGAAGATTCATCTTTGCTATCAAATTTCTTTGTTTTCTTATCAATCACAAATTCATAAGCTTTCAGTTCAGAGAAAACTTGCTGATATGGCATAGAATCAATGTTCTTGGTGTTTTCAATCACCACAACATGTATATCCCATTTCTTAGATAGACCTCTAAGAATTTTCAGTGCAACTTCTCTTTTTGGGTATTTTTTCCCAAGAGCATTCAGATCATTCATGATACTAGTAAATCTAACTTCCAGTTTATCAATAGATTTGTTGGTCCCGGTGCTAACGAGTCTCACACGTGTATGGGGGGGGAATACACGTGTTAAGTGATTTTGAAAACTTTTTTTTCTTCGAGGTCGGATGGGTGGAGTTATCGATGATTTTGCCCGAGAAGCCTGATTACTTCGAGTCAAAGTCTCATCGAGACAATGATCCCGAATTTGCTTTGAAGCATTCAGATTAACCCAACTGAGCCTGAGTTTATCAGAGATCCTGAGGCACTTGGATCAAATAATTATCTTACTGAACCCTCAGTAGAGTTAGTTCAGTTTGGTAACTATCTGTTCTAGCTACTCAAGTGTGCGGAATGGTTGGCCCTAAGTTTATACTCATTTTAACTTTGTTGAAAATCTTCCATTCAATAAAACAATTGATTAGAAATTTGTGATCAATTTGATGCAAGTTCAAATTGGATTGGTTCCAACCGAATATCGATGAATTATGCTTTCAAATGAAAAAACATGCACGAGATAATAACGCAAAGATGAAAGCAAAACAACACAAAGAATTATAGTGGTTCGGAGACTCAAGCTCCTACGCCCCTCTCTCGACCTTGAGAGAAATTCTTAACCACTTCCTAAAGCTTTTACGGCTAACTCAACTTTGTAGCTTACTCACTTTTCTACCTTGAGTTTTAAGGTCGACTCACTGCAGACTTACTAACTCAAACACACACAAGTGTTCAGACTACCACAAGTAGCTTACTAACTTCTTCTCTAGAGTTTTCTGGCTAACTCACTGTAGCTTACTAACTCTTTACAACTCCAACTCACCAACAAAACACACACAAACTACCTTAACAAAGGGTTTGGGTTTTGGGTTGGTTTCCAACTAGGGTGAGATATCCTTTACAATAAGAACAATGCAAAGGCTAGGATATCTCTACTAAGCTTTGGATATTTCTTATCAATCTAGGCTTAGTGAATGAGCTCTCTCCAATGTGAAACACTTGGTAAATTCTAGGTTTTTCGAGTGCTTCAATTTGCAATAATACGAATGAGCTTTTGAGTTGCTTTGAAATTTCCCGTGACCTCTCAATGTAAAGGGTCACTAGTATTTATAGGCAACTACACCAAGGTCACTCTTGAAAAACTATCCGTTGGAGGAGATAGCTTCATGAGTTTCCTCTTATGGTGTTTGATGAACGACTATTTTTAAGGTTTGAATACTCCCTTGCATGTTTTAGGAAATATGCAGTCATGTAGCCAATCACCAATTTTTGCAGTCTGGAACATAGTACTACTGACATGATTCAGTGACCTGTCACTTTCAGTGTCAGTAAAGTACAGTGTTGCCTTCCTCTGATTGGTTCTTGTCTTCAGTAAATGTAGACAAACATAACGGCTCTTTTTGATCAATCTCTCTGAATGAGATAACCTTAAACAACACTTAGACTTAGTTCCTTTTGTCTGCATATGAATGTTTTGGGCAATATCTATTTTTCTGAATATTTGTGTTTTTCACAGTTTTGTAGTCTTCAGATAGATATTATTCGGTGGCTTTGAACATTCAGGTTATACTGAGTATTCAGTATCTTACTTAGTCTTGAAGAATCGTTGGGTCTTGATATCTTACGAGTCTTGATGTCTTTAGTGACATCTTGAGTCTTGATGTCTTGATGACATCTTGAGTCTTTAGTGTCTTTAGTGACATCTTTGAGTTTTCGGTGTCTTGAACTTCTTGAGTCTTGGTGTCTTGATGACTTATCTTGAGTCTTGATGTCTTGATGACATCTTGAGTCTTGATGTCTTGACAACTTCTTGAGTCTTGATTATCTTGATGACTTATCTTGAGTCTTGATGTCTTGATGACATCTTGAGTCTTGATGTCTTGACAACTTCTTTGAGTCTTGATGTCTTGATGACATCTTTGAGTCTTGATGTCTTGATGACATCTTGAGTCTTGATGTCTTTAGCAACTTCTTGAGTCTTGATGTCTTGACAACTTCTTGAGTCTTGGTGTCTTGATGAGTATTGGTGTCTTGATGACTTCTTGATCTATATCTCCTGACTATACATGGTGCAGATAACTTCCTAAACAATCTATACTGAAACCTGACTCAGTCTATCAAGATTATCCTGAACATGTCATACTCAGGGTTTTTGGGATCTAATCAAAACTTCTTTATTAAATTCATCTCCCAACAAGATTCACCATCTTCCATTTCAAAACTGTCAAACTTTGCAATGGCAACATATAGTTTGTTTTCTTTGATATGATCTGTGCCTTGACACATGATAGCAAGTGTATCCCAAATCTCTTTAGCAGTTTCACAGTGAGAAACCATCCCCATAACACCATCATCAATAGTGTTATATAGAGTATCTTTAGCAATATAGTCTAAGTTGACTAACTTTCTCTCCTCAGGAGTAAGTTGGTCATCAGACTTGGGAAGTTCATCTCTGGGATCATCTCTCTCAGCATCAGTAATTCTAGGATTCACAATAGTGTACTCAAATGGTCCTTGAGAGACCACTCTCCACATTCTTTCATGCTTAGAATACAGATGTGCCTGTATTCTCAATCTCCATAAGTCATAGTTCTCAACAGAGAACATAGGAAGTTTCTTAGAAGGCATGCTGAATGAGCCTTGTAAGATATCAGCAGTAAGATCTATTTAGTAGACCACTAAAGTCTATGGCTACCAATGCAAGTGGTAAAAAATGAACCACTGCTCTGATACCACTTGTTGATCCCGGTGTAAATGAGTCTTACACGTGTATGGGGGGGAATACATTTGTTAAGTGATTTTTCAAACTTTTCACAAAACTGAAATCAGTGGGTCAGGTTGTCCTGAGAAGCAGCCCTGAGAAGCACAAATTACTCTGAGTCAAAGTCTACTGAGACAATGACACTGAGTGGCTTTCAGTAACTTCATATTAGCCCAACTGATCTGAGGTTTTAAAATCAGAGTTCAAATAAGCTTGGAGTAGATAACTATCTTACTGACTACTCAGAAGAGTTAGGTCAGTTTGACAACTATCTATACTAGCGTATCTAGTGTGCGGAATGTGTAGGCCTTAGGTTTATACTCCTTTTATCTTGCTGAAAATCTTTTCCTTAGTAAATCAGTGGTTAAGGATGTGATCAGTTCAATGCAAACTCAATGGATTGATTCCAACTGAATATCAGAAAACTCAGTGCTTTCAGTGAAAATATGCAACAGTTATAATGCAAAGCAGAAAGCAAATAACACAGCAAATTATAGTGGTTCAGAGGTAAAGCTCCTACGTCCACTCTCTCCGATCCTCAGAGAAATTCCTTAACTCACTACTACTACTTCCTCAAGCTTTCAGACTGAACTCAGCAGCTTACTAACTTTCTTCTAAGAGCTTTCAGGTTGAACTACTGCAACTTACTAACTCAAACACGCACAAGCTTTCAGACTGTCTCAAACAACTTACTAACTTCTTCTCTAGAGTTTTCAGGCTGAACTCAACTGCAACTTACTAACTCTTTTCAACTCTCACTCTCCAACAATCACACACTCAAACTACCTAAGAATAGGGTTTGGGTTTGGTTGGTTTCCAACTAAGGTGAGATATCCTTTTACAATAATAACATATCCAAAGGCTAGGATATCTATTACTAAGCTTTGGATACTTAACAATTCTAGGCTTAGTAGATGAGCTCTCTTCAATGTGAAACACTTGGGAAATCTTTAGGGTTTTCGAGTGCTTCAAATGCAAGAATACGAATGAGCTCTAAAGTTGCTTTACTTCCCGAAACCTTGCAATGTTGAAGGTCACTGGTATTTATAGGCAACTCACCAAGGTCACTCTTGAAAAACTATTCGTTGGAGGAGATATCATCAAGGGTTTTCTTATTTGGTTAGTGATGAACGACTATTTTAGGATTTGAACACTCCCTTGCATTGTTTGGGTAATATATAGACAAACAACAAATCACCACTTTCTGTGAACTGGAAGATATCAGTCCTAACATTTTCTCAGTGAAATGTCGCTTTCAGTGTCAGTACAGTACGTTGGTGTCGCCTCCTCATTGGTTGAAATCTTCCTTTGAACAGAGACAAACAAAAGCTCTTTGTAGTTTAACAATACTGATTTGATATGTTCCTTATTGTCCATGAATGAATAGTATTCTCTTTGTTTGTACTAAGAATGAACAAAGTACTATTTACTCTGAAATAGTTGTTCAGGGTCTTTTATGTGTCAATACAAAACAATCTTCAGGATCTTCGGTCTTCAGGACTTTCTGAGACTTCTAGACCTTCTATGTCTTTAGGATCTTCTGATTTCTTCAAGAAAAAAAATAAAGTAATCCTAACCATCCTGATCTATATCTGCTGACTATACATGATGCAGATGATCCTGATCCTAACACCTATAGAAAACATGATCCTTATCTATCAAGTTGTTCTGATACATGTCATACTCAGGGTTTTGGGATCTAATCAAAATATTTATTAAATTCATCTCCCAACATCTCCGATGAGCAGAATGTCGTCCACGTATAGTATTAAAAATATCAACGCAGTTCCGACACGCTTTTTATACACACAACTCTCGTACTCGTTTTGATCGAACCCGTAAGACTTTATAACTTGATCAAAACATTGGTTCCAAGCACGGGATGCTTGCTTTAGTCCGAAAATGGACTTCTTGAGCTTGCAAACTAGATGTTCTTGGCCTTTTTCAACGAAGCCTTCATGTTGTTGCATATAGATCTCTTCTTTAAGACTTCCGTTAAGGAAAGATGTCTTGACATCTATTTGCCAGATTAGAAGATCGAGGTGCGCATCTATCGACAAGAGAATACGGATGGACTTAAGCATGACTACAGGCGAAAATGTTTCCTCATAATCAATCCCTTCTTTCTAAGTGTAACCTTTTGCCACAAGTCTAACCTTGAAGGTCTCTACCTTCCCGTCCGATCCTCTTTTTCTCTTGTATACCCACTTGTATCCAATGGGCTTGACCCCATCGAGTGGTTCGACTAGCTCCCACACCTTATAATACACTATGAATACACGATACATCTGGATATATACAAAACTTAGCCCTATAATAAATAATTAATTGAAAAGTTGGAGGAAAAATAGATATTTATCTTCTTCTTTTTTTCGCTTTCACTTTTTATTCTCTTTTTTCTTTTATTTCTTTTAAAATTATTGTCAACTTTTGATTTTAAAAGAATGTTATGGCTTGTTGTAACCATGTAGTCATTCTTCAGGCCCCTGGCAGAAGAAGAAGATGTGGCAACAGAAGTTCGATCCAAATGGGTAGAGAGACGACCCGGGTGAGCGGGACTAAACCTGGAGACGATCTTTCCCAAGGCTCTCTGATAAGAAACCTCCCGGGGAGGTCATCAGAGCTTGACCAACATCATAGGTCGGATGAGATAAATAAGGAAGAGATCCTGGATCTAGAGGAAAGCGTGTTTCAGTTTTGTTCCAAGATAAACATGGAAGACGAATTAGTGAGCGCGATCTTTGGCGGTAGGTCGGGCCAGAATGATGGAGATTGCCATTGAAGATCGTCTTTCCATATGCGATTTTGGGGACCTTTTTGGTTAAGCTCATGGGGGCTGAAAACCCTGATCTGTATCTATAAATTGCAGTATTTCACTCATTGTAAAGGATCAAAATTTTAGACTCTAGGCAGTATATTTTCCTGGCTTTGTATTGCACCCAGATGTAGCCTTTCTGGCGAACTGGGTCATCAAATCTCTCGCGTTCTTGACTTTTCCATCATCATATTTTCATTTGTAATCATTATTGTCCAGTAGTACTTTCCCGAGTTACAACAATTGGCGTCGTGTGTGGGAAAAGTCTAGATTTTTTGCACAAGCTTTCTAGAAACCCACCACCTTCTCAGACCAATGGCGAAAAATAGAGAACATTCAGTGCACGAAGCCGATGTGGGCGATGGACAAGATGCATCCTAAAGCTCGACTAGCACTGGGCCGGTTGCGGCCGAGGTATGTAACTAGGGGGGGCTCTGATCCGGACCCCCAAAGATGAGAGAGTGGTCATGGCTCTCCTCCAAAAGAGGCAACTAAACTTTGATGGCCCAGAAAACCAGCAGCCGGCCAAAAAGGGTGCGCGGGAGACCGGGCCCTTGAAGAGAAAAGGTGCTATCGTCCATAATGAGAAGTCGACCGGCCAACTAGCCCCACCAGTGGCAACGATAGCCAACTCAAAAGGCTACCGTCTTCCACGCGAGGAAAGACAGGGGGAATCACTCAGTGTGTTCGAGCACCTCGGCAAGCTCGGGGCATGAAAGAGGATGCTCCAGATAAAGGACAAAGCCCACTCTCATCCAGGCCTGGTGGATGAGGAACTGGACTGTTGGACCCGATAAAACCAGATTTAAAACTCATAAAATCTCAATGGGAGGTGACTTTAAAATTTTTGTGAATGTGTTATGTAGATTTGCTAAAGTATGTATGATAGTTAATATGAAAGCAAATAAGAACACATGTATTTTTATAGTGGTTCGGAGTCCAACCCCTACATCCACTCTTCCCTTCATGGGGCACTTCCTTAATCCAAATGAAACCTTAGTTTACGGTGTTAGGCACACCACCATACAGATATTTATGGAGCTCTCACTCAACGGGACTTATCTCCCTCACGGGATCGCCTATAGATGTTTAATGAGTTCTCACTCTCTTGGGACTTATCTCCCTCACGGGATTTCCTACTGGACTTATCTCCCTCACAGGATCGCATACTTAACTACCTCACTTAACCACTAATTCTCTCAAGAAAGGGTTTGAGTTTGGTGTTATTTCCAACTAGGTGAGATTTTCCCTTACATTGTTTTAGTCTTTAAGCTAAGGTTGGGAAAATCTCTCTAAGCTTAGGATATGGCATTTATTCTTAGATATAATGAAGAACCTCTTGGGTAAATTTGGATATTTAATGCTCTGTGTTCTTGAATGGAGATGCTTTAATCTTCACTTTGCAGCATCCTCCATTTTCTTCTTTTGAAGATAGTGCAATGTATTTATATTGTGGATTTGAATATTACCGTTGGAGAGTATATTCAAATCCATACTAATAATCTTTCAGCTTTTCTTTGTCCTTTTGCATTGTTGCTTGCAACTTTATGTCACATCAATATATGTGTTGTCATCTTTTCATTGGCCAGCTTTTTGTGTGTCCAATGGATCAAATTTCAGCTCGTCTGTTTCCTAATTTCAGTTTTCTGATTTCTTCTACTTTGATCGATCGGTCGATCGATCAAGACAACATCAGTCACCAGATCAGTCAAGATATCGAAGTCAAGAACATCGTCAACAAAGATCGTGACATCGAATACATCAAGATCAAGACCTTTGCATCGGATCACTTTGCATCAAGATTCCGCATCAACACTACATCATTTCTTTTCTTGTTCAAATTTCATCATCAGTTTACATGGAACTTGTTGGTCCCGAAAAAACCCGATTTAAAACTAGTAAAATCTCATTGGGAGGTGACTTTAAAATTTTTGCGAATGTGTTATGCAGATTTGCTAAAGTATGTATGACAATTAATATGAAAGCAAATAAGAACACACGTATTTTTATAGTGGTTCGGAGTCTAACTCCTACATCCACTCTTCCCTTCATTGGGCACTTCCTTAATCCAAAGAAAACCTTAGGTTACGGTGTTAGGCACACCACCATACAGATATTTATGGAGCTCTCACTCAACGGGACTTACCTCCCTCACGGGATTGCCTATAGATGTTTAATGAGTTCTCACTCTCTCGGGACTTATCTCCCTCATGGGATTGCCTACAGGACTTATCTCCCTTACGGGATCGCCTATTAACTACCTTACTTAACAACTAATTCTCTCTCAAGAAAGGGTTTGAGTTTGGTGTTATTTCCAACTAGGTGAGATTTTCCCTTACATTGTTTTAGCATTTAAGCTAAGGTTGGGAAAACCTCTCTAAGTTTAGGATATGACATTTATGCTTAGATATAATGAAGAACACTCTTGGGTAAATTTGGATATTTAATGCTCTGTGTTCTTGAATGGAGATGCTTGAATATTTGGCTTTAGTCTTTACTTTGCACCATCCTCCATTATCTTCTTTTGAAGATAGTGCAATGTATTTATAGTGTGGATTTGAATATTACCGTTGGAGAGTAAATTCAAATCCATACTAATAATCTTCAACTTTTCTTTGTCCTTTTGCACTGTTACTTGCAGCTTTATGTCACATCCATATATGTGTTGTTATCTTCTCATTGGCAAACTTCTTGTATGTCTAACGGATCGGATCGAGATAACAGATGGTCGATTCGTAATCGCAGAATCGATTAAGACCGCCAGATCGATTCGAGAACAACAGATCAATTGAATTGCGGATCGGTTTAGAAAAGCAGATCGATTCGAGAATAGCGAATCGATTGAGCAACAAATCAATTCATTAGATCAAGATATCGAGTTTGCTTTGTATCAACACTCCATCATTTCTTTGCGATCGAGCTTCTTCTTCACAAATCAGCATGTTTTTTCTTGTTCAGCTCACCAGTTTACACGGAACTCATCAGTCTCGTTTTGTTCTGAACAGCCTTGTCTTCTCTTGATGAGTTCCCCCTCAACTTGTTACCTGTAAGAATAAAACTAAGTCTAAAAACACAAGCTTTCTATACAACTTAGCTTGTCCTATTACAAGGTGTTTTGACATAATAATCAAAACTAAAATTATCCCAACAGAACTCACCAGTCTCATTTCGTTATGATCAGCCTAGTCTTTTCTTGATGAGTTCCCCCTCAACTTGTTACCTGTAAGAATAAAACGAAGTCTAGAAACGCAAGCTTCCTATACAACTCAGCTTGTCCTGTTACAAGGTGTTTTGGCATAATAATCAAAACTAAAATTATCCCAACATGGAGGATGACCTTGCAATGACCCTCACGCTGAAGGACCGGGTCGGGGGCCAAGGACATCTGCCCTCAGCCAACTAGGCAAATAGGCTGCTCGACCCCCAAACCCTCGTGAGCAGTACAAGGCCCTGCAGTGCACTGTCTAGGCACTCTTGGAACGAATGGACAGCCAAGCCGGGCAACCGGGCGCAGACCCCACTTTCACCATGCCAGCCTCACCCTTAGGATTGATGGTGACCCTGGTGCCCACACAAAGGAAAATCCACATGGCCTCCATTGACCAATACAACGAGAGCTCGGATCCGAGGGTCCATAGAAAGTACAACACTTACATGGCCTCGATGGGAGCCACGGACGCCAACAAATGCCAAATATTCCTGCTTACTCTAAGCCCACATGTGGTTCATCTCACTAACTTCCAACTCCATCTACTCCTTCGACCAGCTGGCAAGGCAGTTCATGAGCCATTTCTCAACCATGGCCCCCCGATTCGCCTCCAAGCAATGCCTTGTCAACACCAAGATATGGGACAATGAGTCTGATTGGAACTATGTGGAACAAATTGAGAAGCTTATTTAGAAGGGCAAATTGCTTGGGGATGAAGCAAAATTGCTCGGAGTGGTAAGCTGCCTAAAGTTGGGCACCAAGATATGGAGACATATGACCGCGAACTATCTCTTGAGCTATGCCGACTTGCGGAGGAAGGCAGGTGACATGATCCACACTACAAAGCTACTCGCCTCCAGGTTCTTCGAAAAAATTGAGGATAGCAAGCCGAAAAAGGGCCACAAGAAAACGAGTGGACACTACAAGATGCTCGGTTACTTCAAATCTTTCGAGGAGATTATACCAGTCACATTCAAATCCATACTACTCTGTAGCTTTTTGCAGCTTTTCAGGCTTGTCGTCTTCCTCTCATTGGTCCACTTCAGCTGAATCTAACGGATATATTCTTCAGTTTCTTCTGAGTCTCTAACGGTTATATTCTTCAGGATCTTGATTCTATCGAGCCTTGAGTTAAGCGAGCTATCCGAACCTTGAGGTTATCGAGCCCCGGAGTTTATCGAGCTATCGAACCTTCGAGTTATCGAGCCTTGAGTTATCGAGCCGCCCGGTTTCAATAACTTTCTTGAGTCTCGGGTTCTTGATTGCCGAGACTTCTCTTGATGGACCTTGTCGTCGGGCAGCATTGACACTTTCGGGCTTCTTGAGTTCAACTCTTCCGAATTCGGACATCTCCGACCCTCGGTCACATTGACTCAGCTATCGATTTCTTCTTTTTCGATCGATCGACAAATTGATCAGATCAACATATCTTCAGGATCATCTCAGGATAGCATCAGGTCATCTGAAACAGGTTAGCATATCAGATTTATCATATCTGATCTCGATCACGTCTGATCTCGATCAGTCTCATCAGCTCTTCTTCATATTTGATCTCGATCACGTCTGATCTTGATCAGTCTCTTTTGCTCATCTTCTGATCTGCAACCTTCTCTTCTGATTTGCTGGCTTTAGCTTTTTCTTCACATCTGATTTGTACAGCTCATCAGTTGATTCCGGAACTCATCTAATTCATCTAATCTCGATCACGACTCATCTGCAGCCTCGTCTGATCTCGATCATCTTCTTCTGATTTCGTGAGTTCCCCCTCAATTTGTTCTTGCGTTCCCCCTTAACTTGTTATCTGTAAATTAGCTTGAATAACACAAGTTAATAATGTTTTGGCATAAATTATCAAAACTAAAATATCCCAACAATACCACTCAAGCTGATGGACATCCTGGGCATGTCGCCAGGACACATTTTCAACTAGATTAAGAATCGAGAACTGATTGGATAACCATGTTGCGTCAAGAAAAGTGGGAATCTAGACGTTGGTAAGTTTGACCACTACCACCAGTAGATAGGCCATAACACCTCCAAATGTCGTGACTTACTCAGGCAACTTTGGAAATTAAAAGAAGATGGCCTGCTTGAGTTCGTCAAGCGACCTAAATAGTGCAATAACCAAAAACCATTAGAGAAAAGTCACCAGTAGAATGAGGGCACCAGACAGGAAGACACTCGTAACCCGGGGGAATGAGAAATGATCGACCTATCCCGCCTATGATGGAAAATGCGGCAGGCCGGACCGTCCACACCTTATCCCCTCTTGGGGCAGTTGGCGGGCTGCTGGCCTTGACATCCCTGTCCAAGAGACGCATGAAGGCCAAGTTGAGAGAGATGGAGAATGCCCGGAGGATGGTCCTGCCCATAAATGTTGTGGCCTAAGAGGTAAACACGATCTAGTTCGGGGATCAAGACAAGGCCAGAGTCATCTATTCGAACTCCAACCCACTCGTGATCAAGGCCAACATAATGGGAGTCATGGTACATCGCCTGTTGGTCGACAGCGGAGCTTTTTGCAACATACTGTTCAAATAGACTTTGGATGAGATCGATGACTTCACCGACTACATCGAGTTGTGCGAGCACATAGTCAAAGGCTTTGAGGATGCCACAATCAAGCCCTATAACATCATCCGCCTTGCAGTGGAGGTGGTTTCAACCTTAAACGATAGTGTTAGGTCAACTAAGTTGTGTGATTTTCTTGTAATCGACCTGCCGAGCTCTTTCAAAGGATTCCTCAGCAGGCCTTTTGAGCATGAATTCGAGGTTGCATTCTCAACCTAATATTCCTGTGTAAAATTCTCCACCAAGGGTGGGGTGGTCGCTCCGTTAAGGGCGACCAAGTTAATGCAAGAGGTTGTTCGGTTTACCCTCAGTCTCATTTAAATTCCACACTTACTTTATCTAGCAACCAAATACTTGTAATAGATTGTGTAATGGAATGTAAAGAGTCAAATTCAAAGACATCGATCAAGAAAAGAGGTCGAGCCGACCTCGATCCAAGACTAGGACCTGAGCCGAAAGAATTTATCATTGAGGGAACAATCGACGACCCACAATTAGAAGGAAACAGAGCTACCCCTGGGGGAAAATCTGGAGAAAGTCAAAATAGATCCAGCTCGCCCGAATCTAGAAGTTATAATTGGCTCCAAAATACCCGACGATCTCCGGCGGGGGAGAAGTCATTGACTTTCTCAAAACCAACTTAGATGTCTTTGCCTGGGCCCACCAAGATATGGTAGGGATCGATCCAGAAGTCTTATGTCACCATCTGAACATCGACCTACTAAGGAGGCCAGTTGCCTAGAAACGAAGAAAGTTCGGGCAGAAAAGTATGCAACCCTGGCCGAAGAGGTAAAGAAGTTATTGGATAACAACCTGATCAAGCATATCGACCAACTACAATGGGTCTCCAATGCGGTACTAGTGAAAAAATCAAATTGGACTTGGAGATTGTGCATCGATTTTACCGATCTAAATGAAGTATGTCTGAAATATTTTTTTTCCCATGCCTCACATCGACCACTTAATCGATAGTACGGTGGGTCACAAAATGATGTCATTTATGGATGCCTTCAGATCTCCATGCATGAGCCCGACCAGCAACATCTTGATAGACTGAGTCAGGATTCAGGAAGTTATCTGCACCATGTATAGTCAGCAGATATAGATCAGGTAAGTTTCTGAAGAAACTGAAGACTCAGTAAGTTGTTGAAGAAATCAAGACTGAAATGGAAGTAAATCAAGAAATCAAGATAAAGTAAATCAAGAAATCGAAGACTTCGGTGAAGTTTTTCAAGAAATCAAGACTCGATGAAGCTACTAAAGAAATCAAGACTCGTAAGTTTCAAGAAATCAAGACTCAAGAAGCTATCAAGAAACTAAAGACTCAAGAAAGTTTCAAGAAATCAAGACTCAAGAAGTTATCAAGAAATCAAGACTCAAGAAGTAAATCAAGACATCAAGACTCAAGATGTCATCAAGACACTAAAAAACTCAAGATGTCATCAAGACTCAAGATGTCATCAAGACATCAAGACTAAGTAAGTAATCGAAGACATCAAGACTCAAGATAAGTCATCAAGACTCAAGATGTCATCAAGACTTAGTATGTCATCAAGACATCAAGACTCGTAAGACATCAAGACTCAAGATATCAAGACTCTAAGATATCAAGACACGTAAGATATCAAGACCCAAAAGAGTTATCAAGACTCAAGAAGATATCAATACTCAAGATAACCTGAATGTTCCGAGGCACTGAATAATATCTATCTGAAGACTACAAAACTGAGAAAAACGCGAATATTCAGAAAAATAGATATTGTTCAAGACATTCATATGAAGACAAAAGGAACTGAGTTTAAGTGTTGTTTAAGGTTATCTCATTCAGAGAGATTGACCAAAAAGAGTCATTATGTTTGTCTACATTTACTGAAGACAAGAACCAATCAGAGGAAGACAACACTGTACTTTACTGACACTGAAAGCGACAGGTCACTGAATCATGTCAGTAGCACTATGTTCCAGACTGCAAAAATTGGTGATTGGCTACATGAATGCATATTTCCTAAAACATGCAAGGGAGTATTCAAACCCTAAATATAGTCGTTCATAAAACACCATAAGAGGAAACTCATGAAGCTATCTCCTCCAACGGATAGTTTTTCAAGAGTGACCTTGGTGAAGTTGCCTATAAATACTAGTGACCCTTTACATTGAGAGGTTACGGGAAATTTCAAAGCAACTCAAGAGCTCATTCGTATTATTGCAAATTGAAGCACTCGAAAAACCAAGAATTTCCCAAGTGTTTCACATTGGAGAGTGATCATTCACTAAGTCTAGATTGATAAGAAATATCCAAAGCTTAGTAGAGATATCCTAACCTTTGCATTGTTCTTATTGTAAAGGATATCTCATCCTAGTTGGAAACCATCCCAAAACCCAAACCCTTTGTAAGGTAGTTTGTGTGTGTTTTGTTGATGAGTTGAAGTTGTAAAGAGTTAGTAAGCTACAGTGAGTTAGCCAGAAAACTCTAGATAAGAAGTTAGTAAGCTACTTGTGGTAGTCTGAACACTTGTGTGTGTTGAGTTAGTAAGCTGCAGTGAGTCAGCCAGAAAACTCAAGGTAGAAAAGTGAGTAAGCTACAATGAGTTAGCCAGAAAGCTTTAGGAAGTGGTTAAGGAATTTCTCTGAAAGTCAGAGAGAGTGGATGTAGGAGCTTGAGTCTCTGAACCACTATAATTGCTGTGTTGTTTTGCTTTATGTCTTTGCATTATTATCATTGCATGTTTTTTCTTTGAAAGCATAATTCATCGATATTGATTGGAACCAATCCACTGAACTTGCATCAAACTGATCACAGCCTTAATCACTGTTTTGTTAAAAGGAAGATTTTCAGCAAAGCTAAAACGAGTTTAAACATAGGGCCAACCATTCCGCACACTTGAGTAGCTAGAGCAGATACTTACCAAACTGAACTAACTCTACTGAGGGTTCAGTAAGATAATTATATGATCCAAGCATCTCAGGATCTCTGATAAACTCAGGCTCAGTTGGGCTAATCTGAAGCTTCTGAAAGCAGCTCAGGATCATTGTCTTAGTAGACTCTGACTCAGGGCAATCTGTGCTTCTCAGGGCCAAATCATCGGGATACCTGACCCATCTGACCTCAGTGAAAGAAAAGTTTTAAAAATCACTGAACACGTGTATTCCCCCCCCATACACGTGTGAGACTCGTTAGCACCGGGACCAACACAGAGGCTAGTCAACCACATGTTTTTCGAGGAGAATGGCAAAACAATGGATGGTATATGTGGAGGACATCATCGTCAAGAGTCTGAAGAATGAGGATCACCTTGCTCACCTCGCTCAAACTTTCGAGATCCTGTGGAAGTTCAACATGAGGCTCAACCCAAAGAAATAAAACTTTGGGGTCGAATCGGGAAAGTTCCTCGGGCACATGGTCAGCAAATGGGGGATTGAGGCGAACCTTTCAAAAATTAAGGCAATCTTGGACATGGGTGCCCCAAGGAACATCAAAGAGGTCCAAAAATTGACTGGTTGCACCGCCACATTAAACAGATTTATCTCCCGCAAGGAGGACAAATGCAAGCCATTTTTCAACACTTTGCGGAAAGGGGCATGATTCGAATGGTCTGAAGAAAGTCAAGTCTCTTTCCAAAAGATAAAGGAGTACCTGGCGGATACCAAGATATTATCAAAGCTAGTTCCGGGAGAGAAATCGTTCCTCTACTTAGCGGCATTCGAGATAGCTTTGAGTTTGGTACTAGTGTGCGCCGAAGGACAAGCACACCTGCCCATATACTTCGTCAGCCAGGCACTGAATGAAACCGAACAAAGATATCTATCCTTAGAGAAGCTAGCATACGCCTTAGTAATAAGCGTCAGAAAACTCAGACCCTACTTCTTCGACCATCAAGTTGAGGTCCTGATATCACTTCCGTTAAGAAACATCCTTCACCGACCGGACACGGCAGGCCGCTGCCTTAAGTGGTCCATTGAGATAGGATAGTATGGAGTCACCTACGCTCCCTATACATTTTAACATTGCAAAGGACCAACTAGTAGTTTGCAAAAGATTTAAGCACTTACCCTAAAAATTCATACATAATTCAAAACTATAAGTTTTAAAATACACTAAGTAGATTCAACGAAGTCTCCCCCAGTCAATCACACGTCTGTCTCATCGTCTACAGGACCTGAAAAGTTAAAGTAGCATCATGAGTCTTCTCCCGAAGGAGAAGCCCAGTGGGATGACATTTTAAATATAATTACATTAAAAAGACTAATTAGCACATCATCCGAGTACACGTCAAGATCCGTAGACCTGACTTATTTCACACAGAGTATACTAGCTTCATTTCACACAGATCAGCTTACTCATTGCACACAACTTAGCATAACCCATAGGCTTGCCTTATTTGTAGCTTCATTTCACATAAATCAGCTTAATCATTGTACACAGCTTAGCATAACTGGTAGGTTTACCTTATTTGTAGCTTCATTTCACACAGATCAGCTTACTCATTTTAACACACAAATTAATCCAACTAATATAAAATTAATTAAATGTTACCCACTTTCTTGACGTTAGATGTAGTGGGATAGCTTCTTTGTCTAGCGTTGCACTCGACACATTTATCCATCTTTTAGTCTTTTAAATCTTTTAAAAGTTTCAATGCACACTTATTGTTTTCACTATCTCTAGTATCTAACTAAACACATATATATCGTATTACTATGTATTATTCATAAAGGTATGATTATTTCTACTAACTTATCATACTTCAAGGAAATTCTAGTTATGGAAACTAGGCAAATTCTCATTGAAAGACATGTTGAGTCATAACATTTAAGTAAAAATTTTACACCTCTAAGATGAATTATAATAGTGTTTTAACATGCTCATAAAATGCTCAATTTGTTCATTCTGGAGTGCTTATAATTTTTAGTTAACTAGGTGACTAAATAAAACAATCTACCAACTTACTTCTATTTGTCAAACTTCCCTAAAAGACATGTTGTAGTAGATAATTTATAGACATATATAAACACATAAAAATATTGTGAAATTTATACAGTAGGTTAATAACACATATAGTTATATAATAAAATTTTCAATTCAAAATGACTTGTAGATCTATTCCTGTGATTTTCACAAGTGGACTGAAAAACAAGTTATGAATAAGGCCTACGTCAAGTCATTTTCTAAAATTTGGTAAAATTTATTTATTTCTTATAAAAATATAAAACAAAATCCTACGAGACCTTAAGAGTCAGTAGTAACATATTCCAAAAGTTCATATTTTAATTTCACCTATTTGAACTTGTGCATACATTCTAATAGAATACAAAAACTAATCGATTTCACTGGAAAAAAACTATTTGGGAGGAAAATCACTAAAAATAGGATATTTCTTCAAAAGTGGTTAGATAAAATTTCTAAGACATATAAGAGGCACTTAAACAACATATTGAAAATTATCTTATAAATTTGAAGAGATCTGACCATAGAGAATTTTACAAACATAGCCTTAAAAAAGAACGTTTTTTTTTACCTCTCTACAACAATTTGGAAAATAAATCATATAAATCGGAGACAACTCCAAAAAATCTCAAATTTTAACCACATATCCTAGACTTCCAATAATTCACTGTGGTAAAAGAATTTAAGTTAATTATTTCTTTAAGGTCCTTAAAAAGTCTTTGAAAAATCATGCAGTGACATAGACAAATTCCTGCAACAATGTTATCTCATATAAAAGCACAAATAGGACATTTAACTCATTTTAGACACTAAATAGCACCATATAAATCATCTTAAGGTACAATAAAAGAAGGTCAGTAGGATATCAAGCCTAAAAGTCACATGCAATGACCTAAATATGCAATCCATCAACATGCACCAAAAGCCACATGTTGGTCCCGGTGCTAACGAGTCTCACACGTGTATGGGGGGGAATACACGTGTTCAGTGATTTTTAAAACTTTTCTTTCACTGAGGTCAGATGGGTCAGGTTATCCTGATAATTTTGCCCTGAGAAGCACGGATTGCCCCGAGTCAAAGTCATTGAGACAATGATCCTGAAGCCGCTTTTCGGAAGCTTCAGATTAGCCCAACTGAACCTGAGTTTATCAGAGATCCTGAGGAGCTTGGATCAGATAATTATCTTACTGAACCCTCAGTAGAGTTAGTTCAGTTTGGTAACTATCTGTTCTAGCTACTCAAGTGTGAAGAATGATTGGCCCTAAGTTTATACTCGTTTTAGCTTTGCTAAAAATCTTCCCTTCGATAAAACAGTGATTAAGGCTGTAATCAATTTGATGCAAGTTCAGTGGATTGGTTCCAACTGAATATCAGTGAAATATGCTTTCAGTGAAAAACATGCAACAGATAAGAATGCAGTACAGAAAGCAAACAACTCATCAATTATAGTGGTTCAGAGACTCAAGCTCCTACGTCCACTCTCTCTGATCTTCAGAGAAATTCCTTAACCACTTCCTAAAGCTTTCAGGCTAACTCACTGTAGCTTACTCACTTTTCTACCTTGAGTTTTCTGGCTGACTCACTACAGCTTACTAACTCAAACACACACAAGTGTTCAGACTACCACAAGTATCTTACTAACTTCTTATCTAGAGTTTTCTGGCTAACTCACTGTAGCTTACTAACTCTTTACAACTCTAACTCACCAACAAATCACACACAAACTACCTTAACAAAGGGTTTGGGTTTTGGGTTGGTTTCCAACTAGGGTGAGATATCCTTTACAATAAGAACAGATGCAAAGGCTAGGATATCTCTTCTAAGCTTTAGATATTTCTATCAATCAAGGCTTAGAATAGTGAGCTCTCTCCAATGTGAAACACTTGGAAAATTCTAAGGTTTTCGAGTGCTTCAATTTGCAATAATACGAATGAGCTCTTGAGTTGCTTGAAATTTCCCGTGACCTCTCAATGTAGAAGGTCACTGGTATTTATAGGCAACCTTCACCAAGGTCACTCTTGAAAAACTATCCGTTGGAGGAGATAGTATCAAGGGTTTTCTCTTCTGGTGTTTGATGAACGGCTATATTTAGGGTTTGAACACTCCCTTGCATGTTTCAGGAAATATGCAGTCATGTAGCCAATCATCTATTTTTGCAGTCTGGAACTTAATACTACTGACATAATTCAGGGGTTACATGCGCTTTCGATTGTCGATGAAAAAGCATGCGATGTTGTCTTCCTACGATTGGTTCTTGTCTTCAGTTAATGTAAACAAACAAAACGACTCTTTTTGGTCAATCTCTCTGAATGAGACAACCTTAAACAACACTTAGACTTAGTTCCTTTTGTCTGCATATGAATGTTTTGGGCAATATCCACTTTTCTGAACATTTGCGTTTTTCTCAGTTTTTGTAGTCTTCATATAGATATTATTCAGTGCCTCACGAACATTGAGTTATCTTGAGTATTCGGTATCTTCTTGAGTCTTGATAACTTCTTTGGGTCTTGATGTCTTACGAGTCTTGATGTCTTGATGACATCTTGAGTCTTTATTCCTTTAGTATCTTTACGAACATTGATTCTCTCGATTCTTGATTCTTACGATTCTTGATTCTCTTGATTCTTGATTCTTGATTCTTGATTCTCTCGATTCTTGATTCTTACGATTCTTGATTCTCTTCGATTCTTTAGTTCTCTTGATTCTTGATTTATTTTCGGTACCTACGAGTTCTTGATAACTTTAAGATCTAACCTGATCTATATCTGCTGACTATACATGGTGCAGATAACTTCCTAAACAATCTATACTGAAAACCTGACTCAGTCTATCAAGATTATCCTGAACATGTCATACTCAAGGGTTTTGGGATCTAATCAAAACTTCTTTATTAAATTCATCACCTAACAATTTCCCCCTTTTTGATGATGTTAAAACCATCTTGTTACATTTAAGAAAACCTAACCTATACTCAGGTTTCAGTTTATTTATTACAAACCAAAATGGCAATTTTTCCAATAATTTCTTTAACAATTTGGCATATCAAGACATGTAAAAAGATAATGAGATATTATCTTTGAGCATAAAGATAAATTTTCATTGATCAGTAGATAAGCATTACAGATTACAACGAAAACCAAAAAAAAATTTCAGAAGTACAAAGTCTTCAGTCTTCTTCCACTTCATCCTCTGGCACTTCCAGGTTGAACATCCCGTAGTATCTCTTCTTCAGTTCATCCCTTGCCTTGATGATATCAGGGTTGTTTCCTGTTAGGCCTAGCTGGATGGCATACTGGGCTATTTCCTAAGAAATGGCCGCCTCATTTACATAGTCATTCTCAAACCTAGGAGTTGGGTACATGTATGGACTAGGAGCTACTATCTGAGTGTTTCCTTCATCTGCCATGTTGATCCAACTTTGCAGGTACTTAGGATAGAAAGTCAGTAAGTACTAAATGAAGGCTTCATTCTTATCTGAGCTGATCCCCCTCTATTCTCTCATAATCTAATAATAGAACCAGAAGGTTCTCTTGATCTCTTCCCATGCATCATTAAAATGTAGAGGCATCCACTTGTCAATATGCGGCCACTTCTGAGTCTTTTCCGTACCCCTCATTTTGCTTAAAAACTTTTTAAAATCACCTCTTCTTTTCTGCTCTTCTTCTTTCTTCTTCCTGATCAGTGGAACACCTGATACTGAAGCAGCAGTTTTCTTTTCCTTTTCAATCTGAAGAGCTTTCAGAGTTTTCTTGGTATCGAAGGCTTCTTTCTGGGTTTCAGTTTCTTCCTCAGATTCTTCGAATTCCATTATCAGCTTCCTCTGAGTAGGTTTTGAGATTTTTTCTTTTTTCTTCCTTTCTTGTTCCACAAATGCCACAGCCTTTCTCTTTTCAGGTCTGACTTGATCTTCACCGGCTTTGCTTGTCTCAATCATCCTTCTATCACTCAGTTTCTCAGTAATTACTTCTTCAGTGATCTGATCATTTGTCTGAGTGAAGGTAGGTTTCTCAGCTTCTGTAAACTTCAGTTTCTCAGTGGCTTCAATCTCACTTAAGGCATCCAAAATTTTCTTTCCTTAAGCTTCTTTTTGAGCCTTTCTCTCCAAAGTTTGTGCCAACAACTCACTTAATTTGCCACCAGGCCTTTCCCCCTATTTGGTGTTGGGATTATACTGAAAAGTATACTTTTTACTTTGTATAATCGAAACTGAATTTTCAGACTTATTTACTGAAATAAATTGTTTATCATTGATGCTTTAAATATGATTGAATGTTACATATATTTCTTTGCATAAGCTGTTCAATAATTAAATGCGTGTTACATTGTAGTTAATTTAGTGATACCGGATCACGAAGATTAAATTAACGGTCCCCCCTTTGTAACTAAAAAGTACGCCATTCACGACCTAGATGGAAATGAACAACCCATCGCGAAAGGTTGAGGTGTAAGGCTCGATTGGTTTGTCTTGACCAAGAGATTACACTAGTGCATGGTGATGCCTTTGAATAGGACCTCTGAGGAGGATAAATTCTTCAGAATTGAACAAGAAAGAATTAGACCTCAGTGGTTCGTTGTTTCTTAATCTTCATTCCTTAAATAGGATCACGTGGGATTGGTAACTATTGCTTTGGCTTATCATGGGTAGCGAATCAAAGAGATTCAATACTTTTTATCTTGGGCAATATTATTAGTCACATGTGATTGCTAAGATTTAATCTGAAGAATCGTGGTGTAAGAAAGAAACGCTTTGTTCGATTTGCCCTCTTGGGAGGTTCATAAGTTTTATCATACCAAATCTTGCAAGTGGAATTAGTTTCCGGTATGGATAATAATGTTGAACCGTTCCTCGACCAAGGATAAAAGATGTTAATTAACGGAAAGCTATTTCAGTGGCTTGAATTAATTAATGGGCTAGATAATCTTAAACACGGGAAATAATGATCGGGAGCCATATTGACTGTAATATGGGTTAAGATGGATAGTGCAATATTAATTATGTAGTGGAATTAATTAATATTTATGGGCTTGAATTATATTGTGGCTCAATATTAGATATTCAAGGTCCATTAGAAGGTTCAATCTTAATTCTCCTAAAGGCCCCCTGAGTAGCCCAACATATAGTCCATTAACTGAAAAGGTGATTAAAATAAAATAAATATTGTTGCTTAATTTTTCCTAAATATTTCGAAATTATAGATATAGTAGGGAGAAAGATTTTCTTTGAATTTTGTTATGGAATGAAGATATGTATTCTTGGAATACAAGATTATCTCATTAAATTCAAGAAATCTCCCACTTGGTTATCTATATAGAATTTTCGAAAATTTGAAGATAATGGGCAAGAAAGATTTTCTTGATTTTCTTGAAAAGATATTATGGAAGATATGTATTTCTTGAAATACAAGAATATCTCATAAATTCAAGAAGATCCAAATCTTGGAATCTTGCATCATTAATTTTGAAAAATCTATAATTAGAGGAGGTGGGATTTTTGTGGAATATTTTAATTATGGGAAAAATAATATAGGAGATATATTCAAGATTTCTTGGTGATCAAGAAAAGTCTTTTCCCACATTGATTTTCTACTAGAAATTTCGACCACTCCTCTCCTATAAATAGGGGATGATTGTTTCATTCCCAAGTACAATTCCATGTGCTGGAAAAATTAGCAAATCCACATAAGTGGTGCAACAAAGTTTATTTTTTCCTTTTGTTAATTGTTCGACAAGTGTCCTTCCACCGGATAGTTGAGCAAGGGCTAAGGGAATACTTGGGAAGTCCTTTTGGTTAGTCCGTCCAACCGAATTCACTGCCATCCCGAGAGGTACGTTCACGTAAACCCATAGATTCCGCATGCGTAGGTTTTACGTGGCTTATTATATGCATGATATGTTGTTGCAATTATTATTTGAATTAATATAGGATTAGTTCATGCTAGTAATAATTAAAGAATTAAATTTGTATTTAAATATTCACCCCGAATAGATCTGTGCAACCTATTTCCCAACAACTGGTATCAGATCCACGATTTCGGGCTCTGAATTTTTTAAATTTTAATTTAATTCGTGGACATTAAATTTGAAATTGGATAGTAGAACTGTTAGATCTGTTTTGCAGGTATCCAATTGTCATGGATTTTAATGTGTTTATTTATGCATGCATATAAATTGTGGTTTTAATTGATTAGATTCGGATTTGTTTTGCCTCGTGAGAAAAATCTACGAGTAGACTAGGATTTGTTTGATTTGATCAATGTAATAGACTAGTCTAGATCTAGGTTTATTTATTTTTGTAAATAAAACCAGAATCGGATCGGGAATGAAGAGACGAAGAATTAAAGGACAAAATCGAAGCAAGGCGTGGCGGCCTTGGTATGTACCGGCATGCGCATAAAGCAGGCGAGGGCAGGTCGGTCGGAGCGGCGGCGAACAGGCCGCGCGCGGGCGGGATCTAAGCGGCTTGTAGGACGCAAGTCGCTTGTACCGACAGGCAGACCCAGGCGGCGGCGCCAGACGCGTCTTGTATGGGACGCGGGTCGCCAAAAGTCATGGCAAGGTGGAGGCGGAAGCGTCTGGCCTTTCGGATCAAGACGGATCGCTTGTCGCCCGCCGAGCCGCCGATGGTGCCGAGGCGCAGTCGAGAGGATTGGCGGGCACGACCCGGCGGGCGCGTGCCGAGGCTACCGAGGTTTGTCTAGGGCAAGCGGCGCCGGCGGGGCGGCGTGCATCATTGCCGCGAAATGCTTGGCGTGGCGTTTTTGAGACGATGTTTTTTTTCGAGACGAACGAGTGGGAGAAATTCGAGACGTGTTTCTTCAAGATCAAGTCAAGAAAAATCAAACCATGACAATTGGATAATTTGTGCCCAATATGTTTATTTTTCTATTTTGCTTGATTTATTTGTGCTATCTTATGCTTTATTTAATTTGTTTAAATGTGTTTGCATGAGGGTTGCCAAATGGAAAAATATCACCTTCAAAATTACTAAGTATGTTTAAATAATTAATTGACAATTTTATTCCGGATAATAAAATTGAATTAATTTTGACCTCCATGATTTATTTAGTTGTGAATTCTTTTGGAGAAATTTCCCCAACGGGACGGTCAAAAGATAGGTTTCACATGAATGAATTCCAAACGGATGATTGTGGGTTATTACTAGTGGCAACGATGACCCTCCCAACGAGGCTTGATCAAAGCGAAATAATAATCCTGTATTTAATCATGGTTATTACTTAGGTATAAAATTGATATGCATATACTTCCCCGAAGTCCCTGTCAATTTTATATTGGTCAAGTGGGAGCCAACTATTAATCTGGATATTAAAGGTTTGTAACTGTTCTTGTTTGTAACCTGCTTGAATGTGTTTAAATAATGACCCACCCAACGTGGCTTATTTAAACTGTTTTGAGATGTTGGCTGATGCATGTTCATATTTTTTTTGAGATTTTAATATGATGCATGTGATCAAACCTTGTGATATATTTGTGCTTATGCATATTATTATTTATTTCAGTTCATCATGTCGCAACCTTTTAATCCACTATTCAATATACTGAAAGACAATTTGCTCACTGGAGAAAATTTTGTTGATTGGAATCGAAAACTCACTATTGTCCTCACTGCACAAAGCCATAACTGGGTTCTGACCACACCTAAACCGGATAAACCATCAGATGAGTCCACTAAAACGGTTAAGAAAGAGTATGCTGACTGGGAGCGGTCTAACGAAATGGCTAAGTGTACCATCTTGGCTTCTATGTCAGATGTGTTGCAACACCAACACCAGAACGTTGAGACCGCTGCGGAAATCATGACTAGTCTTAAAGCGATGTTTCAACATCAGAACCGTGTGGCTCGTCAGATCACCATGAGGGACTTGCTCTCTATGAAAATGGTGGAGGGAACGCCCGTAAGGGAGCACGTTCTCCAGATGATGGCTCACCTTAATAAACTTGAGGTACTTGGCGCTGAATACGATATCGAGACCCAAATCGATTTCGTGCTCCATTCTCTGCCGAAAAGCTTTGAACAATTCAGGTTGAACTACCAGATGAATAATCAGAAGTTCTCGATGCCTGATCTGTTGCAAGCTTTAGTCTCGGCAGAGGCGATATTGGGGCAGAAAAGCCAAGCCTTGGTGGCAAACGGACCTTCTTCTTCTTCTAGACCAAGGGGTGGTAAGAACAAGAAAAGGAACAAAGGCCACAAGCAAGTGAACTCAAGTGTTGCCAATGGCAAAGATAAGGTGAAGAAGGGTGGTGGAGTGAACAAGCCAGCTAAGGGGAAGTGCTTCAACTGCGGTGAGAAAGGACATTGGAGGTCAGCCTGTTCCAGACCCAAAAGGGATGGAAAGAAAGGAAAATTCTCACGCACCAGTTGTTAAAACTTGTTTAGCGGCGTATGCCTCCCATTTTGTGGGTAGTGGATACGGGATCCACTAATCATCACATTACAGGGGTTCAAGCGGACCCGACAACTTAGTGGGAGTGAGGTCCTCATTACACTGGGCGATGCTACGAGAGTGGCAGCTGAAGCAGTGGGAGAAGTGCACCTGTCTTTTGAAGACAGAGTTTTATTTTTGAGATATTCTTTACGTTCCGGATTTTAGAAAGAATTCGTTTTCAGTTTCTAAACTTTTATGATGGATATTTGGTTACTTTTTAATAAAGTTGTTACCATTTTTCTTTTTGATAAATTTATCTGTCATGGAACGTTGTTAAATGATCTCTATACAATTAACTGTGCACACCACTCACGAAATGTATCCTATAACACATCAACTATTTTCGAGAAAAGAAAACGTTCATCAGACGTGAACGAGACACTTCTTTGGCATCTAAGATTGGGTCATATAAATCCAAAGAGGATCCAAAGGTTGGTGAGAGACGGTTCACTAGGGCTTCTCCAAGTTGAACCGATTCCAACCTGCGAATCATGTTTGGAGGGTAAAATGACCAAGAGGGCATTTGGAGCCAAGGGGAATAGGGCCAAAGAAGTGTTAGAGATCGTTCACACAGATGTATGTAGTCCAATGTCAACCAAAGCAAGAGGAGGTTATGAGTAATTTTATTGATGATTACTCAAGGTACGGTTACATTTTCTTATGAAGCATAAATCTGAGACCTTTGAGAAATTCAAAGAATTTAAGGCTCAAACAGAGAATCATAAGGAAGAACGTATCAAGTCTCTACGATCTGATCGTGGAGGCGAATACCTCAGCAATGAGTTTTTGAACTACTTATCTGATGAAGGGATTGTATCCCAGCTCATTGCACCCGGAACCCCTCAACAAAACAGGGTAGCAGAGCGAAGAAACAGAATTCTTTTGGAAATGGTTAGATCAATGATGAGTTATGCGGATCTTCCCGAGTCGTTCTGGGGTCATGCCTTGGAAACAGCGACTTAAATTCTGAACTTGGTGCTATCCAAATCGGTTCCCAAAACTCCCAAAGAATTGTGGACTGGGCGCAAGCCTAGTATGAGACACATGAGAATTTGGGGGGTGTCCGGCCTACGAGTTGGACAAGGAAGCCGGTAAATTGGATCCTCGATCAGAATTAAGGTTGTTTGTAGGATACCCCGAGGGAACAAAAGGGTGTATGTTCTATAGTCTCGAAGATCAAAAGGTGGTCATCAGCACCCACTTTAGATTTTTGGAAGAAGACTATATGAAACAAAGAAAACCCAAAAGTGAGATTACCTTAAATGAGCTTAGAGGGCAAACCTCAGTGCCAACTGTACTAGATGATATACCAAACGATACTCTTTCACAACCGAAGCCTCGTCGTAGTGGGAGGGTTGTTAGACAGCCTGAGAGATTCATGGGAATAGGAGAGTCCTCGGACTTGATTTCCGGACAAGACGAATCAGGCCCATGGACATATGACGAGGCGCTCCGAGATAAGGATGCAGATTCTTGGCAAACAGCAATGAAAGCCGAAATGGGTTCTATGTTTCATAATAGAGTGTGGGAGCTAGTCGAACCACTTAATGGGGTCAAACCCATTGGATGCAAGTGGGTATATAAGAGGAAAAGAGGACCGGATGGGAAGGTTGAAACCTTTAAATCAAGACTAGTGGCGAAAGGTTATACTCAGAAAGAAGGGATCGATTATGAGGAAACTTTTTCACCCGTAGCCATGCTTAAGTCCATCTGTATTCTCTTATCGATTGGTGCGCATTTCGACTTTGAAATGTGGCAAATGGATGTCAAGACAACTTTTCTTAACGGAAGTCTTGATGAAGAGATCTATTTGCAACAACCCCGAGGTTTCATTGAAACAGGCCAAGAACATCTTGTTTGTAAGCTCAAGAAGTCCATTTACGGACTCAAACAGTTATTCAGAGCTTGGAACTAATGTTTTGATCATGTTATAAAGTCTTATGGGTTTGATCAAAACAAGTTATGAAAGTTGTGTGTATAAAAAGCGTGTCGGAACTGCATTGGTATTCTTAGTACTATACGTAGATGACATTCTGATCATCGGGGACGATGTGAAGGTATTATCAGACGTAAGGGCATGGCTTTCAAAACAGTTTGATATGAAAGACTTAGGGAAAGCCGGACACATCCTTGGGATCAAGATCACTCGAGATCGCAAGAAAATGATGATCGGGTTATCGCAAGTTTCATACATAGACACTGTCTTGAAATGATTCAGCATGCAAGATTCCAAGAAAGGCTTAGTACCTTTGAGACTTGGAATCCATCTATCCAAGAAAATGTTCCCTAAGACACAAAAGGAGATAGATGACATGAAAGGCATTCCTTGTGCTTCGACTGCGGAAACCTTATGTATGCAGTGTTGTGTACGAGACCGGATATCTGCTTTGCCGTAGGCATGGTAGCAAGATATCAAAGTAACCCAGGGAAAGAGCATTGGACGACAGTTAAAAACATTCTGAAGTATCTGGAAAGAACTCGGGATAGAATGTTGATTTATCAGTCAGATACTCCAATCCCCATCGGCTACACGGACTCGGATTTCCAATCAGATTTAGATTCTAGTAATTATCTGCCTCAGTTAGTGTGTTTCCATTTGGGAAGTGTAGCCATGAAATGGACGAGTGTGAAACAGAAATGCATCACTGACTCAACCATGGAAGTCGGGTAAGTATCTGCTTGTGAAGCAGTGAAAGAACCGATTGGGCTCTAGATCTTCTTAGTGGACTTGGATGGTGTTCTGAATTTGTCTAGCAATATATGCTAAGGGCAGTTGCAAATTCAAGAGAACCAAGAGTCCACGAGTCAAACAAGCACACTAAAGGAAAGACATCTTATACGAGAAATCGTTAAGAGAGGAGATATAGATGTGGCAAAGATAGCGTCGAGGACAACCCTAGCGAGATCCATTCACAAATAGTGCGCCTCTGAATACATTCGAGAGACATGTGGGTGGAATGGGTGTCAAGACCGATTTGTAATCTGCTTTGAGTATAAGTGGGAGAAATTATTAGGTTCGTGTAGGTGACATTAGATGTCACGGACTACGCGAGACATGTTGTAGTATACTTAAAAGCAGACTTTGAGTATAAGTGGGAGATTGTTGGGATTATACTGAAAAGTATGCTTTTTACTTTGTATAATCGAAACTGAATTTTCAGACTTATTTACTGAAATAAATTGTTTATCATCGATGCTTTAAATATGATTGAATGTTACATATATTTCTTTTGATAACTGTTCAATAATTTGTACGTGTTACATTGTAGTTAATTTAGTGATACCAGATCACAGAAGATTAAATTAATAGTCCCTTGTAACTAAAAGTACGCCATTCACGACCTGGATGGAAATGAACAACCCATCGCGAAAGGTTGAGGTGTAAGGCTCAGATTGGTTTGTCTTGACCAAGAGATTACACTAGTGCATGGTGATGATTGAATAGGACCTCTGAGGAGGATAAATTCTTTGAATCGAACAAGGAAGAATTAGACCTCAGTGGTTCGTTGTTTCTTAATCTTCGTTCCTTAAATAGGATCACGTGGGATTGGTAATTATTGCTTTGACTTATCATGGGTAGCGAATCAAAGAGATTCAATACTTTTTATCTTGGGCAATATTATTAGTCACATGTGATTGCTAAGATTTATCTGAAGAATGGTGTAAAGCAAACGCTTTGTTCGATTTGCCCTCTTGGGAGGTTCATAAGTTTTATCATACCAAATCTTGCAAGTGGAATTAGTTTTTCGGTATGAATAATAATGTTGAACCGTTCTCGACCAAGGATAAAAGATGTTAATTAACGGAAAGCTATTTTGATGGCTTGAATTAATTAATGGGCTAGATAATCTTAAACACGGGAAATAATGGTAGGAGCCATATTGGATCGTAATATGGGTTAAGATGGATAGTGCAATATTAATTATGTAGTGGGATTAATTAATATTTATGGGCTTGAATTATATTGTGGCTCAATATTAGATATTCAAGGTCCATTAGAAGGTCCAATCTTAATTCTCCTAAAGGCCCCCCTGAGTAGCCCAACATATAGTCCATTAACTGAAAAGGTGATTAAAATAAAATAAATATTGTTGCTTAATTTTTCCTAAATATTTCGAAATTATAGATATAGTAGGGAGAAAGATTTTCTTTGAATTTTGTTATGGAATGAAGATATGTATTCTTGGAATACAAGATTATCTCATTAAATTCAAGAAATCTCCCACTTGGTTATCTATATAGAATTTTCGAAAATTTGAAGATAATGGGCAAGAAAGATTTTCTTGATTTTCTTGAAAAGATATTATGGAAGATATGTATTTCTTGAAATACAAGAATATCTCATAAATTCAAGATCCAAACCTTGGAATCTTGCATCATTAATTTCGAAAAATCCGTAATTAGAGGAGGTGGGATTTTTGTGGAATATTTTAATTATGGGAAAAAGAATATAGGAGATATATTCAAGATTTCTTGGTGATCAAGAAAAGTCTTTTCCCACATTGATTTTCTACTAGAAATTTCGACCACTCCTCTCCTATAAATAGGGGATGATTGTTTCATTCCCAAGTACAATTCCATGTGCTGCAAAAATTAGCAAATCCACATAAGTGGTGCAACAAAGTTTATTTTTTCCTTTTGTTAATTGTTTGACAAGTGTCCTTCCACCGGATAGTTGAGCAAGGGCTAAGGGAATACTTGGGAAGTCCTTTTGGTTAGTCCGTCCAACCGAATTCACTGCCATCCCGAGAGGTACGTTCACGTAAACCCGTAGATTCCGCATGCGTAGGTTTTACGCGGCTTATTATATGCATGATATGTTGTTGCAATTATTATTTGAATTAATATATGATTAATTCATGTTAGTAATAATTAAAGAATTAAATTTGTATTTAAATATTCACCCCGAATAGATCTGTGCAACCTATTTCCCAACATTTGGCACCATACCTTGGGATTAGTTGAGTCAGTGCAGTATCCATATAGTATTGCTCCTTGCCCATACTGCGTACTTCCCCTGCCAACTGATCATGCTCATCCTCTAGCCTCATCATGTAGTTCTTGGCCATTGAGAATTCATGCGAAAGAGGAGCAAACTGCTTTGAGAAGACATCATGCATCATCTCTGTCATCTTGTTCATGAGCAGAGAGCCCATTTCCTCAACAGCTGTTTTGATCATCAGATCATTCTTCTCAATTAGCTTGGCTTCAAGATAGGCAGTTCTTTCTTGATACATCTGCTTCATGTTGGCATTAAGCTTTATATGCACTCCATCAATCTTTCCATCTAATGAAGCTAATTTACCTGATAGAGTTGTTTGAAGCGTATCAGATGATGAACTTAGGTTCTCCATTTTCTGATTTTGAGCAGCCAGGACTAACTCCATCTGAGTCATCTTGTCTGTGAGAATTGTTTGCAGCATGCTTGATGAAGAGCTTAGATTCTCAATCTTTTGAGATTGACTTGCCAGTATCTCTTCCATCCTTGGCTCTATCTTCTTTAACTCATCCAGGATTGGTGTGAGATCAACCACTGGAGTTTGTTCAATATTTTCCAACTGAGCTGGGTGCTCCAACTGAGCCTCAGTCTGCATATCATAAACATCAGATTTAAAGCTAGGTACTTCAGTAACTTCGGCATAATGTATAACAGTGCCAAAAGGTACCTGAAGAGTGCTAACTTCAGTCTGAGGTTGTCTGATATCAGTTGGTTCAGCATCAGTATCTGTCACCATCTGACTCTCAGTTTCCTTCTCTTTCTCAGCATCGGTCTGAGGTTCCTTCTCCCCCTCAGATTTCTTTTCTGCATCATCTCCCTTATCCTTATCTTTGTTTTGATCATGAGAGCTGGAAGCATCTACTCCTTCAGTAGCTTTCTTTTCAGCTAGCTTCTTTTTCACCAGTTCATCGAAATCAGCAGCTTTCATCCTGAGCTTTGTCTTTCGGAAGCCTGAAAACTCTGTCAACACAGCAGTTTCAGCGTTCCACCAGTCCTCTCCTCTGAATGAGGCAATATTCAGCATTTCAGGAAGTGATTGATTCAGAATATACACAGTGGTTCTGAGCCTGAAGAACATATCCTGAAGGTCAGGATAGGCATTCAGCTCAGGGTATCTGTCCAAGATGAACCGTTCCCCCTTGCTTCGCCATTCAGTCTCTTCGGCTTCTCCCTTCTTCAATCTTGGGCTTTCAGGAGCATTAGGTTCAGAGTGTATGAGTTCCAGAGCTGATGAATCTAGAAATGGTTCATTCAGAAGCGCATCCAAGTTCAGCAATTCCTGAGGTTCAGACTGATCTGGAGTCTGAACAGGTCTTTCTTCAGTAGGGATCTGAGGTCCCTTGAAGATTTCCTGAGAGATTTTATCTGAGCTCAGAGAAGTTTCGAGTACCTCAGAGAAAACATGTTCCTCAGTTTCTTGCTCCTGCACAGTTGTTACCACCTGAGCAAGAACCTGTAGTGGAGATTTCAGCCCTTGCTGGCCTTCAGGTTGAGTTTCTTCAGTTTCACTGGCCTCCTGTTCCGCAATTGTTTGAAGCCTTCTGCGCTTCTGAGGAGCCAGTGCTTTCTTCTTCAGTTTCTCTCCTTTCTCCCTTTTAATTTTCATCAGGGCTTTCCCCCTAGCTTGTTTGGCTTCTTCATCAGTTTCCTCAGTGGATTTCTGAGTGAATTATCTTGTATCCCTGACCTGCTCCACCACTGTTGAATCTTCCCCTGTTTCCTCTTGGGTAGTCTCCTCCTGAGACTCAGTGTTTTTCTCTTTCTTTCCTCTCAAAGTCTTCTTCATTGGTTTGAACATGATTTTTGACTTTGGAAAGGAAGTGAAATCGGCAAAAATGTCCTCCTCTTCTCTGCACGTTTCCAAGATAAATGCAATCTTGGTTGCATGTAGAATTTTTCCCTTGACAACTATAGAGCCATTCACCTTCTGAATGTGTTTGGCTTGATCACTCACCACCTTGATCAAATAGTGCAACCAATTGAACGAAGCAGTAGGAGAATCTTCAATCTCCGCCATTAGCCTTAACTTAGGCGTGCTTATCTGCTCGAAACTACCAGATCTACTCATGATGCATTTGCTTACAATATCCAACAATACACGATATTTAGGCTTCAAATGCTTCTTATTCAGAGTAGCTTCAAACTTTATCGGATGCTCAGTAATTTTATCCAAATACTCTTTTTCCCTACTCATCATGTATACCGTAGGGTCTTCACCTCTATCACTTAACTCATATATGACATTTAGATTCTTAGGAATAATATATAATTCCCTAACAAAATCTACATATTTTGTACTATGCTCCAAATGCAACACCGTAATCTTAGACTCTATGCAATTTTCGTCATCTAACTGCATATTAGAAACAAACTCAATTACCTCTTTCGCATATTCGACCACTGGTTGATTCGCGACCAGGCATGTAAGCTTTGCCAAACGAATCATATGCAACGCCTCCTCCTCGTGAGTTATATTGGACGTGCTTTCTAGAGAGACAACATATTCGTACCATGGTTTGTCTGAAAAGGCGAGTTTGTCATATACAGAGAGTGCCATTTTTGGAGATTTTTGAGTGAAGGGTTTTGAGATAGAAAAAAAATGCTGGGCAATCGAGGGTTTCGAAGCAGAGTGTTGTGAAGATGAAGGCTTTTTTTTTAAAAAAAATAGGGCTTAAATGGGATCTTTTCAATGGATATAGAATTTTGATTTATGGAAAATCGTATAGATGAAGAAATCGACGATTGAGATTAAACACCGGCTAAAATAGGTATTTGAAAGGACGGTTTCGCAAATACTTAGCCGTCAATTTATCCCTTTTGGTGATTAATGAACAGTGCATTTAATTACTGTTCCTAGAGACCATTGACTTTCCTCGAGAATTTCAAAAGTCCCGCCCAATTATTTCTTCAGGTATTTTGTCATTTATTGGCAATGATTACTGAGATTCAGTTAGACAATAAATGTGTTGCATGAGTCAATAACTTCTTCAGACTAATTTTCTCCATCAGTCTTACTGAGTTTTGACCTTGATAAAATGTCAGTATAATACTGAGTACTGAACTTCAGGATTACTGAGTTTCCCAAGACTCAGTTGTTCAGGACTCTCAATTTTATCCAGAGTTTTTCAGTAAAACCGAAAAACTTCATGCACCTGAAAACCTTCAATTTTTCAGATTTGCTTTATTCACCTGGATCCAACATACCTAATTGAACTGATAGTTCTTGAAATATTGATTCAGTCAAAGGTTTAGTCAAGATATCAGCTCTCTGTTTATCAGTATGAATTTTCTCCATTCTGGTGTCTTTCTTTTCAACATGATCTCTGATGAAGTGATGTCTGATATCAACATGCTTACATCTGGTGTGCAATACTGGATTTTGTGTAATAGCAATTGCACTATTATTATCACAAAATATAGGTACTTCTTTGGCTATAATCTTATAATCCCTTAATTGTTGTCTGAGCCAAAGAATCTGTGCACAACAGCTTCCTGCATCCATGTATTCAGCTTCAGTAGTACTGGTTGCTACTGAGGTCTATTTCTTTGAAAAACATGATATCAGTTTACTTCCAAGAAATTGACAAGTTCCTGTGGTAGACTTCCTGTCAATTCTACATCCTCCATAATCAGCATCTGAGTAACCAGTTAATTCAAGGTTATCATCAGCTGGATACCATAATCCTCTATTCACAGTGCCTTTAAGATATTTCAGAATCTTTTTGGCAGCCTCCATGTGACTGGCCTTAGGATTAGCTTGGTATCAGGCACATATCCCAACAGCAAATGTTATATTAGGTCTGCTTGCAGTGAGATATAGCAATGATCCAATGATCCCTCTATAATCAGTGTTATTTACTGATTTGCCTTCAGGATCAGGGTCCATCTTGTAGTTAGTATTCATAGGGATTCTAACTGCATTGCAATTCTGTACACCATACTTTGCAATCAAATCTCTTGTGTATTTTGCTTGATTGATGAATATTCCTTCCTTAGTTTGTTTCACCTGAAGTCCAAGAAAGAAATTCATCTCCCCCATCATTGACATCTCAAACTTTCCTTTCATCAGGGTAGAAAACTTTTCACACAACTGATGATTTGGAGATCCAAATATGATGTCATCCACATAAATTTGAACAAGTAAGATGTATTTCCCATCTTCTATCCTGAACAGAGTTCTATCAACAGTTCCTTTGATAAAACCATGGTCAGTAAGAAACTGAGAAAGGGTATCATACCATGCTCTGGGTGTTTCCTTAAGACCATACAAGGCTTTCCTGAGCCTTTAAACTTGGTCATTCTGTCTGAAACCAGGAGGTTGTTCCACATAAACCTCTTCCTTAAGCACACCATTCAGAAATGCACTTTTCACATCCATCTGATAGACTGTGAATTTCATGTGGGCAGCATATGCAAGAAACAATCTGATGGCTTCTAGTCTTGCAACAGGTGCAAAGGTTTCATCATAATCCAAGCCTTCTTCTTGGGAATAACCTTGTGCAACTAGCCTTGCATTGTTTCTCACAATGTTGTTGTTTTCATCTCTCTTATTCTTGAACACCCACTTAGTTCCAATCACATTGCCTCTTAGGTCTATCCACTAGCTCCCGAACTTCATTTCTTGTGAATTGATTCAACTCTTCTTGCATAGAAGTAATCCAAAATGAATCTTGTAGAGCTTCTTCAATCTCAGTAGGTTATTTTTCAGATAGGAAGCAGCAGAACAAAGCACTTTCTCCACGGAACCTTCTTGTTTTGACACCATCTAATAGATCACCCACAATCTGACTTGTAGGATGACTATCCAACTATTTTCTCCTGGATGTTCCCCCTTCAGTAGTATCCTCAACATCAGAAATGTTAGGTTCAGGCAGTTCATTAAATTCAGGGAACAACAGAAAAGGAGAAAGAGAATCATCTTCCTCAGGGGAAATTCCATTCAGAACATTGTCAGACATTTGTTCCCCATTGGTTGATAGATTCAGAGTTTGCCTCAGCTGTGACCACATCTTCATCGGCATTACATACCTGAGTCTGAACTGGTGTATGTTCAGATTGGTCAGCTTCAATGTGTTGGCTTTCCTTCAGTGGATAATTTCCATCCTGAGTTTCACCATCCTGAGTTTTTCCATCCTGAACTTCTTTGTCTGAGTCTGATTCACTCCATTCATAGAAAGTGACTGACTTCTTCTTTTCAGGTTCAGAGGATGTTTATCATTCTTTTTCAGGCTAACTCTGGTGATTCTCTTGATCAGTTCTCCTGAGTCATGTTCCTGTTTCTTCTGAACACAAGTAGATTCATCAAAAACAACATGAGGAATTTCCTCCACAATAAGAGTCCTACAGTTGTAAACTCTGAAGGCTTTACTGACTTCAGAATATCCTAAAAATATCCCTTCATCAGCTTTGCTATCAAAAGTTTTCAACTGATCTTTACCATTATTGTGTATGAAACACTTGCAACCAAACACACGAAAGAAAGAAACAAGAGGCTTCCTTTCATTCCACAGATCATAAGGAGTTTTTCCTTGATTCTTGGTCAGCATGGATCTGTTCTAAGAGTAACATGCAGTGTTGATAGCTTCAGCCCAAAATCTCTTAGGAATATCAGCTTCAGCAATCATTCTCCTTGCAGCTTCTTTCAGAGTCCTATTTCTTCTTTCAGCAACACCATTCTATTGTGGGGTCCTTGCAGCTGATGTTTCATGAGCTATTCCATTTGTTGCACAATAATCAAATATAATTTGGTTGATAAATTCAGTTCCTTTATCTGATCTGATCTTGACCACACTCAGATTTTTTTCAGTACTGAGCCTTTTCAGTAGTTCAGGCAGTTTTGTCTGAGTCTCTTCTTACTGAGTAAGAATATGACCCATGTGTATCTAGAGTAGTCATCAACTACCACAAGTGTGTATTTTCTTCCATTAGTGGTCACAGGTGTTACTGGACCAAAGAGATCCATATGTAACAGTTGTAGTATTCTGTCAGTAGAAACATCTACTTTGCTTTTGAAAGATGCTCTGATTTCTTTTCCTTTCTGACAAGCATCACATAAATGATCTTTACTTAACACTTCATTGGGTAACCCCCTCACAAGTGCTAATTTTGCAAGTTTGTTCAGGGTTTTGAAGTTTAAGTGATTCAGTCTTTTGTGCCATAACCAACTGGTATCAGTGGAACTTTTTGCAACCAAACATGTATCTTTAGGAGTTAAACTCCAATCAGCAAGATACACATTTCCTTTTCTAGTACCAGTCAGTAAAATTTTCTGTGAAGCATTGTCTTTTACATAACATAAGTTCTTTGAGTACTCAACACTGAATTCTTTGTCACAGAATTGGCTGATAGAAAACAAATTATGCTTTAGACCAGACACATATGAACACCATGGATATGAACAGAGTCAACTTCAAGAGTTCCATATCCTTCAGTTTGTCCTTTGGAGTTGTCTCCAAATGTGATCTGAGGGCCTTTTTGCTCAACATAGTCAGTGATTAGTTGCTTATATCCTGTCATATGTCTTGAACATCCACTGTCCAGATACCATACAGCAGGAGCCAATTCATTTCCACTCATCAGAGCTATGTTGTCTTCATTCAGCTTAGTGACGTTTTCCTTCACCTGAAAAATAGATTAGTTCTTAGGTACCCATTTGGTGTAGGGTCCTACCAGGTTAGCTGTACCTTTTGGAACCCAAATCTGCCTAACAACTCTAATTACTTTAGAGTGGCTGATTTGTCTCCCATAAACATCTACATACACATTCACCACCCTAGAAGCCTTGGCAGTATCCTGTGCATGAGTGCCAGCCTTAGCATGAACATGAGCCTTAGAGTTATTCTTGGGTTCAGGCCTTTTGTTCAAGTGCCTTAGCTTTGGTGCAGTTGGTCTCTGTCTCTGCTGACTTGGGTTCAGGAAACCTTTACCCTTAGGCAAGTGGGGTTTAGGTTGCCTGTACTCAAATTGTGGTCTTTCAGTAATCTGAGGACTTGGTCTTTTCAGTTGAGAATATCTCTGCTGAGTGTTTCTCTTCTGAAAATTCCTCTGATGGTTCAATCTGAGATCTCTTGAGTTGGTATTCTTAAACCGAGGCTTTGAAATCTTGGCTTCGAAAATTTCCCCTCTTGAGTGTTCGGGTTTTCTAGCCTTTTCACGAGGTTTGGGCTTTCTTCCCGAACCTTGATTTTTTCTCAAAACCATAGGTCCTTTACCCTTGTCTAAAACCTTGGGTTGTTCTTCATGAGAAGATTTGATGTCACTGGTTTAACCAAAGACAGTTCTTGGTGCTACTAGAAGCAGATTGAAGACCTTGTGAGGTTCCCCCTGGAATGTATCCCAATCCAGCTTTTATAGTTGCAAGTCTTTGATAACTCTGAATTTCATCTATTACTTTAGATGCAGAATTCAATAGAGCTAACTTTCTCTGCGCACTATCCTCACATTTCTTTAGAGTTTCATGCTTCTCAAAGAGGTCATTGAACTTCGATTCGATAAAAAGTGAATCTCCTTAGTGGATTTCTCTAGTTTTCCATTCAGGATCTCTATCACCTTCTCTTTTTCGAGAGTTGTACTTTCAGAACATCCAGTTCATCAGTAGTTCCCATCAATTGAGAAGTGATCTCAGCATTTTTAGAGTCTTTCCACTTCAGATTTTTAGCAGTCAGTTCCTTGTTCTGCTCTTGAGTTTCATTGAGCAGTTCTTGTAACACAGAATAGTCCTTCATAAGATTCTCAAATGAATCCCATCAGTCAAAAATTCTTCATTTCTGAGTTGAACTTGAGAACTCATGTGCTTGTGTAGGAGCAACAACGAGAGATAGAAGAATTTACCTCCTCATGACCATATAAGAGCAGATATCATCACATCACTATATCGAGAAAAATTTCATCGAGGAACTGGAACCTTCTTGAGAATGTTCTTCTTCCTCGGCAATCATTCTTTCTTCTTTGGAGATCTTCTTGTCTCTCTTGGCTTGTCTTTCCTTTCTTTCTTTAGCTTTTCATTTCGGGGCGGTCATATTGGAAGTGACCTTTCTTTTTACTTGGTTGTAGCATCTGTTGGCATCATCATCCCGATCACTTTCCTCCTTGGTCTTGGAGTCCTTCTTTTTGGATGAGGATCCTTGACTTTTGTGGTCCTTCCTTTTCTCGATTGTATATCTGTCCTCGAACTTACGAGTTTCTCTTGTACCTGTGATTCCTGTAATATTTCTTATATTTCCCATATCTGCTATTGAGTCTTTCAAACCTCCTTGCCATCAAGATTAGCTTATCCTCTTGCTCATCCACGATTTACGGCAAGTGAGTTCTCGAACTCTCTAGACTTCTGAGATTTCTCTTTGGCTTTGAAAGCCACATTCTTGCTAGATGAAGAATCATCTTTGCTGTCAGATTTCTTAGTTTTCTTGTCAATCACAAACTCATAAGCTTTCAGTTCAAAGAAAACTTGTTGGTATGGCATGGAATCAATATTTTTGGTGTTTTCAATCACCACAGCATGTATATCCCATTTCTTAGATAATCCTCTAAAAAAATTTAGTGCCACTTCTCTCTGTGGGTATCTTTTCCCAAGAGCATTCAGATCATTCATAATGCTAGTGAATCTGACCTCAAGTTTGACAATGGATTCACCATTTTCCATTTCAAAGCTATCAAACTTTCCAATAGCAACAAAAAGTTTGTTTTCCTTAATATGATATGTGCCTTGACACATAACAGCAAGTGTGTCCCATATTTCTTTTGCAGTTTCACAGTGAGAAATCATCCCCATAACACCATCATCAATAGTGCTATACAAAGTATCTTTAGCAACGTAGTCCAGATTGACTAACTTTCTCTCATCAGGAGTAAGTTGATCATCAGGCTTTGGAAATTCATCTCTGGGATCATTCCTCTCAGTATCTGTGATTCTGGGATTCACAACAGTAAATTTGAATGGTCCTTCAGAAACCACTCTCCACATTCTTTCATGTTTTGAATACAGATGAGCCTGCATTCTCAATCTCCACAGATCGTAGCTCTCAACAGAGAACATAGGGAGTTTTTTTGAAGGCATGATGACTGAGCCTTGTAAGATATCAGCAAACATATCTGTTCAGTAGACCACCAACAAATCACACACAAACTACCTTAACAAAGGGTTTGGGTTTTGGGTTGGTTTCCAACAAGGGTGAGATATCCTTTACAATAAGAACAGATGCAAAGGCTAGGATATCTCTTCTAAGCTTTGGATATTTCTATCAATCTAGGCTTAGAATAGTGAGCTCTCAAAAATGTGAAACACTTGGGAAATTCTAGGGTTTTCGAGTGCTTCAATTTGCAATAATACGAATGAGCTCTTGAGCTGCTTGAAATTTCCCGTGACCTCTCAATGTAGAAGGTCACTGGTATTTATAGGCAACCTTCACCAAGGTCACTCTTGAAAAACTATACGTTGGAGGAGATAGTATCAAGGTTTTCCTCTTCTGGTGTTTGATGAACGGCTATATTTAGGGTTTGAACACTCCCTTGCATGTTTTAGGAAATATGCAGTCATGTAATCAATCACCAATTTTTGCAGTCTGGAACTTAGTACTACTGACATGATTCAGGGTCCTGTCGCTTTCAGTGTCAGTAAAGTACAGTGTTGTCTTCCTCTGATTGGTTCTTGTCTTCAGTGAATGTAGACAAACAAAATGGCTCTTTTTGGTCAATCTCTCTGAATGAGACAACCTTAAACAACACTTAGACTTAGTTCCTTTTGTCTGCATATGAATGTTTTGGGCAATATCTACTTTTCTGAACATTTGCATTTTTCTCAATTTTTGTAGTCTTCAGATAGATATTATTGGTGCCTCACGAACATTGAGGTTATCTTGAGTATTGATATCTTCTTGAGTCTTCGATAACTCTTTGGGTCTTGATGTCTTACGAGTCTTGATGTCTTGATGACATCTTGAGTCTTGATGTCTTGATGACATCTTGAGTCTTCATTCCTTTAGCATCTTGATATCTTCGAACATTGATTTCTCTTGATTCTTGATTCTTTTGATTCTTGATTCAACCGATTCTTGATTCTTGATTCTTGATTCTCTTGATTCTTTAGTTCTCTTCGATTCTTGATTACTCGATTACCTTCCGAAGTTCTTCAGTAACTTTAAGATCTAACCTAATCTATATCTGCTGACTATATATGGTGCAGATAACTTCCTGAACAATCTATCTTTGAAAACGATTTCGATCTATCAAGATTATCCTGAACATGTCATACTCAGGGGTTTTGGGATCTAATCAAAACTTTTTTATTAAATTCATCTCCCAACACCACATAATTGGCAAATCCCACAAGAAAATCAGAAAATCCAACAAAATACCCAAACCCTAGGATCAAAAACGTTTCTAGGCTTAACATACAAAATGTTAAACACCAAAGTACCAAAAATCATAGGAAAAAGGATAGGGAAAAGCTAAAATACCTTGTTAGAAAAAAATAGCAGATTTCCTTTTGAAAACTAGTATGGAGAAAAAGTTTATTGGGAGGCTCTTGAATCTCCTCTTCCCTTGGGAGGCTCTTGATCTCCAAATCTCTTGAAAAATTACAGAGATTGATGATTAATTTTTAGGGAAATTTTAGAGAGAGTGAGAAAGAGAGAGCAGAGCAGAGATGCCGAGAGAAAAAGAGAAAAAGCAGAAAGACTCTTGTGTTGCGTAGCGTGACTTTTTTTTCCCCTTTTATGTTTCCATTTTTTTTTAATTATGCGTGATTTTTTTTATTTTATAATATTATTATTATGTAGTATTCTTGATTGAATTAATATTTTATATAGAAGATTTACACATATATGCATAAAGATACAATAATTATCAAGATATGAAAATAATCTAATTAAATCTCATGATTATAGGAATTTCTATGACTAAATCATCTGTGTAGAATCTTCATTGATATGTTTTATTTTAATACTAAATATTATAATTGTTATTATTATTAAATGTATTATCATTTTTATCCAATTAATTCTACCATAATTTGTTTCAAAATTAACTTATCTCTTTTCATTAGTTATTTGTGTCGAGTGAGTGGCAATCAAGCTCGGTCTCTGTTGGGATATTTTAGTTTTGATAATTTATTCCAAAACATTATTAACTTGTGTTATTCAAGCTAATTTACAGATAACAAGTTAAGGGGGAACGCAAGAACAAATTGAGGGGGAACTCACAAAATCAGAAGAAGATGATCGAGATCAGACGAGGCTGCAGACGAGTCATGATCGAGATCAGATGAATTAGATGAGTTCCGGAATCAACTGATGAGCTGTGCAAATCAGATGTGAAGAAAAAGCTAAAGCCAGCAAATCAGAAGAGAAGGTTGCAGATCAGAAGATGAGCAAAAGAGACTGCTCAAGATCAGACGTGATCGAGATCAGATATGAAGAAGAGCTAATGAGACTGATCGAGATCAGACGTGATCGAGATCAGATATGATAAATCTGATATGCTAACCTGTTGCAGATGACCTGATGTTATCCTGAGATGATCCTGAAGATATGTTGATCCGATCGAGCCGATCGGAAAAGTAAAGAAGAAATCGATCCGGGTCAATGTGACTGAGGGTCGAGATGTCCATTCGGAAGATTTGAACTCAAGAAGTTTCGAGTGTCAGATGTCCTGACGCATAAGGTCCGCCAAGAGAATTGAATCAAGAACTCGAGACTCCATCAAGAAATCAAGGCTCGAGATAACTGAAGGCTCAGATAACCTCAAGGTTCGAGATAGCTCGGATAACTTTGAAGGTTCGGGGATAAGCTTGACCTCAAGGCTCGGGATAGAATCAAGATCCCGAGACTCAAGATCCTCAAGAATATAGCCGTTAGAGACTCGGAAGAAACTGAAGAATATAGCCGTTAGATTCAGCTGACGTGGACCAATGAGAGGAAGAAAACAATCCTGAAAAGCTGCAAAAAGCTACAGAGTAGTATGGATTTGAATGTGATTCTCTCCAATGGTAACATTCAAATCCACACTATAAATACAAGTTCTTCCTTCATTATCAAGCGTGGATGAATGTGGAAGAGTATGGAGAATGTAGCAAACAATGCTACAGAGCTAAGAATATATGGGTTCAGTAGGTTCGGCCCAAGGTCGTGTGCGGATGATGACGAGTCTGAAATATGGTCCGACAGAAGACGGCTAAAGGCATTCAACACAAGGCACGTTGAAAGGAATTGTGCTCCCGATCCTATGTTGGGAAATGAATTTAATAAAGAGGATTTTGATTAGATCCCAAAACCCCTGAGTATGACATGTTCAGGATAATCTTGATAGATGAGTCAGGATTCAGTTTTAGAAGTGTTCAGGATATTATCTGCACCGTGTATAGTCGGCAGATATAGAACAGGTTAGTTTTCAAGACTCAAGAAGAAATCGAGATATCAAGACTCAAGAAGATATCGAGAACTTCGAAGGAAGACTCAGAGAAACCTGAAGACTCAGAGAACCTGAAGACTCAGAGAAACTGAAGACTCAGAGAACCTGAAGACTCAGAGAAATACTGAAGGCACAGTAATTACTGAAGACTAAGTAATATACTAAATGCTCAAGATATCCCAGAATGTTACGAGGCAATTGAAGGTCGAGGAATATAGCTGTTGGAATCCGGTGACGTGGACCAACGAAAGGAAGACAACCAGCCTGAGAAAGCTGCAGAACTTACAAAGAATAGTATGGATTTGAATGTGATTCTCTCCAACGGTAACATTCAAATCCACACTATAAATACAAGTTCTTCCTTCATTATCAGTGGTGTGGAAGTGCGAAAAAGATAGCAACGATGCTACAGAGCCAAAGAGAGTCAAGCTTTCCCACCCTAGAACACAAGTCTGTAGATATACAAATATATTCAAAGAGTGTTCTAGAACCCAACCTAAGCAACCCACGATGTATCATAAGCTTAGAGAGATTTTCCCAACCTTAGCATTGAGGCTAAACCATTGTAAGGGAAAATCTCACCATAGTTGGAGACAACACCAAATCCAAACCCAGTGGTGAAGTGAGGTAGTTGTTAGGCAAACCCGAGTGAGGGTGATAAGTCCCGTTGGAGTGTGAACTCGTTAAACATCTGTAGGCGATCCCGAGTGAGGGTGATAAGTCGAAGAGTGTGAACTCGTTAAACATCTAAGAGTTTGAGTTAGTAAACTACGGAGGTAGTCAGAAAGCTCAGGGTCGGGTTGAGTAAGTAAACTACGTGGAGTAGTCAGAAAGCTCAGGGCCGAGTTGAGTTAGTAAACTACAGAGGTAGTCAGAAAGCTCAGAAGTTGATAAGGAATTTCCCTAGAGAGGGAGAGTGGATGTAGGACTGGTTGTCCGAACCACTATATATTGCTGTGTTGTTTACTGCTTTATGTTTATACTTGTCATATGCATCTAGTTATAAGCAAAACACAACACATGAGCCCAAAAAATTGGAGCACTCTGCCCTCACCCCTGTTTTATATGCACCGAAAAGAAAAAGTCTTGCTTCCGCACGCGTAAAATAGGTTTTCCCACCTGGACCAACAAGTGGTATCAGAGCAGGTTCTCAAAAGATTACTTCTTCAAAGTGATCGCCTGAGCAGATCTATTTTAAAACCTGTCTCTGCAGAAAGTTTTACACAACAATGGAATAATAGAACTTTTCATTGATAAAGACCCGAAGGTCAGGTTACATTACAAGTTACAAATACAAGAGAACCTGGAGGTCAATACATAACTCTAAACCCTAAACCCTTAAGCCATAACCCTAAACCTTCATCCAAACCCAAACCCGATCTACAGGGGGGTGATTAAGAGAAGGAAAGAGAGAGTTTTTAAGATCTCATGCTCTCATTTTCCCCACTTAACAGGATGAGGGAGGCTTGAAAGGTAATCCTATGCCGCAAACTGATGGACTCTCCAATGGAGTGAGAGCGGCATTAATAGGATTTTTAAGCCAGGAGCCCCAAGAAAGAGTCAGTGGGCTCTCCAGCTGTTAAATGGTGAGTTTGATATAGGAAGATCAACTGTTGTCTGATCAAGATCGAATATCAAACTCACGTTCATTTTCAGACTAAGTCTGTTAATGGTAGTCACGTCATAACGATAGACACACAAGGTGCATACGGTTAGGAGAAGTGTCTTCTCAGTTGCAACAGCAGAACCGCCGCCATGGTGGTAGAGAAGCTTTGCAGCAATCGTATGTGAAATCATTGACGATGACAAAAGCAGCAATAAGGGATGAAAAAGGTTGATTTGAGAAGATGAAATCATGGAAAAAGGGGTAAAAGCGTTTGCCGGAAATCTCACCGGAAACAAGGGTTCACCAGGATACATGATTCTACAAAGAAGATATGTATGGTGAATGAGTTATGTTGTGTAAAATATTGGTCCAATTTATAGAGGCCAAGCAAGGGTGCAGATGCAAATTTGAGTTCTCAAAGCCTTTTTAGAAAAATTTGCATCACAAGGACAGCGTGTAGAAATCACGCGACCGATAATTGGATAAAGTTACGGCGGATTGACATATCAAGAGCGTCAGGCGATATCTACGCATGTCAAATCGCACCAACTTAGGAAATAGAGGCTACTACTCTAGACTAAGTTTTGGCAGTAACATTTTCCAAGAATTGTCTTAATCTGAGGAGAATCAGATTTAGTCAACAAAAATCTGATTACATACAAAGCTGATCAAATGAAGAAAATCAAACTGAGCTTGAAAATTTCACCAAATCAAATATATCGGTCTATATCAGTTGAAAGGGGAACTTCAACTTGAGGGGGAACTCACGGAATCAAAAGTAGATGATTGAGATCAGACGAGGCTGCAGACAAGACTGATCAAGATCAGATGAGTTAGATGTGTTCGGAGTGAATGATGAGTATCTTGTAATCGAAGTAAAGAAAAGCTAAAGCCAGCAAATCAGAAGAGAAGGTTGCAAATCAGAAGATAAGCGAAAGAGACTGATCAAGATCAGACGTGATCAAGATCAGATATGATAAACCTGATATGCTAACCTGATATGATGACCTGATGCTATTCTGATATATTGATCTAAAGATATGTTGATCTAATCAGTCAAACTGATCAGATCAAGCAAAGAAGAAATCAGATAGCCTGAGTGAAAAGGAATACTGAAGGCTCAATAAGTAAAGTGAACTGAGACTCAGTATAGGTCAAGTGACCTGAGGGTCAGTAAGCAAAAGAGACCTAAGGGTCAGGATGTCGAAGTCGAAGAAACCGAACTCGGTCAAGATGAGTGTCAAGATCTTCGATCGACAAGGTCCGTGAGAAGAAGAGGAATGAGGAGTCGAAAGCGTAAAGTAAGATCAAGACCAAGATCAAGACTCTTGTAAAATCTTTATGTTTTTGTCTTTATTTCTTTGATAAGTTCATTGTAATCTATAACTGATAACATACAATCAATGAAACTTTTATCTTTATGCTCAAAGATAATACCTCATTATCTTTTTTACATGTCTTTTATTTTGATATGCCTGATTGAATGTCTCTAATCTGATTATATGCTCATATATAAGGGAAACTATATGATGCTATGAGAAATTGCTTAAGTATTTAGTAATGATCTATTTAGAAAAGATTCATTACTAAAGAAATCTGTTGAATGATTTAAATTGATTGGAGATTTACCATTCTTGTAATAGGAAAAACTGAAACCTGAGTATAGGTTATATGTTTGTAACAAGATAGGTTTTGGCATCATCAAAAAGGGGGAAATTGTTGGGAAATGAATTTAATAAAGAGGATTTTGATTAGATCCCAAAACCCCTGAGTATGACATGTTCAGGATAATCTTGATAGATGAGTCGAGGATTGAGTTTTAGAAGTGTTTAGGATATTATCGCAGGTGTATAGTCGGCAGATATAGAAAGGTTAGTTTCAAGACTTCGAGAAGAAATCGAGATATCAAGACTTCAAGAAGATACTGAGAACTGAAGGAAGACTCAGAGAAACTCAAGACTCGAGAGAACCCAAGACTCTCGAGAAATCAAGACTCAGAGAACACGAAGACTCAGAGAAATATCAAGGCACAAGATTATCGAAGACTCGAAGAATATACTAAATGCTCAAGATATCCTGAATGTTCCGAGGCATCAAGGCCGAGGAATATAGCCGTTGGAATCCGGTGGCGTGGACCAACGAAAGGAAGACAACCAGCCTGAGAAAGCTGCAGAACTTACAAAGAATAGTATGGATTTGAATGTGATTCTCTCCAACGGTAACATTCAAATCCACACTATAAATACAAGTTCTTCCTTCATTATCAGTGGTGTGGAAGTGCGAAAAAATAGCCACGATGCTACAGAGCCAAAGAGAGTCAAGCTTTCCCACCCTAGAACACAAGTCTGTAGATATACAAATATATTCAAAGAGTGTTCTAGAACCCAACCTAAGCAACCCACGATGTATCATAAGCTTAGAGAGATTTTCCCAACCTTAGCATTGAGGCTAAACCATTGTAAGGGAAAATCTCACCATAGTTGGAGACAACACCAAATCCAAACCCAGTGGTGAAGTGAGGTAGTTGTTAGGCAAACCCGAGTGAGGGTGATAAGTCCCGTTGGAGTGTGAACTCGTTAAACATCTCAGTGGCGATCCCGAGTGAGGGTGATAAGTCCCGAAAGGAGTGTGAACTCGTTAAACATCTAAGAGTTTGAGTTAGTAAACTACGGAGGTAGTAAAAGCTTCGTGGTCGGGTTGAGTAAGTAAACTACGTGGAGTAGTCAGAAAGCTCAGGGCCGAGTTGAGTTAGTAAACTACAGAGGTAGTCAGAAAGCTCAGAAGTTGATAAGGAATTTCCCTAGAGAGGGAGAGTGGATGTAGGACTGGTTGTCCGAACCACTATATATTGCTGTGTTGTTTACTGCTTTATGTTTATACTTGTCATATGCATCTAGTTATAAGCAAAACACAACACATGAGCCCAAAAAATTGGAGCACTCTGCCCTCACCCCTGTTTTATATGCACCGAAAAGAAAAAGTCTTGCTTCCGCACGCGTAAAATAGGTTTTCCCACCGGGACCAACATCCTATATACTCAAGCATTCCCACCATAGAAATCAGAGCTAGAAATACACGCATATATTCAAGAGTATTCTACCCTAGATCTAAGCACAAATGCTATATCCTAAGCTTAGAGAGATATTCCCATCCTTAGCATTGAGGCTAAACAAATGTAAGGGAAAATCTCAACCTAGTTGGAAACTAAACAAACCTTTACCCAAACTCAAAGGTAGGTTAAGTTTGTAGGTGAGTGTGAACTCGGTAAACATCTATAGGCAATCCCGTGAGGGAGATAAGTCTCGTTTGAGTGTGAACTCGGTAAACACCTATATGCAATCCCGTAAGGGTGATAAGTCCCGTTTGAGTGCGAACTCGGTAAATATTTGTTGGGTGTTGGACTAACATAATAAACTAAGTCCAGTAGGTTAAGTTGGTGCCCCGAAAGGGAAGAGTGGATGTAGGGCAGGTTTCGTCCGAACCACTATAAAATATCGTGTGTTCTTTACTGCTTTATGTTTATACTTGCCATATGCATTTGATTATAAGCAAAACAACACACATCGTTCTTAAAAGCAAAAAATTGTAATCACCATTCCCTCACCCCTATTTTATATGCATCGCACGAAATGATTCGCTTCCGCACGCGCAAAATTGGTTTTCAAATCGGGACCTCACAGTCTCCTCAGTAGGCTACCCTGTAAAAATTCTTTAAAAACTCCATTGAAAATGTTAGCTCTTTAAATTCATAAATTTTAAGCTTGCAAGAACTCGATATAATTCACAACATTGATATTTAAATAAATAATTAAATTGTTTAAAACGTGAAATGCAAGATTTTTAAAAACTGGGTGTTACAAATATTCCCTCCTCTGACTTAGCATCAAATGTTTTCAAGTGAATTTTTCCATTGTTATGGATGAAGCACTTACACTCGAAGATGTGGAAATAGGATACACGAGGTTTCCTGCCTTTCCACAGCTCATAAGGTGTTTTCCCATGAACCTTAGTTAGAAGACTATTCTGAGTATGGCAAGCTGTGTTGATTGCCTCTGCCCAAAAGCATTTGGAAGTTTCAAACTCAGTTAACATGGTGCGAGCAGCTTCTTTGAGTGTGCGATTTCTTCTTTCTGCTACACCGTTTGGTTGTGGTGTTCTGGCGATTGATGTCTCATGTTGTATACCGAACTCATTGCAAAAATCTGATATGAAAGAATTTAGAATCTCAGTTCCCTTATTCGATCTGATTTTTACAATGATGACACCTTTCTCATTCTGTAACTTCTTGAGTAGCTCTATTATCTTTTTTGTAGTTTCATTCTTCTTAAATAATAAAATAACCCACATAAAATCTGAGAAATCATCCAAGATCACTAGAGTGTACTTGCGTCCATTGAAACTAAGGGACGTGACTGGTCCAAAAAGGTTCATATGGAGCAGCTGAAGAACTCTACTGGATGGCGTGGCTGGGATTCACCTTGAATGGAGCCTTGACTTGCTTTCCCATCTGACATGCAGAACATGTCTAATCCTTTGAAAAAACTTCATTCGTAAGACCCTCCACTATCGACATCTGAGCAATCTTGTTATGAGTCTTGAAGTTTAGGTGACTAAGACGTTTATGCCAAAGCCAGCTGATGTCCTTCGGACTCTTAGCAACTAGACATGCGTTCCTTGGACAGCTGTTCCAATTGGCAGTATAAATACTTCATTTTCTGGTTCCAGTCAGCAAGATTTGTTGAGTCTGCCTGTTCTTGATTATGCACTGATCATTGGAAAACTCAACACTGAATCTATTGTCGTAAAACTGAGAAATTGTTGTGTTTTAAACCATCTACGAACGAGACACCGGAAACATGTACATCATCATTGATTAAGGTTCCAACTCCTCTGGTTACACCATAAGAGTTATCACCAAAAATCACACGCGGGCCATCTTGTGGAATAAATGTTTGTAGGAGATGTTGATCACCAGTCATGTGCTTAGAGCATCCGCTATTGATGTACAAGATAGTTGCTTGTGCACCTCATTTCTTGGTCAGATCCACGCGAACCTACAATCAGACCAGGCTTTAGGTACCCCAGTAGAGTTGGATCCTTGGTTGTTAACTGTTTTACCTTTCGAGATCCATACGAATAAGACATCTCTATCAATATTAGAGGACCATAGTCGTCTCCCATAAATATTTACATAAACAATATGGTCATCATGTGCATTGAGATCGGATTGAATATGAGTGGGAGCCTTGGATGACTTAGGAAACTTAAGATTTCTCTTCAGGGTCTGTCTCATTTTTATCCAGTGTGGCTCAGGTGCAGTAGTCCAAGATCTTTATTGATAAGGATAGGTTCGACTTCTGCCATCAAAGGATTCATACCTTTCTTACACATATGGCTTCCTTAAACCTTTGGGACTGTCCCTTACGAGAAGGTCTAGGCTGATGGTGACTCTACTGATTGAGCTGAGGTTTCTTTAGATAAACTTTATCCATCTGTTGATTCCTCGGTTGTTGTTTGATCAACTTTGTTCCATTTCTGGTTCCTTGCTTCTCATTCAGCTGCTTTGCATGGTCAACATTCCTTTTACCCTTATCTGATACAGATTGAGAACAACATGTTTCTTTTTCAAAGACTCGTTTGGCATCACTTTTAGAATGTGAGCCAGAAGGGACTTGTGAGGATCCAGAGGGTTTCTCAAACCCTATTACTTTCTTTTCAGTTGGCTTACGATAGTAGCTAGTGATTTCATTAACAACACAAGATGCTTTGATCAAACTACTTTCTTTAGCAAACTGTCCTCACTGGTTTTTGGATGCTTATTCAGTTGGAAGAGATCATCAAACTTAGCCAGTAGAATTTTGAGATTCTTAGCCTGCTTTAGATTCAGGTCCAGTTGTTCCTTAATCTGCTTTTCTTGTTCAGATGTGCTGAGTTTCAAAGCTTTCAGCTCATCATTCAGTTTCTGAACAAGTTCAGCTGATTTCAGTCTGATGATTCCTTATCTTTGATCAATTGAGTGTTCTCTAGTATGAGGTTATCATTACCAGCTTCCACTTGAGTATATGTGTCTATTGCTAATTCAAGATCACCCATCAATTGCTTAATGTAAAGCTGTTGGTTGACCTCATCAACAGGTGAACTAAGCTCAACAGTGTTGGAAGGAGAAAACACATAAAGTATAGGGTGAATCTGTGAAACTTGTTAATGGGTATGACATGTATTATTAAATAATATTAGTTGTGATAACTGAAGGGTATGACTTAAATGTAAACAAATTGCATTATTTCTGATACTAAAGGATATGATTTATATTACAAAATGATAACTGATAAAATGATAACTGAAAGTTAGGACTTACATTGAAAAATGATATTAATCACGATAATTGAAGTGTTAGATCTATAAATATAAAACTAATTTTAAGGTGAACAAGTTTCACATGAAACCTACTCATAGATTTTTTCGTCTCATCTCTTGTAATAGTAGTAGATCACTGAAGAAACATATTCTCGAATGTCAAATATTCTTGTTAAAATTCTTGATCAATTTTTAGAAATTAAAAGAAGTAAATGAAGGTAGAAAAAAAAAGTATGTCTTGCAAGAAAAAGATGTTTGTTGTATTACTAAATGGTATTCCTAATTTGTGCTTATAGTATTGGTGATATTTGTTCGTGATATTGGTGATAATTGTTTATGATATTTTGTTAATATTTCTCGTAATATTGTTTATTATTGTTTGTGGTATTACATATGATATTGTTTATTATTGCATGTGACATTAAAAATTATTGCATGTGGTATTAGTGATACTTGTTTGTAGTATATTGATTAAAACTTGTGGTATTGCTCATTATTCCTTATGGTGTTGCCCATTATTTCTTATGGTATTTTTTATTATTCCTTGTGGTATGTTGATTATTGCTTGTGATATTGCAGATTAAATCTTGTGGTATTACTTTAGTGCTTGTGTTATTGGTGATAATTGTCTGTGATATTGATGATAATTAATTGTTTATTGTATTGATGATAATTGTATGTGGTATTGATGATAATTGATTGTGGTATTGCTGATTAAAGCTTGTGGTATTACTGACTAATATTTATAGCATTGGTGATAATTGATTGTGGTATTGATGATAATTGTTTGTGGTATTGGTGATAATTGTATGTAGTATTGATGATAATTGCTTCTGGTATTGCTGATTAAAACTTGTGAATATTATTGGTTAATGCTTATGATATTAATAATAATTGTTCGTGGTATTAGTGATAATTGTTTGTGATACATTGATAATTGTATGTGGTATTGGTGATAATTATTTGTGATATTACTGATTAATGTTTATGATATTGGTGATAATTTTTTTTGGTATTGCCAAATTAAAGGAAAAAATGTGCAAAATAAAACATATTAAAAAGGGAAAAAAAGCTTTAAAAAAAACTTAAAAAAGAAATTCTTGCAAAATATATGCAAAGAATGTAATTTTTTTAAATAACATAATATAAAAAGTGAAAATGTTAAAAATAAAAAACAAAAATAATTAGAAGGCAAAAAAGTGCCAAATAAGGAAAAAAAATGCAAAACATAGGAAAAATCAATGAAAGCCATTAAAAATCAGAGATCTCGAGTCAAATAATGAGTGAAAGGAACATGTATCCACCATTTCACCAACATCTTATACGAAAATTGCTCTCTTATTGATGTAAACCGCAATTAGACCGAGATAATAAGGACTAATTTACTCAAAATTGCACCAATTGCACGATGCAATTGGTGCACATAAGTATGATCCCTAAAAAAATATGAAGGAGCGTGTGATAAACATACATAAAATAGATAAACGATATATAATGTTATCAGCCTCAAATTATATATTTTTAATCTTTTCAAGTTTAATATATTTAAAAAGTTTTATCTGTAGAGATGTTCTTTTATAAAATTATTTTATTGTTTGGATAGTGAAACAATGTCCATGCATCGATTAAATATGGGGGGATAATAGGGGTAATGTAACATTAGTCAAGTACCAATTAATATAAAGATTGTGATACTTCATACATCTAACAAATGATATTATCTTTATATTGTTGCATATATAAACGATTTAGCATAGTCATTAATTTAGTATATATAGCAAAATCCGCAAGCCTACTGTAGGCACATATATTTATATACATGTCCATATGTCAGTACAATTTTCCTATTTAACATGTACAACTTAATAATCTCTAAATGCAACGGGACCCTAGAAACAAAATCAAAGGGTACCGTGATATTCTGACATTTTAGTGGGTTATGTACAATTAATTAACTAGGACCAAATTGGAATAATAATCAAAATCAGTATTGAGACTAAGCAAAGAAAGCAAAACCACAAGACTGAAACTACTCCAGTTATTCTCACTTTCTTGAGGGCTTGGTTGATGAATTGGTTACAGTGAGAGGTTTTCTTAAACCTGGAAGAAGACAAAAAAAAATCAAATTTATTAAAAAAGAACGTGCTAATATGTCACTTAATTTCACATGGATAGAAAATTAAAAATATACATCCATACCAGTTGAGGTGTTGGCAGATGCCCTAGCTGATTTCAATGGGGTTCCTGGAACTCTAGATGTCGCTTTAAGCCTGCAAATATCATGTTAATTAAGCATTCATTTATTGGGCATTAGTTTTAGTCCTCTATATTTATATGACATTGTTTGTTTAATTTTGGGCACTAATTAAGTTAATGAACCTAATGTTATGTTAGTATGCTAGCTTGAACTATGTCAACAGAAAAAAAATCATATGGTCACAGAGTCGATGTCAGTATATTAAATTTGCAATTGATGAAATTAACGCAATAAATTTAAGTGGTTGGTTGTATTTAAAGTACCAAAAAATTAATTTTCTATAACTTACTGTAGAATTAAAATGTTTCTAAAAATAAAGACGCAAAATACTTAAATCATAATGAAAAGTAATAAGGCACATTTACTTACTTATCAATGCTTTTGGTATGTGCTTCATCAATAGAAACATAAAGGGTCTCTGCAGAGCTCTCAGTTTCTGTTCTAACACAGAAATAACATTATTAGAAATTCACATATAATCATTTACAGAACCTAAGATATCTCATCAATATCTAATAATATCCTCCGAATAATAATCAAATCTTAGTTCTAAAGAAAATAATTATAAGGAAGTCTTGTTGGAGAAGTAGGTAGGTTGATATATATACCTCAATGTCGATGTACTGCGTTTTTCACTGGTGCCTCCACTTTTTGGATCTTTAACTAGTTGCAACGCCTCTATCTCCTCGTCTTTCTTAGCAATTGTATCTTTTAGTGTTGCAACCTATCCAACATCCAAAGAAAAATTAATTTATGACCTACATTAATTATTCTAGAATGATATTTAATCCATGCATATGTCATGATGATGATGAAACCTGCTCCATCAATTCGCGCACATCCCTTCCGTCTTTGTTGCTCTTTGCTTCTCCCAACTCAACTCCCGATACTCTTTCAGCAAATTTCAAGGTACTCATGGTTTCCCCAAATGATGTAGCATCCGGATTAAGCTGAACAAACATGAGCGTCTTTGCCCTGCCACCTAATGAGCTCTGCAGCACTTGAGTTAGCTTACTGTTCCTGTATGGAACATGAGAAGACTTCTGAGCCAAAGCAAAAATGACGTCACCCAGTGCAGATAAGGATTTATTGATATGTTGTGCCTCTTTAAGTCTGTCTCCTGTGACTTCTGAACGATCCACTCTCTCGCTTCCTGCAAGATCAACTAGATGAAGACTCCCCCGTAGAGACGAACTGCTCTTCAGATCGGAGCCTTTCGTATGAATGGAGACTATGCTGTGGGATCTGCTACTTCTTTCATTCATAGCGGTGGAGCTCTTTGCTCTATTGTTCATTCCCATGTCCATTAGTTTCAGCACGTCTTTGGTTGTGCTCACTACTTGAATGCAAGCATCGGGGACGGCCAATCCGCTGGGTTGTGAGGTGGACATAATTCCCAGTTTTTTCTGGCCATCAGTTGAGAGCAAATCGCGCACCTGCTCATTGTATATTTCCACCATCTGAACTGAAACTTCATATTTAAAGATGCCCTGTCGAGTTTCTGAAATGCGGAAAAGGTCATTTAGAGCTCGGTAGTTAACTCCCCACTCTTCTTCGCTTGCTCCATCAGGCCCCGTCTGATATCATCACCAACAGTTAATAATGAATATATATATATATTTAGATAAATTCTTGTATGCACCAAGAGTATCGTGCAACTCAAGTGCTTTTTGAAATGGTATTAGTTATTTTCATTGAACAATTGCTTTTATTGAACAATATTAGTTTTTAACTGAAAAGTATTAGGATTTTAAATCAAAACTAACTTCATCTTCAAATGGATGGAATTATATGTATATATGTCTTACCATGGTATAGGTTTTGCCAGACCCAGTTTGACCATACGCAAAGATGCAGACATTGTACCCATCCAAAACAGATTGAATCAATGGTTGTGTATCAGTATATACTTGAGCTGCACATGAATTCACATTTTGAACTAGTGAGAAAGAGAAACCATCTATTTTTATGGATACGTGATTATATAAAATTAAGAACCTTGGGTTGATGTTGGGCCGTAAACTTTGTCAAAGTTAAAGGAACGACGACCTTCTTTCCCTGGTTTGGCCGGATTCGCAACTACTAGCTCTCCATTTTCACCAACATATTCCACAATGGATTGCTTCCCTTTCTGCCCCCCAATGAATGGTCTTACCCGGCAGTACACCCTAATATTTCCTATCCAAACAATTTTATTTAATTTTAATAATATTAGAATTATTAATTAATTTCAACAAACCACAATGTACCTTTTAGCTCTTGTAGTTCGTTGTGCATCTTACGATTTTCTGCCAAAAGTGGGTAGTAGTTCTTTGCTGCATCTCCCAGAATCTTTATTCTTGAACCTATAGTTAAACAATCGCCAAATGTTTCTGACTATCTTTTGGTTTGTTATGTCAATATCAAGATAATTACAATGTTAACTGAATTACCTAAACTATTGAATTCTTCTGAATACCCATTCTGTGTTCTTGCAACTTCTTGCTGGATTGACTTAGAAGCAAATCTTAGTTCCTGGGCATATTCACATGTCAATAATAACACATACATAATAAAATTTGGAAAAAAGAAGAAGAACTCACACGTAGAGCACCAAGCTGAAAATCTGTGAATATATGGTACAGTTGTTGTTTCTTATTCCACCGTTCAGATTTAGATTCAAATGCGGCCTCCACCTCTTTTACTCTATTTCTAGCTTCCTTCAACTTACTCTCTAAATCTGCACATTCTCTCCTCGCTATTTCAACCTCTTGCCTCAATTTTACCACCTCTGCATTCACCCCCTCTTTTTCTTTCACCTCTTGCCTCAACTTTGCTACTAGTCCATCTTTCTCGTCCAGCTCTTTCCTCAACTTGCCTACCTCTCCATTCAGTTCCTCTATTAACTTGGATGATTCTTCTTCACTTGATCTCCTAATTATTTCCACCTCTTTCTTCAAAACCACAATCTCTTGCCTTAACTTTGCAATCTCTTCATCTTTCATTTTGGTGAAGGAATTTTTTTCAGTAATTGCATTCCTGGCTTTTTCCAACTCTTTCTTCAACATTGCAATCTCTTGCCTTAAATTTTCTATCTCTAGGTTCACTTCTTCCGCACCTTCGATTTTGGCAGATGATTCCACTTCACTGATTGATCTTCTAGCTATTTCCAGCTCTTTTTTCAAATTTGTCATCTCTTTATTCAGACCGTCTTTCTCTTTCTTCAAATATGATATCTCTTGATTCAAATGGTCTTTCTCTTTTAGATCTTGCCGCAAATTTGATATCTCTTGAATCACCTCATCTTTAGTATTCGTTTTTGAGGAGTCCTCTTCATTTGATCTTCTGACTCTTTCCAGCTCTTGCTTCAAACTTGTTATCTCTTGAATCACCTCATCTTTAGTATTCGTTTTTGAGGAATCCTCTTCATTTGATCTCCTGACTCTTTCCAGCTCTTGCTTCAAACTTGCTATCTCTTGAATCACCTCATCTTTGCCTTTCAATTTTGAGGATTCTTGTTCGCTAGATCTCATAATTCTTTCCAACTCTTGCTTCAAACTTGTTATCTCTTTATTAAGTTCATCATTCTCTTTCATTTTTGAGGAATCCTCTTCGTTTGATCTCCTAATTCTTTCAAGCTCTTGCTTCAAACTTGCTATCTCTTTAATGAGTTCATCTTTCTCCCTCGTCAGTCTCACCATATCATGATCCTCCACTTTCTTTTTGTCTTCTATCTTGCTCTTATCGCTCTGCGCTTTCCGTTTTCAACTTGTAAGTTACATAAATACAATAACCACAAAATTATCTATAAAAATGACTAATAACATGTAAACACAAGGTTGAATTTAGGGGTGCACAGTACGGCATACCGAAAATATTCTCTAGTCATACCGTTACCGTATCGAAATTTTTGATACCGAAAAATGGCATACCATTGTCGTACCAAAAATTTGGTATACCGAAATTTTGGCATACCGAAATTTTTAGTATGTCAATATTACATACCGATACCGTACCAATATTTCAGTATATGCCGGTATACCGAAATATTTTTGGTATATTGGTATATTTTTCCGGTATACCAGAAATTTTTCCGGTTTCGGGTACTTCGGTATACCAAAATTTTCTATAATTTTATACCGTTATCGTACCGAAATTTTTGATAAATCGATATTTTTTGGTACGGTAAGTGCGGTATACTGGTATTTTCGGTATTTCCTCCACCCCTAAGGATGATAGCAATGGCTAATTACACATCTTACATGTGTCATTCATCTAGGAGATGTTACACAAGAAATTAAGCTCAAACATTGTGTGTACCTTAATTTGCTGCAGTTGATTCATAACAATCTGCACCAAAAATAAAAATTGGGATCATTGAATATATATATATATATATATATATATAATGGGAAAAAATAATCATGTTATACATATACACCTGTGTCTCTTCACTAGTCCCCGTAGCAAGGGCCTCAAGAACTCTGATTCTTGATTGATATTTCTCTTCACGTGTCTTGAAAAGATTATTTTGCTGAAGGCAATGAAACAAATTAACATAGATGACTATATTTTGTCCACTAAGTAATTAAATATACAAATTCTAGATATATTAAGTATATTACTGTACGCAAATGCTCTGCTTGAGTACATATTCGCCGCTCAATCTCCTGCACGACTTTCCTCAATAGGCAAGCAACACGCTGGAGGAATACGCAACAACAAAATAAAATTGTATTAGATCTAATTAACTTATTAAATTAAATTGTCGACTTCATTCATTAAACCTTGAAACTTATCATCATACGTGAGGTATTTCCCCATTCTTAATCTCCACACTTTCGTCTAAAATCCCGTTCACCACACTTAATAATGACTGCGTTGGAGCATTCTGCAAGAGGTAGGTATGTACTGCCTTAAATCCAGCAGAATCTAAGGTTGAAACAAGTAGCTTGGTAGGTTGTTTGGAGACTTACATCCAAGCTGTTTGATTTCATCATTTCCGAGATTCTTGCAGCCGGAAGATCTGTATAAGATCCTTGTTTAAGCTGAAAGACTTCATGAAACTTATGACCAGCATGACTTAATATCGTAGCTGATAGATCAAAATGACTTAATGTAAAACTCGAATGCATTAGAGTAACCATTTATATATATTGATATTTTGTTTCATAAGAAAATCCTGAATCTCATAATTCAGTAGGTATGCTAATGCAATTAATTAGTTATATATCCAAAAGACTAGTCCATAACATTTTATTCGAAAAAGAGGGCATCACCTGCCAATCTTAGGCTGTGTAATCCACGTTGAGATCTTGAGCGCCTCTCTTCTCCAAAAGGCGGGGAAGAAATTGAATGTTGGTCATTATCAATGCTCCCAAGGCGACCTAACAATTTCAATCTTGAACTTGTATCATTTCCATTATATTTCCCCATATTCAGCATCACATGTGTTTGCAGCGCTAAAAGGCAATCCAACACGATCCTCATAGATCCCTACATCATCGTGCACCACTAATCAATATCAGTTCATAATCTCCTGTTGCAATAGGTAAAATTGACAAGAGATTATAATCACCTTTTCAATATCTGCCACGTGAAACCTGGGCAACCCCATTTCATCCATTGCAGACAAAAATGTTTGGACATTTTGTGCACGTTGTGAATACTAAAATAAATTAACGGACAAATTAAAGTCAGTCTATACAAAAATGAAGCATATATATATATAAGTACCTCAGGTTTGAGTTTGTTTAATATTCGACATAAAACCGACCCATCAACCAAGAGTGCTCGTACTTCTTCATCTGATGAATTTATTGGCAATGATAGATCCGAAAGAAAACCATTTAACCATTCTATCAAATTTGTTCGTTGCTTAGCTTCACAAACAAAACCAAAAAATATATATTTTCAAGATTAAACATTAATACTAACATCAATAGGAAACATATAATTTGATTCTTACCATTGTTACTTGAAATGGGTTCGAAAACCTCACTTTTACTACCGTAGTCTTTTACTTGGAGATCCATGCAAGAAACTGTGATATTCAAGTTTGAATTATCAGCTAAATATAACATAAAAGGAAAAATAACTATCCGACAAAAAAAAATAAAAAGGTTGTTTGTGAGTGTAAACCTTGAGTTGTTTATTTTTCAAGAAAAAAGAGAGAAAAGTTAGTGATTGCATTACATGAATGAATACAAGAACCTTAGATTCAATCATTTAGCTAATTGGACGAAAATGACAAATTTTTTTCTGGCCCAAAGAACCTGCAGCATGGAATGAATCACGAAATATGAATTCAGATACTTAGAAAATGGAGAGAAGAAGAAAATTCGATGAGAAAATAATGATTGAAATTCTTGTAGGCAGGCTTATGTATTAATTATGACCAAATTAAACAAAATAAAAATATTAGAAATAACATTTAGAATGAAATTATAGTAAACTGGGAAAAGAGAATATATCTAACCCTGCTCATGTTGTTTGTAGAATGAAGAAGAAAATTAGATTGAGAAGACAGAAGGAAAATTTTGGTGAAGAAATGTGGAAGGTTGGTTGGTTGGTTTTCAAAGGTCAAAAACTTGTCTGTTATCCGTCAATTTAGGGAAAGGACACCTTCTCCTTCTTTATGTGTGTATATACATAACATAAGTATGTTTTTTTTTTCTTAAATTAGTATATTATATGTTATCCATTCTACTCTCATTTTATAATTTTATATTAGTTAAACACAAAGCAAATTTAAGGTATATGTCATTTTTGGAGGAGTAGGGTTTATGTGAACATCGTGTGTCATACACCACTATCCATATTTCATAAAATGGATCTTTTGACAAATAAGTGTAATCAAATAAGATAATAATGGATTAAATCTAACATATTGCCTAAGTGGTTCAGATGCATGCCTTCATTTTTATTTTCTTTAATGAAATAAGCAACAACATCAAAATAATAAAATAATGTGTTAAATTTTCAATAGACAATCAAAGTTTGTTCGTTTAGTAGGCCTTGTTTCATGCCTCTAATGTGTTCAAACGTTGTTCATATTATTTATGTCATTTTATTTAATTTAATGAATTTTGAGCAATAAAAAATAAGACAGAAGGATTATTAGTTTTGAATGAGAAAAAGTACTAATTTATTTTCTGACATATTTACTTTATTTATTTATTTAATTATGTCTATTATTTTTGAATGAGAAAAAATATTACTTTATTTTCCTTATGATGTTTTATTTTTCTATTAGTTTTTTTTTCTTCGTTCATAAATAAAGATAGAGAAAACCTTCATTTTAACCCATTTTCATTTAAAAAGTTCTTTTTTATAAAGATTTTTTATTTTGAAATTAAATAAATAAATAAATTCAACACCTCTCTACAAGTTTGGACTTTTAGATGAGACTGAATTCTTTCATGGTATCAGAACCTTCAGGCTTACTCCCACATCCTGGGTTCGATTCCCGCAAAAAGCAAATTAGGGGAAGTGTTAGGAAAATTAAATAAACAAATTAATTTTACACCTCTCTAAGCAACTTCATCCATATTAAATTGTTCACTTGATGGACCTCCTCCCAAGATGGAGTAAGAGAATTAAGCCAACAAGTTGGGGGGGAGTGTTAGTGAAATTAAATAAATTAATTAATTTCGTATCTCTCTACAAGTTCGGACTTTTAGCCACATGTGAGAAGGAGTGTTAGGAAAATTAAATAAATTAATTAATTTCACACCTCTCTACAAGTTCGAATATTTAAATGAGGCATAATTCTGTCAGTATTCTATCTAGCTTGTTTATGGGCCAATACTGTTATATATTGACTTTATTCACTATCATTGCAAAAGCTGCATCAAAGAAAACATCTACAGCAACATAAAGGCTATAACTAAACATTGTCATTAAGCAACATGTTAATCAGATTGACATTGCATAGATCCCTCTAGGTGAACGCTTCTATGGGGTATTATAGGAAACTTGGCTTGACAGATATATACATTTTTTTCCTCCATGGATTATGGGATTTGGATCAGTTTTCCTTGCTAAAGAAGCTATAAAACTCATCCTTATGGTAATATTGGTAATGGTAGTTTCATATGGTTAAAAAAGAACTAATTCTTAATATCCAAACATGAATATTAAATCTTTGGTAAGCTCACCATTTGTCATGTACCCATTTTTCAGCCATCAACATCTACCACGTCTAGACATGTACATAGGAGACACAAAATAAGTTTAAATATTCATCGTGATTTTAAATAAGTTTAACGGATTTCTTTTTCTTTTTTTTATTTAGGGCAAGTAACATAAACAATTGATAATAAGATTAGCATGAACAACACTATAGTTCATTTAATATTAATGTATGTCATTACACTTGTTTAAATATTATGTTTGATTGTTTGTATTTATTCATGTATGTGTTACCATGAACCAATGTTGTCATTGAGGATGTGAGACCTCATATGACTTAGACATGATTCTTAGTTAGCCCCGATAAAGGAACATCAAGAATGAGATATTGATAATGCATTTGAAATTGGTGTACGATCTACATCACTCTTAGAGAGAGTAGTAGTTCTCACTTACTACGAGATAATAGGTATCTCATGATGGATGCATAGATACCTTAGAGGGTATTAGTATACCCATCCGAGAAACCATTTGATGTAATTCTACTTCAGTCTCTACGGGTGTCTCGGTTAGTGGGATGGAGGAACATGATAATGTGGACATGGATAAAGACGATCCTAGAACTTACTCTGAAGCAATATCAGATATTGATTCAGGGAAGTGGCATGAAGCTATGAAATCTGAAATGGACTCGATATACATCAATCAAGTCTGGGACTTGGTTGAGTTTCCTAAAGGGGTTAGACCTAGAGTTGTCAGAACGGGCCGGCTCGACCAAAACCCACCTCAACCCACCTTTTTGAGGGCTTTGGCGGGCTAACCCACAGCGGGCTTGGGCTGGAAACTAGTCAACACAACCCAACCCGTAGCGGGTAGCATGCTAGCCCGCGGGCTATTTTAATAAAATATTTTTTTTTCACGTGTACTTATAATAGATTTTAAACATGTAAAAAATGCCCACAAAAATAGTTTTAATAAATAAAAGTACATATCAAAGTTAATCAATATAAAACATAGTCTCAAAATAGCAATTAAAGTTCATAAGTCAAAGTTAATCAACATAAAACTTAGTCCCAAAATAGCAATTAAAGTTCATAAGTCAAAGTTAATCAACATAAAACTTAGTCCCAAAATAGCAATTAAAGTTCATAAGCATAAGTTTAAATACACAAACACTTTCTTAACTAAAACTCATCATTCATATCATCATCAAAGTCGTCTTCATTTTCTTCTCATTCGTTCTCACTATTCTCGACAACATTAGATGAAGTTCCCTCGTCCAACAAAGTTGCCTCAGTACTTGGACAATCATCATCTACATGTAAAAGAGTAAAGACAATAGTTTAAATACGAAAAAAATAAACGAAAAAACATGACTTAAAGTGTAATATAAATTACATGTGGATCCAAAACCATGCAACCAATTACGAGTGCAAACCAAAGATTGGAATCTCTCAGGAATCATAGAACTTCTATACTTAGTAAGCACACGACCACCAATAGAAAAAGCAGACTCGGAAGCAACAATAGTAATTGGAATAGCCAAGACATCACATGCCATTGATGCAATGTCGGGAAATCGATGTCTTTGATCCTTCCAATATGTCAACACATTTAAATCTTTGAAATGATTATGATCATATCTTGGCTCATCCAAATACATATCCAAATTATTTTTCCCCACACTTGATATAGTTTGGCTCTCAAAAGCCGACATTTTCTAAATAGTAGAAATATATGAATAAGAAATATCATGTATATATGTATTATAAAAACAATGAGATATTGAAAATTTCAGTAAGAAAAAATTAGAAGAATACTCACATCCAAAATCATTTGATCCTTCTGTGTAATTTCATCACTTGATGCAAGTAAAGAAGAAGAAGATTGTGGTTGTGAAGCACTTGACGTGGTAGCGTTATTGTAACTCTCAAAAAGCTTATACAACTTACTTTTCACTAGTGTTGTCTTCTCTTCACACTTAATAGCATCAAACTCAACCTTTGAGTAGAAATATCCCAACATATTCAACTTTATGTGAGGGTCAAGAATAGCCCCAAATGCAAGTACCACATTGTACTCACTCCAATACTTGTCAAATTTTCAAGCATATTCACACACATGCCACTTATTGTTTGATCAACATTCAACGGATTAGTTTTCAACAAACGTTCAATCTTCCAGATTTGCATAAAGTACAAATTTGACGTGGGATAAGATGAACCAGAAATTAGGTTGGTAGTATCGTAAAAAGGCTCAAGAAACTCACATAACTTCTCACCTTTTTTCCATTCCTCAGCTGAAAGACACCATTTGTAGCCACTATCTTTCAATGGAAGAGAAGTAAAAACTTTCTTGTACTTAATGGCACTTTTCAACATCAAATATGTTGAATTCCATCTAGTACTCACATCCAATCTCAAACCAACACTAGTGTCAATGTTATCAATTCCTGTACAACATTCTTTAAATTTGTTCATCCTAGTTTCCGAACTTTTCACATACTTAACATAATCCCTAATCTTACTCACGACCTTCTCACCATAATCTAAGCCATCTTTAACAACAAGATTTAATATATGAACTGAACAACGGATATGAAAAAATTCACCACCACACATCAAGTTGTCATTTAAAGAAAGTTGATCTTTCAAAGTTGTTTGCATGGTGTCATTACTAGATGCATTGTCCAAGGTCAGAGAAAAAATCTTTCTGTCAATCCCCATTCCTTCAAAAACTCCAATATTTTTTTTGTCATTTCAATTCCAGTGTGTGGGGGTGGGAAGTGCTCAAAATTTAATATTTTGCTATTCAATTTCCAACTTTCATCCACAAAATAAGCAGTCAAGCAATGTAACCCTCACTAGTGCATGCAGTCCAAATATCTGAGGTTAAGCAAACTCTATGCTGAACATTGGCTAAAACTCCCTTAAGTTTAACTTTCTCCTTCAAGTATAACTTATTAATATCAGAAACAATAGTGTTTCTAGATATTAAAGGAAGGTTAGGAGTCACATACTCTAGAAAAGCTCTAATGCCATCATATTCAACAAATGAAAATGAAAAGTCATGCGTAACAATTGCAGTAGCTAACAATTCACGAGCAATCCTTGGATTCACTTTCTTACTTTTCAATTTTCCATTGGCATCAACAAACATTTGTCCTACATCATGAAATCTTAAATCTTTGCATACTGTCATGTGACGCCTCAATGTAGAAGTCCCATATCTTTTCGACCCAGTTTTATATTTTTTTGTTAGTGTTAGTGTCCTAGAGACAATCTATTGTAAGGACATAATACTCGATGATATTCAGTTTGATTTAATATTATAGTCCACTTAATATTAATGTATGGCAATACACTTGTTTGAATATTATGTTTGATTGTTTGCATTTATTCATGCAAGTGTTCCCATGAGTCATTGTTTTCATTGAGGTTATGAGAACTCAGATGACTTAAGCATGATTCTCAAATAGCCCCGATCAAGGATCATCAAGAATGGGATATTGATGATGCAATGGAGATTGGTGTGCGATCTGCATCATACTCTTAGAGAGTGTAGTAAGATCTCACTTACTACGAGATATTAGGTATCTCATGATGGATGCACAGATACATTGGAGGGCATTGGTATACCCATCCGAGAAACCGTTTGATGTAAGTCCACAATATGTGTCTACGGGTGTCTCGGTTAGTGGGAGCGATGCGATACTCCTTTGACTTGAGGTCAATACGCACGACATGTATGGAGTGATGAACTTTGACCATGACCGACGCTTGCACCCCTCTATGGGTAGATATGGCTTGGATTGGGTTCATCACGAAGTGCATGTGCGTGGTAGTTGAATCAAGAATAGGATTCATTCCTCAATGTGGATTTAGAGAGAATACTCATCATCTCATCATAATTGGATCAAAGTCATCGGTCGATGCATGTTAACTTAGACTTTGTGGCTAAGTGTGACATACATGATCAATTAGTGATTAGAGATGATATGATTAAGTTATTTGAATAGACACTTCATCATGTTCAAAACTTAATCGAGTATTCGCGAATGAAAGGAGGAAATCGTAATAGCCCATGTTTCAGTTACAGGTAGTTGCATGTTTCTCGCAACGTACCTCATATATTGAGAATATCTTATTTATTGTCAAGGGTTCAATTAAGACCACTAGTTTGACTAATCGCTCGATATATGAGGGCCTATGGGTCACACAACAAGTAGTTCCCTTTTACGGATTATAGTTGGTTGATTAAATGTTAAATTGGATTTAATATTTAATTTATGGAGAATTAATTAATAATAGATTAATTTGGAATTAATTATTATTAATGTTTAATTAAATCCAATTTAATTAAATAGGATTCTCAATAATAATATATGGAATATTATTATAGGATTTAATATATATGGAATCAAATCCGTAGAGATTTGATATACATGGGAATTAAATCCGTAGAGATTTTACATGTGGGAAATAAATCTAAGAGATTTATTTAAATAAAGATTAGAAATTTTATTTCTCAATCAGGTTAGCTTAAGATTTAAGCTGAGCCTCTCATATATATATGAGCTCTTGGGAATCCATAATACGTTTGTTCAAATTCTCTCCATAAAATCTAGAGTTAGAATTTTCCTAGCAAATTCATCTTGGGATTCAACGCTGGCAAATCTGTGCAAGTCCATGATTGGGGATTACGTGGATACCATAGTTGATAAATCTGCTCTCGAGTTACTGTAAGATTTCTTGTTATGATTATTGTAATCGTTTATGCAATTATATATTCGTTGTTGGTGAATTGTTTAATTCCGCTTGGCATTTATTACGTGTTTACGTGCCTCTAAATTGCAACAGTGGTATCAGAGCTTCAGGCTCTTGATTAATTGCATGATTATTTGATTTATAATTTTTTTTTATAAATTAATAGGTACGGCCAAAATAAATTTTGGACCGCACCATCTTGTTTGATTAATGAGGGTGTGTGCCTTATGCTTGTTAAATTGGGTTTATTTGATAAACCGACACCCCCTTTTCTTTATTTGGTCCTCTGTTCGTCTTTCCCCTTTTCTCCAGATTAGGGTTTTCGGTATCCTCATCCACCGCCCTGTCGTCCTCTCGCCTTCGTCTCGTCCTCGCATCCAAAGCAAGCACCGCGGCGTCGCTCGAGTCGGCAATGTAACGCCGCGGTTCTCATCGTTTGTGGGTTGCAGCGATGGAGCGATTCAGCGGGTTGGACCCGCGATGGCATGACCCTCGTCGGACCGATTTCGATCTGATTTTTGTCGGATTTTCTTCGATTATTGGGGCATATCTTCGATTCGTTGATTTTGTTCCCATCTTCGATGCGATTCGTGATGAATCAGAGTCGCCTCGCCTCGACAATGCGTCTACTGTTTACATGCTTACCACGGGGCCGCTTGCTGTATCGTTCGACAAACGCAGCGATGCACCGCCGTGCGCTTCGCGACCCGCTTGATCCGCCTCTGTTTCAACTTGAGATGGTGTCGTAGGCCCTACCCTACGCGGGACTTAACCCGGTTGCAGTGTCGAGTCACCCACGCCCGCCTAGCGGCGGCGGAGACTCGACTGCACGCGCAGCTTGGTTGCCCAACCCTCATGCGTGACTTTATTTCGTATTTGGGTTTTAAGTGTGTGTAGTTTGTTGGACTTTCTTGAGCACATTGGATGTATCTAAGAACAATTGTTGACTGGTTTTGTGATTCAATTGGATTAAATCTGAAAACTGGTGATGAATGTTGGTTTCGGTTGTCTCGATTGAGAGATGGTTTCTGGGCAGTGATGAGGGAGGGGTTGTTTTGCAAATTGGATTTCGAATAGGGCCCTCCGTGCAAATTATAGAAATTGCACTTGAGCCCTTGACAAATAATGAATAAAATCAAATTTTTAAAATTTTAATAAGATTAATATTTTAAGGATTAGTAATAAAAGTTGGGTTACTTTGTGGGATATCCTAAGAAAACTAAAGGATACTACTTCCATCTACCTGAGAAATAATCAGTGATTGTTTCTAGGCAGACCAAGTTCCTCGAAGAAGACTATGTCTTTAAGGAACAAGGTCGTAAGCTGATAGAACTTGAAGAAATTCAAGAACCACAAATTAACATAGAGACTGATATCTTGTCAAAGCAACATGATAAGGAATCAGTGGGAGCATTCAGCAACTTTCACGGTGGGAGTCTTTCACTAGGTGATCGTCTTTCAACTAGTGGGAGCGTAATTGGAGTATGCTTGCCAGTGCAAGAACCTCCAAGTGGGCTGAATGAGAACAACATCGTTCAAAATACCGCCCAAGAGGCATCTGAAAGTGTAGCTCTTGAGGACTCTCAGGACATTGATGAGATCGATGCACCACAAAATTTTCACGATCAGAATGTACAGCCTGCACGACCACAACTCCGTAAGTCAATTAGGAATCGTAATCCACCCATTAGATACGGTTACCTCTTGGAGGAACTCGATAATGTTGACATACTGGATAAAGACGATCTTAATACTTACTCTGAAGCAATATCAGATATTGATTCAGGGAAGTGGCATGAAGCCATGAAATCCGAGATGGACTCGATGTACACCAATCAAGTCTAGGACTTGGTTGAGTTGCCTGAAGGGGTTAGACCCATATGTTGCGATTGGGTCTTCAAGAGCAAGACCAATGCAAATGACAAAGTACACACCTACAAAGCTAGGTTGACGGCTAAGGGTTATAGTCAATGCAAATGCATTGACTATGACGAGACCTTCTCACCAGTTGCAAAGATCAAGTCAATTCGAATTTTACTTACAATAATAGCACACTGTGATTATGAGATGTGGCAGATGGATGTCAAAATAACTTTCCTCAATGGAGACATTGATAAGGAAGTGTTTATGACTTAACCTGAAAGGTTTTACACCTAAGTCAAATTTTAATCTAGTATGCAAGCTAAAGATATCTATTTATGGATTGAAGCAAGCTTCTAGGAGTTGGAATATCCGATTTGATGAAGCTATCAAGTCCTTTTGACTTCATCATTAATTCGGAAGATCCTTGTGTTTATCGTAAATGCAGCGGGAAGAATATTATTTTCATAATCGGGTATGTCGATGACATATTGATTTTGGGAAACAATATCCCATTAATGCAGTCCATTAAAGATTTGTTGTTAAAGACCTTCATGATGAAGGGTCTTGGTTAAGCCTGCTACATCCTAGGGATCATGATCCACAGGGATAGATCCAAAAGGATGTTGGAAACATCACCGATCCCTATGTAGACAAGGTGTTGAAGCGTTTTGCGATGGAGAACTCTAAGAGAGGATCTCTATCGGCAAATTATGGGATACAACTATCAAAGAAGGATTGTCCTTCTGTTGAAGCTGATATCAAGCACATGAAAGATGTCCCATATGCATATGCAATTTGGTCAATCATGTACGCCATGACTTGCACTAGGCCAAACGTGACCTACGTTATCAACATCCTTCGGTAGATACCAACGTAATCCGGGTGAGTCTCCTTTGGATTGATGTTAAGACTAATCGAAGTATCTCGAGATTTAACTAAAGAATGTTTTCTTGTCTATGGTGGGCCGATAAGAAGTAGTAATGGCGTTGTTAGGTGACCTGAAGTTTCCAATCCGACTGTGATGATTACAAATCACAGTCAGGTTAGGTTTCACTCTCAATAATGAGGCGGTCAGTTGGAATATTTCCAAGCAAAAGGACCACAGATTCAACAACCGAAGTTGAGTACATTGCTGTATCAGAAGCTTTAAGGAGACTGTCTGGATTTTATAGTTCTTAAGAGAACTAGGGGTAGTTCCGAGTGTCAGTTGTCTAATAAAGTTGTATTAAGACAACGTTGGTGCGAATGCGCAAGTAAAGGAACCGAGATCAGCAAACAGAAACAAACATGTACCTAGACTTATCATTTGATCCGAGAGATCATAAGAATAGGAGAAATGGAATTAAAATGCATTCCCACATATTTAATTTGGAAGACCATTTCACCAAAACACTGAGTGTTCATGTACACACTAGACATTTGATAGTCTGGAGGTTAGACATGTAGGTGATTGACTCTAGTCCAAGTGGGAGATTGTTAGTGTTAGTGTCCTAGAGACAATCTATTGTAAGGACATAATACTCGATGATATTAAGTTTGATTTAATATTATAGTTCACTTAATATTAATGTATGGCAATACACTTGTTTGAATATTATGTTTGATTGTTTGCATTTATTCATGCAAGTGTTCCCATGAGTCATTGCTGTCATTGAGGTTGTGAGAACTCAGATGAATTAAGCATGATTCTCAAATAGCCCCGATCAAGGATCATCAAGAATGGGATATTGATGATGCAATGGAGATTGATGTGCGATCTGTATCATACTCTTAGAGAGTGTAGTAAGATCTCACTTACTACAAGATACTAGGTATCTCATGATGGATGCACAAATACCTTGGAGGGTATTGGTATACCCATCCGAGAAACCGTTTGATGTAAGTCCAAAATATGTGTCTACAGGTGTCTCGGTTAGTGGGAGCGATGCGATACTCCTTTGACTTGAGGTCAATACGCACGACATGTATGGAGTGATGAACTTTGACCATGACCGATTCTTGCACCCGTCTATGGGAAGATATGGCTTGGATTAGGTTCATCACGAAGTGCATGTGTGTGGTAGTTGAACCAAGAATATGATTCATTCCTCAATGTGGATTTAGAGAGAATACTCATCTTCTCATCATAATTGGATCAAAGTCATCGACCGATGCACGTCAACTTAAACTTTATGGCTAAGTGTGACATACATGATCAATTAGTGATTATAGATAATATGATTAAATTATTTGAATAGACACTTCATCACGTTCAAAACTTAATCGAGTATTCGCGAATGAAAGGAGAAAATCGTAATAACCCATGTTTCAGTTACAGGTAGTTGCATGTTTCTTGCAACGTACCTCATATATTGAGAATGTCTGATTTATTGTCTAGAGTTCAATTAAGACCGTTAGTTTGACTAATCACTCGATATATGAGGGCCTATGGGTCACACAACAAGTAGTTCCCTTTTACGGATTATAGTTGGTTGATTAAATGTTAAATTGGATTTAATATTTAATTTATGGAGAATTAATTAATAATAGATTAATTTTGAATTAATTATTATTAATGTTTAATTAAATCGGATTTAATTAAATAGGATTCACAATAATAATATATGGAATATTATTATAGGATTTAATATATATGGAATCAAATCCGTAGAGATTTGATATACATGTGAATTAAATCCGTAGAGATTTTATATGTGAGAAATAAATCTAAGAGATTTATTTAAATAAAGATTAGGGATTTTATTTCCCAATCATGTTAGCTTAAGATTTAAGTTGGGTCTCTTCTATATATATGAGCTCTTGGGAATCCATAATACGGTTGTTCAAATTCTCTCCATAAAATCTAGAGTTAGAATTTTCCTAGCAAATTTATCTCGGGATTCAACGCTGGCAAATCCGTGCAAGTTCGTGATTGGGGATTACGTGGATACCATATTTGAGAAATCTGCTCTCGAGTTACTGTAAGATTTCTTGTTATGATTATTGTAATCGTTTATGCAATTATATGTTCGTTGTTGGTGAACTGTTTAATTCCGCTGCGCATGTATTACGAGTTTACGTGCCTCTAAATTCCAACATTTTTGTTGCAACCCTTACATGCAGAAATTTCAATTTCTCCAACCCCAGTTTTTGTGAAAAAATTCCAGACATCAGAAAACTGCCTAGACCCTGACCCAGACTTTACTTTTTGTCCTATATCTTCATTGTCTAAATGAACACTGGTCATGATTTTGTTTCACTTCAAATCTGCAAATAATATGATGAAGACTAAATTAACACTTCTCTAACCAAACAATTAGTAAATAAATAGTGTTTAGTAAGTTGTATATAGTGTTTAGTAAATAAATATAATAATATAAAAAAAAATATATATAATCCCAACCTGTAGGCCAGCCCGACCCAACCCGACCCACTCCAACCCGTGGCCCGTTTGGGCCCATTTTCAGCGGGCCTATAAAAAGCCAACCCAGCCATCTTAAATAGCAGGTGGGCTCGGGCCAACCCAACGGGCCCGACCCATTTTGACAGCTCTAATTATTCGTCTTCAAAAGGCCGTCTACCAAATTACTAATCAACTCAAAGGGATAGGAGAGTAGACTTGTTTCATCAGAGATGATGCCTCGATCTTCTTCTTCCGGTGGAAAAGTAAACATCGCCGCCGTTACCAAGAAGATCGACGTTGATAACCGAATTTCTCTGCACTTTTACTACCGCATCGCCGATAATATACTCAAGCAGGTTACGAGAACCTTTCTAGGTCTATGTTTCCGCAACAATTACTCAAATGCACAGCAAATTTCTTCAATTGCCTAATACTTTTTTTCTATCTACTTGTTTAATTACGAGACCACTTCTTGTGGAAAGAAATAGCCTAGTATTCCCATGCCTTTTGGATTTGTAATGAACTATACGGCATCTTTATGAATGGAGTTTGTTTTTACGCCTCGATGTGTTGTTTCATGCCTTCGATAGATTCTCAGTAGTATTAATTGTTGTTTCCTCTATTGAGTGTTATTCCAGTTGTATGGAATTTTTAAAAATATTTCATTTTCCAATTATAAAGTGGTCATTAGGAGTTAGTATGTATATCAATTTCTTCTACCATAGGATATTTTTGAAAGAAACTACCTTGTTTTCTTGGAAGGAAACAGGATATTTTATTGAGGGCAGAGGAATATATTTCATATTTGTGTTGGGGATCTGTGAGAGTATGCAACGAGAGTTCCTTCTTAACATTACAATAACATCAAGTTGGCTTTTTACAAGCATTCATGTTTGTTGGAAAACCAAATAGGATTGGTCTCTTTTTTGTTGGTGAAGACTATAGGGTCTAGCCAAAGCATTTAGAGTCTCTGGTGTTGTATTATTTTTGCCGTCAAGTGAACTTGACTCACTAATGTAGCTGAAAATAGAGTGGTAAAACTTTTGAGAAACTAAATATGACATCTGGTTACGCATTGAATATATCTCTTTTCTGCCAAACCACTTAGAGGCACTAGTGGATCTGTAGGATCCACAGTTATACGGGTATCTTTAAATTATGAGAAACTGCTTCTTTCTTGACGTGCAAATTTCTTATCCGAACTATTAATTGTTGATATATTGTTTTCCAACTCTAAAAAATGTTATTTTTTCTTCATTTTTATCTTTTTTGACATTCCTTTTGAGACAATTGTAATGGGACTTATTTGACCATGTCCAAAATATTTAGGCAACTTATCTTGATTGATGGAGATGTTGTGTACTAAAATATGAGGATTATGGATTAAGATGTGGCTTGATGATCTTAGTGACACAAACAATAAATGTGTAAAATGGATTATATTTATGTTATATGATTGCTTGAGAGAGTAAGAGTTTGAGCGATAGATTTGCAAGAGGTTTGGAGGTATTGATTTCTCTCCATCTTTCTTGGTCATAAATGACCCCTATTTATAAGGTTTGGGAGAGTGAAGCTCACTCTCCTGATTACAAGGACAAGTAGCCGGAATTAGCTCTGCAAAACATTAAATGCTACATGATTGATGTGACCCAGGTCGGAGGTCGCTGGGAGGTCGCTCGAGGGATCAAGAGCTCGCGCTCCTCGCTGGGACATCGCCCGAGGCAAATCCGGATTTGCAGGGATTTAGCCGTCTATCTACTCATAGCTACTCATCATTACCGTCCTTTACTGACACATCTCTGATTGAGGTCATTCTTAGGTAAGGTCCCTGGGGCTGCTCGCCTGCCACGGGTCCCATCCCCATTAATGCTCCGTACTTGTGTCAGTGTGCGACCTGCGAGGTGCGTCCAGGTCGCATACCGGTGCTTGACATGCCTTCGTTTCCATCCTTTCTGCGAGGTGTTATACTTGTGCAAAATGTGGTCTGGTCCTCCTCTGTTTCTTTCCAGGTCGGGCTCGACCTCGCGCCATATGCCCACAACAGGAGAAACCTGATGCATGGTTCTTTAGCATTTCCACATTTGTCTGTAAAATTAATAATTGCTTTGATTGCAAATATATATCTTTAATCTACATTTTTTCATTTAGTATTTTTTTTTTATAACTCGGTATCCGGCCCAAGGACCGACTAATCCGGGGGACCAGAACCCACTGTCCACTAGCGGGGGCCAGAGCTAAGCTCTGTATGGACTGACCCATTTCAAGAGTTGATCGCACCTTAGGGGGTTCGAACCTGAGACCTAGAGAGGAGCACACTCCTTAGTCCCAAGCCTACAACCACTAGGCCAACCCTTGGGGGTTAAAAAAAGTTTTTCATTTAGTATTTGATGCCATTGCCAAGAGTCTATTGTTCCTTTTTGGTTTTCTGGAGCTTTAATTTTTCGCATAATTATTCCAAGTTAAATTGTTTCCTGATGTTCATAGGCATCTCGTGTTTTTGCTTGAAATTGCAAAATTATAATTTGATTTTTTTGTTTCCTGTCGTGGTTTTTCCTCATATAAAATTATGTACAAGCATGATTTTATGTGACCTATATGTACTCTATACATAATTGAAGAACCATTAAAGCTCCAAATGGTGCTAATACGTGACCTTAAAAAAGAGCGAGGACTGGATGTCTAAGAAAGGTTCAAGGAACGGGTTTTTAAAGCTGTCTGATGTGACTATACCTTTGTGTATATAATGAATTTCTCTTTCAATGATGTTTTCAGTTTACTTCAAACCATTGCTATAATTCTATGACTTAATTACATTCTTTACCATGTAGGCTGACATCTTTCGTGGAGAAAAGAACGTTATTGATCTCTATGTTATGCTCCTTAGATTTTCAAGGTGAGAAACAATGCCGTGTTGGGATATTTTATCAAATTTAGTAACAATTTCTCTTAAAAATATCAGGTAGCATGAAATATGGAAAAGTCTGTTTATGAAAGCTGCGTGTTGTCTTTTGTTTTAGTTTGGTTACTGAGACAATACCTTGCCATCGAGACTATAGAACATCTCCACAAGGCAATAAAATTAGTCTTAAAAAGGTAATGACTAGATGTTTCTCATCTCATTAATGTACTGCAGTTCTTATTAATTCAAGTTTTGCTCCCCCCCCCACACACACAACAATTATCTGCCTCTGCAGAAATTGATAACTGCAGTGACTGAGCTCGAGGTATTGAAACCAGCTGTTCAAGCAAAACTCCAGGAGTTGCACTACGAAAAGGTTTATCAACTAAATAAACATCAAAGTCCGTTGCAAAGTGGAAGTCAAGAATCTTCAGTTGAATGGCCTGCCAATAGACCAAAATGGAATGATTATAGTACAAAGCAGGTATAAATATTACACGTAGTCGACTGACGCTCTCTCAATGAGATATTTATTTGTTAGTCGTGATTATCTTTGATACTGAAACCATAGTTGTTAAAAGCGCGCCTCGGCTACCATAGGGTTTTTAGAGACTAGAACTAATAAGAAGGGGGAAATTAGCTATATGTGCGCCTACTACTACTAGTGCAGGTTCTATGCAATTTAATGGCTCTAAACAAGTAGAGAAGGAAAAGGGCCAGAGGAATGAGTGTGAGAGGATCCTATTCCTTTGTTCAACTTAGGGTATGTTTGTTTATGGATTGGAGTGGATTTGAAATCTTGTGGGTGGATTCGATGAATAGTAAAAGGTGTATTTGATGTTGAGAGTGTGGATTTTGTAGGATTTGATAGGGTAGGATTTTAAAAAGTATGTGATAGTTGATTCATTGTATATTTGAAATTGTGCGTAAAGTAGGAGAGAGAGTGTTGAGTTGGGTAGATGATAATAATTAAAAAGTGGGTGATGGATGATTGGTAGTGTTATATTGGAAATTGTGATTGAAAAAGTAAAATGGGTGTATTATAGAGTGTAGAATTTTAGAGGATTTGAAATCCTATACCAAACCTTTGGATTTGAGATAAAAAAAATAAAAGGGGTGGGAAGCTGTAAACAAACATACCTTAGAGATGAAGAAGCTGAATTTGAAGGTGAAGATGAGGAGGACGAAGAATTTTGCAATGAAGATCCCTCATTTAATGATGGAGAAGGAGTATTATGGTGATGATGTGATAATGAGGATGACTAATTTGCTACTTGTTAGCCTTCAATTTGGATATTTATTATTTGCTACTTGTTAGACTTTGAAATTTGCTACTTGTTATTGAAGTTTATGACTATGATTTGTCTCATTTTGAGATACTGTGTGCTTTTTAACTTCAATAATTAGTTCTTTATATACTAATATGCTAAATTTAAGTTTATGTAAGGTTTTTGTGAATTTTAGCATTAATGTACAAAAGGAGCGCCTCAGGCGCTAGGCGAGCCCTTGCGCCCTTTACAACTATGACTGAAAATGTTCTTGTATGATTTGCACTGTTCCTAAATGGTCTCGCATATTCTCGTTTGAACTGCACATAGCTTTGGTACTAATTAATAAATTTATTCTGAAAATAAGTATAAGAAGTCAAAAAGTGCATTTCTATATTGTGTGTCTAATAGGGACTTCAGCCTGTTACAAGCAAATTTGGATATCAAGGTCAGAAGGCTTCTTCATTTCCCAAACCAATTGAAGAGCAATTCCATAGAATGTAAGTTGATTAATCTTATAATAATTTGTTAGTTTTGCACAGGTGAGTTTCTTATTAGTCTATCCTTACGATGTTTTTGATTAAATTTGTAATTTTTATATTTGTTAAGTGTCTGCATATTTGTCTTTTAAAACAAGCATAGAGGGTAATAATATTTTAGGGAAATGAGGAATGCTTCTGGGCAGTCAATGCTGTTATTGTTTGGAGATTCTATAAATTACTATTCCCGTTTTAAGTTTCTTTTTTACAGTTCAGATGAAGTTAGTGGTTAGTTTAGACTCTACAAAGAATCCAGGATATAGAACAAGTGGACTATTCGAAAATTTTAGTTAGAACTCTGTTAACGTTTTCTGGGTCTATATAAATTATTATTATTATTATTATTATTATTATTATTATAATAATAATAATTATTATTATTATATAGCTAATAATAAAGTTAACGGAATGAAGAATGGAAGGTTTCTAGCTTTTTATGGGAAAGACAAACTAGTACGTTATTCATATTTAGTTTTTGCTTAGATTTCCATTTCCTTGCATTTCCAACCTTGAGGACTGTATTGATGATGTAGATAGGATGTATAGACAAGATGTTCATTCGGCCCGCTTCCAATCCAAACATTGTCTTGCTCCTATTTCTTTCCCAAGTTTATTTAGATATTATCATGAACCTTAAAATTTTGTTTTTATTACGTTATATTAAATGTTGTTATTATATCTTAATTAGCTTTGCTCTCTTTGTCAATATAACAGAACTCTTCATGAGATTTTCTTAATATCCCGACTGCTCAGTTTTCTGATTGGCTTTCTGATTATTTTGAAAAAAAATGTTTATGTACTGCTGGATTTCATATTATAACTCTCCGTCTTCTTTATCTCCTTTTGGTGGGTTTTTCCATAGAGCACTAAGTATTCCCCGACCAAAGGAGGAAACTCTTTCTAAACATTCTATTTTGGGACCAAACGGGCTTCGTGGGCAATGGCAACCTCCTAGTAATAATAAGGTGGTATGAAAATCCCCTTCTGTATATCGTTATATTGAAGCTAACCGTTATTTGATTTATTACATGTCTGCAGGTTCAGTATCCAAGTTATGTGGACTTCACTGCTCCCCAGATCCCAGGGTAAACAAATTTTAGAACCACAAATCTTACCTTTTTCCTTATCTTTGCACTTGTAGAAATTCACTGTCTGCTTTTCAAAATTTTAGTTATGATTTCTAAAAAACTTGGTCCTGTGAGTTCAGCACTTGGTTTCCAGAAACCTACTTATCATATATTTGTTTGGCCTTTCCTTTTTCAGTATTGTGATTCTTGAATTGTGGTTTCATGCCCTTGTAGGGTTAATGGCGTTGAGACTTCTGTGAAAGATGGGACTGTGATAAGAGAGGATAATGAAAGCTCAGAACGAGAAAAATTAAGTTTAGAAGTTCAGCCCAAAATTGATAACCACCAGATTCAAGATTCTGATTCTCTCATAGATTTTGAAGACGAAAGCTCTTCACAAATTGAAATTACTAGGCAACCGTCCCCTCCACCTGTTTTAGCTGATGTACAGGATTTGATTCAACCGTCAGCCACTCAAACAGAATGTGGGATTGAAAATGCTTCCAATGATGCTTTAGTATGCTCTAAAGACCCCCTTCAGTTGCACATAGTAAGGTCTTTCAGATTATTCTCGACCTGAATTCTTCGATTTTGTTTGAACTTAATTTACCTTCAAAGCATCGGTACCATTATTGAAGCTTCTTAACTTAGAAAAAGTGATTAATCTACATGTTCTTGCATCAGTCAACCGACCTGATGGACAGTTTTATGAGGCTCGCCAAGTCAAACACAGATAAAAACTTAGAAACATGTGGTGTCCTTGCTGGTTCCCTTGTAAGTACCACTACTATTTTGCTCTTCAGCTCAATAATTATATTTGTGGCCATTAAATATTGTAAATGTACTTTTTACAGAGATATTTAATTATTTATGTCTTGTTAATTGCCACAGAAAAACAGAAAATTTTACATCACTTCTCTCATTATGCCAAAGCAGGAATCAACATCAGATTCGGTACGCCATAGTGCTGCACACGCAAATACAACATCCTGTTTATTATGATACTAAATTATTTTTTGTCAACCAGTGCCAAACAACAAATGAGGAGGAAATATTTGAAGTGCAGGACAAACAGAGCCTTTTTCCTCTTGGGTGGATTCATGTAAGTATATCTTTTCCTTTAGAATAAGGTTTTCTGGTTGCTATGAGTAATGAGTCACAGTTACCTTTCTATTTGAACATGTAGGAAAATTATATTGATTTCTAATTATTCTTGTTTTTCCTCATTCTGCTACTGCTGCTCATAACAGTGATGCATTAATTGTAACATACTAATATTTAATTCCTTTTTGATAATGCTGCATCATGGGCGTTCTAGCAAACTTTTAGGGCTTAATCAAAATAAATAGACTTTTATCAATTATTAGGTTGCAAATAGGAAATATCCATTTTTTTGTTTTGTTTTGTATACAATGAAATATTTGTGTAGATAGAATAAATACATATCCATTCTCTCACCAAACTTATGGACAGAAGTGTGAGAAAGAAACTGTAAATCACTTTCCTCACTGTTAAAGTTCTGGGTAGGTGCTGTTGAAAATCTGAAATGGAAAAAAAAGAAAAGGACTAGCTCGCTGGAGGTTTCCTCTTGAACTTATAATAAATCAAACATTGTTTCAATTTTGTATTTTTAACCTTTGGAAGCAGGGAACTTTGATACTTTGACGAGCTTGGATTTGAGCTCGCGGTGAATAAATTAAGTTTGAACTTGAGCTAAGTTTGAGTTGAGCTTACTGCATTAGATGGTTGAGCTTATCACACTTCAACTTGAGTTCCAACTCAATGCAAGGGAACTAAGATATTTAGTTCCCTTCTTGAACTTGGGCCCCACCATTTCCCCCTTCTTAAGCGCAGGGGAAAGAAAATGTAGGCATGGACCTTAAATGCTTCAAAAACATTTATTTTTCTGAGTAAATTATTGAAGGAGGCATGATATTTTTATCATAGCCTTAACTTTTAGAACCTGGAAAGGGTGTGGAATGTTTAATGTATGATCTGGTTAGTGGTAGGAATGGAATTCCGTTAAGAAATTCTTTCAGTTTATGTAGACGTCCCAAAATACCAATGTGTGGGCTTCTTCACATTCAAAACAAACAAACAAATGGAGCCTTTGATCCCAAATAATTGGGGTAGATTCATGTTGGAACGCGTGCACGAATTAATCTTCTCCACGTGCCTCTCTCTTTTAGTAGATCTTCATTAAGCCTCTTAATCTCTAAATCTTTGCGTATGACTTCTAACCACGTCTTCTTTGGTCGCCCCCATGCTCTTCTGAAAGAACTCAACTCCATCGACTTCACATGGCGTACAGGTGCACCTATAGGCCTGCGTCACACATGCCCAAACCACCGTAGACAGACTCTTGCATCTTTTCTTCTATGGGTGCGACACCTAACGCTGATTTCTTTGTTTCTCCCTCTATATGTCCTGGTTTTATCACACATCCAATGAAGCAAGCGCATCTCCGCCACACTCATTTTGTGTATGCGAGTTCTCTTGGATGCCCAACATTCGGTCCATATGATAAGGCTGGTCTTATGTCAGTCCAAAAGAACTTCCCTTTTAGCCGTAGTGGCATGTTACAATCACATAACACCCTTGTAGCGCTTCTCCACTTCAACCAGTCAACTTTATTCTGTTATCGACGTCACTATCTTTTTCTCCGTCCTTCTGAATAGGCGAACCCAGATAATTAAACTGACTACTCATGGGTAATTCATGCCCATCAATTGAAATGATACCCGAGTCTCGATGCTGACGACTGCTAAACTTGAACTCTATATATTCCGTCTTCGATCTACTCACCCTAAAACCCTTTGATTCTAGTGTCTCCCCTCCATAGCTCTAACTTCGCATTGACCCATGGTTTCGTCTCGGGTTCTTAACATGCACTTGTAAAGAGCAAAGCGCAAAATTTTCAAATGAGATTTAATTTTTCTGACATGTGATAGCTTGTTGGTTGAATGCTAACAATAGTGGAGAGTCTCAGATCAGGTTCTCAAATATTTTTGGATTATATTAGCGAGGAAAATACTATGAAATGCAGCTTTCGACAAAGCTTTAACCATTTTTATGGCTAATACATCAGAACTCCTTGGTTTGTGAATGATCTACAAAAGTTCTGCTGTGAAATTGTTGGTTGTGCTCAGTGTTATTTTTCTGGAAGTGCTAAATTTCACCTTATTTTAGGAAATATAGTATTTTTAAAATTGAATTACTAAAAGCTGATATGATCTGATCTAGTTGCTTTTGCAATTTGTGAGGTTCTTCCCATGTAGTCCTACACATATTTCCTCCAACATATGAGTAAAAGTGGGAGCAAAGTGGCAATAGGACGTATAAGGACTATCTGTCCACTATTCGTCTCTCATGGCTTCTCATTTTTTTTTGCCTTTGAAACGTTACACAGTAACACATACACTCTCCACCTGTTGCTTAGGTATTGACCAATTATTCTCTGTTACCTAGAAGTTTAACCCTTATGCCTTTATAATCGTGTAGAATTTTGTTCCCCCGTATCAAATTTACTGACATGGTATTATGTTGCAGTAAGAAATTTCATATTTTTTTACAAGTTATGGATAGACACTTAATGGTTAAATATGGGTTAAAAATTAATGGATAGGTAACAACTATTCCTTCTATTCCGTTATGTATTGCTAAATGCTAAAGTTGGTTTGAAAAGCTTTCAACTTCATTATGTAGTGAAATTGGGTTTTGGGAGTACCAATAACGAAGTATGTATGAAATTTTTTTGAGGAAATAAATTGAGCCAGACAGGGATTTGCATAGAAACCTCTAATACAAATTTAACAATATTACTTTTTCCCTTTCCTGGATCATACATAGAGCTACGTCAAACAAGTCTGCTCTAGGTGTTGAAGTCCTTAAACTGAACCTTAGAGATTGTCTCAAGAGTAGAGAAAGAAATACTTATTTGGCACACCCCATTTTCCCCAATCTCTGGGCTGAATTTTCCTAGTTCATGAAAAAGCACACGTAATTTGTTACAAGATTAATTTAAGGGTTTTAGAGATCTATAAATTGTGCAGAAAATGTAAACAATTTCTGGGGAATATTTTTGGGTATTGCCATTGAGACTCATGTTGGAAATTTTCTTGTGAAACATGATATCAGGATTTCTGGTTAACAACTGAAGATATCTTTTCAATGTATAGTTTGTTTTCTTTTTGGTTGGTGAAAGGTTTTCAACTATAGATGTCTTACTGGTGCTGTTTGTCATAATTAGTGGGTTATACAAAATCAGTTTATATATTATAATGAATAATTGGATTTTTGGAGAATGGTGATCTGGTGAGTAGAAATCTTAAGAAAACAAATACATTTTGGTTTTTGGAGAAAGAAATCAATAACCCAAACATTGCAGTAGTGTTTGGCTGTTTAATTTTGATATGTTTAATGTAAGCCAAAAACCTTAGGACATGTTTGTTTTCCACTGGGGAGATCCAGATGGGGGATGGGCTTCCTCTCATCCCGGCCATTTTTTGGATTTGCACATCCCATCCTCCATCCAAATACACATTCACCCCTATTACACACATATACCCTAAAACTATCACATTATAACTTTTCTTACACCAACTCATTCTCTTTCATACTTTTCTTACAACAATTTATTATCTCTCCTACTTTTCTTTCATACTAACTAACAATAATAAAATAATTCATCATCATAATTAAAAAGTATTGATTTGACATAAAGCTCCATCCACCTCTAACATATCCAATACAAAACAAACACAGATTACTATTCATAGGATTTGCCCCATCTAACTTAATTCCCCATCTGGATTTGCCCCATCCACCTCAAGCCGAAACAAACGTGACCTTAAGATTACGTTTAGGTTGTAGGTTCTGAAATTGGAGGACAGACCTAAAATTCATAACATATCTATTGAGTTGAAATTGAATGGACAACTTTCTATAATGGACCTGAAATTCGACACTTGTTTCAAATTATTTTTTCTCGAGTAAATTTTGTAGATATGGAATCTTCATATGAAATGGTTTGAAACTCCTGCAGTCCTCCCCAATCATCTCCTCAAACCCTAATGCAAGAGAAATGATTTCCTAAAACGTGTGTTTTCCACCATTTGGCTGTGTGAGGAAATCATGAAGATACATGGACTACTAAGAGTGTAACATGCGAAACTTCTTGATAGTATCTGTTTTATATACCTTAAGCTGTTTCTCTCGTTTTTTTCATTAATCACCAATCAGGCAAATTGTGAACATAGTTGCTTACAAGCTGTGTTAGTAGAACTTCTATGCAGAGATACAAATAGAGACTTAAGTTATTGCTCCTATAAAACTGTAATATATATCTGATATTTCTTTTTGGAGCGATGTTAGTAATTGGAACTTATGTGTGAAGCCAGCTTGATAATGATTCTGTTCTGTTGATTGTTATTTGGTTTATAGGAATAGTTAGTACTCATTATGTTCCATGTTGGAATTCTGATTGGAATGCGGAACTTTACATGAGAATACGCAAAGACCAAAAGTGAAATGTTTGTGATATTGTAATATTAAGCCCTTAGAACTGTAAAAGAATTCATATAGAGTACATTATTTCAAGTGAGTAGATACTTTCTGAAAGCAGAACTCAATAATGGCATAAGATAAATAGGAGCGTCAATTTGCTACTTTAAGTAATCCTTTTTCATGCCTAACTATACAGTGTTTTATAATATATGATGTATCCTGTTACTGGTAAAATTTTAAAAAAGTAAATTGAGTTCCAAAGCTGCTATTCTAGGTGACCTGACACACAATTCTAATCAAGATAATAGTTTGAACGCTGAGAGAGGACAAGATGTCCACACTACATAATGTGAAGGTAAAAAACAAAGATTAGATTCTAGCCTCTAATAATATCATTCACAAATAAGTCCTGAAATTCCACGTGAGGGTTCAAGATCCCACCTTTAAGCATCCTCAGCCCCTTCAACCAGCCCCACTCCCTCAAGACTTTACAAATAAGACACAAAAAACATCAAGTTCCGAGTCTGTGAGAATGCTATGAAATTGAGCAAGATAAAGGATAGTTAAAAAATGTTATAAAGGACACTAGGGCAATGTTTGTTTTGGGTTTTAAAAATCTGTTTTAGGATTTGCAAATCTAAATCCGCTGCTACTTCAGGAATTTGAAATCCGGTTTTTAAAAATCACTACTTATAAACCCACAATCACGCTTTTCAATACAATCAATTCTCTCTCCTTACACTTTAATATGTTTAATCATACCTCACATCATCCAATTATTACAATCACACTCAACAACAATATAATAATACCACATCATTCACTCTTACACATGGATTTGACATAAAGTTAAATCTCACCTTAAAATCCCAAAGTAAACACACACCTTATTAGTTATCAGGATTTCGAAATCCCCAAGATTTCAGAACCAATTTTCGATACCACTATATACCCAAAACGAACATTGCCTATAGGTTCGTGCCCATCACTTATCTTCTCAAACTCTCCTCTATTCCCTGTCATCATGGCCCTAATTGATTAGAGGAAGTCTGGGTTTGTTGTATCATTTTTTTCTTCTTTTAGTATTTAATTTGTCTATATTAGACTAGGTACTAGGTAGAACATAGAAGTTAGAAGCCATATAATCTACATGCCATTTATAGCATGATGGTCCCATCTACCCTATTTTAAGAACTTGTCAGACATGAATCTTGTGTAGTCCCATTCTTCGTGCCATCATCCGTGTATTCACTTTTTGTATTTTCTTTATTCAAATATTTTGTGGGTAAGTTCATGATACATTTTGCTCTGTATCCTAACGTGATTCAGGTAATGAATTGCCTTTTAATTTGAAAATGGTTTTCAATTTTGTTTTATTGTTTTCCTTGTACTAGATCATACTGGTTTTTAGTACATTGTTGGACTGTTTTGTTACTGAATTTTAATTTGTTCACATTAAAACGCAGTCTGAGTCACAAATATGTTTGACAACATCGATAAACCTATGTTGGACCCGAACTAATAATTTGTATAAGTATATGGTTCTTTGGGTGCTCTGGTCATATATAGAACTCAAATTGCTTTTCTAGCCAATAGTATAATATAGCCAACAGTATTTACGTTATTAAAATCGTTTTGAGATTAAAATTGACAAGCTGCTTATTGTTTTGCAGACGCATCCCACCCAATCTTGTTTCATGTCATCAATTGATGTACATACACATTACTCTTATCAGGTAGCAAAATATCGTCCATGTCCTTTTTTTTTGTCATCCTCTTGCTCTCTTGCTTTCATTAATAGTCAAGGGATTATTTTCTTTTAAAAGGAAAATGATTTTTCTGTATAATTATATCCGCCTTAAGAGACTGAAATTTCCATTGTTTTGCACCCCCTCCCCTTATTGCTAGACTTGCATATGTGTGTTTCAAATCATCTATGATGTTGGTGGTTTAATAATTGATATTTTGTTTTCCATTTTTCTTACAGATTATGTTGCCAGAATCTATTGCTATTGTCATGGCTCCAAGAGACAGTTCAAGGTTATTTCTCGATTTTTCATCATAAACTTTACTATAATATATTGTGAGTTGAAAGCTGGAATGATAACAAAACCTGTATTTGTTTGTGCAATCAGAAAACATGGCATTTTTCGGTTGACTTCTGGAGGAATGACAGTGATCAGGCATTGCCCGAGGCGGGGGTTTCACTCCCACGATCCCCCTTCTGACGGCGGTCCTATATACAGACATTGTACAGATGTTTATATGAATCCTAGTTTGAAATTTGATGTCATTGATCTACGTTGATACCATTGCATGGAGAGTTTTTTTTTTTACTTGGACTATTACTCATTCATGATGATATATTATTCAAGTACGTTCTGGGTTGATTAGAAAATCTAGAATTCCCCATTTCTGTAAATTCATTCTGTACACCTGGGTTTTGAAACTCTTGCAAGCATTAATCTCAGACTAACTGGTTTGGCATTCTGATGCACTATGTGATCTAAATTTTGGTCTCGCCTTAATTTGATTCAGTTTATAAAATTTGGACAATATATATAGGTGATTTGAATTTCAAGAATATGTATATATGGCCTTGCAGTCAAAGCCATTCACTTCCAACATTTAGTTGAACTTTTATAAATTAAATACTCCCCTTTCCATAAAAATTATACTCAATTCTTTGGTTTTTCTTAGGTATGGGTTTTAAGAAAAGGTAAATAAAGTAAATAAAGTAAAATGTATTGTAGGGTATTGTGGGGTTATTTATGAATAAAATGAATTTTGTGGGTAAAGTACAATGATAATTTGAGTAATTAAATGATGATTGAAGTGTGTAAATAAAGTGACTGTGTTCAAAAAAAGAATAAATACACTTTTGGTTGACGGACAAATAAGAAAAGTTAGTACTATATTTATATTGATGGATGGAGAGAACAATTAATTATCATTTTCTATATTATAATGTTTTAGCACCTCTTTAACTTTGATGACCATGTACTTAATTACCAAATGTCAGATGTAAAGATAGGAGTTTAATTTTGTGTCTTTTTTTTTTTTTTTTTTGTCTAGAATTTATTAATGGGATGATGTCGTCTCAAATAATTTTGCCGTTCATTCATTTATAAGGAGGCTATTTTTGTTGGTTTACAGAGCACCAATGATGATTTACAAGTTGATGAAAATAAAATACGAAGTTAGAAAATGTAAAATTACAATTCAAAGAGAAATATACACTTCAAATCAGTAACCTCCGAAGTATTCCAAATTGATAGGTTTTAAGAAACAACAAGGTTCTTATTAGGTCAGAATCTGAATCACTTAACAAAACAACAAACCACTCTAATAGAACAAAAACAACATTAAGCAAAGTCGAGTCAAGGTTAGATCTTGCTCGCAATACGAACACGTCTCTGGCAATGCTCATGGATGTTCCCAAAGGTAAACGACTTTCGTCTCTTGACGAGCGGCACCTCAATAACAAGAACTACGACGAATTGAAATAGCACGAGAATTGGATTGCACACTATATGCGTACGCAAAGAAAATAATGTTGAATGCTAAAATTTTGCAGAATTTCAGGTAAAAAGCAACACAAAATTTAAGGTTGAACCACAATGCAAGTGCTCCCATTTATAGAGCCTTCCACCAGGTGAAAAGCTTCCTAAAATAAAATTCGAACAATTAATGTCACTATGACAATTCATGTGAGAGCGATCAAAACCATTTGAGGGTTGGTTTGACCCCATCGATGATCGGTTACTTTCTAATAGAAATCACCGTTTAAGTGTTGAGTCATCAATACCATTTCAACTATGATCTTACTACATTGATGATCAATTACTTTCTAACTGAAGTATCATGAATCTGGACACTCATAACATCCAGATTTATGTAATGAAAAGTTAATTTTAAATTCGAACGGTCAGTTACATGGGCTGAACCATCTGTTGGGCCACACCCAATGCTTGATTGGGCTTCTACCTTTGAAACAAAATTAATTCACGTGGGCCAAGCCCAAATCTTGTGCTCCAAAAGAAAAGCGGGCTCAAGGCCCAAGTACATAAAGTCTAGCCCAAAGTCCAATTGCCAAGATCAAAGGCCTACATGACACAGACACGACCAAAAGGGCGACAGCACGTGCGGTCCATAAAATTGCTTCTTAGCCACCATAATATAAGTACACTAACTCCTATTATTAAGGAGTAATTTAACCCACTAATTATTCGATGTGCCACATCTCCCAACACCATAAGTCCATAAAGTGTCTTTTGACGTTCCAACTTCGTGCATAAATATCTCATTCACCAAAATTTGGCTATGATATTATAAATACACTATGATCATTCACTCCGAGAGTAGATCAACCATATGTCGTTTAATTTTCCAAAAAACTAAACTTTATTCTCTTACTTAATTGGTCAAATATGAGTGTCCAACATTCTCACTAAATGACTAATTAAATACACATTCAATTGATTTTAAATCAATTTCTCCAACAATCTTTTTATATTCCACTAAATAAACTATATTATCTCTTATTAAATAAGTATTAAAAAGATCCCTAATCCTGTGTGTTGGTCCCGGTGAAAAACCCATGAAATGCGGAAAAAAAATCATGTAATGCATATAAAACAGGGGTGAAGGAATGGTGATTCCAATTTTTTGCGTTTTAAACTTATGTGATGTGTTTTGCTTATAATCTAATGCATATGACAAGATAAGAACGTAAAGCAATAAAGAACACAACAAAGTATAGTGGTTCGGAGACTCAAGCTCCTACATCCACTCTCCCTGTTCCTAGGGAAATTCCCTCAAACGGGACTTATCACCCTCCACGGGATTGCCTACAGATATTTAACGATCTCTCACTCAAACTGGACTTATCACCCTCTCGGGCTCGCCTCGGGACTTATCACCCTCCACGGGATTGCCTACAAGCTTTCAGGCTGACTCACTGCAGCTTACTCACTTTTCTACCTTGAGTTTTCTGGCTGACTCACTACAGCTTACTAACTCTTTACAACTCCAACAATCACACACAAACTACCTAACAATAGGGTTTGGGTTTGGTTGGTGTCTCCAACTAGGTTGAGATTTTCCCTTACATTTGTTTAGCCTCAATGCTAAGGTTGAGAAAATCTCTCTAAGCTTAGGATATATCATGAGTTGCTTAGATTGGGTTTAGAACACTCTTGAATATATTTTGGATATCTACAGATTTGTGTTCTATGGTGGGAATGCTTGAGTATATGGCTCTTGACTCTGTAGCATCTTTTTCCACATTCTCCACACTTAATTTGATGGAAGATCTTGTATTTATAGTGTGGATTTGAATGTTACCGTTGGAGAGAATCACATTCAAATCCATACTATTCTGTAAGTTCTACAGCTTTTTCAGGCTGGTTGTCTTCCTCTCATTGGTCCACGTCAAATTTGAATCTAACAAATTTATATTCTTGAGGATCTTTCGAGTCTTGAGGGTTCTCTGAGTCTTGAGATTCTTTCCGAGTCTTGAGATTCTCCCGAGTCTCAGGATTCTTACGAGTTCGAGGATACTTACGAGTCTTGAGGATACTTTTACTCGAGGATTCTTGATTCGTGAGACTTCTCTTGCCCGGACCTTGTCGTCGGGCATCTTGACACTTTCGGGCTTCTTCGAGTTGGCTCTTGACCGGACATCCGACCCTCAGTCACTTTTACTCCATCGACCCTCGGTCACTTGACTTCAAAGCTATCGATTTCTTCTTGCTGATCGATCATTTCGCTTGATCGGATCGGCACATCTTCAGTCAACATATCGGGGATATCATCGGGTCATACGCATCGAGGTTACTTTTATCGATCTCAATCACGTCGATCTCGTCGGTCTCATCTGCTCCTCTTCGATCGACTTATCTTTTTTACGGTCATCGATCAAGGTCACTTTCGATCATCGATCTTACGATCGGTGGCATAGCTTTTCTTCTCTTACGATTTTGCCGACTCATCGGTTAACTCGAAACTCATCTTATTTCATCGATCTTGATCAATCTAAATCTCATGACCTCGCCCGATCTCGATCATCTACTTCTAATTTCGTGAGTTCCCCCTCAATTTGTTCATTTGTTCCCCCTCAACTTGTTATCTGCAAATTAGCTTGAATAACACAAGTTGTTAATGTTTTGGCATAATTCATCAAACTAAAATATCCCAACAATTTCCCCCTTTTTGATAATGACGCTAAAACATTAAATTATATGCATCTTTAAAGAATCGGGTTTTTGTTTCAAAAGATCAGTTCAACTGATCACATTAGAAGTGATCTTTTGAACTCCTGCTCTGATACCACTTGTTGGTCCCGGTGAAAAACCCATGAAATGCGGAAAAAAAATCATGTAATGCATATAAAACAGGGGTGAAGGAATGGTGATTCCAATTTTTTGCGTTTTAAACTTATGTGTTGTGTTTTGCTTATAATCTAATGCATATGACAAGATAAGAACGTAAAGCAATAAAGAACACAACAAAGTATAGTGGTTCGGAGACTCAAGCTCCTACATCCACTCTCCCTGTTCCTAGGGAAATTCCTTCAAACAGGACTTATCACCCTCCACGGGATTGCCTACAGATATTTAATAAACTCTCACTCAAATTGGACTTATCACCCTCTCGGGCTCGCCTCGGGACTTATCACCCTCCACGGGATTGCCTACAAGCTTTCAGGCTGACTCACTGCAGCTTACTCACTTTTCTACCTTGAGTTTTCTGGCTGACTCACTGCAGCTTACTAACTCTTTACAACTCCAACAATCACACACAACCTACCTAACAATAGGGTTTGGGTTTGGTTGGTGTCTCCAAATAGGTTGAGATTTTCCCTTACATTTGTTTAGCCTCAATGTTAAGGTTGGGAAGATCTCTCTAAGCTTAGGATATATCATGGGTTGCTTAGATTGGGTTTAAGAACACTCTTGAATATATTTGTATATCTACAGACTTGTGTTCTATGGTGGGAATGCTTGAGTATATGGCTCTTGGCTCTGTAGCATCTTTTTCCACATTCTCCACACTTAATTTGATGGAAGATCTTATATTTATAGTGTGGATTTGAATGTTACCGTTGGAGAGAATCACATTCAAATCCATACTATTACGTAAGTTTTTTGCGACTTTTTCGGGTTGGTTGTCTTCCTCTCATTGGTCCACGTCAATTTGAATCTAACGACTATATTCTTGGGATCTTCTCGAGTCTTGGGGTTCTCCGAGTCTTGAGATTCTTCGAGTCTTGAGATTCTTACGAGTCTTGAGATTCTTCCGAGTCTCGGATTCTTCCGAAGTCTCGGGATACTTACGAGTCTTGAGGATACTTTTACTCCGGGATTCTTGATTCACGCAGACTTCTCTTGGCGGACCTTGTGCGATCAGGCATACCGACACTTTCGGACTTCTTGAGTTTGGCTCTTCGACTTCGGACATCGACCCCTCGAGTCACTTTTACTCCTCAAGTCACTTGATTTCGAAATTTATCGATTTCTTCTTGCTCGATCCGATCATTTCGCTTGATCGGATCAAAGACATCTTCAGTCAACATATCGGGATATCATCAGTCATCCGCATCAAAGTTAGCACATCCGATCTCAATCACGTCTGATCTCGATCAGTCTCATCTGCTCCTCTTCTGATCAGCTTATCTTTTCTGGTCATCTGATCAGGTCACTTCTGATCATCTGATCTTCTGATCAGCTGGCTTAGCTTCTCTTCTGATTTTGCACAACTCATCAGTTAACTCCGGAACTCATCTGATCTTGATCAGTCTCGTCTGTAGCCTCGTCTGATCTCAATCATCTACTTCTAATTTCGTGAGTTCCCCCTCAATTTGTTCTTTTGTTCCCCCTCAACTTGTTATCTGTAAATTAGCTTGAATAATACAAGTTGATAATGTTTTGACATAATTCATCGAAACTAAAATATCCCAACACTGTGTAAAGTTTTAACATTATAATTGTGCGGTTAAAGGAGTGTTTGTAAGTTTTCATAAGTGCTTAAAATTATCAGGTGTATTGATAATCCTTTTAAGATGTGAGCTCTAGCAAAGGATTATATTTTCAAAGAATATTGCATTCTTTGACTCTATCGTAGTTCCTTTAGACATACGGGTATTTTGAATTTGTGAATTCATAAACCGATAAGTAGTAATGTGCAAAAGTGTATCTCATAATGATACAACCAACCATTTTAGGGTCGATTCTAACTTGTTAAGGAGCTGACACTTCAACCTTTGCCAAACACCCTCACACTAAAATGGTTTCCACATCTCATAAGGCGTCAAATCTTTAGTCCTGTGGAATTTTATTTAAAATATGGTTCGCTGAGAGTATGACTTCCCTTTTCAAGTTTTCCAGCAAACCTGACTTGATCAACATTGCGTTCATTATCTCTTTTAGTGTTTAGTTTTTTTCTTCTGCAACATAGTTCGATTGAGGTAATTAAGGAGATGTTGTTTGATTTATTATACTAGATTTGGCACATAACTGCTCAAATGGAGCTACGAACTTTCCACCTCGATCACTTTGAGTTTCTTTAATTCAAGGTCTAAGTTGTTTACTTCGTGTTTGTAAAGCTTAAAAGCTTCAAACACGTTTGTGTGACTTAAGCATAGAGGTGCAGTGTCCCATTCAACCAAATTAAAAGACAACTTAGTCATTTCCGCTTGCACACATATCTCACACTTTTTAGGTGTATCAATATTTGAAATATTACGTAAATCAAGATTTACTAAACGTTTTATAGAATTTGGATTCACATGTCCTAATCTCAAATGCCATAAAGTAGAACATTCAAACGCATAAATAGAAGTAGACGTGTTCTCATTCATAATTGTTTTGCCTTTACGGCTTACAACCATTACATTCATTTTGAACAGTCCATTCTCGAGATAGTCTCGACCGATGAATTATCCAAACTTGTTAAGCAAAAATTCATTAGACTAAAACACAAGTCTAAAATGATGACTAGCTATAAGTGATCCGGAGATCAAGTTCTTGCTAATGTTCGATACATGCAGCAAAACTTCAATACCACCCTCATCAGGCGTGGATTGGTTTCCCATGTGAAGCTTCTTCCAACCGGGATGGGACATAAGTCGAGAAAGCACTCTTCTTGGAGCATACAGTCGAACCGCCTAACGTCGATCATGCAGCTATAATGTAACGTGATCTATCTAAGTTGTGAAACACGCACTCGTTTACAAGGAACTGTTAACGTGATCTTCTGTGATCTGGTATCACCACGTTAACTACAATGTAACGCTTGCTACGAACGATTTGCAATAAATATATATAACATTCAATCATATTTGAAACAACAGTGATAAACAATTTATTTCAGTAAATAAGTGTTTAATACATAGGTTATACAAATTAAAAGCATACTTTCATGTATAACCCCAACAATCCCCCACTTATACTCAAAGTCTGCTTTTAAGTATACCACAGTACGTCTCGTATAGTTCTACGTGACATCTAATGCCACCTACACGAACCTAATAATATCTCTCCCACTTATACTCAAAGCAGATTGGCTACGAACTTGACAACCATTCCTCCCACATGTCTCTTGAATGTTTCCAGAGGCAGACACTTTGTGAAAGGATTAACTAGGTTATCCTTCAATGCGATCTTAGCCACCTCTACATCTCCTCTCTTAACGATTTCTCGTCTAAAACTTTTTTCCTTCAGTGTGTTTGTTTGACTCGTGGACTCTTGGTTCCCTTGAATTTGCAACTGCCCCTAGCACATATTGCTAGATAAATTCAGAACTCTATCCAAGTCCACTAGGTTATCCTCCAATGCGATCTTAGCCACCTCTACATCTCCTCTCTTAACGATTTCTCGTCTAAGACTTTTTTCCTTCAGTGTGTTTGTTTGACTCTTGGACTCTTGGTTCCCTTGAATTTGCAACTGCCCCTAGCACATATTGCTAGATAAATTCAGAACTCTATCCAAGTCCACTAAGAAGATCTAGAGCCAAACTGGTTCCTTCACTACTTCACAAGCAGCTACTTACCCAGCTTCCATGGTTGAGTCAGTGATGCATTTCTGCTTCACACTCATCCATTTCATGGCTACACTTCCCAAATGAAAACACACTAACTGAGGCAGATAGTCTGGAATCTAGGTTTGATTGGAAAACTGAGTCCTTGTATCCCACTGGAAATAAACCATCTGACTGATAAACCAACATTCTATCTCGAGTTCTTTTTAGATACTTCAGAATGTTCTTAACAGCAGTCCAATGTTGATTTCTGGGATTACATTGATATCTCGCTACCATGCCTACGGCGTAGTAGATATCCGGTCTCGTACACAACATTGCATACATGAGACTTCGTACTGCCGACGCATAAGGAATGCCTCTCATGTCATCTATCCCCCTTTGTGTCTTAGGGCACATGTCTTTCGATAGATGCATTCCATGCCTGAAAGGTACAAAACCCTTCTTAGAATCTTACATGTTGAAACGCTTCAAAATGGTATCTATGCATGAAGCTTGCAATAAGCCGATCATTCTTTTCTTTCGATCTCGAGTGATCTTGATCCCAAGAATATGACCGGCTTCCCCTAAGTCCTTCATATCAAACTGTTTTGACAGCCATACCCTTACGTCTAACAAAACCTTTACATCATTTTTGATGAGCAGAATATCATCTACGTATAGTACTAGGAATACCAAGGCAGTTTCGTCACACTTTCTATAAACACAACTCTCGAAATCATTTTGATCAAACCCATAAGATTTTATTACATGGTCAAAACATTGGTTCCAAGCCCGAGATGTTTGCTTAAGTCCATAAATAGACTTTCTCAGCTTGCACACAAGGTGTTCTTAGCCTTTTTCGATGAAACCTTCGGGCTGTTGCATATAGATTTCCTTGTCAAGACTCCCGTTAAGGAAAGCTGTTTTGACATCCATTTGTCAGATCTCAAAATCTAGATGCACAGCTATTGCCAAGAGAATACAGATGGACTTAAGCATGGGTACAGGCGAAAAGGTTTCTTCATAATCGATACCCTCTTTCTGAGTGTATCCCTTTGCCACAAACCTAGCCTTAAAGGTTTCCACCTTCCCGTTCGGTCCTATTTTCCTCTTGTAGACCCACTTGCATCCAATGGGTTTTACCCCATTGGGTAGTTCAACTAGCTCCCACACCTGATTATGATCTATTGAGCCCATCTCGGCTTCCATCGCAGTTTGCCAGAATTCTGAATCCTTATCTTGGACCGCCTCCTTGTAGGACCAGGGGTCTGATTCACTATCCCCCTGGATCAAATCCGAAGATTCTCCTATCCCCATGAATCTCTCAGGTTGTCGGACAACCCTCCCACTCTGACGAGGTTCCGATTGAGTGGTGTGTGGCTTTGGTATATCTTTGTATGCAGTTGGTATAGAAGTTTGCCCTCTTATTTCATTTAAGGTAATCTCACTTTTGGGCTTTCGATTGTTCATAAAGTCTTCTTCCAAAAATCTAAAGTGCGTACTTATTACCACCTTTTGATCTTCGGGACCATAGAACATGCACCATTTAGTTCCCATGGGATATCCTATAAACAACCTTAGTTCTGAACGTTGTTGGGATAACATTTGCCAAGATCTATCGGGATGACCTCATAAACACAAATTTAAATTAACAATTATTACTAGCATGAATTTACCTAAGCGAATTCAAATAATAATTAACCAACAACAACATGCAAATAATATTTCACGAAAAAAGATCTAAAGATGCGGAATTTCTAGGAGTTTACGTAAACGCATGCCGTTGGAGAGACGATCTGAGACAGACAGGATCAAGTATCTGGATACCCACCAAAAGTCCTTCTCAAGTATTCCCAAGTCCTCGTCCAATAACCCCGGTGGAAGGTTCTCCGATGAACGATTTATAAAACAAGGAAATTTAAAATATTGTTGCACCACCTTTGTGGATTTCTAATATTTCCAACACATGGAACACTCGTTGGGAATGAAAAATTCATCCCCTATTTATAAGTGAGGGGGGTTCGAAAATTTCAAGGCAATTTAGGGCTAGGAAAGATCTTTTCTTGATCTCCAAGAAATCTTGAATATATCCAATATATTCTTCTTTCCATGTGTATTTTTCCACAAAAATCTCACACCCTTATTTGGCCATAAATTTAGAAAATTACAAGAAGATTTGCAAGATTGGATCTTTCTTGAATTTATGAGATATTATTGTATTCCAAGAATACATATCTTCCATAAAATCTTTTCAAGAAAATCAAGAAAATCTTTCTTCCCTTTCTTACTTATTATTTTCGAAAATTTCCCTATTAAAGAAACCAAGTGGGAGTTTTCTTGAATTTATGGGATGATCTTGTATTCCAAGAATACATTATCTCCTTTCCATAAAATCTTTTCAAGAAAAATTTTCTCCCTCTTTTCTTTAATTATTTTCGAAAATTGAGGAAATATTGCAACAATAAATTTATTTTATTTTAAACACCTTTAATTTATTGGACTTTAATTGGGCTACTTGAGGGGCCTTTAGGAGAATTAAGATGAACCTTCCAATGGACTTCTGAATTCCAATATTGAGCCACAATATAATTCAGCCCATTAATATTAATTAATACCACTATATAATTAATATTGCACTATCCAATCTTAACCCATATTACGGTAATATGGCTCCCGGTTATTATTTCCCGTGTTTAAGATTATTTAGTCCATTAATTAATTAAGCCACTGAAAAGCTTTATATTAATTAATATCTTTATCCTTGGAGTAAGGACAACCCAACTTTATTATCCATACCAGAAAATTAATTCCACTTGCAAGATTTGGTATGATAAAGGTTCCGGGCCCACCAAGGGGACCAATCAAGCAAGACTTTTGCAAGCACATGATTCTCTGTATTAATTTAGCAACTGTCGTGCAATTAATATTATTGCCCAAGATATAGGGTATCGAAGTCGCAATGATTCTCTTCCCATTTATAAGTCAAAGCAATAACTACTAATCACACACAATCCTTATTAAGTGACAGAGATTAAGAAATCAACAACCACTGAGGTCTAACTCTTCATTCCTTAAGTCAGTGCGAATGAGTTTATCCTCTCTGTAGGTCCGCTTCAGCGCATCAAATGCACTAGTGTAATCTCTTGGTCAAGACAAGTCAATCTGAGCCTTACACATCAACTTCTACCAATAGATTGTTCGGATCTATCTAAGTTGTGAAACACACACTCGTATACAAGGAACTGTTAACGTGATCTTCTGTGATCTGGTATCACCACGTTAACTACAATGTAACGCTTGCTACGAACGGTTTGCAATAAATATATATAACATTCAATCATATTTAAAGCAACAATGATAAACAATTTATTTCAGTAAATAAGTGTTTAATACATAGGTTATACAAAGTAAAAGCATACTTTCACGTATAACCCCAATAAACGTGTATCCAACTTACCGGCTTCCTTGTCTAGCACGTATGCCGAACACCCCAAAATCCTGAGATATCTCAGGCTGGGCTTGCGCCCGGTCCAAAACTCTTTAGGGGTTTTGGGAACCGATTTGGATGGCACCAGATTTAGAACGTAAGCTGTTGTTTTCAAGGCATGACCCCAAAATGACTTGGGTAGGTCTGAATAACTCATCATGGATCTGACAATTTCTAAGAGTGTTCTGTTTCTTCGTTCTGCAACCCCGTTTTATTGAGGGATTCTAGGTGTAGTCAACTGGGAAACAATGCCCTCGTCTGACAGGTAGTTCAAAAACTCATCACTGATGTATTCGCCTCCACGATCAGATCGTAGAAACTTGATACTCTTTTTCTTATGATTCTCCACTTCGGCTTTGAACTCCTTGAATTTATCAAAGGTTTTCGATTTGTGTTTCATGAGGAAAATGTACCCGAACCTTGAGTAATCATCGATGAAAGTCACGAAATACTCATATCCACCTCTAGCTTTGGTTAACATTGGACCACACACGTCAGTGTGAACGATTTGCAACACTTCTGTGGCTCTATTCCCCTTGGCTCTAAATGCCCTCTTGGTCATCTTATCCTCCAAACATGATTCGCAGGTTGAAAGTGGTTCTAACTGTAGGTCCGATAGTGAACCATCTTTCACCAACCATTGGATCCTATTTAGATTAATATGACCTAATCTTAGACGCCATAGAAGTGTCTCATTCACGTTTTCTTAACGTTTTCTCTTATTGCATGAAATAGTCGAATCTTTTCTGAACAGTTGAAGAAAAGTCTTCAATCTTGTCAACCTTTGTAATCAGTTCACCAAGGGAGGATTTCTGTTCAGCTATGGTCTTGTCTTGAATATCCAACAACCTGCTGTGTTCCTCAATAGATTGAAACATTTCAGCTAGCTCCGTATCTGGAGCCTCAGCAGTTGTTTTCTCCACTATGGCAAGTGTCAGACCCCGACCAGATGATTCAGCTTGTTTTTTTGGTGCCTCTTACCCCTTTTTGGTTGCATCAAAAAGGTTTGTTAGCCGGATGTTTAAGGCTTTGAATTCCTTCACCACCTCGTCTTTTAGTTCTTCAACGGCTAAGGGGGTAATCTGAACAGTAGAAGCTGTGGGCGCAGGTCCCATCATCTGATTTAGAACAGATTCCAGGGCCTTCTTGGCTTTGCTGATGGATCCTTCAAATCTTCTCCAGATAGCATCAAGGCTTGTATCAATTTTTTCCAAAGAAGAGTAAACACTCTCCAGGAGGACTCCAATGTCGGAAAGAATGGACACTTCTGTTGTAAGTTTATCTGAGAGTGGATCTATGCGCTTCATCACTCTGGCAGATACTTCGTCGTGCATGTGTAGCAGCTTCTCAATAGTCAACTTCTTTTCTGCTTCGACCAAAGCCTGTTGTTCCTCCCTGAATCTGTCCATCAGGTTCTGTGCCTGAATGTTGAATTGGGATTCAACAGATGCCTTCACCCCATCTTGAATAGTCTTCGAAATCAGATCTAGGGATTCGGCAGATAAGGTAGCAACCTGACCAAATGTTGACGCCTAACCAGTTAGGGTCTCATCTGCAGCACCCTGGACTGGTTCATCGGCAGCTTGCTCGTACTCAAAGTGATCGTGAGCAAGTTCTTCTTCCTCCTCTGAAATGCCAAGCTTCTAGTGTACCAGCCATCTGATGTCATCATCTGATGCTAATTCCGCAGCACTGGACACCCCGGCATTCTGCTTAGCCCTCTTCTCCAAATCAACAAAGTAGTCAGACTCCAAGGTTTCCATTAAAATAATAAAGTCTTCAATGTCCTTGAGTCTGATGTCTCTCCAGAAGACAATTTCCTCCATCTGCTTTCTGATCCCAGGATGATTGATTAACTCAGGGAAGTTCCTGTCCAGAAACACATTCACCTGTCTCCGTAGGAAATACACCGTTGAGTGTTCTTGTTCAGGTGATTCGAGGAGGGTCTTCTTATTGAATGGATTGTGAGAGACGGAGACAAACATGTCTTCTCTCTCTCCTTATGTCTGCACCTCTTGATCAGGTTCCTGACCAGGAAGGGTTTCCTCAGATGATTTTTCTGGAGAGGGTGTGGGAGTTTGTGGTTTACTGGCTGTGGGATGTGTGGGCTGTGGTTCAGGTGAGGGTGTTTTCTGGGCTGATGGTGAAGGCGATTTGGATATGGGGGTAGGTGATCTGGGTAGGTGGGTGGCTTCTTTTCCTTTGAATAGAGAACTCAGGTGAGCAGAATCAGATGGTTCTGACTCATCCTGGGCCTCTTCCAGTTGTTCTTCCTCCTCTCCAACTTCACCTTCTTCTACAATCAAATCCTTGTCTGTACTGACTGTGTGCTCAGAGCTCACAACAGTCTCTCCACCAATTATCTCCACCAACTGTTCAGCAGGCTGCTCTTCACCAGATTCCAATATTTCAACATCACTATCCTCATCTCGAAGACCTTCAGATGGCATTCCTTTCTTCTTCGGAAGCATTGAAGCCAGCTTCCATTTCCTTTTCTTGCTTGCCTCTTCAGCTTGCCAAGCTGGCTTTGTGGCCATCAACTTTCTTTTCACGACCCTTTTCTGGGGCTGACCATGTGCCTCAGATTGCACAGAAGAGGCTTTTCCCTTGACTTTCTTTATTTTGGGCACATAGGGAGCAAGATCATCATCTCTTTGGCCAGGCAACTCTTCATTTCTGGAGAGAATAACTTTGAACTTGGGCGAATAGGCCTTCCTGCCTTGTTCTGACCATCGATAGTTAGGTATTTTGTCACCAAGAATGAGGGACACCTTGTGGATGTTGCTGACCTTTTTCGATAACACAACTTGATTCTGCTCATTAACCATGAATTTATCCGTCTCCTGCAGCAATCTATGCTTGAATAAACCCAACCAGTTCATGTCCTGTGCTTTCTCAATGATGGCAGTCATCACTCGTTGTTTCTGTTGGGTCACTGCATTAGGACTGAAAGCGATCCCCAAGATTACCTTTGAAACAATTTCAAAGAGTAATCTGTACTTTCTCTTCAGAAATGGTGCCTTAACATTAGTAATGTTCCCAATGTTGGCAGGTCGCAGAAGCACCTTTTGAAGGTATTCTTTGTCCGTCATTCCAGCCGTGAATTCATCTGGTACGTTCCTTCCTGCTGTAGGGCAAAGATCCTTTGCAGATCAGCATTGGTGACATCTATCCTTATACCTCCAACAAAGGAATAAAGTTCCTTGTTGTCTGTTTCCTTTAGTTTCCTCAAAAACTCCAGAGACTCAATGATGGCGACACTGTCCAGGTGTCTGTAACACAATTGCTCCAACCCACTTTGACGAAGACAGTCCAGAATTTCCAGGGATTCTGGATCTGTTGTTGTTGTGAAATCAACATATTTCTCTTCTACTATTTCTTTAACCATGGAAGCATAATCGCACACTTCAGGGGTTGCTCTTGAAGTTGCCATTTCTGCAAATACACGTACAACCTTCAGGGGTTATGCATATTGTTCATAGATTTAAGAGGTTATGCATAAATACATTATGAACAGATAAGTAATATACATATGCATATACAACTTATAACAATTACGCATAACATTCATGAATGATAAATTCAAAATAGACAAATTACCAGAGAAGCGATTTGAAGATTTTGGAAAAAAGTTTAATCACTGAAGGAATGTTTGAAGATTTTCTGGATAAATTTGCGTGTGAAAATATGGAAATGCGAAAGGTTTTTGAAAATGAGATTTAGGGTTTTAAATAGGTAGGAGGGAAAATTTTTGCACGAATATTTTTGAATGTACTTGAGTGTCCATGTTTTAATCGGACAGTCAAGATTAAGCGATTGAAAAATAATTAAATCGTGCGGTCAAGGATTAAAAACGACAGACTTTTGGACTTAAAAATTCACAATAAATGCATTTAATACAAAAACCCCACGTCCACATTAAATGCTTGCAAGTATGACATCACAAAGTAATGGGCACAATAATAACTAACATAGATTAGCATAGGCTTAAAAAAATCAGAAAACTTATCTGACTGACTGATATTGTAATCAGTCAGTTACCACGATGTTCTGGTCTGTCTTGCTTGATTACTGTTGACCTTACTGATTGTAGCCTAATCCTTAGTATTTCCCAACAATGTCCCACTTTTCTGATCAGATTCCTTCTGATCCTATCTGATCAGTTGAAGTTCCCCCTTCAACTGTTATCCCTATTCTGATCAGTTCCTGACTGATCCTCACTGATCAGTTGAGGTTCCATTTCTCAACTGATTTTTCTTTTCTAATCAGTTTCTTAACCATCTAGTCTTGGAGACCAGTCCACCAAAGATTTCTTATGCACTTTCTCCTAAGTCCAGAAGTCCTAGCTTGTTACATAGTTTTCTAAATCTGACTTCAGCTAGTGGCTTGGTTAGGATATCAGCTCTCTGCTTATCAGTATGGATCTTTTCCATTCTGATATTCTTCTTTTCCACATGATCTCTTATAAAATGATGTCTGACGTCCACATGTTTGCATCTTGTGTGTAGCACTGGATTCTGAGTGATTGCAATAACACTATTACTGTCACAGAATATGAGCACGTTCGTAGCTACAATGTTATAATCCCTCAGCTGCTGACTAAGCCAGAGCAGTTGGGAACAACAGCTTCCTGCGGCCATGTATTCTGCTTCAGTAGTAGATGTGGCAACAGATGTCTGCTTCTTTGAAAACCAAGAGATCAGTTTACTTCCTAAGAACTGACATGTACTTGAGGTTGATTTTCTGTCTATTTTGCAACCTCCATAATCAGAATCAGAATACCCACTAAGCTCTGGATTATCATTTGATGTGTAGAATAAACCAAGACTTACTGCCAATTCAGATACTTAAGAATCCGCTTAGCTGCTTCCAGGTGACTTTGCATCGGATTTCCTAAAATCTGGCACATACACCTACTGCAAATGTTATATCTGGCCTGCTGGCAGTCAGGTATAGTAAAGATCTAATGAGAGCCCTATATTCTTTCTGATTAGTTTTCTTATCATTCTCATCTGGATCCATCTTGAATCCAGTCATCATAGGAAATTTGGCTTCCTAACTATTCTGAATTCCAAACTTAGCCAACAGATTCCTAGTGTACTTTGCTTGACAGATGAATATCCCTTCTGTACTTTGTTTAACTTGAAGACCAAAAAAGTAATTCATCTGACCCATCATAGACATCTCGAACTTCCCTTGCATTAGTTTGCTGAATTTATCACACAAGTTCTTGTTGGGAGATCCGAAGATGATATCGTCCACATAGATCTGAACCATCAGAAAGTCTTCACCATCTTCTATTCTGAACAAGGTTCTGTCTATGACTCCTTTAGTGAATTCACTGTCTATCAAGAACTGAGATAGTGTATCATACCAAGCTCTAGGAGCTTATTTTAGGCCATAAAGAGCTTTTCTTAAACGGTACACTTGGTTGCCTTTTTCAAAGCCAGGAGGTTGTTCAACATAAACTTCCTCAACTAGTACCCCATTCAAGAATGCACTCTTTACATCCATATGATACACGGTAAATCCTCTATGGGCAGCATATGCCAGAAACAGTCGAATGGCTTCCAGGCGAGCGACTGGTGCAAAGGTCTCATCATAATCAATTCCTTCTGATTGTGAATACCCCTTTGCCACAAGTCTTGCCTTATTTATGGTGATGACATTATTCTCATACCTCTTGTTCTTGAATACCCACTTTGTGCCTATCACATCTTGAATAGTTAGTCTGTCTACCAGTTTCCAAACTTGATTTCTCTCGAACTGCTCTAGTTCTTCTTGCATGGCTAGAATCCAGCTGACATCTTGTAGATCTTCTTCTATAGTGGTAGGTTCCTTCAAAGACATATAGCAACAATACATGGCACTTTCACCAACCTGATGTTTAGTTTGGACTCGGGCATTAGGATTGCCGATTATCTGATCAGTCAGATGGTCTTTCAACCAAGTCCTTTTTTCTGATGTATATCAGTTTGAATATTTTCATCCTCTTCTGATATTAAGTCACTAGAGGTTGGGAGAGGTACAGTAGTAGGATCCACTTGGCATGGACAAGTCTCAGCTGATGTTGGAATCATCATAGGCTGATGTCTGTCTGCCGGAACATCAGGTGTTCCCCCTGAACCAGATGGTTCAGTTGTTACTGTCTCACCTGTACCAGCTTCTTCATCGATAGTTGTACGTACCTTAGGGTCTGATTGACCTGTTGAATCATTAATATCAAGCTTAGGGACATGCACTGTTACGTGACCTGATCCCTTTTCCTTGATACTTAACTGATCTATTTTCTGAGCATCAGGGTACTGGTTGATCTGGTACTGCTTGTTCTGAGGCAGATTTCTCTAGTTCAGAGGATGTCTCATTAAAGACCACATGAGGTGTTTCTTCCACAACTAAGGCTCATCTGTTGAACACCCTGAAAGCTTTTCTGGTTGAGGAATATCCTAAGAATATACCCTCATTTGACTTAGCTTCAAAGGTTTTCAACTGACTCTTCCCATTGTTGTGAATGAAACACTTGCACCCAAAAATATGGAAGTAAGAAATACGAGGTTTTCTGCCCTTCTACAGTTCATAAGGTGTTTTGAAGTGAATCTTAGTTAGAGAACATCTGTTCTGAGTGTGACATGTTGTGTTGATAGCTTCTGCCCAGAAGTGGTTTGGTGTTGCATGTTCAACCAACATTGTGCGAGCAACTTCTTTGAGTGTTCTGTTTCTCCGTTCTGCTACGCCATTCTGTTGTGGTGTTCTGGCGGCTGATGTTTCATGCTGTATACCAAACTTAGTGCAAAAGTCAGCAATAAAGGAGTTCAGAAACTCTGTACCTTTATCTGATCTGATTTTCACGATACTGACACCCTTCTCATTCTGTAATCTCTTGAGCATCTCAGGTATCTTTGTTGTAGTTTCATTCTTCTTATACAAGAATACAACCTAGGTAAACTTGGAATAATCATCCACGATTACCAAGGTGTATTTGTGTCCGCTGATACCAGGTGGTGTAACTGGTCCAAACAAATCCATGTGGAGCAGTTGCAGTACTCTACTGGATGCTGGTCCTGGGATCCCCTTAAATGAGGCTTTAATCTGTTTTCCCTTCTGACATGCGACACATGTCTAATCCTTAGAGAACTCCTCATTCGGGAGACCCTCAACCAGGGACATCCTTGCTATCTTGTTAAGAGTCTTAAAGTTCAGATGGCTCATTCTCTTGTGCCAGAGTCAACTGCTGCTTTTGGAACTCTTAACAATTAGGCACGTATTTCTTGGACAGTTGTTTCAGTCTGTAGTGTAGATCGTTCCTTTCCTGGAACCAGTTAGCAAAATCTATTGGGTAGCTCGATTCTTGATAGTGCATTGATCAGTCGAGAACTCAACGCTGAATCCGTTGTCGCAAAATTGTGAAACCGATAACAGGTTGTGCTTCAAACCACCGACATACGAGACTCCAGTAACCTGTACATCATCATTCTCTAAGGTTCTGAATCCTCTGGTAAAACCAAAGTTATCATCACCAAAGAGTACACGTGGGCCTTCTTGTTCTGTGTATGAACTGAGGAGATGTTAATTTCCAGTCATGTGTCTTGAGCATCCACTATCGATGTACCAGATAGTTGCTTGTACACCTCCCTTATTTGCCAAACCCACGTGAACCTACAATCAAATCAGGCTTTAGGTACCCCTGTAGGATTGGGTCCTGAGGGGTTAGTGTTACCTTTCGGGATCTAAACAAACAGGGCACTTCTATGGCAATCTTCAAGATTAGAAGACCTGATTTGTCTCCCATAAGCATCTACATAATCATAAGTCTCTTCATGTGCTTTCTGGTCAGTATGATTATGAGTGTGAACCTTGGATGAATCAGAAGACTTGGGATTTTTCTGATTAGTTTGTCTTCTTTTAATCCAGTGTGGTTCAGGTGCAGATGTCCTAGATTTCTGGTTGTAAGGATATGTACGACTGCTACCATCAAAAGATTCATATCTCTTTTGCACAAATGGTTTTTACAGTTTACCTTTAGCATGCTGGTTAGGCAGCTTGACCTGATTAGGTTTAAGATCAGACTTTCCCTTGCGAGATTGTCCTTTCTGATTCCTAATCTGCTGATCAGATTGAGGTTTCTTCAGAAGAACGAGGTTCTTCTGTTGATTCCTCATCTGATGCTTGATCAGATGAGGTTCACTTCTGTTCCCTTTCTGATCAGGCACTTGCCTTTTCTGTTCAGGAAGTCTTTTTCCTTTCTTCGATACAGATTTAACATATTTTGTATCTTGTCCAGAAATCTTCCTAGATTCACTTTTGGATTGTGAACCAGGTTGGACATATGAGGATCCAGAAGGGCTATCACCCAATACCCTTCTTATGAGTTGGCTTCCGAAAGTAGCGTGTTATTTCATCAACATTTTTAGAAGCTTTTCCAAAAATCTTTTCTTTCTTTCGCAAACTGTCCTCACTTTGTTTTAGACTCTCATGCAGTCGGAAGACTTCATCAAACTTAGCTTGAAGGATTTTGAGATCATTAGCTTGCTGCTTGTTAATAGCTTGCTGTTCTTCAACCAGTTTACCATGATTAGAAGAACTGACCTTCAGAAACTCCAGTTCTTTAGTCATATTCTGAACAATCTCAACTGATTTCAGTTCAGCCCTTAGCTTATCGTTCTCAGCTTCCACTATTGTATAGGTGTCTACTGTATTAGAGAGATCATCAAGCAATTGCTCATTGTAGAGCTGCAGGTCAATCTCTCCAGCATGTGTGCTCAGCACAAAAAGTATGGAAACATAAAACACAGAAGATTTAGAAGTTACCTCAGTTTGATCAGCATCCTTGGCCATGAGGCAGATGTCGTCATCAGATGAAAATATCAGATCGTCAAAGTTGTCTAAATCATCAGCAGTGGCCATCAGACAGAAGTCTTCTACAGATGAGTAACCAGAATCATCTGAAGGCAGATAAGAATCATCTATCCTAGATGTATTAGCAACCATGGCTTTTCTGTCTCTGTATCTTTGTTCTCTTCTGTTCCGCTTATCTTCTCTTTCTTTTGGAGTCAGGTCAGAGCAATCTGCACTGTAGTGACCTGGTTTCTGACAGTTGAAACATGCTCCAGGTTCCACGGAATTTCTTTTGCCAGGTGAATCATTTCTTCTGTAGGATCTGTCAGGTGACTTCCCATTTTGCCTGTAATCAGAATTCCTTCTGTCTGATCTGTTGTCTCTTCTGTCATGAGAACGATCATCTCTCTTCTTGTCTTCTCTGTGGTCATCTCTACGATCATTCCTTCTGTCATCAGAACGATTCCTCTCTTGTGATCTGTCAGTAGATCTCCTATATCTTCCTCTGCTGTTCTGATAGTCTCTATAAAATTTTCGATATTTTCCCAGTTGAATGTTGGATCTTTCAAGCTTTCTGGTCACCAAAGCAATCTGTTCAGCCTGGCTCTTGATATTTCCAATAGGTTCAGTAGACTTCGAACTGCTGATGGCCGCTTTGAATGCAACTGCTTTTGATGTGGCAGGTGTGGCTTCAGCAGACGACTCATCTTCTTCTTCTTTGCCTCTTTCAATCAGGTCAAACTCATGGGCTTTTAGGCTCAGAAACAGGTTGCTTGGTTTCATCTTCACAATATCTTGGCAATCTTTTATCACAGTTACTTTCATGTCCCATTTCTTGGTCAGGGACCTCAAGATCTTGTAGTTGATATCTTTGTCAGTCATTTCTCGTCCCAGTTCACGAAGTTTGTTGACTGACATGGTGATTCGTCCATCGAGATGATTTATGGTTTCATTTGGCAGCATTTTAAGCTTTTCAAACTTCACCAGTTCAGCTTGCAATTTGCTATCTTTAATCTGATCATTTCCTTCGCATATTTCTGCAAGAGTATCCCACATCTGCTTGGCAGTCTTGAGATACTTGATCTTCTCACGTGTTATCTTGTCCATAGTCTTCATGATGATGTGTCTGGCCACAATATCCAGATTGGACAATTTTCTTTCCTCGGCATCCATCAGTGAAGGACTCTTTCTGATTCCGACTCCAGTTGGATATTCTGGATCACCTCCTTCAGCTGGGTTATTGTAATAAATAATGATGGGTCCTTGTTCAAGAACTTCCATCATTCTGCTGCTTATCGCACCCAGATGGTTGCTCATGAGTATGGTCTAGTCAGCATACTCATCAATAGAGAACTTAGGTAGATCATGATACATACACGAAGTATTATCCATGCTGAATAATGAGTTTTGAAAACAGATGAGTTTTAAAAAGAGGTTTTTCAAGATCAGTTCAAGTGACCACAATAGTTCTTCCTCAAGAACCGATGATATTCAAAGTCAGTGGTCAGTAGAACCCTGCTCTGATACTACTTTTAGGTCCCGAACGGGTTTTCGTGAGGGCAGAAGTCTAGAAGGGAGGGGTGAATAGACTTATGAAAAACTTTTGCGTGTGATCAGATGTGAATAGCAAGTAAGCCTGATCAGAGTGCGTATGAATCAGTTTGGACTGATATCCAACTTACTGATCGCCTAAGGTCAGATCAGTTCAGTGCTATCAGTTTAACTGATGTGCGGAAGCTAAGTTTTACCCGTGTGAAAAACCAGTTTGTTAAATCAGAATTATGAGTAATCTGTTTTAAATCAGATGACAAAGTGTCAAACTGATCAAATCAGTTGCTTGGTGAAAATCTGATCCAAACTCAGAATATGCATGTAATAATGAAACAAGTAGTGTGCAAAGTGTAAAGCAGATAAACCAGATAATGCACACCAGATTTTTATAGTGGTTCGGACAACCTGTCCTACGTCCACTCTTCCCTATCAGCAGGGGCACCAACTTAACCAACTGGACTAAGTTTAATGTGTTAGTCCAACACAGTACAACAGATGTTTCAAGAGTTCTCACTCAATCATCCCAGAAATCAGAAACTAGAAACTCTAGTCTGAAATCTTGCTAAACAAACTTAACCTAACTTTTTGGTTTGGGTATAAGATTTGTTGTGTTCCAACTGAAATTCTATCCTAGTATTTGAGTAGCCTAAAGCTAAAGGATAAGAATTCTATGCTAAGAACTTTATGGGATGAACACTTAGAATGAATCTTGAGTTGTGTTCTTTGTGCGAAAATCTTTTTTGAGCTTGAGCTTGAGCTTGATAATAGTTTCCATCCCCTTACTATGTGTTGTAGCATGGATAAACCCGACCTCCCTCCTGGGCACGAAGGATCCTAAACAATCCAACAAAGACTGCATGAAGCAACCTCGACAAGGGGACCAAGGGATCAGCCCACGTAATTCCCACAAGACCAAACCTTCAAGTCGCAAAGGTGGGCAACTCGGGTAGTCGGCAGTTCGGGAATCGCAGCTTTATATCCTCAAGTAGGGAGCGACCTGCACCAACCATAACTATACAGTTCACGTGGTCAATGAAAACCCTCGACACGCCACTAATCTGCCCTCCACATCCGCTCCACGATTAGCGCACACTGAAGATGGACGATATCTGGCCGGTCAAGGTGAGATTAATGGTTCCCGATATTGTAGACCTTTCATAGGCATTATTCCTTATGTAAATTCCCACCCAAAGGGTGGGAGTCATAGTATAAATAGGCCACCACGGCCACCTCTGTAACAGGTCGAACAACTTAGACTTCTAGGCATATACATACATCCTCTCCCTGGCTTGGACGCCCCCGGATGTAGTCTGATTCCAAAGACAAACCGGGTCACCAACTTCTTTGACTCTTTCCCTGTTTTGATTGCCTTTAGCATACGCATTTCACCATAATTATTATTTAACTGAGTAGATAAAAACCAGTTACAACAATTGGCGCATTCTGTGGGAACACATTTCTTGAGAAATTTCAACAATTCTCAAGGAGACCTCAACTTCCAAACTCTAAGAAAAACAAAATGGCAACCAACCAGGGGAAAGCTGTAATCGGGAATGAAACCGACGTTCGTGATGGCGTCGAGGTTTCACTGAGTTCTCAACCCACTCATCGGGCAGCCCCGACTAGTTCCCTCGACTGGTGGAATCTTGTCCAAACACCGGAGGATGCCAAAGCAGTGATGGCCATCCTCAACAAGAAACATCTCAATTTCGGCGTTGAGGAGGAATAGCCCCCAGCCAAGAAAACAGCCCATGACGCCAGAACCTCCAAAGGTAAACGCGTTATGACGGAAAATGGATGGTCCACGGGCCAACTGGCGTACAACGCTGCTAAACATGCCATCGTTCGGAACCCCCGGGCCCTGGACAGACCAGCAGGTTCGAATAGTGCATTCACCCGCCTCGGAAGCCAAGCGGCCCGGAAGACCCTCATGAGGGGCGAGGACGAGGCTCACTCTCAACCACGCCATGATGAATAGGTGGAAAGAGATCTTGCCATGGCTCTGGACATGCACCACGGAGGATCGCCGAGACATTCGGCATACCACCATGGTCACGGGCAGGGGGCCAGTAACCCGCGCGAAGCTCAGGTCGCGATGTTGGCTAGGACCGTCCAACAGCTGTTGGAAAAGGTGGGTAACCAGGATGGACCGTCTGGGTCTAACACTAACCTTGTCATCTCCGATGGGAACTATAATCACTTTGGCACCTACCCATAGGAAAATCAGCATAGCGGCTCTAGATCGCTACAACGGGAGTACAGACCCCAGAGTCCATATGACGAAGTATAATGCGTATATGGCCTCAATGGGGGCATCGGATGCGATGAAGTGTAGACTTTTCTCCCTGACGCTGAGCGACCAGGCCCACATGTGGTACACTTCGCTGCCATCTCTCTCCATTGATACTTTCAAGCAACTGGCTCGATTATTCTTGGGCAACTATACGACGATGGTGCCCCGACCTGTGACAAGGCAGAGGCTCATGAACATGCGTCAGGGGGAGATGGAGTCGGATCGATCCTATGTTGAGAGGATCGATAGACTTATCATTGAAGGTGACCCCATTGGGGACGAGGCCAAGTTGCTGGGGGCAGTATCTGGCCTCAGAAGAGGAACCAAGCTATGGCGGCGCATGACCGCCGACTATTCGACCAGCTATGCTGATTTCAGGAAAAGGGCCTGCGACCTCATCCATACCATGGAATTGCTAGAGACCCGACTCTCAGAGACAAAGGAAGTCGCAGAGCCCAAGAAAGGTTCCAAGAAAACCGGGGATCATTACAAGATACCCGACAGCTTCAAACCATTGGAGGAGTCCATTCCGGTGAAGCTGATGGAGGCTCTGGGTATGACACCTGGTAACGTTTATACCCAGATCCAGGGATGAGACATGTTGCGAGCACCCCACCCCATGAAAGATAAAAGCCGACAAAACCCGAACAAGTATTGCCACTATCATGACCAGAGGGGACACTACACCAGCGAGTGTCGAGATCTGTTGAAGCAGTTGTGGAAGCTTTATGAAGATGGTCGGATGAATGAGTTTGTCATGAATCCTCGGGCAGATAATCAGGGGGGGCAAGGTCGACAGCATGACCGCCAACACGGGCCGGGAGATCGGGTGCAAAGAGAGCTCGTGATAGGGGCCGCACAGGGCGAGCTGCCTGTGCCACCCATACTAGAGGGCACAGGAGGTCGCGTCATCTACACCATCTCGCCCCTTGACACGATAGTCTCCGGCCTCCTCATCAAAGCGTCGCCTAAAGGCGGAAGTCAGGGCAATGGAGAATGCTCAAAGAATGGTTCTGCCCATCTTGGCCGTGACCGAAGAAACCTACAAAATTGAGTTCGGGGAAATAGACAAAGCTGGAGTCGTGTACCTGAACATAGACCCATTGGTCATAAAGGCCAATATCATGGGGACGACTGTATGCCGGATGCTGGTCGATGGGGGGACCTTCTACAACATTCTGTTTGAAAAGACCCTAGACCAACTCGGGGATTACGAAGCATACATCACCCCATGCAATCACACAGTGAAGGGCTTCGGAAACGCGACAGTCAAACCTCTGGGCATGGTCCGCTTGTCTGTGGAGCTCGTATCCACCTTGGATGAGAAGGTCAGAAACACTAGGCTCATAGATTTCCTTGTAATCGACCTCCCGAGCACCTATAACGGCTTCCTCGGGAGGCCATTTGAGCACGAATTCAAGGATGCGTCCTCCACCTATTATTTTTGTGTAAAGTTCCCCACCAAGGGTGGGCTGGTTGGCTCCGTTAAAGGTGACCAAGTGGATGCAAGAGGTTGTTTGCTTTATTCTTCGCCTTATTCAAATTCAGCATGCACGATTAGTCGTCACATAATGACACTGGATACTGAAAAGGAAAGTAAGAAGAGGAAGCGTGACGAGTTTGATTCGAGAATGGGTCCCGAGCCCGAAGATTTTATACTCGAGGCCGAGATAGATGATCCACGACTCGGGGGACCCAGAGCGGTACCCGGGGAGGAACTCGAAAGGGTCAAGGTGGACCCAGCCTAGCCAGACCTAGAGATCATCATTGGATCCAAGAACCCCGACAACCTGAAAATTGAAGTTGTCGATTTCCTCAAGAATAACCTAGACGTTTTCGCTTGATCACACAAGGATATGGTCAGGATCGATCCTAAGATCGCATGTCACCAATTACACATTGACCTAGCCCGAAAACCAGTGGCTCAGAAAAGAATGAAGTTTGGTCCAGAAAAATATGTGGCCCTCGCTGAAGAGGTGAAGAAGTTGCTTGACAACGACCTGATCATGCAGGCCGACCAACCACAGTGGGTCACAAATGCGGTCCTTGTAAATAAATCAAATGGGACTTGGCGACTTTGTATCGATTTCACAGATCTTAACGAGGCATGCCCCAAGGATTTCTTCCCGATGCCGCATATTGACCACTTAATCGACAATACGGCGGGCAACGAGATGATGTCTTTCATGGATTCATTTGCCGGGTACCATCAGATAGCTATGCACGAGCCCAACAGGCAGCACACTTCATTTTTAACAGAGAAGAACATGTACTGTTGGAAGAGAATGCCTTTTAGTTTGAAGAACTCCGGGACAACGTATTAAAGGCTGGTCAATCACATGTTTGTTGAGAAAATAGGCAAGTCGGTGGAGGTGTACATTGACGACATTGTCATGAAGAGTCTAAAAAAGGAAGATCATTTGGCTCATCTGGCGCAAGCTTTCGAGATACTCAGGAAGTTCAATATGAAACTCAACCCGAAAAAGTGCAACTTCGGATTGAAGCAAACCCAGCCAAGGTGCAGGCTATCTTGGATATGGGGCCCCCCAAAACCAAAAAGGACGTTCAAAAACTGATGGGGAGCCTGGCCGCTCTGAACAGATTCATCTCCCGAATGGGGGATAATGCAAGCCCATGTTCGACACCATCAGAAAGAGGGCAAGGTTCGAATGGACATCTGAGAGTCAGGATGCTCTTGATAGGATCAAAGCATATCTGGCTGATGTCAGCATTTTAACCAAACCAGTCCCTGGCGAGAATCTGTTTCTATACTTGGCGACCTCGAAAACGGCCCTGAGCGTAGTGCTTGTACGGGCGGAGGGTCAAACCCATCTGCCCATTTACTTTGTCAGTTAGACGCTAAATGAAACCGAGTAGCGATACCCTCTTCTAGAGAAATTAACCTATGCTCTAATTATGAGTGTGAGGAAACTGAGACCTTACTTCTTCGATCACCAAGTGGAGGTCCTCACTTCCTTACCCCTTTGCAACGTGCTCCATCGACCAGATACATCGGGCCGATGCCTCAAGTGGGCCATCGAGGTTTGACAGTATGGGGTAACATACGCGCCGCGGCCTGCAATAAAAGCTCAGGCCTTGGCCAACTTCATCGTTGAATTAACCCCTCCTCCTAGGGCCAGCGGTTCGACCGGCCCACCATGGGAGTTGTACGTAGATGGCTCGGCAACTGCCAACAAATCAGGGGCAGTAATTGTGTTAATCAGTCCAGATGGGATTTCTTTTCAGAATGCCATCACTTTCGATTTCCCTGCCACCAACAACGAGGCCGAATATGAAGCACTGATCAACGGTCTAGAAATGTCCACAGTAATGGGCTTCAAGCGACTTCAAGTACACACCGACTCCCAGCTCGTAGCACACCAGATATCAGAGGAGTATGAGGCCCGAGGCGAGCGGATATCGGCTTACCAAGAGGTCGTCAAAGCACTTTGCCAAATCTACATCAAGCTAGTACCAAGGGATGCGAACTCCCGAGCCGATGCATTGGCACGGTTAACGACTTCGGAGGGACCAGCAGAGATGAGGGATGTCACCATCACAAAACTCTCCCACCCCTCCACTGCTAACACAACAGTCGCTGCCCTAGACACCCCGAGTTTAAGCTGGATAACCCCCATAATCGACTACTTGATGACTGGGGCATTACCAACCGACAGAATTCAGGCAAAGCAATTGCAACTAAGGGCAGCAAGGTACACATTGGTTGGTAACGAACTATATAAGCGAGGCTTCAGCATACCACTGCTCCGATGTGTTACCTCTGAGCAAGGGCAGGCTATCCTGCAAGATATTCACGATGGGGTATGTAGAAACCACGCTGGGGGCAGTCGCTCGCTCATAAGACGACGAGAGAGGGGTATTATTGGCCAACTTTAAAAACCGATGCCATGGTTTTCGCACGGAAATGCCACAAATGTCAAATACACGCACCATCAATCAAGGTCGCACCTGAGGAACTCACCAGCATCCTCAGTCCTTGGCCTTCTGCGAAGTGGGGGATAGATATCATCGGGCCCTTACCAACAGCCCCGGGTTCAGTCAAGTACGCCCTAGTCGTAGTAGATTACTTCACAAAATGGGCTGAGGCTGAGGCTTTGGCGACCATAGATCAGGATCACGTCATCAAATTCATATGGCGAAACATCATCTGCAGATTCGGCCTACCGCAAGCAATTATATTCGATAATGGGAAGCAGTTCGACGGTCATAAGATCGATAGTTTCTTCAGAAAATGGAAAATCACCAAGCTTTTCTCTACCCCTTATCACCCTCAGTCAAACGGTCAAGTCGAAGTTGTGAACAAGATCATCAAGCACACTCTGAAAACCAAGATTGAGGGAGGAAAAGGGAAGTGGGCCAGTGAATTACCAGATGTACTATGGTCATACAGAACGACCTGCCAAAATTCGACCGGAGAGACCCCTTATTCGATGGCATTTGGCTCGGAATCAGTCATACCCGCAGAGGTCGATTTCCAAACTCTCAAAACCTCGCAGATCGCAACCGACTGCAACGATGAGGCCTTGGCCAGAAACCTAGACTTGCTCGAAGAGAAGCGATTAGAGGCAGGTATCCGAAATGCGAGATACAAACAACAGTCCGAAAAATACTACAACTCTAAAGTGCGACTTCGAAAATTCAAAGAAGGTGACCTGGTCCTGAAGAAGACTCTCGGAGTAACCAAAGGAACTTTCGGACCAAACTGGGAAGGACCATACAAGGTCGCTCGAGTATTATCCAACGGGGCATACGAGCTCGAGAACCCAGATGGCACTCAGTCTCAGTACCCGTGGAACGCATCTTATCTAAAGAGATACTATCAGTAGGGTCGAGGCCAGTGTACTCGTAAACTTTCAGGCGAGTCAATAATAATGAGTTAAATTTTATTTTTCACAATTCCTGTGTTTAAACCCAGGGAGGTCGCATAGATGAAATATCGACCTCCCCCGGGAACGACTTTCGACATATTTGCGGCGAGATCACCACCCCTAGCGGTGTGATCCTCCCCTAACTTTATAAGACGACTAAGCGAGGTTCAATCTAAAATCGCAATGCCAATAATACGAATGAACATACACACATATTATAGTCGCATAAGGAAATCAAGTCGGCACAATAAAGGAAAGAAAAAGACAGATTTCATTAATGACAACAAGCCCGAAGGTCGGTACATTATAAGAGCCCGAAGGCTAGATTACATCAAGCGAAAACCAAGATACATCATGATAACTAACGACAGATGTTTTACTACAACCCAATATCCATGATTGGCAGACAACTTCCGGCTTTAAGACATGCTGATCAAAAGTATTGTTGGAGATGGGGTTCAACAACTTCTCAATCTCCTTTTTCTTATCGGGATTCTCATCATTCTTAAGAACGATCAAGAATCCCATCAACAGCACTGACTATGTTCAAAGGTCCATGTGTCAAGACTTTCCAGGTCGGATGGTCGCGAGTCGATTTAGTCCACGTGTCAAGCCAAGGTCCCTTCTCAGAACAAGAGACCTCAACTTGAGGGGAAATTGTTGTAGCATGGATAAACCCGACCTCCCTCCTGGGCACGAAGGATCCTAAACAATCCAACAAAGACTGCATGAAGCAACCTCGACAAGGGGACCAAGGGATCAGCCCACGTAATTCCCACAAGACCAAACCTTCAAGTCGCAAAGGTCGGCAACTCGGGTAGTCGGCAGTTCAGGATGTCGCGATGCGATTCCCACTTTATATCCTCAAGTCGGGAGAGACCTGCACCAGCCATAACTATACAGTTCACGTGGTCAATGACAGCCCCCGACACGCCACTAATCCGCCCTCCACATCCGCTCCACGATTGGCGCACGCTGAAGATGGACGATTTCTGGCCGGTCAAGGCGAGATTAATGGTTCCCGATATTGTAGCCCTTTCATAGGCATTATTCCTTATGTAAATTCCCACCCAAAGGGTGGGAGTCATAGTATAAATAGGCCACCACGGCCACCTCTGTAACAGGTCGAACAACTTAGACTTCTAGGCATATACATACATCCTCTCCCTGGCTTGGACGCCCCCGGACGTAGTCTGATTCCAAAGATGAACCGGGTCACCAACTTCTTTGTCTCTTTCCCTGTTTCGATTGCCTTTAGCATACGCATTTCATAATAATTATTGTTTAACTGAGTAGATAAAAACCAGTTACAACACTATGAAGGTTTGATCCCATATTTATAGGCACGAATTCGAACTAGCCGTTGGAGAGCAATTCGAATTTCGGTCTATTTAAGGTAGGATTGGAGGCTTGATGTGACGTGCACAGAGGCGGCATGGCTGAAAGCGTATAAGTTTGTCCTTTCTAGCCGTTTGACTATGATCCGCCGAATCCCGCATTATCAGTTCCGTACATACGTGTCTCGTCCTTATTGGTTAACAAGTACACTTATTCAGTGTTTGCTTTACCAACAAAGGTTGACATTCTTCTTGTCTGATTAACCACGTATGATCTGGTGAATAATCAGTTGTCACCTGATTGAGCTGACCTGGTCAGATAAAACTGACCAGTCTACCTGATTGAGTCTTCTGATGCAAGTTGTCTTAGCTCAACTAACAGACTCTCCTCCATTATTCTGATGTAAGTCTTCCGGTCTTCTGGTCTTGATCTTCTGGTAGTCATCTGATCCTCAGGTCATCTGAGACTTCAGCTTCATGTCATCACCTGATCTTCTGACTTGTCTGATCCTCTGATCTTCTGACTTGTCTGATCTTCTGATCTTCAGACTTGTCTGATCTTCTGATCTTCTGACTTGTCTGATCTTCTGATCTGCTGACTTGTCTGATCTTCTGACTTAACCTATACATATTGAGTTCCCCCTCAGTATGTGACCTATCTATTACATCAGCTGTCTATACATTTCAGTTGGTCATCCTATCCTGACTTCTAAATCATCGGTCAGCTAACAGGTCTGACTGGTCCTATTACAATCTATTTTGGAACTTCCATCAAAACTACAAATTTCCCAACAACAACTCCCACTGAAGTGTTTAATTCCAGAGTGAATCTATATATCCCTACTGGAGCATTTTATTCCACAATGAATCACTACAACTCCCGCTGAAGTGTTTGATTCTATAATGAATCGATATAACTCCCACTGGAATGCCACATACGTCAATGAATCGTTACAACTCCCACTAGAGTGTTTAATTCTCAACACATCGTTACATATCTCAATTGAGTGCTTACTAATTCCAAATATTTCATGAAAATTCTTAACCAAAATATTTATTTGACTGCAGATGCACATGCCACAAGTTCGGTATTAATAGTGGTCAGTGCTATATAGACTTATTTCATGTTATACCACGAGATTGCTTCATTATTAAGCAAGAAGGTATAACTAGAATTTGACTTACTTGCCTCTAAATCATAATTCCAGTTAGAGTCTATATACTATCTAGGTTAGATTATCTCCTTGAGATAATAATAATCTGCAGTATCCTTCAGATATCTCAAAAATCCCACACACTATCTTTTAGTGTCTCTTTTCGGATTAACTGATATCTGCTAATCAAACCAACAACTTAACAAATGTCAGGATGTGAGCACAACTTAGCATACATCAGACATCCAATTGATTTTGCTTATGGTACATTTGACATTTCATCTTTCAGCCTTTGGACATTCATCATAGTTTAGTGACTCGTCTTTTTATAACATGAGAATCAACATGTTTTTATACATTCATTTGAATCATTTTAGAAGTCTTACTACATGAGTCTACTGAGACTTTCCAAGTAACTTCTTTGAACGATCTTTATGAAGCTTTCACCAAAAGATTCTCATTGTTATCTTTTTAGCTAATAATGTATCAACATATGATCATAAAATTGCATAACTATCTTTGGACAGTTAAATATAAACACAATGGTCTTTGTCTAACAAAGTTAATATGAGAAAATCATAGTATGAAATCTCAAGTACCACTGTTTTGAGGATTTGTTTAAGTTTGTAATTCGACTTCTTCAATTTACAAACATTATCCCCTTCTTTGAATTCTCCATTGAGAAAACAGTAACATCCATTTTTTATGTAATTCTAAATCTATACTTGATATTATAGCCAAAAAGTGAGCAAATCGAGGTAAATTTCACAACAGGTGAAGAAAATTTAAATACCCCTTACTGAGTATAATCTTTCCCTACTAAGTGACCATTTTTAAGATGTGTCCCAATAAAGGATCTACAAGTTAAAAAAAAAAACTTGATTTGACCTTATTGACTTTATATTATCTTTCATTGTTTTGTTCCATTAGTCTCTTGCATAACGAGGTAGAACCTCTCGATCGTTTGTAGGTTCTTCCTCATTCACTAAAGATTGATCTAATTTCTGAAAATATAAAAAAGGTGTGTCCCTCAATATCATGATGTCTCTCAGACACATGCTTCCTAGAGTATTTTTCAAGATTTAATCTTTGTGATATAAATAATTAGTCTCATCAAGATCCATCTAATCTTAATGGGTAAACTTTTATCAAATATCACAACATTAAGTAAATCACTCCCACTTGGATCAGAAAGAGAGTGATGATTTCAATCTGAAAAATGATATAATATTTTAAATACCTCCCCTACTAGGAAATCTTTTTCAGAAAAATTGACATTATATGATTTTATCTCATGTCTTACTCTGAACTTCTTGATCTCCGATCAATTTATATCCATTGGATTTAGCATAGTATCTTAGAAGATACATTTTAAAATCCTTTAGACCCTTGTTAGTCTATAAATACCAAGATTAACAAAAGATCAAGTCTTCAACTTTCTAGAGTTCAGATGAAGTTGACTTAATCAACTATGAATAACTTTATTCAATGTGTAAACAATCATAAATAACTCATCTTTCCAAAAAAGATAGTTAAAATTAATTATCTTATCATGGATCACGTCATATCCAACAACGTTTATTCCTTCTTTCAGTTACACAATTGAACAATGGTGTATAAGGTTTTGATAATCGTTGGATTATATATTATTTTCAGTACATAGTTACCTGAACTGCATGGATAAACATTCACGTCCTCTATTGGTCCTTAAAGCCTTTTAAGGTTATGCCTTTTTATTCTCAACCCCATTTAGGTAATGCTTGAAGCACCGAATGCCTCAAACTTGTGAGAAATTTGAGACATGTAAAACGTAAAAAAATATCAACTTAAGTAATGAAAAACTAGTAAGTTCCATGATTTGCTATTTGACATTAGTAAAATCACACTTATCAAAATAAAATAATTGCAATGAAGAATCAACAATCATTGTTTTATCAAATGGTTTTCTAATCACTTATGAACAAGACAATGTTCACATTTTGATAACTTGACTCTTAAAGATGAACTCCATAGTTCTTCTTTCGCAAGTCAGTTATTCAAGTCTTGCACAATGTAACCAAATCTAGTATGCTAAATGTCGTCATTTACACAAGCATAACTAGAGTAACAAATATTTAGTTATCCATGAATCATCATCATAATACTAAAATAATTGTTCTCTTATAGTCCAAAAATCATATAAAATATAGAATAATCGTCAAGTACCATAATGCACATTGTATATACTATCACAACCATCTCTAATATAAATTTCAAAATGCATCCCAATCATAGAAGAACAGATACAAAGGTGAGATCCTTAATGATCTCCAGAGAAAACACGACATTATGTAGTATGAAAATATTGACATTGTCAATCTCAAATATACAAGTCCCTAGACTTCAACTTGAGTTTAGTTTCCACATATATTCATCTCGTCCCACTTAGAATATGATGATGATGTATATAAAATGCCCATCCGTCGTTAGTTAATGGTCTGTATTTCCTGAATCTATAATCCATAAGGATAAAATTCAGTTATGAATACAACACCAAAAACAATTATGCTTAAACCAAATAACTACAATGAATTTCTTTGTCCTTCTTGGACTCAAGATATTCATGAGTAAAAATGACCAAGCTTGCATATCATCTAACTTTCATTTTAGCATATCTCTTCTTCTTATTCTTCTTAGCATTAGGATTAATTTGAAGTTTAACAGTAGTATTTCTCATTTTATACTGCTTGTTATTTCCCTTCGTCCTTTCAGTATGTCTTATGTTTAGTGTTAGAAGTGTTTGAAGAACTGGATTCAGAAACAAGAACACTTGATGCCGACTTGACAACCCCAAGCATTATATCCTTCAACTCAACAATAGGAATCGAACAAGTGAAAGTCTTAATACTTTTATCACAGGTCGTTTTAACCCTCAAGTGCTCCAATTGTAAGGAAATGACCATGTTAGATCTGAATTTGATGTTATTCAGAAAGTAATGTGCTACCATACATCTCTATCAGATATTACCAAATATCATAAGTTGTAAGGTGTTGCGCACACTCAAGGATCATATTATCTATTGTTGGGAGATGAATTTAATAAAGATATGATTTTGATTAGATCCCAAAACCCCTGAGTATGACATGTTCAGAATAATCTTGATAGTTGAGTCAGGATTCAGTTTTAGAGTATTCAGGATGTTATCTGCAAAATGTATAGTCAGCAGAGGATCTGAAGATTCTGAAGAACTCAGTAAGTTTCTGAAGAAACCAAAGTTTCAGTATGAAACTGAAGTTTCTGAAGTTTCAGTATGAAACGAAGAAACTTAAGTCTCAGTGAGAAACTGAGATACTGAAGACTCGGTATGAAACTGAGATACTAAAGACTTAGTATGAAACTAAGATATCAAGACTCAAGATGAAACCGAGGAATCAAGACTCAAAGATGAAGACTCAAAGATATCACCAAGACATCCAGAAGACTCGAAGACGCCAAGACTCAGAAGACTCAAGACTCAAGACATGTAAGATGTAAGATCAAGAATCAAGATCAAGAATATCAAGGCACAAGAATTCATCAAGACTCAAAGAATGTAATCAATGCTTAGTATAAACTCAATGTTCCGAGGCAATCGAACATATCTATCTCAAGGATGCAACATCAAAAGATCGCGATTCCTTAGAAAAAATAGATATTGCCCAAGACATTCAAATGCAGATAAAAGGAACTAAGACAAAGTGTTGTTAAGGTTATATCACTCAGAGATTGTAACCAAAAGAGCCGTTGAGTTGTCTACCTTTAACTGGAGACAAAAGTCAAAAAGAGGAAGACAACATCGCACTACCATCGATTAATCGACAATGACAAAGTCAACAAAAAGATGTCAAGTACTAAGTTCCAGATCAGAAAAAAGTGAAGACCGGCTACATGAAAGACTATTGCCTAAAACGTGTTAGGGGAGTGTCAAACCCTAAATATAGCCGTTTCTCACACACCATAAGAGGAAACTCACGGGTTATCTCTCCAACGGATAGTTTTTCAAGAGTGACCTTGGTGTATGCCTATAAATACTTGTGACCTTCTACATTGAAAGGTTACGGGAAATTTGTAAGCAACTCAAGAGCTCAAACTTATTATTGCAAGTTGAAGCACTCGAAAACCCAAGAATTTCCCAAGTGCTTTATATTGAAGAGAGCTCATTAAACTAAGCCTAGCTTGATAAGATATATCCAAAGCTTAGTCGAGATATCCTAGCCTTTGCATTGTTCTTTATTGTAAAGGATATCTCATCCTAGTTGGAAACCAACCAAGAAACCCCAAACCCTATGTAAGGTAGTTTGAGTGTGATTGTTGGTGAGATTGGAGTTGTAAAGAGTGAGTAAACTACAGAGGTAGTCAGAAAACCTTAGAGAAGAAGTTAGTAAGTTACTTGTGGTAGTCTGAAAGCTTGTGTGAGTTGAGTAAGTAAACTACAGAGGTAGTCAGAAAGCTCAAGGCCGAGTTGAGTAAGTAAACTACAGAGGTAGTCAGAAAGCTCAAAGAAGTGATTAGTGAATTTCTCTGAAGAGATCAGGGAGAGTAGACGTAGGAGCTTGAGTCTCTGAACCACTATAATATGCTGTGTTCTTTGCTTTCTGTTTTGCTTTGCTTAACTGTTGCATATATTTTGAAAGCATATTTTTCACTGACATTTCAGTTGGAATCAATCCACTGAAGGTTGCATATAATTGAATCACAACCTAATCACTATTTCATTAAAGGAAGGTTTTCAGCAAAAGCTTAAAACGAGTATAAACTAAGGGCCAACCATTCCGCACATCTGAGTAGCTAGAATAGATAGTTACCAAACTGAACTTACTCTTCTGAGGGTTCAGTAAGTTAGTTATCTGATCCAAGCAACTCAGGATCTCTGAAAACTCAGGACACAGTTGGGATTATCTGAGGTATCTGAAAGAAGCTCAGGATCACTGTCTCAGTAGACTTTGACTCAGAGCGATCTGTGCTTCTCAGGACCAAATCATCAGGACAACCTGACCCAAGCTGACCTCAGTAAGAATTTTTTTAAAAAACACTGAACACGTGTATTCCCCCCCATACACGTGTAAGACTCGTTTGCACCGGGACCAACATCTATAATCGAGCTCACCAGTCTGTTATGAGTTAGGAATTTCTCATATTCCAAGTAAAGATAAGTCTTTTGATCCATTTTGATCTGAATCTCCATCCCAGGATCTTCCATAATATGGTAGATAGTATTCAATGCATCTTGTTCTCCAAGAACATTTAATTAATTTTGACGTCACGTGTCATAATTATCGTTATTGAGTTTATTCTATTTTATTTAACTCGATGTTGATAGCTTTTGAAGCTATTGTTTGGTTTGATTGAAGTGATTCACTGAGTTAATGTTCATTTATGTATCAATATGTTCAATGTTAAGCTAACAGACATCTGAAAATTTAATACAAAATTTGATATCGAAAAATAACTTAAAGTCATTAATCATTGATCTCATTAAGTATCCTCATTAATTAGATTCAGTTCCAAAATATGAACACATATAGTTTTAGCTTTTACTCCAATAAATAGCTAAAACTCCCACTTAACAACATGAAACAATATGCTTAATAACATTTATCATTACGTAGTAAAGCACAATCATGTTACGAGTCAATAAAATAACTCAAAGTAGTCAAGAAAATTTAATGGCTACTATAAGCCCAAAATATCAACTACTAAGGTTATTCTTAATCTAATCTTATTTCAGCATCATTATTAGACAATTTCCATGAATGATTTGAATCCTCTTTGACATTAATGTCTCTTGAAGTACTACATTTAGTACCGATATTATGGAAAAATATGGCAGTGATGATTCGTATTCAAGCGTTACATTTACCTCTCAAGGTAATAATACCGGATCAATGAATCATCTTTAATACACAGACATGTCGTCCCAACAACTTATCTACTTGAATCTTTAACCCAATCTACCAATTATTTTTCTCATAATATTATCACAATATCTTTAAGATTCCAATCAAGACATAATTTAGTCCAAGAAAACTACTATAAGTAATCTTAAAAATGTCATAGCTCAAGTTTCAATTTAGATTAAATACAGAGCTATTAAGTTGGAAATACCTTATGTGATAATAATGAAAAGCGATTAAACTATGCTTCTCCGTCAAGCTACTTTATGTTCCAAAAATAAATGCTTGTTTTTCATGTAATTCTTAAAAAAAATTGCATAATTTTTTTTTTTGAATCGGTAGAACAACAATTGTTCATTACATCGAGTCATATCTATAAAATGAGCAACCAATTAAACATCCAATGTTTAATTATTCAACACATGAATCATTGAGCTCACAATTACGCAAGAAATATTAATTTCAAGCAAAATAAGCTAGCTAATTCACAAGTGAAATTAGATAAGACGTGGTTCTCATTTTGATAGATAAATTAATACTTGAACTTCCTTAGTTCAAATACTAAAAATTTATGCAAATTAAGAATACACACTGAAAAATAAGAAAATAACAATTTTCAGAACAAAAAATGGAGTTAAAACAAGCCCAAACGAGCCAAAACAAGATTACATGAGCGCGACCTCGCCGGCAACACTGTTAGGGATGCCGGAAAACCGCTTTTCAGCACCTGAAAACCGCCACACGTGCTGGGTAAACAGCCAAAACCACCGGGAATGTCAGACGCGCAGCCACGCGCGGTCTGGTAGAGCCACGCGCCGTCACGCGCGACAGGACTGCTGCACGCGCTCCCACGCGCCAGCGAGTATACCACACGCGCCTCCACGGACTTGGCACGTGTATTCACACGCCGCCCTCTCTGTCACCACAGTGCGCGTGTGTTGATCACGTGCCGCCACTCTTGTCGGTGAGCTGTCGTTGTCCTACCCGGTTCGAACCGCTGGTCCACGAGCTGAACTGGGCGGTCAAACAGCCGGTTCGATCGGTTCAGACCTAGTTGACTATTTTGACTGAATTAAATAATGTTTTCAGATATTGCAATTGGGTCCTCCGAAAATATCGAATTCCAAAAAATAGACCCCTGAATTTTCTGGAAAATTCGATTTGGTCCCAAAATCGTGAAAAACATCCAAAAATTATATCTCATTCGTTTCTGAACCAAAATTAACGAATAATATACCGTTGAAATCGTCTTTTAGCATAGATCATTCCAGTAACAAGAAATCATCACAATTCATTCTGTACCGATCGTAATTCACAGTCAAAGTTCACAAATTTTTTCAAAAAATAATTTAATTGTCACAAACTGTGCGTCCAAAAATTATGAAATTTTGCAGATACAATCATCATCATATAATGCATCTTCAGTAAAAATTTCAAGCCCAAAATCCACCGTTTCAGAAAATCGAAAATTTTGAAAATTCATAAACTACATGCTTCGTTATCCATCTTCAGTATTATTAATAAATTTTCCACCGCAAAAAATCAGAAAACACATCCCAAAGTATAATCCGTACGAGAATCGTAAACACATACGAGAATCCAACACAATGACTCTGATATCATTGTTGGAACACGGGTTAGAAATCCACTAACCTTTATTCCAGACTTGCAGCGGATATGAAATAGAACCGGTTGAATTCTACGTACTACTGGATCCTCAAAGTTCGAAACACAACCACACGGATTACTTCCATTATTCACAATTTAAGAGTCCTTTAACTGTATTAAGTGATATGTTAGGAAGAAATCACCACATTAGTTTCTTCCTGCATCTTACGTATTATTTCTGTGTTTTGAGTCAGAGAGCAGAGAATGGAGAAAAATCCCGTTATTTTTCCTAAGGAAGAAATCTCAAAATCTCATCCCTATATATCCTCGTGGAAGTTATCACACTTCCCCAATTGATATTATCCACTTTCATGTGTGGATATTTATTAATAAATAATTAATATTATTTATTAATTTATTAACTTTAAAAAACATTGCCAAAGTCACAGCCTGCTTGTTTTTGCCGCGTGAAGCCGGCGCTGGTCGAAGCTCGAACAACCGAAAGATACGATGTAGTCGCGCACGAGTCATCGAGGTTGAAAATCCCCTGAATCAAAATCCACCATTCGAAGTCGCCTTGCATAAAAATCGGCCTCCACGTTCGTTGCCATCTGAATCACCATTTGCACGTCTTGCCACTTGCCTTTCAGATTTCCACTGAGCCTCTGCCTCTTCACTTGTAAGTGGTGGTTAAGTAATTGTAAAATCGAAATAGTCGCAGGGCCAAGAATTGATGCGAATGGGTATGTTAATATGAAAGATATGCTAGCCTAAAAATGCAGCATGTAACATTGATGAAATTGAAATAATAAATAGGGATTAAGTTTTTTTGTAGTACAGTACCTTATCACGATTTTGATATTTGTCCCGATAGTTTTGACCTTTTGATTTTAGTCCTTTCAGTTTGCAAATATTTTGAAATTAGTTATATTACCTGCTCCAGCAGGTAACCGATCATGTGGAAAACTAATTTCATTTTCATTTTTATTTCTGTGCCACCTGACTTTATAATACATTACATTTAAATAAATATTTTATCAAATTAATTAGGGATAACTTGCGGATTGAGTTTGCAGGCTGGTCGGGTCCTAAACCCAATAATAAATTGAAATAAAAACATTGAATATAGAATTACAAAATTAAAAGAGGGATGAACATGACTGCTTTTCTAAATTTAAATTTATTTCTTTATATTTATTCATTTTTTCAAAATTTGAATTGCTTTTTTTTCTTTCTTTCTAATTTCTGTTTATAATAATTTTTTTAGTGAATCTTGTTTAAAATAATTAGACAATTTTCTAAATTTCATTTGTTAATTTTTTATCAATCAAATCTTTTATACAGTTTATTCAAATATTAATATTTACACTTTTAATAAAAATTAAATATGATTCAATCCACGTGAATTATATTTTAGTCGAGCCCATTTTTTTTAAATATTAAAAAACAAAAACAACTAAACAAATTTTTAAAGTTTTATATTTAATTCTTATATGTTTTTGGTATTTGTAGATATATTACTGAATGAAAATTTTATTTCTTTAAAAATAATTTCAAACTTTTTAAAAAAAATATTCAATTAAAAGTATTTGGAAAATATATAATATTTCCTAAAAATTCAATTTTTAATTTTTTTCTACTAATTTAATGAATTTATAAAACAAATAATGTCACATAAACATAAAAACTCAATCTATATTGCCAGATGTACAAAAAAAAGTCAAAACAAACTGTCACATAAGCATTGACCGGCTTGGTGACCTTTTATAGCAGGTAATATGATTAATTTTAAAATACTTACAAACTTAAAGGACCAATATAAAAAAATCAAAACTATCGAGATCAATATCAAAATCGTGACAAGTTACTGGACTACAAAAAAATTAATACCTAATAAATATAAGAAGTTACACCCTGAATTCTTGTTGATAGCTTCTGTATTGAAAAATGATCCCTTATGCCTGTTGCTTCTTGCTTGTTGTGAGGATGTAGAAGAACATTTTACCCTATTTATAGGATAAATTAGGGCAAACAGAAGGAAGAAAAGAATGGTGGATGACTGGATGATGAATCAAAGGAAAATTACATGGCACTGAATTTGCTTGAGATGGATAATGACAGATTTTCAGGAGACAAAATTATGAGAATTGGAGAAGGAATCTCATAATATGCCCAAATAAATAAATAAAAATTGCGGATTTCGAGGTTTTTTTTAAAAGGAGGGATGAGCCCAAATTCAAAAAAATAAAATAAAAAATATGCTGGTTATTCATCTTGTGCCAAATTAAATCTAAAGAGAATGAACTTATTAAAAAAAAGTTCTTGTTGGGAAAAATAAATATTAGGCTTAAGTCAAATAAAAAAATTGGGCTTAAATCAATTTAAAAAATTGGGCTTTAATAAGTCAAATGAAATTTGTTCAAAGTTCTTCAAATTCAAATGCAAATTAAGAAATTGAAATAAATTTAGTGTCTCATTCACTCTAAGTTCAGAAACGATCGTGAACAACGCATGGGGGCATTTGTAAGCAAATTAAATTTGCATCTACTAAATGGTGACACGTGTACAAATTACATATTAATATCAAATAAAATTAATTATTTATTTATTGAAAATTTACTAAATTAATTCTCAAAAATAAATAATTAAATGATTTATATTTAATATATACACGGTACAAGCCAGTTTTACGGGCGCCCGGATACTCGTGTGTGGTGAATCAGACTGGTATTTGGTCATAAATAGAAGGAAATTAATGATAAATCAATTAAATTAAATAATTTATGTTAATTACGTCAATTAAATCCTTACAACCAATCAGAGGCCGTCACGTGGCATCTCAAGAAGGGAAAGTTTGGCACCCCTCATTCTATAAATAGGGGTCCAAACTCGTTCATTCGATCATTCCAAATGACAACGATTCAGACAAGCAAAGACGATAAGAGTTAAGGCAACCTCAAGACTCTCTGCAATCGTTCTTGAAGATTCGAAGCAACTCCAAGGCGTTCTTCGTGCAAATCAACCAGAAATAGCATTCGATTCGAGATTAAGGCTCCAAGCCCCTCCGATCAAGACAAAGATTTCTCAATGAAACCATCCAAGTCAAGTTCAACGTTAATACATGGTTGCATGGTTCAGTATAAACCTGTTGCATATATCAATACAACAAATAACTTGTTTCACATATTAATAGTTACACGGTTCAGTGTAAACATGTTGCATATATCAATACAACAAATTACATGGTTCTAGAATATACTATGGAATGACGGTGCACCTGGTGCATACAAGACTTTGCTATTATAATTTCCTTTAAAAAGTTAAACTCTTTTAACAAATTAGAATAACTTATGTGGACTTCCCACTAGAGATAGTCATTAGTCGTGTACAAACTCTTCTACAATTTCTTTGAATTTATGTGTTAACATTTCGCTCTTTGATGAGCCAACTATTTCAAGGAAAAAAAAAACGTTATGCGACGGTTATGGGTTCTCTTTCTGCAAGGAGTGTTAGTGTTAGTGTCCTAGAGACAATCTATTGTAAGGATATAATACTCGATGATATTCAGTTTGATTTAATATTATAGTTCATTTAATATTAATGTATGACAATACACTTGTTTGAATATTATGTTTGATTGTTTGCATTTATTCATGCAAGTGTTCTCATGAGTCATTGTTGTCATTGAGGTTGTGAGAACTCAGATGATTTAAGCATGATTCTCAAATGGCCCCGATCAAGGATCATCAAGAATGGGATATTGATGATGCAATTGAGATTGATGTGCGATCTGCATCATACTCTTAGAGAGTGTAGTAAGATCTCACTTACTACGAGATACTAGGTATCTCATGATGGATACACATATACCTTAGAAGTTATTGGTATACCCATCTGTAGGTCCCGAACGGGTTTTCGTGAGGGCAGAAGTCTAGAGGGGAGGGGTGAATAGACTTCTGAAAACTTTTGCGTGAGATCAGGTGTGAATAGCAAGTATGCCTGATCAGAGTGCATGTGAATCAGTTTGGACTGATATCCAACTTACTGATCGCCTGAGGGCATTTAACTGATGTGCGAAAGCTAAGTTAATCCGTGTGAAAAACCAGTTTGCTCAAAATAGATTCTGAGTGATCTATTTTAGATCAGATGACAAAGTGTCAAACTGATCAGATCAGTTGCTTGATGCAAATCTAATCCAGACTCAGAATATGCATGTAAAGTTAAAACCAGGTAGTGTGCACAGTGTAAAGCAGATAAGAACAGATAAGGCACACCAGAATTTTATAGTGGTTCGGACAACTTGTCCTACGTCCACTCTTTCCTATCAGCAGGGGCACCAACTTAACCAACTTGGACTTAGTTTAGTGTGTTAGTCCAACACAGTACAATCAGATGTTTCAAGAGTTCTCACTCAACCAATCCAGAAATCAGAAACTAGAAACTCTAGTCTGAAATCTTGCTGAACAAACTTAACCTAACTTTGTGGGTTTGGGTATAAGATTTGTTGTGTTCCAACTGGAATTCTATCCTAGTACTTGAGTAGCCTAAAGCTAAAGGATAAAAATTCTATGCTAAGAACTATGGGATGAACACTTAGAAAATATTCTTGATTTTGTGTTCTTCGTGCGGAAATTGCGGATAGCTTGAGCTTGATGATAATTTTCGTCTCCTTACTATGAAGGTTGATCCCATATTTATAGACCTTGAAGTCAAAGAGCCGTTGGAGAACAATTTGAATTTCAAGCTATTTTAGGTAGCTTGCAGGTGTGATTTGACGTGCTCAGGAAGGCCATGCCGTCTCCATGTATATATGTCCTTTGTAGTCGTTTGCCCTGATACGCCATATCCTGCATCGTCAGATCCGTACATACGTGTCGACCCCTTTGTGGCTAACAAGTACACTTATTCGGCGTCTTGTAAAGCCAACTTTGTTGACATTCTTCTAGTCTGATTTATATCGTATGCCTTGGATAAGTAGTTGTGCTTATTACTTTTCTGACTAAGCTTGATCTGATCAATACTCTACTGATCAGTCACCTTGAGTCTCCTGATATGGTTGTCTTAGCTTCAACCTATCGACTCTGCTGATATTTCCATAGAATAGGTCTTCTGGTCTGCTGCGTTTACAACTCTTTTCTTCTGATCCTCGCTTCTGATCTTCGCTTCTGATCTAACTTATGATCTTTTGAGTTTCCTCTCAAAATGTAATTCATCAGCTGTATAACATGTTCAGCTGGTTTCCTATAAAATCATCAGTCGACTAACAGGTTCGACTGGTCCTATTACAACTGTTTTGGAACTTCCATCAAAACTATAAATTTCCCAACACCAATCGAGAAACCGTTTGATGTAGTTCCACTATATGTGTCTACGGGTGTCTTGGTTAGTGGGAGTGATGTGATACTCCTTTGACTTGATGTCAATACGCACGACATGTGTGGAGTGATGAACTTTGACTATGACCGACGCTTGCACCCTTCCATGGGTAAATATGGCTTGGATTGGGTTCATCACGAAGTGCATGTGTGTGGTAGTTGAGCCAAGAATAGGATTCATTACTCAAAGTAGATATAGAGAGAATACTCACCTTCTCGTCATAATTGGATCTAAGTCATGGGCCGATGCACGTCAACTTAGACTTTGCGGCTAAGTGTGACATACATGATCAATTAGTGATTAGAGATAATATGATTAAGTTATTTAAATAGACACATCATCATGTTCAAGACTAATCGAGTATTCGTGAATGAGGAAAATATCGCAATAGCCCATATTTCAGTTACAGGTAGTTGCACGTTTCTCGCAATGTACCTCATATATTGAGAATGTCTGATTTATTATCTAAGGTTCAATTAAGACCGCTAGTTTGACTAATTGCTCGATATATGAGGGCCTATGGGTCACACAACAAGTAATGGTTGTATACTAATTATAGTTGGTTGATTAAATATTATATTGGATATTAATATTTAATTTATGGAGAATATAATAATAATTATACTTAGAATTAATTATTATTACTATGTAATTAAATTAGATTTAATTAAATAGTGACACGTGTTTTACCACACCAACCTCTCAAGTATACGAGGGTCGTTGAGTGCCCGATTTTATATCAATCCACGGAACTAGGTGGTGGAATATATCCCAATCGCTATGTGTCGGCGCATGATTAAAGTGTCGAACATGATTTGGATTTTTAAGAAAAAGACAATTTATCAACTAAGAAATATAACTAACAACAATATAAAAGAACGAGCTAGCAAGTAAAATAATTAAACGAAAATGTTTTGTGTTTTGAGTGTGAGAGGTGTTCAGGTGTTGATCCTCTTATGATGTTCCACTAACGATCGCCTAGGTGGTTGTCTCTACGTCCGGCTACTCCCTAAGAACGATCACTCTACATCCACCATCTCCGTACTTGGTAAGCCTAGGTTTCAGTTGCATTTTACTCCTAAGATCGGGATGTGAACTCACTCTTTCTAACCCGGGTAATTGCAAAGGAAAGGTCCTCTAATTAACTAAACTACTCCCTACCCTTGTGTTCCCACTTGTAGCATAGAGTTCATTCTCATAGATTTCTTCATTTTCAACACTACTTATTAGCTAGTGAATCAATGTGAACTAAAGGGGTTCTAACGATCCTACCCAACTCTCGTTGCAATAGGACGTGAATAAACTCAAATCCGACAAATCAAACCAATACTTATTCATCTGCCCACATTTACCCAACTCTCGTTGTGATAAACTAGACAACCGAACAAGTTAATAGCTAAACCCACCTAAATTGAACACTAAACAACCCATAATTCAAAAGACAACCATCAATAGAGACAATCCACCATTAGCAAGCAATTAATCAATCATCAACACAATTCACAACACCCAAAAACAAATGAACCTTAGCCCATGGTGCTACAAGCAAAACTCATGGCTAATATGCAAGGAAACAAGAAACTCATATCAAGATAAGCAATAAACAACCAATAGAAATAAAGAAACGTCTTACTATTGAAGTTCAAGCACAAATCCATACAAAATCCATCAATACTCCTTGGTTTCTTGCTCCAAACTGAAATTAACACTATATCTATGCTATCCTATGATAATCTAAGCAATCTATAGAAACAAAATGCAAAAATATGAAAAAGTATTAGTTGCAGCTCTCAAAAGTATCACTTGCTCTCTACACTATCTTTCCCCTTAGTTGTTGAATGAGTGAAAAATGAACTTGGAAGCTGTTGGGAAATGAATTTAATATATAAGGAAAGATTTTGATTAGATCTCAAAACCCCTGAGTATGACATGTTCAGAATGATCAAAGGTAGATTAAGGATACAGGTTTCAGTATAGTTAGTTCAGGAAATATCTGCAAAATGTATAGTCAGCAGATATCTCTGAGTGTATAGGTTAGACACACTGAGGGGGAACTCAGTAAGATGACCAAAATACCTGAAGACTCAGAAGACTTCAGATGAACCTGAATCCAGATCGTCCTGAGGACTCAAATCAACCTGAAAACCTGAAGACCTGAAGACCTGACCTGAAGATTATCTACCTACAGACAAACAGACTGAGGAAGTCTTGCACATTTATAAAGAATGAATGTTGTCCAAATATTTGATTGCAGACAAAAGGAACTATAACTAAGTGTTGTTTAAGGTTGTCTCTTTCAGAGAGATTGACCTAAAAGAGTCATTTTGTTTACTGAAGACAAGAACCAATCAGAGAGAGACAACATTGTACAATGTACTATACTGACACAGAAAGTGACATGGCACTGAGATGTCAGATGTACTGAGTTCCAGACTGCAAAAACTTAGTGATTGGCTGCATTGGTTACTTGTTACCCAAACCATACAAGGGCGTGTTCAAACCCTAAAATAGTCGTTTATCACTAACCAAATAAGGAAACCCTTGATGCTATCTCCTCTAACAGATAGTTTTTCAAGAGTAACCTTGGTGAGTTGCCTATAAATACCAGTGACCTTCACCATTGCAAGGTTACGGGAAATCAAGCAACTCCAGAGCTCATTCGTATTCTTGCATTCGTTGAAGCACTCGAAAACCCTAAGATTTTCCAAGTGTTTCATTTTGAAGAGAACTCATTTACTAAGACTAGATTCAAGCAGTGTTGGTCCCGGTGGGAAAACCCATTTTGCTCGTGCGGAAGTAAAACATTTCAAAAGCGATGAATATAAAACAGGGGTGAGGGCAGAGTGTTTCCAATTTTTGCGTTTTTAAGCTCATGTGTTGTGTTTTGCTTATAACCAGATGCATATGACAAGTAAACATAATGCAGTAAACAACACAGCAATATATAGTGGTTCGGACAACCAGTCCTACATCCACTCTCCCTCTCTAGGGAAATTCCTTCAACGGGACTTATCACCCTCCACGGGATTGCCTATAGATGTTTAACGAGTTCACACTCGAACTGGACTTATAACCCTCTCTCGGGTTCGCCTCGGGACTTATCACCCTCCACGGGATCGCCTACAGATGTTTAACGAGTTCACACTCCAACGGGACTCATCACCCTCTACGGGATTACCTAACAACTACCTCACTTCACCATGGGGTTTGGATTTGGTGTTGTCTCCAACTATGGTGAGATTTTCCCTTACAATGATTTAGCCTCAATGCTAAGGTTGGGAAAATCTCTCTAAGCTTAAGATACATCGTGGGTTGCTTAGGTTGGGTTCTAGAACACTCTTTGAATATATTTGTATATCTATAGACTTGTGTTCTAAGGTGGGAAAGCTTAACTTCTCTTTGGCTCTGTAGCATCGTTGCTATCTTCTCATTTCCGCTTTTCACTTCCACACCTGATAATGAAGGAAGAACTTGTATTTATAGTGTGGATTTGAATGTTACCGTTGGAGAGAATCACATTCAAATCCATACTATTCTCGTGAGGTTCCGCAGCTTTTTCCAGTCGGGGTTGTCTTCCTCTCATTGGTCCACGTCAGCTGATTCAACGGCTATATTCCTCAGATTCCTCGCCTTTGAACCATTCAGGATCTCTGAGCCTCAGTGTCTTCAGTTCTTCATCCGAACCTTCAGATCTATCTGAACCTTCAGGTCTGTCTGAGCCTTCAGGTCTATCTGAGCCTTCAGGTCTATCTGAGCCTTCAGCTGACTTCTCTTCAGCAGACCTTTGTCGATCAGCATCTTCGACACTCAGCCGACCGAGTTGATTCTCTGAATCGGACATCGACCTTCAGTTACTTTTTAACTCAGGCTATCTAATTTCTTCTTTGCCTGATCTGATCAGCTCGACTGATCAGATCAACATATCTTCAGATCAACAACTCAGGATAGCATCAGGTCAGTTCATTAGGTTTAACATATCAGTTTAGCACATCTGATCTCAATCACGTCTGATCTTGATCATCTGCTCATCTTTATATCTGATCTCGATCACGTCTGATCTCGATCGGCCTCTCATCCGCTCCTTTTTTCGATCCGCAACCTTCTCTTCGATCTTCCGTCGTTTTTTTTACGATCATTTCGACTGATCTTCTGATCATCTGATCTTCTGATCGGCTGGCTTAGCTTTTCTTCTCTTCTGATTTTGCACAGCTCATCAGTTAACTCTGGAACTCATCTTTACTCATCTGATCTCGATCAATCTCGTCTGCAGCCTCGTCTGATCTCGATCATCTTTGACTGATTTCGTGAGTTCCCCCTCAATTTGTTCTCTCGTTCCCCCTCAACCTGTTATCTGTAAATCAGCTTCAATAATACAGGTTGATAATGTTTTGACATAATTCATCAAAACTAAAATATCCCAACAAGCAGATATTCATAGCTTAGTTAGAGATATCCTAGCCTTTTACCTTGTGTTTTAATTTGTAAAAGGATATCTCACCTTAGTTGGAAACCAACCAAACTCAAACCCTATTGTTTAGGTAGTTTCTGTGTGTGATTGTTGGAAAGTGAGAGTTGTAAAGAGTTAGTAAGCTGCAGTTGAGTTCAGCCTGAAAACTCTAGAGAAGAAGTTAGTAAGCTGCTTGTGACAGTCTGAAAGCTTGTGTGTGTTTGAGTTAGTAAGCTGCAGTGTAGTTCAGCCTGAAAGCTCGAGCTAGTAGTAGCAGTGAGTTAGGGAATTTCTCTGAGGATCAGAGAGAGTGGACGTAAGAGCTTGAGCCTTTGAACCACTATAATTTGCTGTCTGAATTGCTTTCTGTTTTGCATTATATCTGTTGCATATTTTCATTGAAAGCATACTGAGTTTTCTGATAATCAGTTGGAATCAATCCACTGAATTTGCATTAAACTGATCACAACCTTAATCACTGATTTACTAAGTGACAAAGATTTTCAGCAAGACAAAAACGAGTATTAACTCAGGGCCTACACATTCCGCACACTAGATAAGCTAGTATAGATAGTTGTCAAACTGATCAAGCTCTTCTGAGTAGTCAGTGAGATAGTTATCTACTCTAAGCTTATTTGGACTCTGTTTTTTAAATCTCAGATCAGTTGGGCTAATCTGAAGCTACTGAAAGCCGCTCAGTGTTATTGTCTCTGTAGACTTTGAATCAGAGTATTTTGTGCTTCTCAGGGCTAATTCTCAGGACAACCTGACTCACTGATCTCAGTTAAGTGAAAAGTTTTAAAAATCACTAAATACGTGTATTCCCCCCCATACATGTGTAAAACTCGTTTACCCCGGGACCAACAGAGGCTTATATATCTTTTTGGAATCAGCTGACATGTGACCCTAGGGCTTTTTGGCAGCATCTTCGTTTTTGGGCCAGCTCGACTCGAGTTGGGTTGCTCGACCTCCGGGTCGGTCAAGCTGGCTATAAGTCGTGCGAGCGCCTTTGTATTTACAGCAGCATTACTTGAGCTGGGATGCTCGAGTCGATTAGCCCCATTTTTTGCCCCAACTCTCTGACCTCCAAATACTATAAATGCCGAGCAGATTGGCTCGACTTGAGTGACCAGCTCGAGTCGAGTGGCCTGGATCGAGTCGAGCTGGACAAATTTTAGCACTTCTTCAACATTGTGTTTTTCAAGCCCGTTTCTTGTTCGGCTCGACCCGTTCTGCACTGCTCGAGTCGAGCAACCCTCTTTCCTCAAGTTTTTGTCAAATCAACCTCGTTTTCACGTCAAATCCTGCACCATCAAGCATACAAGCATTAGATGAACTTTTCTACCAATTCCAACAATATGATAGCTAAAAACATGCAAAAATCAACACATTTAGCTATGAAATAGCACAAAATCTCAAGCAAAATCACCACTAATCAACCCCTCAAACTTAAAGATTTGCTTGTCCCCAAGCAAAGAAAGAGAAAATCAAAGGGGTGATTGCTTGAGATAAAACAGTGGTCCAAGTCAAAGTTCAAGACATGACAATTCAACTTCCCACTCAAAGAACTACATTGCCAATCAAACTCTTCACCACTTCAAGCCAAACATGATCAAAGTGTAACTCGGTCAATTGCACTCATTCATCATTCTCACGGATAGTGTTTCTCTCATCCCTCAAGTGTATAGGGTCATGCATCTCTCCATTGTCAATCCACACAAATGAACGACCATAAGCTTGTCCTTGATCTCAATTCTCTACCATCTACTTAGGTATCATCATCTAATCAAAGAGGTCTTTGCAAGGTTGTAATGTCGGGCTCTTTGGAAGGGTAGGGTTAGTATGGGATAAGTGACATCATTCAACTTGTGGAGCTCAAGAGTTGGTACTAGAGATTCACAAATGTTCAACAATCACAACTTCAACTTCATGTTTTCTTAAGAGTCTCTTAGTGAACTCTCACCCCACACACACACCTATCCTCACATTGCTTAATGCATCTCACTTTTATTTTCCAAGGGTTTTGGGAAACTTTTTTTCCTCTTTTTCAACACATTTTTTTTACCCTTGGAAATAACTTTTTTTTTTCTTGAATTTTTCATTTTAATTTTTTTTTGTATTCTATCCTTCATCACTAGGCAGCTTTTTTATATCATTCCTCCCATTCTAGAGTGTGGTACTCCTCTCACTTTGCTTCACATTCTTTTCTCCCTTGATACCTTCACTTAAGCTCCCCAAGTTGACCAAGGATCAAATGGGCTTACGAAACGATGGGTACTTCAGTTACATGATGTAGCTTGCCAAGAAAATGGACATGGCTCAAACGGGCTAACTAAGGAATTGCTTTTCTTTGGGTAGGGATCATATATGGCCGAGTTACTTCATAGAACAAAAAAAAAAGCCTCTTATCCTCTTAGATGATTCCTCCTAAGTCAAGTTTCAAACAAGTTCAAAGGGCAAGTTCTAGCACTCACAAGTGTAAATGACTCACTCAAAGAACAAAAATGCATTCACTTCAAAAGATCAATTCAAATAGGCTCAACAGCTCACAAGCTTGGTAACAATGAATGAGTACTCTTTTCCAAATTCCACTCAACCAAATTCAACAATCACATGAATGAATCCTTCTCAAGATAATATAACAACAATTCAAGGAAAGAAGAATCATCCATCAAAACTCAAACAAGTACCGCATTCAATCACAAACAATCAATCACAATGCAATCATCACAAATCATCAAATTCATAACATAAATACACCAATTCACACCAAATGGAAAATTAAACAATCCAACACCAAATTCAACAATTCAAATAACAACCCAAATGATTGAATTGGATAATTTGCTCAACTTTCAAGCACATATTGACACAAGCAACAATATAAAGCATAAGTGCATTGATGCAATTGAATTTGTGAAACGAACACCCCCCCACCCAAAAAAAAATTTCATTGCTATGCAATTAAAAGTTTGGAAAAATAGTTAAACAAAGAATATGCACCAAGCACCATGAACCTCCTCAACATAAAACCTCAACTAGTAGCAAGTATACCAACAAAACGAGAGCCTGTTGCGATTTTTTAGTTTTGATGAATTATGCCAAAACATTATCAACTTGTGTTATTCAAGCTAATTTACAGGTAACAAGTTAAGGGGGAACGAGAGAACAAATTGAGGGGGAACTCACGAAATCAGAAGAAGATGATCGAGATCAGACGAGGCTGCAAACGAGAATGATCGAGATCAGATGAGTAAAGATGAGTTCCGGAGTCAACTGATGAGCTGTGCAAATCAGATGTGAAGAAAAGCTAAAGCCAGCAAATCAGAAGAGAAGGTTGCAGATCAGAAGATGAGCAAAAGAGACTTATCAGGATCAGACGTGATCGAGATCAGATATGAAGATGAGCAGATGAGACTGATCGAGATTAGACGTGGTCAAGATCAGATATGATAAACTGATATGCTAACCTAATGCAGATGACCTGATGCTATCCTGAGATGATCCTGAAGATATGTTGATCTGATTAGTCGAGCTGATCAGATAAGGCAAAGAAGAAATCAGATAGCCTGAGTCAATGTGACCTGAGGGTCGGGATGTCTGAATTCAGAGGAGCTGAACTCAGTAAGCCTGAGTGTCAGTATGCCTGATCAGACAAGGTCCGCTGAAGAGAAGTCTCCTGAATCAAGAACCCTGAGTAACCTGAGGATCAGATAACCTGAAGGCTCAGATAACCTGAAGGCTCAGATAACCTGAAGGCCCAGGTAACCTGAAGGCTCAGATAACCTGAAGGCTCAGATAGAAACTGAAGAATATAGCCGTTAGAGACTCAGAAGAAACTGAAGAATATAGCCGTTAGATTTAGCTGACGTGGACCAATGAGAGGAAGACGACAAGCCTGAAAATCTACAAAGTAGTATGGATTTGAATGTGATTCTCTCCAACGGTAACATTCAAATCCACACTATAAATACAAGTTCTTCCTTCATTATCAAGTGTGGAAGAGTGTGGAAAATGTGGCAAACGATGCTACAGAGCTAAGAAGACATATATTCAAGCATTCCCACCATAGAACACAGAGCTAGAAATACACGCATATATTCAAGAGTGTTCTACCCTAGATCTAAGCACAAATTCTATATCCTAAGCTTAGAGAGATTTTCCCATCCTTAGCATTGAGGCTAAACAAATGTAAGGGAAAATCTCAACCTAGTTGGAAACCAAACAAACCTTTACCCAAATCAGTTTGAGTTAAGTTAAGTTTGTCACCGCAAGATTTCAGACTAGGGATTCTAGTTTCTGATTTCTAGGTTCGGTTGAGTGTGAACTCGGTAAACATCTAGCAATCCCAAAAGGGAGGGTAGGCAATCCCATGAGGGAGATAAGTTCCGTTTGAGTGTGAACTCGGTAAACATCTATCGGCGATCCTGTGAGGGTGATAAGTCCCGTTGGTTAAGTTGGTTAAGTTAGTGCCCCAAAAGGGAAGAGTGGATGTAGGGCGGGTTTCGTCTGAACCACTATAAAATATCGTGCGTTCTTTACTGCTTTATGTTCTTACTTGCCATATGCATTCGAGTATAAGCAAAACAACACACATCGTTCTTAAAAGCGAAAAATTTGGTATCACCATTCCCTCACCCCTGATTTATATGCATCACATGACATGTTTTGCTTCCGCACGCGCAAATTGGGTTTTTCGACTCTATAATCGGGACCATCAATTGGTATCAGAGCGGGGAGTTCAACAGATCACTATTTTCAAAGTGATCGCCTGAGCTGATCCATTTTTAAAACCCATCTCTGATCTGATACCATCAATTGGTATCAGAGCGGGGAGTTCAACATATCACTATTTTCAAAGTGATCGCCTGAGCTGATCCATTTTTAAAACCCGTCTCTGATCTGATACCAACAAATGGTATCAGAGCGGGTAGTTCAAAAGGTCACTATTTTTTCAATGTGAACATCTGAACTGATACCAACAATTGGTATCAGAGCGAGAGTTCAAAAGGTTCACTGCTTTCAAAGTGACCACCTGAACTGATCTATTAAAACAAAAACCCGATCTCTGTATAAATGCATATATTTTAAATGTTTTGGCATCATTATCAAAAAGGGGGAAATTGTTAGGATATTTTAGTTTTGATGAATTATGCCAAAACATTATTAACTTGTGTTATTCAGGCTAATTTATAGATAACAAGTTAAGGGGGAACGAAAGAACAAATTGAGGGGGAACTCATGAAATCAGAAGAAGATGATCAAGATCAGACGAGGCTGCAGATGAGAACGATCGAGATCAGATGAGTAAAGATGAGTTCCGGAGTCAACTGATGAGCTGTGCAAATCAGATGTGAAGAAAAGCTAAAGCCAGCAAATCAGAAGAGAAGGTTGCAGATCAGAAGATGAGCAAAAGAGACTTATCAGGATCAGACGTGATCGAGATCAGATATGAAGATGAGCAGATGAGACTGATCGAGATCAAACGTGATCAAGATCAGATATGATAAACTGATATGCTAACCTAATGCAGATGACCTGATGCTATCCTGAGATGATCCTGAAGATATGTTGATCTGATTAGTCGAGCTGATCAGATAAGGCAAAGAAGAAATCAGATAGCCTGAGTCAATGTGACCTGAGGGTCGGGATGTCTGAATTCAGAGGAGCTGAACTCAGTAAGCCTGAGTGTCAGTATGCCTGATCAGACAAGGTCCGCTGAAGAGAAGTCTCCTGAATCAAGAACCCTGAGTAACCTGAGGCTCAGATAACCTGAAGGCTCAGATAACCTGAAGGCTCAGATAACCTGAAGGCTCAGGTAACCTGAAGGCTCAGATAACCTGAAGGCTCAGATAGAAACTGAAGAATATAGCCGTTAGAGACTCAGAAGAAACTGAAGAATATAGCCGTTAGATTCAGCTGACGTGGACCAATGAGAGGAAGACGACAAGCCTGAAAATCTACAGAGTAGTATGGATTTGAATGTGATTCTCTCCAACGGTAACATTCAAATCCACACTATAAATACAAGTTCTTCCTTCATTATCAAGTGTGGAAGAGTGTGGAAAATGTGGCAAACGATGCTACAGAGCTAAGAAGACATATATTCAAGCATTCCCACCATAGAACACAGAGCTAGAAATACACGCATATATTCAAGAGTGTTCTACCCTAGATCTAAGCACAAATGTTATATCCTAAGCTTAGAGAGATTTTCCCATCCTTAGCATTGAGGCTAAACAAATGTAAGGTAAAATCTCAACCTAGTTGGAAACCAAACAAACCTTTACCCAAATCAGTTTGAGTTAGGTTAAGTTTGTCACCGCAAGATTTCAGACTAGGGATTCTAGTTTCTAATTTCTGAGTTCGATTGAGTGTGAACTCGGTAAACATCTAGCAATCCCAAAAGGGAGGGTAAGCAATCCCGTGAGGGAGATAAGTCCCGTTTTAGTGTGAACTCAGTAAATATCTATCGGCGATCCCGTGAGGGTGATAAGTCCCGTTGGTTAAGTAGGTTAAGTTTGTGCCCCGAAAGGGAAGAGTGGATGTAGGGCGGGTTTCGTCCGAACCACTATAAAATATCGTGTGTTCTTTACTGCTTTATGTTCTTACTTGCCATATGCATTCGAGTATAAGCAAAACAACACACGTCGTTCTTAAAATTGGGACTTTCAATTGGTATCAGAGTGGGTAGTTCAAAAGGTCACTATTTTTTAATATGAATATCTGAACTGATACCAACAATTGGTATCAGAGCGGGGGAGTTCAACAGATCACTACTTTCAAAGTGACCACCTGAACTGATCTATTTTAAAACCAAAAACCCGATCTCTGTATAAATGCATATATTTTAATTGTTTTGGCGTCATTATCAAAAAGGGGGAAATTGTAGGGATATTTTAGTTTTGATGAATTATGCCAAAACATTATCAACTTGTGTTATTCAAGTTAATTTACAGGTAACAAGTTAAGGGAGAACGAGATAACAAATTGAGGTGGAACTCACGAAATTAGAAGAAGATGATCGAGATCAGACAAGGCTGCAGACGAGAATGATCGAGATCAGATGAGTAAAGATGAGTTCGAGTCAACGATGAGTCAATTAAAATCGATGAAGAAGAAAAGCTAAAGCCAAAGAATCGAGAAGAGAAGGTTGCAGATCGAAGATGAGCAAAAGAGACTGATCAAGATCAGACGTGATCGAGATCAGATATGAAGATGAGCAGATGAGACTGATCGAGATTAGACGTGGTCAAGATCAGATATGATAAACTGATATGCTAACCTAATGCAGATGACCCGATGTTATCCTGAGATGATCCTGAAGATATGTTGATCTGATCACCAAGCCGACGATCGTGCAAAGAAGAAATCGATACTCGAGTCAATGTGACCGAGGGTCGATGTCTCGACCAGAGGAGCCGAACTCAAGAAGCCTCGAGTGTCAAGATGCCCGACGCACAAGGTCCTCAAGAGAAGTCTCGGTGAATCAAGAACCCCGAGTAACCCGAGGCTCGATAACTCGAAGGTTCGGATAACTCAAGGCTCGTAATCAAGGCTCAGTAACTCAAGGCTCGAGATAACTCAAAGGCTCGGATAAATCGAAGAATATAGCCGTTAGAGACTCAGAGAAACTGAAGAATATAGCCGTTAGATTCAGCTGACGTGGACCAATGAGAGGAAGACGACAAGCCTGAAAAAGCTACAGAGTAGTATGGATTTGAATGTGATTCTCTCGAACGGTAACATTCAAATCCACACTATAAATACAAGTTCTTCCTTCATTATCAAGTGTGGAAGAGTGTGGAAAATGTGGCAAACGATGCTACAGAGCTAAGAAGACATATATTCAAGCATTCCCACCATATAACACAAAGCTAGAAATACACACATATATTCATGATTGTTCTACCCTAGATCTAAGCACAAATGCTATATCCTAAGCTAGAAAATATATGCATTTTCCTTGTTGCTTATATCCATCAATGGATACTCCTCTTCATCTTTTTCGACAATAAGATTATCATCTTTTTCCTTCTCATCGCTTGGGACCTCTTCCTCTTCTTCATCATCCTCACTTTCTTCTTTTTCTTCAAATAAGGGATTAGTGTAACAATCAAATAAAGGATTGATATAAGCATGAGGAAAGTAAGGATCAAGAGATTTCTCAATTTTCTCTTGGACACAATCTTCAACAACATCGATGGATTTGCACTCCTCCGCTTCGAATGTATGCCTCATGGCTTTATAGGAGTAGAAAACAAGCTCCTCATCATCGAGCTTCAAGGTCACCTTGCCCATGTACATGTCTACCACCGCCCTTGCGGTAGCTAGAAATGGTCTTCCCAAAATCAATGGTATATCAACATCCTCCTCCATTTCTAGTACCACAAAGTCCGCCGAAAATACAAACTTGTCAATCTTCACAAGCACGTCCTCCACAATTCCCTTTGGATAAGTGATAGAACGATCCGCCAATTGTAATGTCATGGACGTTGGTTTGAGCTCCCCCATTTTCAAATGGTTGTAAATTGATAAGGGCATGAGATTGATGCTAGAACCAACGTTATATGGAGTGTTTCTCTTCTCCGTGTTACTCAACTCACACAACAAGGTTATGCTCCCCGGATCTTTGACTTTTTTAGGGAGGTTTCTTTGGAGTAAGGCACTGCACTCACTTGTTAGGCTTATCATTTCACACTCATCTGCCTTCCTTCTCTTAGTGACCAACTCTTTGAGAAATTTCGCATAAGACGGCATCTCCTCGATTGCCTCTAAGAAAGGCACGTTCAAGGTCACTTTCCTGAAGATTTCTAAGAATTTTGAGAACTTATCATCCAGCTTCTTCTTCATGAAATGTTGAGGAAAAGGTGGTGGAATGGGGGTTTTAGGAATTCCCCATCCATTACACTCAACCTTCTCGTTTTTCTCCTTTAACTCCTTAGCCTTCTTCCATTTAGGAACCCTCTTCTCCTCAACACCTTCCACCTCAACACAAGCATCCTCAACAACAATCTCCTCATCCTTATCATTATTTTCACCCTTCTCCTTTTCTCCCTCATCATTCTCCAAAGGCATGCTAGGCCCATCATACCTCGTACCACTCCTCAATTCAACGACCTTACAATGTTCTTTAGGATTCACCTCCGTTGTTGAGGGGAAATTTCCTTTATCCTTCCCTTGGCTTGAGGATGTCACTTGCCCTAGTTGGAATTCCTAATTCTTCAATTGGCTCGAGAGAGATGTAATAGCATTTGGAATATTTCCAAGGTTCTTCAAATCTTCTTCAATCTTATCAAACTGTTGATTCGACTTTTGAGTTTGTTGGTTTGAAAGATTGATGAAGGTTGCTAGACTATCTTCCAAAGTAGGTCTTCCTTCATTGTTTGGGGCACGGGCTCCGGGATCAAATCCCGTGGTAGAGTGAGGGCGGCCTTCAGGTTCGAGTATGAAAAGTTTTCACGTTTCCGGAGGTTTTGGTTGTAGGAGTTATTATGTGGGGAAGACTTGAGTGTTTTGATTTTGGTTTTGGCTAGATGGTTGGTTTTGGTTGTTTTGGCCTTGGGGGTTTGAAGATGGATTGTTTGGTTTGAGAAGTTTTGGGAATGATTGTTTTGGTTGGGGTTTTGGTAATTTGAGGGTTGGTTTTGGAAGTTTTGGTTGGGGTTTTGGTAGTAGTTCCCTTGGTAGTTTTCTTGATAGTTGCCTCTTCCCATGTAATTGGCTTCCTCAAATTGATTGACATTCATTGGCATCTCCATGTTCCCTCCCAATATTCCTCTCCTTTGGCTTTCCGCTAACGAATCAACTTTGTTCATAAGGAGCTTCAGTGCCTCCGCCATGGCATTGTTTGGTTCACTTTCCACTTGGGCAATTTTGTGAGCTATGAATCTTTCGGCGGGCCAATTGAAAGTGTTGTTGGCTATCCTCTCGATCAAGTCCATCCCTTTCGTTCCGGTCTTATCAAACACCGAGCCTCCCGCCGAAGAGTCTATGAACATTCTTGCCTCATCATTCAATCCATAATAGAAGTAGCTCACAATTTGATCATTGACGAAGTTGTGTTGTGGGCACCTCCTTAACATGGCGTTATATCTCTCCCAAGCTTTGTATAAGTTTTCCCCATCCCTTTGAAGAAATTGGGCAATCACCTTCTTGCAATGGAGAGTCATTGATGGTGGCAAAAACTTCAACAAGAACTTTTGGCCTAACACGTCCCACGAGCCAAGACTATCGGGGGGTAAAGAAGCAATCTAATCTTTAGCTTTGTCCCTTAATGTGAAGGTGAAGGTTAGGACTCTCCAAGCATCATCCGTGACCCCGTTGGTCTTCACCGTATCCGCATACTCTAGAAATTGGGAGATGTGCCTATTAGGGTCTTCATTCTTACCTCCCCCGAATTGTTGTTTTTGGAGCATTTGAATGAGCCCCAGCTTGATTTCGAAATTGTTAGCCGCTATACGTGGACGAGTTATGCCATCATAGTGCCTTTGCACTTGTGGATTGAAATATTCCCACATAGGATGTTCCATACTTTCACCCCCTTCCAAATTCATTCGGTTGTTTTGATTTTCTCCCATTGCTCTTTGTTGGGCTAATCTTCGATTTCGGTCCCGGTTTCTTCTCCTAGTTGTTGCTTCGATCTCAAGGTCAATTGGAATTGGTTTAATGTCACTTGTCCTTGTGTTCATGCACACCTAGCAAATCAACAAAGACCACAATCTCCAATCCAACTATTAGCAAGGTTAGTTAATAAAAAGATAAAAAGAACACAAGCAATCACGTTCAACGAACAACTAGTTATACTCAACACCACTAGTCCTCGGCAACGGCGCCAAAAACTTGACACGTGTTTTACCACACTAACCTCTCAAGTATAAGAGGGTCGTTGAGTGCCCGATTTTATATCAATCCACGGGACTAGGTGGTGGAATATATCTCAATTGTTATGTGTCGGCACGTGATTAAAGTGTCGAACATGATTTGGATTTTTAAGAAAAAGACAATTTATCAACTAAGAAAAGATAAATAACAACGATATAAAAGAACGAGCTAGCAAGTAAAATAATTAAATGAAAATGTTTTGTGTTTTGAGTGTGAGAGGTGTTCGGGTGTTGATCCTCATATGAATGTTCGACTAACGATTGCCTAGGTGGCTACGTCCAGCTACTCCCTAAGAATGATCACTCTACATCCACCATCTCCGTACTTGGTAAGCCTAGGTTCCGGTTGCGTTTTACTCCTAAGATCGGGATGTGAACTCACTCTTTCTAACCCGGGTAATTGCAAAGGTAAGGTCCTCTAATTAACTAAATTGATCCCTACCCTTGTGTTCCCACTTGTAACATAGAGTTCATTCTCATAGATTTCTTCATTTTCAACACTAGTTATTAGCTAGTGAATCAATGTGAACTAAAGGGGTTCTAACAATCCTGCCCAACTCTTGTTGCAATAGGACGTGAATAAACTCAAATCCGGTAAATCAAACCAATACTTATTTGTCTACCCACATTTACCCAACTCTAGTTGTGATAAACTAGACAACCGAACAAGCTAATAGCTAGACCTACCTAAATTGAACACTAAACAACCCATAATTCAAAAGACAACCATCAATAGAGACAATCCACAATTAGCAAGCAATTAATCAATCATCAACACAATTCACAACACCCAAACACAAATGAACCTTAGCCCATGGTGCTACAAGTAAAATCCTTGGCTAATATGCAAGGAAACAAGAAACTCATATCAAGATAAGCAATAAACAACCAATAGAAATAAAGAAACACCTTACTATTGAAGTTCAAGCACAAATCCATACAAAATCCATCAATACTCCTTGGTTTCTTGCTCCAAACTAAAATTAACACTATATCTATGTTATTCTATGATAATCTAAGCTATCTATGGAAGCAACACTACAGGAAATCACACATTCCGTGACGAAATTTTCTGTGACGACACAAAATTCGTCACAATATGTTACCTAAAGGTGACAAATTTATTTTTCGTCACTAAAAAGTGAGAATTTGTGACAAAATTTTTTTTTGTCACTATTGGTGTTTTTTTTCGTCACTTGTTCAAAGAATTCATGACAATAACATGAAATTCGCCACAATAAACTTTGGTGACGATATTCATAATATTTAGTGACGACATTCAACATCATGAAAAATACTATTTTTGTGACCACTATATGTTTTGTCATTAATTATTCAAAAGAATTGGTGATACACTTAATTCGTCATAATTTTATTTGGTGACGATCGTCATTGTAATTAGTGACGATCATAGTCGTCATATAATATAAAATTTTCATGACAATTTTATGTTTCGTCGTTAATTGTTCATAGTAATTAGTGACATATTGTTTCGTCACCAATATTTATATACATTGACAATTAATAATCATTTTTTAATGACACACCTATTTCGTAACAATATTATTTCGGTGACGATCTTCATTGTAATTAGTGACGATCATATTCGTCATATAATATTAAATTTTCATGACGGTTTTATGTTTCGTCATTAATTGTTCATAGTAATTAGTGACATATTCTTCCATCACCAATATTTATATATATTGACAATAAATAATTATTTGTCAATTTCAACATAAGGAAGTAATAAATTCTAATATTCTATAACCGGTTTTTCACGACATATGAATTTAGTCATCATTTGTTACACAAACATGAAGAATTTGAATTTTGTCATAAGAATAAATTGTGGACGGTAATTATTTAGTGACAAAATTTCATATTTGTCACTATTGTGCACATATGGTGACGAAATTAAATAAAAAGTCACAATAACTCAAATATAAAATGCAATAATTAAGGTTTGAACTCAAGACTTATAAAATATAATTTAATTAAGCCCACCAACTCAACTATACACTTTCAATGCTTATATTTGAATTTAATATTGTTATATTTTAAACATCAGTTTTCCTTATATAAAAATTATGGACGGTAATCATTTAGTAATATAAATATTTTCATATTCGTCATTATCGTGCACATATGGTGACGAAATTAAATAAAACTTTACAATAATTCAAAATAAAATATGTTGTAATTAATGTTCAAATCTAAGACTTCTAAAATAGAATTTTCTAATTCCCACCAACTCGATTATACAATTTTTATTTTTTATATCCTAATTTATATCTTTTAAGACAAAATCTTATATGAAAATTTCTTTATTTGACTTGGTCAAATAAAAAAACAACTCAACTACACAATTTTTATTTCTTATATCCTAATTTATATTTAATCTTATGTGAAAATTTCTTTATTTGAGTAGGTCAAATAAAAAAACCAACTCAACTATATAATTTTTATTTCTTATATCCTAATTTATATCTTTTAAGACAAAATCTTACGTGAAAATTTCTTTATTTGACTTGGTCAAATAAAAAAACAACAGTGCTAAGTTTCGAACCCAGAATCGCAGAGGTCTAAACTCAAACAGCTTACCATTATGCTATAGCTATTTAGTGCAACCTTTTCAGCATTAATAGAAAGATAAAGGTGAAATATTTAGTAAAAATATTGAAAAAATAGACTTAATTTAAAAAAATTTGGCAAAAGTAACTACTCACAGGGATTGAACCTGCTAGGTTTCAAACCTAGAATTGCGAGGGTCTAAACTCACAGTGCTTACCGTTATGCTATAGCGATTTAGTACAACTTTTTCGGCATTAACAGAAACATAAAGGTGAAATATTTAGTGAAAAAATTAACTTAATTAAAAAAAAAAGGTGAAAGTCACTACTAACAGGGATAAAACATAGGTCTTTGGAATGGTAAGAAGAGAGCATGACAACTCTTCTACAACTACTTACAATATAAAAATGGTTTTTTTTGTGAAATAAAGGTTATATAATGGTCGAACTCAAGTCTTTCTAAGAGTGAAGGTTCCTTACCATTTTTTTTTATTTACAGAAAAAGAACATAAAAAAGTAATTTAATTGTCACTGCTGAGAATCGAACCCACGGCGAACGGTCTAAAGGAGCAGTTATCTACCATTGGGCCATAGAGGCTTATGGCACACAACACATATGGCCGCCTATTAAAATCCTTTATGATTCGTGAATCTAAAAAAATTATTTTACTTGCTGCCACAGGGGATCGAACCCAGGTTAAACACACCTAAAGAAGCGGCATCTACCATTAGGCTACCAAGGCTTACAATTCCCAAACTCTTACGGTCACGTTTTAATTACTGGTTTGACTCGCGAAATTTAATATTTTCACATGTGAAAATTTTCACATAAGACCGACTCATCTTTTAAATATCAGTTTTTCCTTGTAAAAAATTATCACACTGGGATCGAATACAAGACCTTTAACATAAAGAATATGAAAAACACCTAACTAAAGCTACCAAGTATGTTAAACATCTTTATTGTTAAAGTTTAAATTTATTATAGATTAATTTTAAGTATCAATTTTTCAATATAAAAAATAAATACACTAATGGTAATTGAACCTAAGACCTTCCAACAAATAACTTACCTAATGCCCGACTAAACTAGACAAAGATTGTTTACCAAAATCAAAAATATTTTATTTATTTACTTCCAGGGAAACTTTCAAAAAATAAAAATTTAGCAAATTAATTTCAGTCTTTTAACCTTTTTTTTTAATAATACTCTTTTATAATATAAATTATATCCTTCAATATCACGATTAATTACTCTTTTTCAATATAAGTCATACTCTTCAAATATCATGATTATTAAAGTTACACTCTTCAGTATCACGACTAATACCATTTTGTAGTATAAGTTACACTCTTCAGTATCACGACTAATACCCTTTTGTAATATAAGTCATACTCTTCAGTATCATGACTAATACCCTTTTGTAGTATAAGTTACACTCTTCAGTATCACAACTAATACCCTTTTGTAATATAAGTCATACCCTTCAATTATCACGACTAATACCTTGTTGTAGTATAAATTACACTCTTCAGTGTCACGACTAATACCCTTTTGTAATATAAGTTACATTCTTCAGTATCACGACTAATACCCTTTTGTAATATAAATTACATCCTTCAGTTATCACGACTAATAACCTTTTATAGTATAAGTTACATTGTTCAGTATCACGACTAATACCCTTTCGAATATAAGTTATACCCTCCAGTTATCACGACTAGTACCCTGTTGTAGTATAAGTTACACTCTTTAGTATCACGACTAATACTCTTTTGTAATATAAGTTACACTCTTCAATATCACGACTAATACCCTTTTGTAATATAAGTTACACTCTTCATTATCACGACTAATACCCTTTTGTAATGTAAGTTACACCCTTCAGTTACCACGACGAATACCCTCTTGTAGTATAAGTTACACTATTCAGTATCACGACTAATACCTTTTTGTAATATAAGTCATACCCTTAATTTATCACGACTAATACCCTGTTGTAGTATAAGTTACACTCTTCAATATCACGACTAATACCCTTTTGTAATATAAGTCACACTATTCAGTATCACGACTGATACCCTTTTTAAATATAAGTTACACCCTTCAGTTATCACGACTAATATCCTCTTGTAGTATAAGTTACACTCGTCAGTATCACGACTAATACCCTTTTGTAATATAAGTCATACTCTTCAATATTATGACTAATACCCACTTTTAGTATAACTTACACTCGTCAGTATCATGACTAATACCCTTTTGTAATATGTCATAAACTTCCGTTATCACGATTAATACTTCTTAATTTGTAATATAAATTATACACTTTAATTATCACAACTAATACCCTTTTATAATATAAGTTATTACCTTTTAATATCACAATTAATACCCTATTGTAATATAAGTCATGCCCTTTTATAATATGATATGCAGATACACATCATTTAATTCTTAAAAGGTAATGAACAATATAATAAAAGTAATTTTCATTTATTATGAATTTTATTTGATTATAAAAATAATGAACAATATTTTTTTAATTATTAAAAAAGAAAAGAATATTAGTAGATTTGAATAATTAAAAATATTAATAAAACTTAGTAAAAATTGATATTTTCGATTGGTATCAGAAAACTCCTTCTAAAACAAAATAAATTTTTATATAATAAAATTTTCACTCTATATTAATAAAAAAATTAATAAAAAAAAAGTTTACATATAATTTTTATTGTTCTTCTCAAGTCAAATAAATATTCTATTTCACAAAATAATCATTATGATAAATAAAAATAAAAATATTTATGTTAATACAAATGTTTGGGAGCCAAACAACATTACTGGCGGTCTTTCAAATTTTCAGATCATCAAAGTGAAATTTTCAATTCATGATTGGGGGTAAATTCCAAAAAAAAATACATTAAATTTAAAGAAAAAATGTGAAATATAAATAAAACACTTAATTTTTTACATTACTTCACTCGAAGAAATTCCTAGAACCCTAGCATTTTCAATTCCATTGAACCCCCATTTCGGCCTTCTTTGATTCCTAATTTCTAAATTCTCAAACACGATTCCATCGTCGTCTTCTTCCCAGTTTTGCCGCCTGCAATCGTCTTCACCGCGTGACCGCTTTGCAAGATTCAACTTTTTGTCACGCCACCGCCCGACGCCTTTGATTCATCTCTGCGCCCGCCGCCCTAAATCGTTGTGTGCTCCCACACAGCCGTCGCGGTGTGTTTCAATTATTTTGATGATGCGATTGCAAATTTGTAATGTCTTCTCTCCTCTCATTTCTTCAATTTACGAATTTTTCTTCAAATTGATGCTGAGGTTGCTGTAAATTTGGGGTTTTAAGTTGATTTTTGTCAAATTATGCTGACATTGGGGTTTCTGCAAATTTGGGATTCCGTAAAATTTTGGGGTTTCTAGTTGAATGCTGTCGAATTTTTTAGGAGAAAAAAGAGTGTGATCGCGATTCGCCCACACGATCATCGACTATGTGATCGCATTCATGGTCGTCGATGGCGGAATCTAGCTTCGGGGAACTCGATGACGTTTTCTTGTAGGTCTGTTACACCACAAACTCATAATCTCGTGCAATATGATTTTCGCAATCTTTCTGTATATGGAAGTTTTGCTCTATTTGATTTTGCTAAACATTTGATATTTGGTTTATATATGTGTGTAGACTCAGACGAGAATTTATCTTGGAAACCTTCTCAAACATGAGATTGGATGAAGATTTGCCTCTATCTGATTTGCTTCAAGATGGGGAGATATTGTTAGTACTTTATTCTCTCTTGTTATGTTTTAATTCTTGTAAGTGGTTTCTGTTGAAAAACTGAGAAAAATATAAAATAGTTGTAAGAAGGCTGATAATTATTCCCAGTAGGCCGATAGTTGCTGCCATGAAGACTAAATATTGTTATCATTAGACTGATACTTATTACCATTAGTAGATTGAGTGTGCTCAAGGACTTGATAAGTAGCATCAAATAAGTAGCATTAAGACGCTTAAAATTGAAATCGAAGAGTCATCATCCGAGCCTTCGATTGAGATCGAAACAATTCATCGAACACTTTCCAAACATGATGTAACAAGAATTTATGTCTTTCTTTTAGCCTCTACACAAAAGATAAAAAGCAAGGAGATCCATGTCTATACATCTTTATTCGTTGTACTGCAAGATGTAATTTCTCACATTCCCATTTAATTCTTTCAATAGAAATAAACAGAAATATAAAGACAATAGAAAGTTGTTCAGTTGATATTTATCTTCAGTGTTCACTTCTTCCTATGGTAGTTCACTTCTTTCTTTTCAATTATTAGTACTTTATCTTGATGGATCAAATATTCTTTATCTTACATAAGTTAAATGTTTAACATCAGATAATTATTCAAAGCAGTCTTAACATAATAGAGTATTAATGGTCTAATTTAATATTTCAATTCAATGCTCATTTATCCACTAGATGTTTGGGATTCTGACAAATAAATCATGGAGTTAGAAATAGAAATACTGATATTTTGATGTTGATTGTTATTATAAGTTGAAGTGTGAATTTAGGAGAAATAAAGAACACTTACATAATGTGGGGTGGTATTGGTTTTGATTCCCAGACTTTATTATGGCATTATTTACATCCCTATTTGATTGGGTAGAGGAATATTACTATAAGTAGGCATTTAAGTATTTTAAAGTTAAAAAAGTATTATGCTTAGAAGATAGAAACTACAGTTCATTTAGATATATTTTTGCTCCTTTTTATTTCCAATTTCCATCCTTCAGTATTTTTTCCCCAAGTGGAACCCTTGTGCCTAATTTTCCAGTGATGTGTTGAGTTAGTGGTGTGAAGATAAAGCTTTTGAAGCTCAAAATGCCTTTTTTTTTTTTTTTAAACATAAAAAAAATCATGAAGTGGAGTACAAGGGGTCCAATTGCTTACAAAGTAAAACCCAGAAGAAAACAGAAAAGATTATGGTTTATAAGAAATAGACTGTTATAATTTAAATGAAAAATATCATACTGAAACAGATTTTAATATGTAATATTCCTATCATTCTAGCTTAAATTGTTTTAGTGGCCGAATACGAACTTTGTATAATTTTATCCACACATTGTATAACAAGAAATATTATATAAAAAGAACTATATAAAAATAAAATCTTATTTATAAATTTTTTTTTGGGCAATTGATTTTGATCTGAAGTATATATTGGCCACTAATTACGATCTTGTTTTAGAAATTCCTTTTGAGGCATTGATTTTGATGTGAAGTATAAGTACTTTTTGCAACGTTTGCCTAGTGTAATTCTCTTGAGATGCCTTTTGTGTGCTCGGGAACAAGTAAGAGGATTATGCACGCACATTAAGGTAGAGTTAATGGACTAAAAACCAACCAATAATTGATGGAAGAATACACCTTGACTTATTATGTGTGCATTACTTGAGTCACATCTATTGATACTAACAGCCCACATAGTGTTTGACTTTTTTAAAATCTGTCTTACTATTTCCCTTACTTAAACTTTTGGATTGTTTAGGTGTGATTTCTACAATTATGTTTGCAACTATATCATCTCATGATAGATGATTGTAGATTATAGCATATTATTTTATTTTCTTTTAGATTTTTCCTTTAGGTTGTAGTTAAGGTTTCTCTCAGATGTTTAAATATAAGAATATATGTGCTTCTTCAAAGGATTGATTTTAAGCACATTGAAGTAGATTTATTCTCTCTGATTAGTTGTTGTTTAATCCATCTCATTTAGACTGTTCACCATGATCCAGAAGATTGAATCCATCTTTTATTCTTGTTATATGTGGCTGACTGTTGTGCAATCATTCTTTATAACCCACAGAAGGAAGAATTATTTGAAATGTCTATCTGTCTATAGGTAGGAAAAAGATTATATTATCTAATCAAAGCAAAGACCCTCTGAGATCGATGACTTGCTAATAGGCTAAGTAGGTTTCAGAATATATTTCATGGTTTGTTTGGTACCAAATTAGTAACAGAAATTCTCTTTTGAAAGACTTTAGTTTTATTCTTATGTGAGTTTATCTACAGGAACTGGCTGTATTTTGTTTTGAATCTCCATCAGCTGAGGTTTTTTTTTTTTTTTTTGCGGGGGGTGGGGGAGGGTATATTATTGCTCTACTTCCATAGTATTTTCCCCTTACTGGAGTGAATTAACAATAATTTTTTTAAATTTAATATTATTTTGTTGATGTGAGTCATGGTTTTTGTTGGAGTTGATTTTATCTATGTTTTTCTCTCTTCTCTGTTATCATAATTCATGAAAGTGTGTTTATCTAGGAGAAAACAGTAATCCAGATGTTACAGACTATGGCATCATAAAGAGAAATTGTTTATTACCTGCTACTGAACTACGACTTCATTGGATCATTGCCATCAACATTGGATGTACGGACAATGACTGTAGTGTCTACAAGAACAAAAGGATGGCTGCAGGTGAGTGCGACCGTTCTTTTCAAATAATTCTTTAGATGATTTGCTCATTCCTAAACTTCAATGGAGGTTCAAATATTTATTTAGATATTTTTACCTTTCTTTTTGTGAAGTAGCACTGTTTTTCATCCAATTTGGAATATAGGAATGCAACTGACATGAAAAACAATCTCTTGAGTGCTTAATTTGGTATCAGTAAAGAATCGTTGCAAATTGTAAGGATAGTTCTATTAGGTTTCTTAGTTAGAGGCGATAGTAGAGTATTTTTCTCTACCCCTTAGAAGTCTTATTGTATTAATTATTTTATCTCTTCTATTTTATTGGCTCTCAGGTTTTGTAGTTAGAACTGAATGGCTTTTTTGGACAACAAAAATCTTTTGTTTAATGAGTAATGATTCCTTTTCATTATGCCACAGTGATAATGTATTGTTAACCTGCCATTCCAGATATTTTGTTGTTGGGTGTTGCTGGTTGGGGAGCATTTCTTTTAAGTATTAATGGAAGTCTGATTTTCTTGTCTGATTGTCATCATGTGGATTTTCAATTGTGATGTGTAATTTTAGAATCCTGTCAATAAGAATGATTACCTTGTAGATATACCGTGAATTGATCTCCCACGGGCGAATATGCTGATAAATTGGTAGATCACAATGAATCTGTTACTTATCAGATAAACATTGGTGATGGCTAATGTCTCTTTGTTCATGACCAGATAAACGTAGGTGCTCTTCATAGAATTCTGGATGAGGCAACTGTTGCAAAGTTCTGAAATGATTGGAAGTTGTTCGTCGAAAAAACCAAGCTCCGGATGTTGCACATCAGATGATTGACAAATGAATACCTCTGCATAAGCTTATGCAGCTCTCTCTTCAATTTTCCGATAGGGTTTCTAATCATCGACTTTCTCACACTTACGTTGGTAAGTATCTATTTTGATCTCAAATGAAATAGATTTTATTTAACTAAATGTCTTGTTCAGAAGAATGTTTGAATGTTGTCCTGATGTTATTTTGCTATGAAATATTGTCTATCTGATTATGATATACTCCCTTAGTAGTAGAACAACTGAACTTCAATTTGTATAAGTCATGATATTCTCTTTTATGAATTCACTTATCTAAAGTAGGTGCTCTCTCCATCGTAGATAAAGGACGTAAATCCATCACATTATAAGATGCCTTTTGACTTATTCCAATGCATCATCTCCTTTTCCATTTTTTACTGCATCCAGTTCATCCTAAATGTCCTTTTGTTTCCTTGAAATCGACCAGATGTTGATCAACCCATAGTTCTAAAGCTTGTAAAGGGAGGATCGCAATCGCTGAGTCGCACATGTACCAAGGTAAATGACAGTTACATGTATGACTTGTATGTAATTATCATTCTCGAGTTTTTATATGATAATGATGACAATCTGATTTATTTTTTTCTCGTTTTATTATATTTGATTCTAGGTATTCTGGTTTTTAAATATTATTATGCACGGGGAAAAATGAGTAGACTACGTCTTGCAATGTTATAAGTCTTCTTTTTAAACTTTGAATTTGTAATGTTACATGGGGAAATTTGATTTTGTGACTCTCGGTGTCCTGGAAGTAGATTTGTTTCACGAAAGTGGTGTGATTGAGAAGCATAGTCAAAAGGAAGTTAGTGGATTGGTGCTTATTATGATCTTGCGAGATGTATGACTTATTAATTAAATTAGAAAATTCATCTGATATAATATTTTTTCATAGGTGATATATTACAGAGGAGAAGATTTCATCATCGTCGTTTGAAGTGCAAAAAAGAATAATAACATGGAAATTAGTTTTAGAAATATACAAGACTGCTTTTTTATAGTTTATTATTTCATGTAATATTGATAACAAAGATTGTTGATTGTTTTCTAATTGCTTGAAGGAGTTTTTTTGTTAATGCAAATTAATTTTTTATCTTTCTTTAATTTAATTTTTGTTGTAATATTTATAATTTAGTATTATTACTGATTTAATATATATAAAAATTCAAATAAATTGATAATAAGTAATTATTTCATGATGAAATAAATACGTCACAATATGTATTATTTTTACGACGAAATAATAGTCATTGTATGTTAATTAATTATGATTGTATATATTGTTACTATATCAATTCCTTTAGTGACGATTATCATCATCGTCACTGAATAATATTTTTTTATGACAAAAAATATTGTCACCATTTTCACATCTTTTAACGACGACGAATATTTTGTTACTAAAGTATAATTTTTTGTGACGAAATTTAGTTGTCATTATATCTATATATAATCATTTTTTTCATCATTTTTCTGTAATTCTTTCATGACGAAATATGTGAAATATGACAAAAAATATATTGTCACCAAACCTAAACTTTTAGTGATGATTATTATTTTCGTCACTAAATAATATATTATAGTGACAAAAATAATTTGTCACAATTTTCACATCATTTAGCGACAATAAAAATTTTGTCACTAAATCATACAAATTAGTGACAAATTTTATCGTCATTATATATGACACATATAACCACGATCAATATTTTGTCACCGAATAACAACTCTTTCTTGACGAATATAGAAAATGTGACGAAATAACCAAGCTAATTGTGACAAAATTAACGTCACTAAAGTAACTTTTTTTGTGACAATTATTTATATCGTCACGTAAAATTGAACTTTAGTGACGAAACGTCATATTAAGTGACAAATTTTTTATGCCAAATGTGACAATTTATGCGTCACAATAGATGGAAACATATAGTGACGATGACCTTTTTCATCACCAAATGATGTCCTTTTAATGACAAATTAATATAGCGTCACATTTTTCATAATACCACGCACATTAAATGACGATCTATGCCACACAAAAAATTCGTTATAAATTATCAATTGTGACGAAAAATGATGTTTCAGTGACAAATTTTTTCGTTGCGATTTCTCGAATTTCCTGTAGTGAAAATGCAAAAATATGAAAAAGTATTAGTTGCAGCTCTCAAAAGTAACACTTGCTCTGTACACTAACTTTCCCCTTAGCTGCTGAATGAGTGAAAAATGAACTTGAAGGCTTATACATCTTTTTGGAATCAGCTGGCACGTGTCCCTAGGGCTTTTTGGCAGCATCTTTGTTTTTGGGCCAGCTCGACTCGAGCTGGGTTGCTCGACCTCCATGTTGGTCGAGCTGGTCATAAGTCATGCGAGTGCCTTTGTATTTACAGCAACTCGACTTGAGCTGGGATGCTCGAGTCGATTAGCCCCATTTTTTACCCCAACTCTCTGAACTCCAAATGCTCTAAATGTCGTGCAGATTGGCTCAACTCGAGTGACCAGCTCGAGTCGAGTGGTCTGGATCGAGTCAAGCTGGGCAAATTTCAGCACTTCTTCAATGTTGTGTTTTTCAAGCCCGTTTCTTGCTCGGCTCGACCCGTTCTGCACTGCTCGAGTCGAGCAACCCTCTTTCCTCAAGTTTTTACCAAATCAACCTCGTTTTCACTTCAAATCCTGCACCATCAAGCATACAATCATTAGATGAAATTTTCTACCAATTCCAACAATATGATAGCTAAAATCATGCAAAAATCAACACATCTAGCTATTAAATAGCACAAAATCTCAAGCAAAATCACCACTAATCAAATAGGATTCCCAATAATAATATATGGAATATTATTATGGGATTTGATATATATGGAATCAAATCTGAAGAGATTTGATATACATGGAAATCAAATCCGTAGAGATTTTGTATATTGGAATTAAATCTATGGGATTTAATTTACAAAATTAGGAATTTTATTTCCTAATAAGGTTAGCTTAAGATTTAAGCTGGGCCTCCCCTATATATATGAGCTCTTGGGAATTAATTCAAGGCTTCATATTTTCTCCATAAAATCTCTAAGTTAGAAATTTCCTAGCAAATTCATCTCGGGGATTCAACGCTGGTAGATCTGTGCGAGTTAGTAAACGACTGTTACGTGGATACCATAGTTGAGGAATCCCTGTACGAATTGTTGTAAGAATTATGTTTACTCGTATTTAATTATGCAATTAATTATTCGTTGTTGGTGAACTGTTTATTTCCGCTGCGCATGTATTACGTGTTTATGTGTCTCTAAAATCCAACAGTGGTATCAGAGCTCATGCTCTTAATTTAATTGCTTGATTGAATTAATTGATGTTTATAAAAGAAATTTTTTTTATAACTTGCGGTACGGTCAAACTAGGTTTGACCGCACCTTTTGATTGTTTGTTTGGGATATTTGGGGGTATATGTTTTGGGCGTTTTTGAAACCCCATTCACTTGTTCCCCATCATGTTCCTTGTATCTCTGTTTGTAAATAAGGGTTTTCGAAACCATGCTCTCATCATTCACTCGCCGCTTCGCTGGCAGCATTGGGCCGCAATGATTCACCAGAGGCGGTGGTTCGCCGGCACGCCTCGCGATTCCTCGCGATGTCTGGTCCGCTTGGAACGGTGGCTGTGCGATCCGTACAACCTTGGCCCGTCCCTATTGAAATCTGAATTGTTTCCCTTCTCGAGCGGTGGCACAATCGCGACCGTTGTCCACGGCGGTAGCAGCGATTTAGGGTTTCGCGGCGACATTGCTCTTTGGACCTCTTCACGGTGGCGATTTGATGAACGACGCATTGCAGCGCCGATTCGCCTCCTTGGCGAGGACGCGGCTGCGGTGCATCCGCTCGTGCTCACCGCCGTTTCGTGACCTGCTCGTTCTGTGCCCCGCCACTTTACTCGACCTGTTCTTCGTTTTGGTTCTGGAAAAATCAAATTTTTGAAAATAATTGGATTGATTTTCGATTAATGTTCACATGATGTTGTTTGATACAACTTATTTATTTTTCTGGACTTATTGACGAATACGGATGTTCCAAAATTACAGATTAAACTCTGCCGAAATTTGGGTGATGATGATAGGAGGACCATCTAGAAAATTTGATTTGGCTAGGCCCTCCTATGCAATTTTTGAAATTGCATTTGAGCCCTTACAAATAAAATAATCAAAATTTGGTTTTTTTTTTTAAATTGATAAGATTATTTTTAAAAACAAAATTGAAAGTTAGACTTTTAATTACAATTAATTGGATTAATTGTTAATATTTAATAATTGCTTAAATTATAATTGAATTTAAAATTAGATTTTAAAGTTCAATAAAACCTGAAAAATTATTAAAATCCCACTTGATTAACTTATTTTGTTTAAATTCGTTAACGCATTTTAAAGTCTGCATTATAACTGTTTGGGTAGGCGGAGCCCAAGTATTTGTCGGACCGTATTAAATGCTTAGGTAGACGACGCCCAATTATTTGTTAGTCCGTGTAAGTCATGTTTGGGTAGGCGGCGCCCAATAATTGTCGGACCGTATTAATTATTTGGGTAGACAACGCCCATATAAGTGTTAGTCTGTATAAAATCATGTTTGGGTAGGCGGAGCCCAATAATTGCTCAAATGTGATGTAGATTAACATGTTGGATCTCGATTAAGCAATTAATACCCCGACTTTAAAAATGATCCTCACTAAAATATGGTTTTTCATTAAATTGAAAAGATGTCTTCCATCAAAGTTAAAAGTAAACCGGAGATTTCTTTCCAATGAGTATTTAAGGCCCTCGTCTTTTGCTCGGATCTACATCTAACGGGACTTTTATAGGGACATGTAATGTCGTCGTTTGATGGTTGTAAACCAACTTAATTTTGTTTCGCTAGCCTCGAGGGGAACAAAAGTTAAGGGACATCAATCGAACTAGGTTCGATAAACTAGAAATTACATTTTGGCAATTGGTTTGGAGACCTACCAGTTATGTTATTATAATGATCAACTCTCGCTGGGATTATGGTAGTAGTAATGTCGATCCTAGTCCATTACAATTTATACATTTGATATAAATGTGTACTCTTCCGATGAGGTCGTTGAGTATGTGAAAATAATGGAGACAAAATAAACACAAAAGAAAGACCATGTTTATTTTGATTGCTGAATATTGATCATAGGAATTATGTGTTTAATTCCCATTTTATTTATTTTTCTTGATTAGTTGAAATGTATAACTATTATTGAGATGTGTTTTGAAAACAAACAAATTGGCTAGGCCAAATTTTCTGGACTGGCACCGAAACATGTGTTTGGTGCTAAGGCAAGAAAATATTGAGTACGTGTTGGACACGCCAATCCAGGTTACCCCTGAACCTGGTTCCCTGAGGCAGCCACGTTTGACGTAGCAGCTCAGAAGAAGCATCAAGAGGATGCTTCCCAGGCTCAGTGTGTGATGTTGCTCGGTATGACTCCTGATATACATAGGCAACGTGAGAAAATAGGTCCCTTCTAGATGCTCAAGCATCTGAAGGATCTCTTTGATTCTGAATCTCATTCTGAGATTTATGAAGTGATGAGAGATATGTTCAGATGCCGGTTAGCTAAAGAAGGGAAGATTTCATCTCATGTGCTAATGATGATAGGCCTAATTGAGAAACTTGGTAATTTAGGCATTGAGCTAAAAGACCAACGTTTTCATTTATGTTATTCTCTAGTCGCTCCCGGATTCATATTCTAGCTTCATCATGAAATACAATATGAATAAGACGGATGCGACCATGCCTAAACTTCACAACATGCTCAAGACTTTTGAGCTCATTATCACTAAGATGGTGTTCAAAATAAGGAGCGGGTAGACAAGGATGTGTGCCTCTACTGTGAGTAGAAGAAGGACTATAAAGTTCTGGTTGCTGAAAAGAAAGCACTGGGTGCTTCTGGCAATAGAACATGTATGTTTGTTATTAAGATAAACATGTCCACTAATAGCGCTAACTGCTTGGTATTAGATACCGGATGTGGCTCACACATTTGTAAGAATGTGAAGGGGCTCATGTGTCTTAGGGCAATTAGGGCGGGTGAAGTCGTCTTACACGTGGAAACGGAACAAGAGTTGCTACTGAACGTGTGAGGACTTATGTGTTAGACTTACCCTTTGGTTTTAGATTAGAACATAGTGATTGTCATCTAGTTCTTTCTATTACTCGCAATATATATTTGTTGCATTGTGGATATGATGTTCTTTATATACAAAGTAAAAGACTCAAACTTAGTAATCATGAAAACCCAACTTACTTATGGCATTGTAGACTCGATCTTGTAAACGAGAAAGGAATTGTAAGGTTAAGAAAGTTAGACAACTTAACCCCATTTGACTTTCAGTCTTATGGAGATTGCGAATCTTATCTCATGGGCAAGATGATCGATAAACTCTTTATGAGAAAAAGGTTCATGCCAAAGAAGTTCTAGAGTTGATCCACAGTGACATATGTGGACCGTTGCCCACTCTAACTAGGGGTCACTTCGGTTACTTCATCACTTTTACTGGCAATTTCTCGAGAAATGAACATGTGTATCTTATGAGACACAAATCTGAATCTTTTGAGAAATTTAAGGAGTACAAAACTGAAGTAGAGAATCACCTTGGTAAGAGTATTAAAAATCTTCGATTAGATCAAGGAGGTGAGTACCTTAGCCATGAATTCACTGATTATCTGAAGTTGCATGGAATCCAATCCCAATGGACTCCTCCCGGAATACCCCAAATGAATGGAGTTTCCAAAAGGAGAAACCGAACCTTATTAGACATGGTGAGGTCCATGATAAGTTTCTTCTCTCTTCTGACATTCTTATGGGGATACACGTTACAAACCTCAATCTACATTCTGAATAGAATTCCATCTAAATCGGTTGAGAATACAGCATATGAACTATGGTGTGGCAAGAAGCCAACTTTTTCACATATTAAAACATGGGGTTGCCCCGTGATTGCGAATAGGATGCTTACCGACAAGTTGGAATCCAAAGGTGAAAACGGTTACTTTGTGGGATATCCTAAGGAAACTAAATGATATTACTTCTATCCACCTGAGAAATAAACAGTGATTGTTTCTAGGCAGGCCAGTTCCTCGAAGAAGACTATGTCTTTAAGGAACAAGGTCATAAGATGATAGAACTTGAAGAAACCACAAATTAACGTAGAGACTGATGATTTGTCAAAGAAACGTGACAAAGATCAGTGGGAGCATTCAACAACTCTCATGGTGGAAGTTTATCACTAAGTGATCCTCTTTCAGCCAGTGGGAGCGTAATTGGAGTTGCATTGTCTTCTCAACGAACTCCAAGTGGGCTGAATGAGAACAACATAGTTCAAACTCCCGCCCAAGAGACATCTAAAAATGTAGCTCTTGAGGACTCTCCGGACATTGATGAAATCGATGCACCACAAAATTTTCACGATCAGAATGTACAGTCTGTACAACCACAGCTCCGTAAGTCTACTAGGACTCGTAATCCACCAACTAGATATTATGGTTTCCTCGTAGAGGAACATGACGACGTTGAGAACCCGGATAAAGAAGATCCCAGATCTTACACTGAGGCAACATTAGATGTTGACTCAGAGAAGTGGCATGAAGCCATGAAATCCGAGATGGACTAGATGTACACCAATCAAGTCTAGGACTTGATTGAGTTGCCTAAAGGGATTAGACCTATAGGTTGCAAATGGGTCTTCAAGCGTAAGACCAATGCAAATGGCAAAGTACAAACCTACAAAGCTAGGTTGGTGGCAAAGGGTTATAGTCAACGTAAAGGCATTGACTATGACGAGACATTCTCACCAGTTGCAAAGATCAAGTCCATTCGAATTTTACTTGCGATAGCAGAACACTATGATTATGAGATTTGGCAGATGGATGTTAAAATAGCTTTCCTCAATGACAACATTGATAAGAAAGTGTTTATGACTCAACCGGAAGGTTTTATATCTAAGCCGAATTATAAACTAGTATGCAAGCTAAAGAGATCCATCTATGGATTGAAGCAAGCTTCTAGGAGTTGGAATATCCGATTTGATGAAGCTATCAAGTCTTTTGATTTCATCAGAAACTCGGAAGATCCTTACATTTATCGTAAACGCAGCGGGAAGAATATTATTTTCATAATCGTGTATATCGATGACATATTGATTTTGGGAAATAATATCCCGTTAATGCAGTCCGTTAAAGATTGGTTGTCAAAGAACTTCATGATGAAGGTGTTGGGGAATGATTCGCACAGATCTATTCGGGGTGAATAATTAAATACAAATTTAATTCATTAATTATTACTAGCATGAATTAATCCTATATTAATTCAAATAATAATTGCAACAACATATCATGCATATAAAAAGCCACGTAAAACCTACGCATGCGGAATCTACGGGTTTACGTGAACGTACCTCTCGGGATGGCAGTGGCTTTGGTCGGACGGACTAACCAAAAAGGACTTCCCAAGTATTCCCTTAGCCCTTGCTTTCGACAATCCGATTGGAAGGATACTTTCATGAACAATTAACAAAAGGAAAAAAAATAAACTTTGTTGCACCACTTATGTGGATTTGCTAATATTTCCAGCACATCGAATTGTACTTGGGAATGAACTAATCATCCCCTATTTATAGGAGGGAGGGTGGTCGAATTTTATGTGATATTTCAATGTGGGAAAAGACTTTTCTTGGTCACCAAGAAATCTTGAATATATCTGTTGGGAAATGAATTTAATAAAAAGGATTTTGATTAGATGCCAAAACCCCTGAGTATGACATGTTCAGGATAATCTTGATAGATGAGTCAGGATTCAGTTTTAGAGTGTTCAGGATATTATCTGCACCATGTATAGTCGGCAGATATAGAACAGGTTAGTTTCTGAAGACTCAAGAAGAAATCGAGATATCAAGACTCAATGAGGATCGAGAACCGAAGCCTCGAGAGAACTCAAGACTCAGAGAAATGAAGCCTCGAGAACACGAAGACTCGAGAGAACACGAAGACTCGAGAGAATCAAGACTCGAGAACACGAAGACTCGGAGAAATAATGAAGACTCGAAGAATATCTTGAATGCTCAAGATATCCGAATGTTCCGAGGCATGAAGCCGAGGAATATAGCCGTTGGAATCCGGTGGCGTGGACGACGAGAGGAAGACAACCGACTGAAAAAAGTGCGAGAACTTACAAAGAATAGTATGGATTTGAATGTGATTCTCTCCAGCGGTAACATTCAAATCCACACTATAAATACAAGTTCTTCCTTCATTATCGTAGGGTGGATGCGTGGAGATTATGCACAAAATGCTACAAAGCCAAAGAGCGTTATAGTCAAAGCATTCCCACCCTAGAACACAAAGTCAGTAGATATACAAATATATTCAAAGAGTGTTCTAGAACCCAACCTAAGCAACCCACGATGTATCATAAGCTTAGAGAGATTTTCCCAACCTTAGCATTGAATTTAAACCATTTAAGGGAAAATCTCACCATAGTTGGAGACAACACCAAACCCAAACCCAGTGGTGAAGTGAGGTAGTTGTTAGGCAAACCCGTGAGGGTGATAAGTCCCGAAGGAGTGTGAACTCGTTAAACATCTAAGAGTTTGAGTTAGTAAACTACGGAGGTAAATGAAAAGCTCGTGGTCGGGTTGAGTTAGTAAACTCGTGGAGTAGTCGAGAAAACTCGGGGCGAGTTGAGTAAGTAAACTCGAGGTAGTCGAAAGCTCGAAGTTTGATAAGGAATTTCCCTAGAGAGGAGAGTGGATGTAGGGTGGTTGTCCGAAACCACTATATATTCTTTGTGTTGTTTCTTGCTTTATGTTTATACTTGTCATATGCATCTAGTTATAAGCAAAACACAACACATGAGCTCCAAAGTTTAAAAATTGGAAACACTCTGCCCTCACCCCTGTTTTATATGCACCGAAATAAAACGTTTTGCTTCCGCACGCGCAAAATAGGTTTTCCCACCGGGACCAACAAGTGGTATCAGAGCAGGTGCTCAAAAGATTACTTCTTCAATGTAATCGCTTTGGCGGATCTATTTTAAAACACATCTTTGATCGATACCATCAACAAGGTATCAAGGAAACAGAAAGTTTTACACAACAATGGAATAATAGAACTTTTCATTGATAAAGACCCGAAGGTCAGGTTACATTACAAGTTACAAATGCAAGAGAACCTGGAGGTCAATACATAACTCTAAACCCTAAACCCTTAAGCCATAACCCTAAACCTTCATCCAAACCCAAACCCGATCTACAGGGTAGTGATTAAGAGGAGGAGAAAGAGAGATTTTAAGATCTCATGCTCTCATTTTCCCCCACTTAACGGGGTGAGGGAGGCTGAAAAAAGGTAATCCTATGCCAGAAAGTGATGGACTCTCCAATGGAGTGAGAGCGGCCTTGATAGGATTTTTAAGCCAGGAGCCCTAAGAAAGAGTCAGTGGGCTCTCCAGCTGTTAAATGGTGAGTTGATATAAGAAGATCAGCTGTTGTCTGATCAAGATCGTATATCAAACTCACATTCATTTTCAGACTGAGTCTGCTAATGCTGGTTACGTCATCCAGAAAGACACACAAGGTGCATACGATTAGGAGAAGTGTCTTCTCGGATTTATGACAAAGAGATCCGCCAGCCCCACGATGGTAGAGAAGCTTAGCAACGATTGTATGAGAAATCTTTGATGACAGCGAGAACCGCAAAAAAGGGACACACGGGGTTGATTTGAGAAGATGAAATCATGGAAAAGGGGTAAAAGTGTTTTTAGGAAGTCTCACGGAAACAAGGGTTCACGGGATACATGATTCTACAAAGAAGATAAGTATGGTGAATGAGTTATGTCGTGTAAAACATTGGTCCAATTTATAGAGGCCAAGCAAGGGTGCAGATGCAAATTTGAGTTCTCAAAGCCTTTTTTAGAAAAATTTGCATCACAAGGACAGTGTGTAGAAATCACGCGACCGATAATTGGATAAAGTTACAGCGGATTGACATATCGAGAGTGTCAGACAATATCTATCCATGTCAAATCGCACCAACTTAGGGAATAGAGGCTACTACTCTAGACTAAGTTTTGGCAGTAACACTTTCCAAGAATTGGCTTAATCTGAGGAGAATCAGTTAGGTCAACAAAAATCTGATTACATACAAAGCTGATCAAATGAAGAAAATCAGCTGAGCTTGAAAACTTCACCAAATCAGATATATCGGTCTATATCAGTTGAAAGGGGAACTTCAACTTGAGGGGGAACTCACAGAATCAAAAGTAGATGATCAAGATCAAGACATGGTGCGAGCATTTAGACCGATCGAGATCAAATAAGTTAGATGAGTTCAAATGATGAGCTGTGCAAAAACCAGAAGTGAAGAAAAGCTAAAACCAGCAAATCAGAAGAGAAGGTTGCAAATCAGAATATGAGCAAAAGAGACTGATCAAGATCAGACGTGATCGAGATCAGATATGATAATGAGCAGATGAAGACTGATCGAGATCAGACGTGATCAAGATCAGATATGATAAACCTGATATGCTAACCTGATATAATGACCTGATGCTATGTTGATCTAAAGATGTGTTGATCTGATTAGTCGAGCTAATCAGATCAGGCAAAGAAGAAATCAGATAGCTTGGGTAAAGTGATCTGAGACTCAGTAAGTAAAGTAAACTGAGACTCAGTATAGGTCAAAAAGACCTGAGGGTCAAGATGTCTGAAGTCAGAAGAAACTGAACTCAGTCAGCATGAGTGTCAGTATACCTGATCAGACAAGGTCCATTGAAGAAGAATGAGGAGCCGAGCTGAAGACAGAAGACTGAAGACCAAAACTGAAGACTTGTAATTCTTTATGTTTTTTTTGTCTTTATTTCTTTGATAAGTTCATTGTAATCTGTAACTGATAACATACAATCAATGAAACTTTTATCTTTATGCTCAAAGATAATACCTCATTATCTTTTTACATGTCTTTTATGTTGATATGCCTGATTGAATGTCTACGATCGATTGTATGCTCATATAAAAGGGAAACTATATGATCTTTATGGGAGAAATTGCTTAAGTATTTAGTAATGATCTATTTAGGAAAGATTCATTACTGAAGAAATCTATTGAATGATTTAAACTGATTAGAGATTTACCATTCTTGTAATAAGAAAAACTGAAACCTGAGTATAGGTTATATGTTTGTAACAAGATAGGTTTTGGCATCATCAAAAAGGGGGAAATTGTTGGGAAATGAATTTAATAAAAAGGATTTTGATTAGATCCCAAAACCCCTGAGTATGACATGTTCGGGATAATCTTGATAGATGAGTCGATTCGGTTTTAGAGTGTTGGGATATTATCTCGCACCATGTATAGTCGGCAGATATAGAACAGGGGTTAGTTTCGAAGACTCATAAAGAAACTAAGATCTTGAAGACTCGTTGGGATCTGAGAACTGGAAGCCTCAGAGAACTGGAAGACTCGAGAAACTGAAGCCTCAGAGAACCTGAAGACTCAGAGAACCTGAAGACTCATAGAATCTGAAGACTCAGAGAACACGAAGACTCAGAGAAACATCAAGACTCAAGAATGTCTTGAATGCTCAAGATATCCTGAATGTTCCGAGGCACTGAAGCTGAGGAATATAGCCGTTGGAATCCAGCTGACGTGGACCAACGAGAGGAAGACAACCAGCCTGAAAAAGCTGCAGAACTTACAAAGAATAGTATGGATTTGAATGTGATTCTCTCCAACGGTAACATTCAAATCCACACTATAAATACAAGTTCTTCCTTCATTATCAAGTGTGGAGGAGTGTGGAAGTGCGAAGAAGATAGCAACGATGCTACAGAGCCAAAGAGAGTTAAGCTTTCCCACCCTAGAACACAAGTCTGTAGATATACAAATATATTCAAAGAGTGTTCTAGAACCCAACCTAAGCAACCCACGATGTATCATAAGCTTAGAGAGATTTTCCCAACCTTAGCATTGAGGCTAAACCATTGTAAGGGAAAATCTCACCATAGTTGGAGACAACACCAAACCCAAACCCAGTGGTGAAGTGAGGTAGTTGTTAGGCAAACCCGAGTGAGGGTGATAAGTCCCGAAGGAGTGTGAACTCGTTAAACATCTAAGAGTTTGAGTTAGTAAACTACGGAGGTAGTCAGAAAGCTCAGGGTCGGGTTGAGTTAGTAAACTACGTGGAGTAGTCAGAAAACTCAGGGCCGAGTTGAGTAAGTAAACTACGAGGTAGTCAGAAAGCTCAGAAGTTGATAAGGAATTTCCCTAGAGAGGGAGAGTGGATGTAGGACTGGTTGTCCGAACCACTATATATTGCTGTGTTGTTTACTGCTTTATGTTTATACTTGTCATATGCATCTAGTTATAAGCAAAACACAACACATGAGCTCCAAAGTTTAAAAATTGGAAACACTCTGCCCTCACCCCTGTTTTATATGCACCGAAATAAAACGTTTTGCTTCCGCACGCGCAAAATAGATTTTCCCACCGGGACCAACAATATCCCTTATATTCTTTTTCCCATAATTAAAATATTCCACAAAAATCTCACCTCCTCTATTATGGTGATTTTCGAAAATTTAGTGCTACAAGAATCCAAGATTTGGATCTTCTTGAATTTATGAGATATTCTTGTATTTCAAGAAATACATATCTTCCATAATATCTTTTCAAGAAAATCAAGAAAATCTTTCTTGCCCACTATATTTTCAAAAAATTCGAAATTTACTATATAGATAACCAAGTGGGAGATTTCTTGAATTTAATGAGATAATCTTGTATTCCAAGAATACATATCTTCATTCCATAACAAAATTCAAAGAAAATCTTTCTCCCTCTTTTATCCATAATTTTCGAAAATTTAGAGGAAATATAAGCAACAATATTTATTTTATTTTAATCACCTTTTTAGGTTATTGGACTATATGTTGGGCTACTAAAGGGGGGCCTTTAGGAGAATTAAGATTTGACCTTCTAATGGATCTTGAATATCTAATATTGAGCCACAATATAATTCAAGCCCATAAATATCAATTAATCCCACTACATAATTAATATTACACCATCCATCTTAACCCATATTACGGTCAATATGGCTCCGATCATTATTTCCGTGTTTAAGATTATCTAGCCCATTAATCAATTCAAGCCCTTTGAAATAGCTTTCCGTTAATTAATATCTTTTGTCCTTGGTCGAGAGCGGTTCAACATTATTATCCATACCAGAAACTAATTCCACTTGCAAGATTTGGTATGATAAAACTTATGAACCTCCAAGGGGCAAATCAAACAAGCGTGCTTGCACCACGATTCTTCAGTATTAAATCTTAGCAATCACATGTGACCAATAATATTGCCCAAGATAAAAAGTATTGAATCTCTCGATTCGCTACCCATGATAAGTCAAAGCAATAATTACCAATCCCACGTGATCCTATTTAAGGGACGAAGGTTAAGAAACAACGAACAATCGAGGTCTAATTCTTCCTTGTTGGGATTCACGAAGAATTTATCCTCCTCAGGTCCTATGCGCCGCATCGGTCATGCACTAGTGTAATCTGTTGGTCAAGACAAACCAATCGAGCCTTACACCTCAACCTTTCGCGATGGTTGTTCATTTCCATCTAGGTCGTGAATGGCGTACTTTTTAGTTACAAGGAATTTCATTAATTTAATCTTCGTGATCGGTATCACTAAATTAACTCTGATGTAACACGTCATTTAATTATTGAACAATTATGCAATAAATATATATAACATTCAATCATATTTAAAGCATCGGTGAAAAACAATTTATTTGATAAATAAGTCACGAAAATTAGGTTTCGATTATACAAAGTAAAAAAGCATACTTTTCAGTATAATCCCAACAATCTCCCACTTATACTCAAAGTCTGCTTTTAAGTATACTACAACATGTCTCGAGTAGTCCGTGACATCTAATGTCACCTACACGAACCTAATAATTTCTCCCACTTATACTCAAAGCAGTTAGCAGCGGTCTTGACACCCATTCCACTCACATGTCTCTCGAATGTATTGGAGGTAGACGCTTTGTGAATGGATCGCTAAATTTGTCCTCATCATTATCTTTGCCACATCTATATCTCCTCTCTTAACGATTTCTCGTATAAGATGTCTTTCCTTTAATGTGTTTGTTTGACTCGTGGACTCTTGGTTCTCTTGAATTTGCAACTGCCCCTAGCAGATATTGCTAGACAAATTCAGAACACCATCCAAGTCCACTAAGAAGGTCTAGAGCCCAATCGGTTCTTTCACTGCTTCACAAGCAGCTACTTACCCGACTTCCATGGTTGAGTCAGTGATGCATTTCTGCTTCACACTCGTCCATTTGATGGCTACACTTCCCAAATGGAAAACACACTAACTGAGGCAGATAATTTCTGGAATCTAAATCTGATTGGAAATCCGAGTCCGTGTAGCCAATGGGGATTGGAGTATCTGACTGATAAATCAACATTCTATCCCGAGTTCTTTTTAGACACTTCAGAATGTTTTTAACTGTCGTCCAATGCACTTTCCCTGGGTTACTTTGATATCTTGCTACCATGCCTACGGCAAAGCAGATATCCGGTCTCGTACACAGCATTGCATACATAAGGTTTCCGACAGCCGAAGCACAAGGAATACTTTTCATGTCATCTATCTCCTTTTGCGTCTTAGGGAACATTTTCTTGGATAGATGGATTCCAAGTCTGAAAGGTACGAATCCTTTCTTGGAATCTTGCATGCTGAATCGTTTTAAAACCAGTATCAATGTATGAATACTTGCGATAACCCGATCATGCTTTTCTTGCGATCTCGAGTAATCTTGATCCCAAGGATGTGTCTGGTTTCCCTAAGTCTTTCATATCAAACTGTTTTGAAACGCCATGCCCTTACGTCTGACCACACCTTCACATCGTTCCCGATGATCACAATGTTATCTACGTATTGTACTAAGAATACCAATGCAGTTCCGACACGCTTTTATACACACAACTTTCAAACTCGTTTTGATCAAACGCATAAGACTTTATCACATGATCAAAACTTTGGTTCCAAGCTCTGAATGCCTGTTTGAGTCCGAAAATGGACTTCTTGAGCTTACAAACTTGGTGTTCTTGGCCTGTTTCAATGAAACCTTGGGATTGTTGCATATAGATCTCTTAATCAAGACTTCCGTTAAGGAAAGCTGTCTTGACATCTATTTGCCAGATTTCAAAGTCGAAATGCGCAGCAATCGATAAGAGAATACGGATGGACTTAAGCATGGCTACGGGCGAAAAAGTTTCCTCATAATCGATCCCTTTCTTTCTGAGTATAACCTTTCGCCACTAGTCTTGTTTTAAAGGTTTCAACCTTCCCGTCCGGTCCTCTTTTCCTCTTATATACCCACTTGCATCTAATGGGTTTGACCCCATTAAGTGGTTCGACTAGCTCCCACACTCTATTATGATACATAGAACTCATTTCGGTTATCATTGTTGTTTGCCAAGAATCTGCATCCTTATCTTGGAGTGCCTCGTCATATGTCCATGGGTCTGATTCCGGGAATCAAGTCCGAGGACTCTCCTATTCCCATGAATCTCTTGGGCTTTCTAACAACCCTCCCACTACGACGAGGCTCCGGTTGTGAAAACGTATCGTTTGGTATATCATCTAGTACAGTTGGCACTGAGGTTTGCCCTCTAAGCTCATTTAAGGTAATCTCACTTCTGGGTTTTCTTTGGTTCATATAGTCTTCTTCCAAAAATCTAAAGTGGGTGCTGATGACCACCTTTTGATCTTCGGGACTATAGAACATACACCCTTTTGTTCCCTAGGGGTATCCTACAAACAGCCTTAATTCTGATCGACGATCCAACTTACCGGCTTCCTTGTCCAACACGTAGGCCGAACACCCCCAAATTCTCATGTGTCTCATACTAGGCTTGCGCCCGGTCCACAATTCTTTGGGAGTTTTGGGAACCGATTTGGATAGCACCAAGTTCAGAATGTAAGCCGCTGTTTCCAAGACATGACCCCAGAACGACTCGGGAAGATCCACATAACTCATCATTGATCTAACCATTTCCAAAAGAATTCTGCTTCTTCGCTCTGCAACCCTGTTTTGTTGAGGGGTTCCGGGTGCAGTGAGCTGGGATACAATCCCTTCACCAGATAAGTAGTTCAAAAACTCATTGCTGAGGTATTCGCCTCCACGATCAAATCGTAGAGACTTGATACGTTTTTCCTTATGATTCTCTGTTTGAGCCTTAAATTCTTATAATTTCTCAAAGGTCTCAGATTCATGCTTCATGAGGAAAATACAACCGTACCTTGAGTAATCATCAATAAAAATACTCATAACCTCCTCTTGCTTTGGTTGACATTGGACCACATACATCTGTGTGAACGATCTCTAACACTTCTTTGGCCCTATTCCCCTTGGCTCCAAATGCCCTCCTGATCATATCACCCTCCAAACATGATTCGCCGGTTGGAATCGGTTCAACTTGGAGACGCTCCAGTGAACCATCTTTTACCAACCTTTGGATCCTCTTTGGATTTATATGACCTAATCTTAGATGCCAAAGAAGTATTTCGTTCACGCTTTCTTTTGTTGGAAATAGTTGATGTTTATAGGATGCATTTCATGAGTGGTGTGCACAGTTTAATTGTATAGAGATTTTCCATCAATGTCCTGTAACAGATACACTCATCATTTCAAAAATGATGTCATTCTTATTAGAAGAAACTTAGTGTCCTTTAATCGAATTTTAGAAACTGAAAGTGAATTCTTTCTAAAACTGGGAACATAAAGATAATCTCAAAAAAATTTTATCTTTAAAAGATAGGTGCACTTCTCCCACTGTTTTAACTGCTACTCATGTAGCATTGCAATGTCTGCTACTTGCGTAGTATTGCAATAATCGTTACTATCGTAGCATTGCAATATCTGCCACTTACGTAGCATTGCAATGTCTTCTACTTTCGTAACGTTGCCCAGTGTGATGAGGATCTCACTCCCACTAAGTTGCCGGATCATTTTGAACCCGTGAAGCCAACATGATTAGTGGATCTCGTATCAACCACCCACGAATGAGGAGTATACGCCGCTAAACAAGTTTCAACAACTAGTGCGTGAGAATTACCTTTCTTTCCGTCCCTTTTGGGGTTGGAACAGGCAAAACCTCCATTGTCCTCTCTTACCGCATCTTAAGCACTTCCTCTTTGGATTTTCCTTGATACAATAAGCATTCCTCATCTTACCATTGCCCTTGGCAACAGTTGAGTTTTATTGCTTATGGCCTTTGGTCCTCTTCTTTACCTTGCCTACCCATGGCCTAGAAGATGAAGACGGACCACTTGCCGTCAAAGCTTGAGTTTGGTGCCTTATCATCATTTCTGCCGAGACCAAAAGCTTGCAACAAAGATGCTCAAAAACTTTTTGGGCAGAGAGTGAAGTACCAAATTCATCTGAGCCTCCAGATCATAATCTGCACTAAGAATCTCAAGTTTGTTCAGATGGGCCATCTATTTTGAGGACGTAATCCCTTACGGGTTTTGCCCTCCACCATTTTAAATGACGACATCTCTCAAGGTGATCCGACGAGTCCGCGTGTTTTAACTTTCGTCGGTTGGCTCATCCGATTTTGGTGTGTCAAGAATCCACTTGTGCTTTTGTGCAGTTAGGACAATTATAATTTTTCGTTTCCAATATAGTTTCCATACATATTGTATGAACTTTAGGATAATAACCAGTGGATTAAAAAGTAACGACATGCCGAACTGAAATAAACAACTATATGCAATAGCACAAGAATATCACAAGATTCGATCACATGCATCATATTTAAAATCTCAAAAAAATATGAACAATGCATCACCTAACATCTCAAAAGCAGTTTAAATAAGCCACGTTGGGTGGGTCATTATTTAAACACATTCAAGCGAGTTACAAACAAAACGATTACAAACCTTTAATATCCAGTTAATAGTTGGCTCCCACTTGACCAATATAAAATTGACGGGGACTTGAGGGAAGTATATGCATATCAATTTTATACCTAAGTAATAACCATGATTAAATCTGAGGATTACTATTTCGCTTTGATCGAGCCTCGTTGGGAGGTCATCGTTGCCACTAGTAATAACCCACAATCATCCGTTTGGAATTCATTCATGTGAAACCTATCTTTTGACCCGTCCCCGGTTGGGGAATTTCTCCAAAAGAATTCACAAATAAATAAATCATGGAGGTCAAAATTAATTCAATTTTATTATCCGGAATAAAATTATCAATTAATTATTTAAACATACTTAGTAATTTTGAAGTTGAGATTTTTTCATTTGGCAACCCTCATGCAAACACATTTAAACAAATTAAATAAAGCATAAGATAGCACAAATAAATCAAGCAAAAGCAAAAAAATAAACATATTGGGCACAAATTATCCAATTGTCATGGTTTGATTTTTCTTGGCTTGATCTTGAAGAAACACGTCTCGAATTTCTCCCACTCGTTCGTCTAAAAAAAAAATACTTGCCGTCTCGAACCGCCACCAAAAGCGGCGACTCTTGGTAGGGATGCTGGCGCCGCATCCGATCCGCCACTTGGCCCTAGGGCGACCTCGGCGGCTCGGCACCGCCCGGCGAAGCCACGCCCTTGATGCCAAGACGCCTCGGCGAGTGTCGGCGGTGTCGGCAGATCTCGGCGGCGACAGCAGCGCATCCGCATCTGTAGCCTTTCGCCCTTTCTGCTAACCCATAACCTCGGCATCGCCCAGCGTATCCACAGCGCCCACCGCATCCGCCCGTCCATCCGCTTTCGGGCAGGCGCACCGCCCGTCTTGCGGCTCTCTCATCCTCGGCCTCGGCCGCTGGCCTCGCCAGCGCCCATGTGTGCCGGTAGCGCGCGCAGCGGCGCCCTATGCTGGTTACGGATTTCGTCCTTTAATTCTTCGTCTCTTTGTTCCCGATCCGGTTACAATTTATTTAAAAATAAATAAACCTAGATCTAGACTAGTCTATTACATTGATCAAATCAAACAAATCTAGTCTACTCGTGGATTTTCTCGGGGAGGCAAAACAAATCCGAAGCGAATCGAATTAAAAACCACGGTTTATATGCATGCAAAAATAAACATTAAAATCCATGACAATTGGATACCGCAAAAGCAGATCTAGCAGTTCTACTATCCAATTTCAAATTTAATGTCCACGAATTAAATTACAATTTAAAAAATTGAGCAAAAACTAGTGGCTCGATGCGATTTGTGAGGGAATGATTCGCACAGATCTATTCGGGGTGAATATTTAAATACAAATTTAATTCATTAATTATTACTAGCATGAATTAATCCTATATTAATTCAAATAATAATTGCATCAACATATCATGCATATAAAAAGCCACGTAAAACCTACGCATGCGGAATCTACGGGTTTACATGAACGTACCTCTCGGGATGGCAGTGGCTTTGGTCGGACGGACTAACCAAAAAGGACTTCCCAAGTATTCCCTTAGCCCTTGCTCGACAATCCGGTGGAAGGATACTCGTGAACAATTAACAAAAGGAAAAAAATAAACTTTGTTGCACCACTTATGTGGATTTGCTAATATTTCCAGCACATCGAATTGTACTTGGGAATGAACTAATCATCCCCTATTTATAGGAGGGAGGGTGGTCGAATTTTATGTGATATTTCAATGTGGGAAAAGACTTTCCTTGGTCACCAAGAAATCTTGAATATATCCCTTATATTCTTTTTCCCATAATTAAAATATTCCACAAAAATCCCACCTCCTCTATTATGGTGATTTTCGAAAATTAGTGCTACAAGAATCCAAGATTTGGATCTTCTTGAATTTATGAGATATTCTTGTATTTCAAGAAATACATATCTTCCATAATATATTTTCAAGAAAATCAAGAAAATCTTTCTTGCCAATTATATATTTCAAAAAAATTAAAATTTACTATATAGATAACCAAGTGGGAGATTTCTTGAATTTAATGAGATAATCTTGTATTCCAAGAATACATATCTTCATTCCATAACAAAATTCAAAGAAAATCTTTCTCCCTCTTTTATCCATAATTTTCGAAAATTTAGAGGAAATATAAGCAACAATATTTATTTTATTTTAATCACCTTTTCAGTTATTGGACTATATGTTGGGCTACTCAGGGGGCCTTTAGGAGAATTAAGATTGGACCTTCTAATGGATCTTGAATATCTAATATTGAGCCACAATATAATTCAAGCCCATAAATATTAATTAATCCCGCTACATAATTAATATTGCACCATCCATCTTAACCCATATTACAGTCAATATGGCTCCCGGTCATTATTTCTCGTGTTTAAGATTATTTAGCCCATTAATCAATTCAAGCCACTGAAATAGCTTTCCATTAATTAATATCTTTTGTCCTTGGTCGAGGAACGGTTCAACATTATTATCCATACCGGAAACTAATTCCACTTGCAAGATTTGGTATGATAAAACTTATGAACCTCCCAAGGGGGCAAATCAAGCAAGCGTACTTGCACACGATTCTTCGTATTAAATCTTAGCAATCACATGTGACCAATAATATTGCCCAAGATAAAAAGTATTGAATCTCTCTGATTCGCTACCCATGATAAGTCAAAACAATAGTTACCAATCCCACGTGATCCTATTTAAGGGACGAAGGTTAAGAAACAACGAATCACTGAGGTCTAATTCTTCCTTGTTCAGTTCTGAAGAATTTATCCTCCTGTAGGTCCTATTCAGTGCATCAGTCATGCACTAGTGTAATCTCTTGGTCAAGACAAACCAATCTGAGTCTTACACCTCAAACTTTCGCGATGGTTGTTCATTTCCATCTAGGTCGTGAATGGCGTACTTTTAGTTACAAGGGACTGTTAATTTAATCTTCTGTGATCTGGTATCACTAAATTAACTACAGTGTAACACGTACGAATTATTGAACAGTTATGCAGTAAATATATATAACATTCAATCATATTTAAAGCATCAGTGATAAACAATTTATTTTAGTAAATAAGTCTGAAAATTCAGTTTCGATTATACAAAGTAAAAAGCATACTTTTCAGTATAATCCCAACAGAAGGATCTTTGTGAAGCCTGCTATATCCTAGGGATCAAGATCCACAGGGATAGATCCAAGAGGATGTTGAGGCTGTCACAGTCCACCTATGTAGACAAGGTGTTGGAAGCATTTTGCGATAGAGAACTCTAAGAGATGGTCTCTACCGGCAAATCATGGGATAAAGCTGTCAAAGAAGGATTGTACTTCTATTGAAGCTGATATCAAGCACATGCAATTGGGTCAATTATGTTCAATCTGCTTTTACCTTCTATTATAGACCCTGCTTAATCTGCAATTGAGTCAATCATGTTCAATATGCTTTTACCTTCTATTATAGACCCTGCTCAAGACTCAATCTCTCCTTCGTGTTTGCTCGTCCGCGTTCGAATCAGGGAATATGGCACTAGAATATGAATATAGGATTTTATGCACTTCCTCCTAATAACCGCCTTATACTCTCCTATTTACCACTCTCTTTTTTTTTTTTTGTATCTGTTTTTTTTTGTCGGCTATTTTCCTTTTTAAGTTGATCTCCCAGCAGCTTCTATTATGCATAAGATTAGTAAGACTTGGGATGTGTGCATAACCGCCTCACTAATTCCTTCCATGGTAAGCTTCATCTTTCATTTTATTATTATATTTTCTATCTAATATTTGTTATGATCCCTCAAGTGAAAGCATATACACACACGCGCACTATATATGTATCTATTTAATAATAGTTATTATTGTTATTATTTTAATATTTTTATGTTAATGGGTGTTGTGCGATAATATTAATGCATTAGTTTATTAATGTATATATAATACACATGGACCATTCTAGTGAGTGTTATTATTTATGCACACATATAATAAACCATCTATGTAGTCTTAAGTTGTTTTTACCTTCTATTATAGACCCTGCTCAATCTGCTTTTGTTCCCGGGCGCCTGGATAATGCTTTATTGGCTTAAGAAATATTTCACTTCATGAAGTCCAATAAATCGGTTTCCAAGGGGTCCTATGCTTTTAAGCTTGATATGAGTAAGGTCTATGATAGAGTGGAGTGGGAGTTCCTGGAGAGTGTGATGCTTAAAATCGGGCTTGGGGAGAGGTTGGTGGGTGTTATTATGCGTTGTGTGAGGTCGGTCTCTTTTGATGTGCTTGTTAATGGTCATCTGACTAGCTCTTTTCTTCCATCCAGTGGCCTCCGGCAAGGGGATCCCCTATCGCGTTATTTATTCTTGTTTTGTGCAGAGGCTCTCTCCGCCTTGATTCGAAGAAGTGTGGAGAGTGGAGTGTTGCATGTTGTGAGAATTTGTAGAGGGGCTCCAATAGTATCGAGGTTGTCCTTTGCTAATGATACTATTATGTTTGGCCGGGCTACTGAAGTTGAGCTGGGAAGGGTGAAACGAGCTCTGGAGGTGTATGAATCGGCATCTGGTCAGACTATTAACTTGAATAAGTCTGAGATAATGTTTAGTGGGGGTATTTCGTCAGAGCGTGGTGTGATATTGTCGGATTTGTTGGGAGTCAAGAGAGTGGAGCAACATGCCATTTATTTGGGCATTCCAACTAATGTTGGTCGATCTCGTTCGGCAATACTTAGGACTCTGATTAATCGGGTGGAGAAGAAATTAAAGGATTGGAAAAGTAAGACTCTTTCACAAGAGAGTCACCATACTGAACATATCTGCCCAAAGTAAGACTCTTTCCACATACTTGAGCCACATAATTAATCGGGTGGAGAAGAAATTCAACATGGTGACTCTCTTCTGGCTCATACATTAAAGGCCCGCTATTTCCCCCGGGGTAATTTTCTCACCGCGGGGCAGGGGTACAACTCAGGTTATACGTGAAAAAGTATTTTAGAAGGGAGGCAGGTCCTAAAACGGTCTGGTTTGGATGGTTGGCGATGGAAGGACGGTGAAAGTTTTGGCAGGATCCATGGGTGTTTGGCGATGGAAGTCTGTGCGTCCAGTCGGAGGGGGGCCGGAGAGGTTGAATATGGTGGTCCGAGACCTAATGTTTGATGACTACTTGGGATGGAATGTGGAACGGGATCGACAGTTATTCATTTCTTCTAAGGCTACCCGAATTCTCTCTCTTTCGTGTTCGACATTGTGCCCGAACGTTTTAACTTGGAGGTTCGAAAAGCATGGCCTATATACCACAAAGTTAGGATATCTGGAGCTCATGAGGCCTGGAGGGCAGGAATTGATTGATGGGGATGACGGGTTTGTTCGATGGTGGCGTTGGGTTTGGAGGTTGGGGTGAAGCCTAAGGTGCAGCTATTCACTTGGCGACTTTTGTGGGTATTATTCCAATGAATTTGAACTTGATAACTCGGTTCGTCAATGTTGAGCCCGAGTGCGTGAGATGTGGTGAGCCTATAGAATCTACGGAACATGAGTTTGAATCACAAATGGTCTCATAACTTTGACCTCAAATAGATTTAGTCTCATAAATTTTTTTGTCGTTGATTTAGTCCTAATAACTTTGACAATGTCCATTTTTAGTCCCAAAACATCCGAAACAACGTCATTTTGTCATTTTAATTTGGGGCTTTTTGGCGGATGTTGTGACTGGGCTGCCACGTGTATTTTTTTTAACAGCCGAAATTTCAGGCATATAATTAAAATTTAAAACTTCAAACTAAAACAGAATTGACGGCAAGAATTAATCAAACACACTTAAAAATACACGTGACAGTTCAGTCATAACATCCGCCTAAAAGCCCCAAATTGAAATGGCAAAACGACGTTCCAACCGACTTGGGACTAAAATTGAACATTGTCAAAATTATTAGGACTAAATCGACGATAAAAAAACTTATGAGACTAAATCTATTTGAGGCCAAAGTTATGAGACCATTTGTGATTCAAACTCTACGGAACATGCTCTCCATGATTGTCCTGTCTTATCGGAATGTTGGTCATCTTTCCCGATTCTGGTGAGCTTGCAAGACCAATCTAAGCCGATGGAGGTGTGGTTAATGCAAATGGTGCAGCGCCTGTCGACGGAGGACAAAGAGCTATTTGTTACTGTGTTGTGGGCTGCTTGGTTTGCGAGGAATGAGTTGGTGTTTCGTCATGTATGTCTTCCGGGATGCCGAATTATGGAGATAGATGTCGCCAGATGCTGCCATGGCTTTGCGTCCCAAGATGTTGTCGAGAGTTGGTTCGAGTGTGTGGTGCCCACCAGGTGCTGGTATGTTTAAGCTGAATACAAATGTCACTTTCCGTGTGGGTGTAGGAACTGGTGTGGGTGCTGTGATGAGAAATGAGTGGGGTCGGGTTCTTTGGATGTATGCTGAGCAACTCGAGTCCTTGTTGTCCGTTGATATAGCTGAAGTGATTGCTGTTCGAGAAGGAATTAAGAAAGCCCGGAATCTGCTCTTTACTGATGTGATGATTGAAATGGATTCCAGGTGGTCTACTTTGCGCTAAAAAATGTGCATGAAGATTTATCCTACGTACTTTGGTGGAGTTATTATAGAAATTTTGGAGTTATGTGCTTGTTTTAATTATGTTTCCTTTAGTTGGATTCATCATAGTGGTAATACTGTGGCACGTCATTTAGCCCAGTTTGCATTTGCTTGTTTGTTTGCTTACCTTTCTCCTTCAGCTCCGGAAGTGATTGTGAACTCTGTTGACGTTTATTTTCGGCTAGTTAATTAATACATTCACCTTTCCTATAAAAAAAGAAAAAAACGTTTGGCTCTTTGAATATTTTATCATCATCATCATCATACAACAATCTGATCATATTATTAATTAAAAGATAAAATAGATGTTTTCCTGAAAATAAGGTGGGGCCAATCAATGGTTTGAAAATGTTTGAAATCCAAATGGCACTCCCCAACCCCAGTTCTTTCTCCCTTTCTAACTAACCTCTCTCTTTCCTCATTCCTTTCACCATTTTCTCAATCTTCTTCCGCCATAACTCTAATTTTAATTCTTTCTCCAGAAAATGACTCTAATCCCATCTGCACCTTCATCACGCTGCCGACTCCACTAATATCATGTGCAGGTCACTTTTTCTTTTTCTTTTTTTGTCAATTTATAATATTGTTGATCGATCTATGTTTGAAACAAATGGAATTTTTCCGATTCTTGTACTTATTTATTCTTATCAAGATTCATAAATTTATGGAATATGTATATATATTTGAATTTTTTTTACATGTACGATATATGAAAAACGTTGTTGATTTGCATGTGTAGTTTCACCATTGTTAAAATGGAAGTTAAATTCTATAAGCACGCATATTTCACATCAAATGGTGATTATAAAATAAATTTCCTTTTTCTTTCTAAATTAAAAATCTTAGGCAAAATTTTGTGTGTGATATGATTCACAAACTACCAAAAATTAATACATATTTCTTTAAAAATATTAAAATTCTCAAATAATATCTTATCTCGCAAGACCTAGTCAAACTCTTATATACATTAGCAATTTAGTACCATACAAGTAATTGCAAATAAATTCTTGTGCGAGACTCACTAACCTAATTTTTATTACGTTTAGATAATTAATTGATGAATTTAACTCGTCTCATGTAATACAGTCTCATAAGAGAGTATCAATTAGGGGTGTTTTGGAAAAAAAATATCATTTTGAAAAAGTGATTAAAATTAGTAATTATGAGAAAATTGATTAATACTACCTCCGTCTCCCAAAAATATGCTCAGAGAGTTTAAACATGTTTTACGAAAAAGTTGATTAAGTCCATTTATGAATAACATAATTAAATGAGAGTAAAGTATAATGATAACTTGAGTAATTAAGTGTTTGTTGGACTATAAAGATAAAAAAATTGTGTCGATAGACATGCTTAATCTACCTTTCCGTTAAACACGTTTCAGCCCTCTAAGCGTACTTTTGGGGGATGGAGGGAGTAGTAAAAGTTGATGGTTTTTATAAAATAACTTTTTTTTTTTTTAAAGTTGATAGTGTTTACAAAATAAAAAATTAATAATACTTAAAAAAATACTCATAAGCTATTAAAAGCACCCCTTTCAACTTTAGCTTATACTCCCTCCGTCCCGAATTTAATGTCGCATTTACTGTTTGTGCGGAGTTTGATGAGAGAGTTGTTTATTAGTATAAATTATTTTTTTGGTGAAGATTAAATAATAAAGTAATGCATGTGGTGTAAATAAAAGAGAATAAAATTGACTTTAGTGTGGGAAAGGTAATGACATTGTATTTAATTTTTAGATAGTTTGAGGGTAGATATTAAAGTAATGTAGCTACTTTATTTCCATTTTTAGAAATGTGTCAATGAGTTTGGGACGGACCTTTTGACAAACGTGTCATTAAATCCGGGACGGCGGTAGTAACTTTTAAAAGTTTATTTAATCTAATAAAGGAGAAACTCTAAATTGCTTATGTGCACAGTTCTTATAAGGATTATAATTACTTATAATTTCTCGCAAAGTGTCCATTTATTTTAATCATGAACTTTAATTGTTGTGAGTGCAGGTAGATTAAATAGGTGAAGCTCCTAGCCTTGTTTCCCATGTGTGATAGAGAATTAAAGAAAGACTTGAATTTTGGAATCTTAAAGGAGTGCAGGCTGAAGCTTCTTGCAGCTCACTACACAATTATATAATTAATTATTTGTCACACACACATATAGAGACATATATACCCAATGATAAGCAGTAGTATATGATGTTAAATGAAAATGAAGAAAGATCAGCAACAAGAAGAGCAACAGCAATTGATGCAATTCGCAAAGCACCACATCTCCCAAAGATACCTCCAAAACCTCATTATCTACTTCCTCTTCTTCGGGTCGGGCTTAGTAATCGGGCTCACACTTAGTTTCTATCTGAGTGTGGACATCCCTCACACCTTGCAACTCAAGCAATTCTCCTCCACCTCCAACTCCATCACCCCACAACTGCCGCCGCCGTCTCCAGACGAGGGGGCGGAGGAGGAGGTGACTGATCAGCCGCCTCCACCGCCCCTACAACTGCCACCACCAAATGACGTCATTAATGTTGTTCCTCGGGGGCGAATCGGGCTGAATGAATATTTGGAGCCGTCAGAGCTGATGCATGATATGAGTGACGAGGAGTTGCTATGGAGGGCATCGATGAAGCCGATGATTCACCAACGCCCGTTCCATCGGACCCCAAAAGTCGCGTTCATGTTCCTTGCAAAGACTGATTTGCCCCTCGCTCCTCTGTGGGAGCTCTTCTTCAGAGGCCATCACGGCAAGTATTCTATTTATGTGCATTCTCAGCCGTACTACAATGCCACTTTTCCACAAGGTTCGGTGTTTCATGGTCGAAGGATTCCAAGCAAGGTAACATTTTATTATTTCTTAATATTAATTGCTTCTCTATTATTTAATTACTACATGCTTTGGACTTAGGTACGTTACATTGACAATATCTATGATTAATCTAGATGTTCGAGTTACTTAGTAATCTGTAATGATGCATCTCACCTACTGCAACCATGACTTCCTTCATACACTAGCATTTTCTTTTTGGCATTTAGATCATGTAAAATTTATAAACATATACCACTAGTGGAATGAATCGAGTTATGTCACGTATTTATACCTAGGGGTGGGAATAGGCCAAGCTACGACGACAGAGCTTATATTTCGGCTAAAAAAGTCTGGCTCGGCTCGGCTCTGCTCGTCTTCATACACTAGCATTTTCTTTTTGACATTTAGATCATGTAAAATTTATAAACATATACCACTAGTGGAATGAATCGAGTTATGTCACGTATTTATACCTAGGGGTGGGAATAGGCCAAGCTACCTGACAGGAGCTTATGACTCAGCTAAAGTCTGGCTCGGCTCGGCTCGGCTCGTTTAACCATGACTTCCTTCATACACTAGCATTTTCTTTTTGACATTTAGATCATTTAAAATTTATAAACATATACCACTAGTGGAATGAATCGAGTTATGTCACGTATTTATACCTAGGGGTGGGAATAGGCCAAGCTACCGACAGGAGCTTATGACTCAGCTAAAGTCTGGCTCGGCTCGGCTCGGCTCGTTTAATAAATAAATCATCTTTTTTAAAGTCTATTACTTAAATATAAGCTAAACTTTGAGCTTTTTCGTAGGTCTATTAATTTTAACATGCCGATCTATTTGACTATATACATATAAATTAAATATTTAATATTTAATAATAGTAATTAGTATTAATATATTTTAACATTTAATATTGTTATATGTTTTACTGAGACCCTTAAAAATTTGATAGGTTCAATTTTGAATTTTTTATAATGAACCTATCAAATATTTTGTATAGGCTAGAACTTTAGTAGAGTTGTAAAAATATATTTTTTATAGACTTTCACATTTGACCTATTTACTAAAAAGGTCAGGTCCACCCTATTAAAAAAGCTCGTAACAGATAATAAGTTAGATTTGGGCCCAAAATTAAATATCAGGCCCAAACTTTTTTTTGTGAAGTCTTGTCCAATCTGCTCTATTCCCACCCCTATTTATAACTGGAGCTCTTGGGAATTTTTAATTCATTTGGTATACATAAGTATAGGAAATTTATAAGGTTGACTCCATATCCAATTAAGAACAAAAACTAATTTTGTGAACTCTATTTCTTTAAATATTATTATTATTATTATGCATAAACTCTATCACTGTTTTATTTATGCATCTATACTATGATAAATTCTCATGTGCATCATTTGCACAAATTTTGATTTTGTGCAATTGGATTTCAATTTTTTTTTTTGGGTCCGACCAGAACCCGGCCCGACCCGAGTGATTCATGGTTCACTCTTCCCGAGTGGTTCATGGTTCACCCGACCTCAATATGTCATGATTTAGGGTTCATTATTTAATATTTAGGGTGTAAATGATTCATCCAAATTAAAATTGAATTGATTACTTAAATTGCATCTTGTGCAATTGGTGCACACAAGTATCACTCTTATACTATTTAAAAATATGAAAAATATAATATTTTTTGAACAGTAATGATACATAAATATAATAGTAATAATATTTATATATAATAATGATAGAGTTCACCGTAAATGTGGGTCAGGACATTTGCTAAACATTTAATTAGGTCCTATGAGTTCCCACTATTTTTCCCCAAAACAAGGCCCAATACAAATTGTTTTCTTCCAACTTCAAGTCAAAGTGAAAAGAGTAGTATTGCTTTCAAATAGTACGACTTGAATCGAAAGTGGTCGTTTTTTATTTCCTTTTATGCCTTTTTGTATTACTTGAATTGAGAAAGTACTGTTTGTCTTGAGGTTTTTTTTTTTTTTTTCACTTATTTCAAAATAGGAGCATAAGTGTTGATATTGTTACGATAATATAACTTATATGTAGTTCTTTGATACAATCATATTAGTAAAGTTTTTGGGACTGGCTTAAATTGAGATTGTTACGATAATATAACTTATGTGTAGTTCTTTGATACAATCATATTAGTAAAGTTTTTGGGAGTTTTAGCCGGTGACGGATCTAGAATTTAAAATTTTGAGATACATTTGAGTAGAATTTAAAATTTGGTAATACATTTAAGTATTTTTTTTCTTAATTATACATAATAAAATACAATTGTTTCCTAATTATGCAAGGGGTACATTTCATTTTGAGAATACAATCGTACCCCATGTACCCCTCCCTCTGCCACTAATTATAGCTGAGATGAGGCTATCTTGTATATGAGACGGAGCTCCACTTTAAAATTTATATTTTATTTTATTTTAAAAGATACTTAGGATACTATCATAAGTCCATGAATTATGCAATATACAAAGACCAAAAGAAACTAATTTTAGTACCTTTCTAATTTAAAGGAGACCGCAATCCATTTTAACACGTTCAGGCAAGAGTGTGTAGACTAGGAAGTCTAGTATGCACCAAGTGCATTGTACATTTTATAGTATATTTTTTAAATATGTAATTTATTTATATTATAAAATATTTTTAAAATATATAATTTATAATTTTTTTATGACTACATATTGCACATATCATGTAAATAAAACCTCACTTTGCACTTATTGCTGCACATTTCGTGGACTGCACGTATAGAGACCTCACTTTGCGTAGCTATACAGCCTTTTCCGAATTAATTCCTTTCTTTACTTCCTTATTTACAAGAAGTTGAAATGGAAAGAACAGGTATCTTGTTTTTTCCCCAAGATTCTTAAATTAGAAACGAACTACTATTGATTCTGAAACAATTAATTAGGCATTAGGGATATTTGCAAGAAAATACTATACTTCTTCCAAAGTGATTTAATTTATTTATTGCAATAAAAATCACTTAATGGTAGAAATGTGTAAGTATTTTGTTTAATAACAACAAAATATTGTTTAATAAAAAACAACTAATATTGTTAAAATGAAAATCACTAATACTTTTCAAGTGAAAATAACTTAGTGTTTAAAAAATATAAATGAATTCACGGTCTTGACTTGATGAACACACGATCTGGTCATGTAAGGTTGTTAATTCGGTATAAATTTGGAATAAAGTAAAATATTAAGTTGGCCTCTTGTGCACCCATTGCACTATATAAAACTGATGAAAATTAACTTTTTACTAAAATAGTTAATATTTTTTAGTGAAACAATCAAACTATAGACTTTTAAAATACAAACAACTTGTACGGTACATTTAGGTATATACACTTTTTTGCCTAAAAAGTTTAAAATTTTGGTTATAATGATTGTCAAGCAGAATAAGGTTAGAGTATCTCAAGATTCTCAACTAAACAAAACAAGCCTTTAGTCCTAAATAATTGGGGTAAACTACATAAACTAATAATAGAAACATGTTGAGTGGCTTGTAAAAATTAGTTTTTTTTATGTGTCTCTTTTTAAATATATCTTCATTAAACCTCTTAGTCTCCAAATTTTTGTGTACAACTTCTGGTCATATCTTCTTTGGTTGTCCCCTTGATCTTCTAAAAGGAACCAAGTCCATCGACTCCACACGATATACAGATTCATCTATAGGCCTCCGTCTTATATGCCCAAGCCAACACAAACCAAGCTCTTATATCTTCTCTTTACTGGTTAGAGTATTCCTGTTCTTTCTCTTTTATTTTGAACTTTAGATGATTAAATTGAATAGCAAGTACCAGAGGCGGATTTACAGTCGGGCACGGTAGAGCAAATGCCTTGGCTGAATTTTTGACGCGAAATATCTAAAATACCCTAATTTAAAATTTTAAAAATAAGTATTAAAAAATAAAATAAAAAGATAAGGAAGGTAGCAACAAGATACAAAACAGAGTTCACAAATACGCACTCGCGCACGCTCTACACACATACCAGGCCACAATATTGAAAGGATAAGTCTTGTATGCATTCAGGCGCATCGTGCACTCATAGTGTATTTTAGAATCGTGTAACTTGTTATACTAAAAAGTGTAACTTATTTACACTGAATCGTACAACTATTAATATGAAAAAATAGTTGCACGGTTCAATGTAAATAAGTTACAATTTTTAGTATAATAAGTTGCACAATTCAAAATCTTATTTATAAGTCTTGTGATCTTGCCTAATATATATATGAGACCCACTCATTTCTGCTTTGATTTCATGAGATTGTAACAACTAGGTATGTTTAATTTAAGTCCTAAACTCTTTTAGAATATCTAACTAAAAAAAAAAGTTAAATCCTAATTTATTCTTAAAAATGTGCCTTGCCTAAAAAATATATATATATATGCTTCCACCCCTGGTAGGTACACCAGTTGTACGGTGCAACTATACAAATTAATAATTTTTGGTGAAAATAATTAATATAATTCAATAAAAGTAATTATCATTGGTCAATTAATATTATTCAATAAAAATAATTAATATAATTTAAAAAATATACTTAAATTACATGATCCACAGGGTGCAGACCTGATCTAAATTGAAGGGAAAAACATTCAACTATATTTCTTTGAAGAAGAAAAAATTATTTACTCAAATAAAATATTGGGTTGATAAAAGAAAAAACTTCTGATAATATATCAAATTTATAATTTTTTCTAGATAATTTGAACAAATCTCATGTGATTGTGTTCTATTCCAAATACAAATGACGTAGTATCGACGTAAATTTTCTCTCACGGCCCACTCCTCTTTATTGAGATGTGTTCTTGTCTTGAAGTTTGAGAGACCTCGAATTTCAGGATGTAAACTTCATATTATGAAAGTGGGTGCGTGAAACTTAAGGAAGACCTCTTAACTTTATGGGATAAATTGTGAAATTCTAAATATTTTTAATGGCAAAAAAATTATATGAGACCGTTTACAAATTATCACATATTAATATTTTTTTTAAAGTGTTAAAAACATCATTTTAAATTATGTTTCATCTTATATTATATGAGTCTCTCGCAAGAATTACTTATTTCTATCATATGAATATTGTAATTTATTTTAAACTGTCATGATTTTAAATGTTTCTTCTCCCATTCATAGCATTAAATGAATTGTGATGTCTAGTCAACTAATATGCATAACCAACTTTTATATTGTTTTTTTTAATTCCATTTATAGTTTTGTGGAATGAATTCCGATGCCTAGTCAACTAAGTATATGCATAACCAACTCTTATATGAGTACTTTTATTTTTTGGGAGTGGAGAATATTATTGTAAAAATAAAAGAAGCAAGTGAGGTAGTTTAGTTAAAAACATAAAAAAATCATTTTGACACTACAAAAAAAATAGAAAATTATTTAAGGAATATATCAATATGCCTACGAAATTTTCAATAAAAATAGTTATGTCCTTAAATAATAAGGATTGCCTACGATTTTCTTACAAGATTTTCTAATAAGAGTAGGTCTAGTGTGCAAATTTGTATAGATGAAAATCTATAAAATTGTCCTAAATCAACCAACTATACCCTAAACACTAGATAATTAACCCTAAATTATGATCTATTTGAGCCGGGTTAACCATGAACTAGTCGGTAAATAAAAAACATGAACCACTCAATTTTGTATTACATTCATCAATTATAGAATTTGGTGAAAATTAAAGTTTTTTGTATCTATACAAATTTTGCACTACTAGACTTTGTCTTCTAATAATATAGACATTCTCATTCATATGTAAGTTTGCTTATATAAATGTAATTCATAGGTAAATCTATTTTTAGGCAATTTCTAAACTACAAATATAATTGCCTAGGAAATTATTTTTGTAGTTAATTTGTTTGCCTACGGAAATTTGTATGTTTACTAAAATTCTAAAAATTTGTAAGTTTACTAAAATTAAAAAAAAATCATCGGCAAGTCGTAGACAATCTCCCTATTTAAGGATCAAATTATTTTTTATTGGAAAACTCTGTACCCATTTGGAAAATTTTGTAGACAATTGTTTAGTTTTTTGTAGTGCGGTCAATTAAGAAAGTATATTAAATTGATGTCGTTTGTCAAGATGCATAAAAACGACTTGAACAAGAATCGTAGAAGAAAAAAAGCAAGAAAGAAATCCAAAATGAACAACCCTTTAGATGAAATAATCGTGTGATATAGAAGCAAACATACATTTTATTAATTAATTAAATTGCAGATGGTGGAATGGGGAAAATTTAACATGATCGAAGCAGAACGACGACTATTGGGGAACGCGATGCTGGATTTGTCGAACGAAAGATTCGTCCTGTTATCGGAGTCATGCATCCCACTGTTCAACTTTGAAACCATTTACAAGTACCTGATAAACTCGAGCACGTCATTCGTGGAGTCGTACGACTTGGCGGGGCCGGTGGGGCGAGGGCGGTACGATAAGCACATGAGGCCGTTGGTGAAGCTAGAAGAGTGGCGAAAGGGGGCGCAGTGGTTCGAAATGAACCGGGAACTGGCTATGGAGGTCATCACCGACCACGTGTATTCCGCCTTGTTCAAGAAATTCTGCAAGCCTGCTTGCTACTCCGACGAGCACTACTTGCCTACATTTCTCACCAAGATATTACCCGGGTGGAAGATGTCCAATAGGACTTTGACCTGGGTCGACTGGTCCCTCGGTGGGCCCCACCCTAGGAAGTTTCTTCGGACCGATATCACACCCCAGATGCTCAACCGAATCAGAACCAACACACTATGCGTCTACAATGGAAGTCCCACCAATATTTGCCACTTGTTTGCTAGGAAATTTACAGTTAGTGCTTTGGATCGCTTGATAAGGTTTGTGCCCAGGCTCATGAACTTCTAGTCTAATTACTCTCACAACATTATTTCTTATTCTTTCATATTTTTTTTTAGAAAACCCAAATTTTTAGCTCATTCTCATTTCAAAAGTTCTTTCTCGTAATATTCTTGTTTAGAGGTTGTACATGTAATGATTCAAAATTTTATATGCATCCATAGTTTGCATAGTGATATACGTTTTGAATGCCCCATGTGAAATTTTTTAAAGTCATTCACATTCACACGAAAATTAAAAATAATAGAATTAATATTATGAAGGTCATTAATTTTATTAATTAAACAAATACAATTAGATATGTAGTAATTAATGAAGATTTTTTTATCTATTGCTTGCCTTCTTTGAGTTTCAAGCAAAACAATACACAATAGAATGATCAACAATAGAAATAATTAGGAATATTTGTATATAGCTATCTTTTGTTTATCCCACATCTGGTTTTTTTAAATTATAATTATTGTATACTTGTATAAATACCACTTCACTGTATAAATAGAATTATTCCACATATTCTTTACATAGAAACCAGAGCAATATAAGACTAACACCCCTTCTCCTTCTTCTTTTTTTCGATCCTCATTATCGCTACAATCCCTTAAAAATTGCAACAATTAGTTAGTTGCCCTTTTTTTCCTCAAGACCTGATTACACAATCATCACTTCCTCCCATTACACAAGAATTCGTCAACCAATTACCATATTCTTTCTCTTTCCGCTAAAACTCTCATTTCCTCTGCAAACTCCAATCACGGATCCTTACATCTTTCTCTACGTCAGTTCTCGGATCAACCATGACAGAGCCATCTAGCCCAACTGTCATCAATGCCACCGACACTCTTAACTCCAATAAGACATCGGACGGAACTCCTCCGCTCATCGCTTTCAACACCACATCTCAAATACCTCTCAAAACGATCAAATTCATCTTAATTACTCTGTTTGGAGTTTTCAATTTCGTACATTACTGGTTGGATACGATCTGTTTGGATTCCTCGATGGATCAAAACTCAAACATCATCCACTATTAGTGTTATGAACAACACTATGTTCGTTCCCAATTCCCCATCACACCTACTGCATTCGTCAGGACAAACTGTTGTTGAGCGCTATATCGGATCTATTGATCCGTCTCTGATTACTTTTATTGCCAAGGTGAAAACATCTCAGGATGCTTGAGACGCTCTTGCGAGGACGTATGGTAGGCCCTCTAGGGGTAATATACTTGCCTTGAAAAATTACTTCCATAATCCGACTAAATGTACACGGCCTACAACTGAGTTTATGCTTGAAATCAAAGGAATTGTTGATGAGTTATCTCTTCTCCATGTCTCTACCGATCCGGATGACTTGCTCCTTAAAATATTGAATGGTCTTGATTATTCATACCAAGAGTTGGCAAACACAATTTAAGCTCGTGACACTCCCATGCTATCTAACGAATTGCATGACAAATTGTTGAGTACTGAGGCTCAGCTTAACTCACGCACAACCACTGGCACTACACAACCTTCTACGACATTTCAGGCTGCATACCAACAACGATCGTCGTCAGGGCAGCCTCCCCCAAGGCAATCTAAGCCTTCCTGACAACATATTGTGCAAAGCTTTCGTCTCTAATAGCAGCCTGCATCTGGTCAATAATTGAATCACTTGAGCACTAGCTACCAAGGCATGTGTCAACTTTGTGGCTTCTAGGTAACATGAAATAGTCCAACCTGCCAGAGGCAATGTTTCTCCCTCTTGCACTTGTCATCAGAGATGTGGTTGCTTTGGCCAGGTAGGTCGCGAGGCGACTTAAGAGGTTACGCAAGTCGTCAGGCGACTTAAAAGGCTGTGCAGGTCGAGAGGCGACTTGGAAAATGTGAAGGCCACTTGGCGACCTGGGAGGTCGCACAATTCGGAGTCGACTTGGTCTCGAGGTCGGATAAAGGATAAATATGGCAAAGATGCAGGTAGTTAATGGTGCGGATTTTGCGGATCGTAATCATGGTATGTGTATCCAGGAGCAAGGATTGCGGGACAAGCCAGTAAACCCTAGCCTGGCGGCTGAAACCCTAAGCCAGCCCGCGAGAGAAGCTCATGAAGACACTTAACCTAGTTCTACATCTATAAATACAACATGTATCGTTCATTGTAAAGGATCGAACCTTTTAGTATTCTAGGCAGAAAATATAGTGAAATATTCCTGGCTTGGTCGCCCCCAGACGTAGTCTTATTCATAGACGAACTGGGTAATCAAATCTTGTGTTTTCTATTGCTTTGATCAGTCATACTTATATTGTTATTGTTTGTTGGCCGGAGAATACAATCCGGGTACAACAGACGATATCTGGAGCTTCTGTAGGAAAATATACGCATCGTACATGGTGAAAATAGAATAAATGAATAATTGAGACTCGTTTTAAACACGATTTTCTTAAAACAATTATGCTCTTCACTCTCGGTGCTAGTGAAAATCGTAGGACACTTGTTTCCCAGGATACGGTTTAAGAAAAATAATATTAGAACTATATCTTGTTCGAGGAAAACCGAGATGTTGCCTGAAAAATATCACCGAAATAAGAACAAAAACAGTAGCAAAACGAAAGCAGAAAAGTATTAGCAATTGCTGGAATAGTATCAGTAAGAATTTTCAATTCATTTGTTTCATGTCATTCCAAGTCGTTTCTCGTCATTCTTCGACTTCAACAAAAGTGCTACTTACAATGAATAAGCTTGACCGTTGAAATGTCCGGCATTATGAGTTACTAATGGCCTCAAAATAAAAACCGATAACTTTGAAATAATGTACAATTAATTAGGGTTTAAACTTTCAATTAATTCCTTGTAACCACCACAATAATAAATTCAAAACATCGTAATATTTTTGCTTATTAATTTGATGTAGTCATTACGTGCGACAATTAAGCGAGAAATAAAAGCGAGGCAAACTCACTTCCTCATTTGTATTTTTTCCAACATGGAAAAAAACTCCTTGCTTTTCCCTTCACAATAATTGGTTACAACAACTTTGAAAATTAATTTCTCATTCATAAAAAAATGAGCAACATTTTCCAACAATCCCCCACATGAATGGAAATTGATACAGACACCAAAAGGTTTGGTGATATAAATCAAAGTTAGAAACTTGCATAGGATGGGTAGGTGTCACCCTTTGAACCTTCCCTTGTGAAAGTACACTTCTTGTTGGGAAATAAATTTAATAAAGAGGATTTTGATTAGATCCCAAAACCACGAGTATATGCGGAGTTGGGGATAATCTTGATAGATGAGTCGAGGATTCGGTTTTAGAGTGTTGAGGATATTATCTCTTTTTTAGTGTATAGTCGGCGGATATAGAACGGGTTAGTTTAAAGACTTCGATGGCGAGATATTGAAGACTTCGATGGGATCTTGAGAATCACGAAGACTCGAGAAACTCGAAGACTCGAGAACTCGAAAGACTCGAGAGAACACGAAGACTCGAGAGAACACGAAGACTAGGAGAATCTTGAAGGCACAATGATTGCGAAGACTTCGAGAATATTTGAATGCTCGGTATATCCACGAATTTTCCGAGGAACCGGGAATATAGCCGTTGGAATCCGGTGGCGTGGACCAACGAAAGGAAGACAACTTGACTGAGAAAGGCGCAGGAAGAACTTACAAAGAATAGTATGGATTTGAATGTAATTCTCTCAAGCGGTAACATTCAAATCCACACTATAAATACAAGTTCTTCCTTCATTATCAAGTGTGGATGCGTGGAGATCATGCACAAAATGCTACAAAGCCAAAGAGCGTTATAGTCAAAGCATTCCCACCCTAGAACACAAAGTCCGTAGAGATACAAATATATTCAAAGAGTGTTCTAGAACCCAACCTAAGCAACCCACGATGTATCATAAGCTTAGAGAGATTTTTCCCAACCTTAGCATTGATGCTAAATCATTGTAAGGGAAAATCTCACCATAGTTGGAGACAACACCAAACCCAAACCCGGTGGTGAAGTGAGGTAGTTGTTAGGCAAACCCAATTGAGGGTGATAAGTCCCGTTGGAGTGTGAACTTCGTTAAACATCGAGGCGATCCCGAGTGAGGGTGATAAGTCCCGAAAGTGTGAACTCGTTAAACATCTAAGAGTTTGAGTTAGTAAACTACGGAGGTAGTCGAAGCTCGTGGTCCGGTTGAGTTAGTAAACTCGTGGAGTAGTCGAAACTTCGGGCGAGTTGAGTAAGTAAACTACGAGGTAGTCGAAAGCTCGAGAAGTTGATAAGGAATTTCCCTAGAGAGGGAGAGTGGATGTAGGGGTGGTTGTCGAACCACTATATATATATTCTTGTGTTGTTTACTGCTTTATGTTTATACTTGTCATATGCATCTAGTTATAAGCAAAACACAACAAATGAGCTCCTAAAAAAAAAATTGGAAACACTCTGCCTTTCCCCTGTTTTATATGCACCGAAAAAGAAACGTTTTGCTTCCGCACGCGCAAAATAGGTTTTCCCACCGGGACCAACACTTACTTTACTAGTCGAATAGTAGACGCGATGTCTTTGAACTATCAACTGTTTTGTGTAAACGATAGTGTACTCCACTCAAGTTCTTTCTAACAACTCTCAGTTCTCATGGTTGTGTTCATTTTGGCCATGAACATCCGCCTGGTTCTGTAAGAGTTTTTAGAAATATACCTTACAATATTCCCTTCCAAATGGCCCCACTTCTCTCTTACATAAGTGATTATTTTAAGAGCAATTCACAAACTCTTCTCAAATCATTAATAGCAACAAGCTAATCCTCACATCACATCATTGTAACATCTTTAGGCAATGAACTTTTAGGGATTTAATTTAAAATTTATTACCCACAAAACATTGATTCTGAGTTAGGCGATTATGTTGTCCTTTTGAACCTAGTTCTTGGGATCTTGATCATATAGGTAAGGTTTTCCTTGCCTCAACTCATCTTCTCTAAGGCTTTTAGTCTCATTCCCTTAGATGTTATCCTCTAAAACATCTCATCTTTTTGGCCGAGATTTTATCAAAATGCAATAATCTTTCAATTCATTGCATATTTGTTTAGAAAATTTTTATAACTACTCCTCCATATTTCCAATGATGGACTTGGAGTCTGTGTCAAAATATCGATTTACTTTTTGTGTATCCTTTTAACATATCTGGATATTTCACATTCCATTCGAAAACTTTTACGATTTGTTCATTAAGGACAAATAAGCACTCTGAGTGCTTAAATCTTTCTTGATCACTCTCACGCTTCGGATAATTGTAATATCATTTGTCGTTTCTTCACGATTCACATGATTTTATCTCTTTGTGTGATGACCTTTCAAGAATGTGAATGAACAAATCCGTATATTATGCAAAAAATATTTCAATAGGCACCACCTGCCTAAGGTTTTTCATTCAACTTTAAAGGCTCGTCTTTGCTAATCATGTCACGTTCAAATGTATTCATGGAAAAACTTCCCCCACATTTGAATGCACTATCTATGGAGAGATTTCATACCCCACATTCGAGTTGTTTTGTCCATTTTTTTTTTTGATCGATTGCTTGTCCATTTATTAATATTCACCAATATTAATTTTGGACACAATCTCGAAACCAACTGGAAAACCAAACGTTTTAAATTCATACTTTCAAATTCTTTGTTGGACTTAAAAAATCTCTAATTTTATTAATCCCAACAAACCCAAATTGAAAAAAAATCAAGCGTTTTGAATTCACACTTTAATGAATTCACACTAAAATTCTTTGTTGGACCTCAAACCTTGTGGTTTTATTAGTCCCAACAAACCTGAATTTGAAACTTTGATTTAATAATTGTCAAATACAAAAATTAAATTAAATTTCAAGTGGCTATTGACTCTAAAATAATTCCCTATTGAATTATATTAGTCAAACATTTGGACTAAATCCACATCACAATTTATGCTCTCAAGCACAATATCAAATGGGGCCTTAATAACCACCATTTACTCGTAAATTATTTTCAAACGAATTATACGAGTCAAAACCATTTGGATTAAATCCAAAACACACTTTGCACTCTTATGCACAAATGTATATCATCTCCGAGCTCAAATTAATTTGATTTCTCACAAGATATAATTAACACAAGGCCCAAGCTATCAAATTTTAAATTCACCATCAAATCCCAATTTAAGAATCTGATTATGCTCAGCCAATCACCAATCTTTCCATAAAAAATTCAATTACTTTAGTTCATAAACTACTAATAAAAGATAGCCCAAGTATCACTAGCTATTTAGCTTTAATGGGCTCAACAGACCAACAAAGTGGCTATCTCTTTCTTAGAGATTATATGGTCCCACCATATGTCTCGTGAGGTCAATACCTCAATTAAGTGGTCCAATTTAAGATCAGCGGCCCTACTTTGTACAGGCAGGAAAACTCACGTTTCATCATTCGGTCCATCTTCTGTCGTTTCCACATAAACGAACCAATTGCGACATGGCCCGACAGAAAACCCGTCGTCGCCACGAATCTCAAAGCAACGATGAAACCGTCGCATTGCCAGACTGCCATAGTCTCAACATCGTCCTCTCTCTTTGTACCACCGCAGATCTACGCGAGGAAACAACTCCATCGCACAGTCGCACCTCCAAACAAATGGAGTCTGATGGCGAAGCTTCAAGCGAATCCAGAAATGAAATGACATGGCTTCTCTGCCAATCATCGTACCATTTCTCTCTCGACGCGTTTCACAGCGCTGCCGAAGAGATACAAACAATCAAAGGGTGTTTCTGATTCAGAAAATCCTATTTAAGTTCATGAGTGTAACACGCATCGCTCGCTACAATGATAAAAATTTAGCGGAATTTCGCAACAATGGAGGTGCGGCTGAACCGCAGCTTCCGCTGCCACAAAACGCCTGTGGTACAAGGAGCGGTCGCATCATCGCCTCCATCTCCGCTTAAACACCAACCGCAGTGCGTTCAAGATTCCAATCGAATCCCCCATCGACGCTACTTCAACCATTCTGTCCCTTTTCTTCTTTGAAAGGAATGCACTGATGGTAAGATTTTTCACAGCTTCACACCATTTATCTCACAGGTCAGAAGTGTTTGCAAATAAACCTCAATGAGTTAGGAATTTCCTTCAATCACTTTGAGAAGATTCAATTTTCCTACAAAGGTAAATTGAAATATTTATATATGTTATGAGTTCTGAATAATAAACAATTTCAGGAAAATTAATTAAAATTAACAAAATATTTATGATCAATCTTCCCTTATGGATACGTTGATTCAATCATATCAGTAAGTATGAAGATTTTTGGCGATTCAGGATAACTTCAATAGAACCACTTATCGGAAAAAGTGTCCTTCATGATCCTTTGTGTTTGAAGTACCACTATATTTTGCTTGATAAAAATTACTGAGATACACTCTCCTCCTTACTGACACCAATTGTGATATTAGCCATCTCAAGGAAAGTAATTTGTTTTAAGATTGTTGTAACATGAAATAGTCCGACCTGAGGCGTCGATTCCCCATCTTATGCTTAGGGGCGACTTCGCCTTGACCATGTAGGTGTGAGGCGACTTAAAATGATCGCAAGTCACTAAGCGACTTGGAGGAGCATGAAGATCGTGTGGCGACTTGGAAGGTCGCTTAGGTCGGTGGCGACTTGGTCTCGAGGTCGGTTAAAGGATAAGTATGAAAGAGATCGTGTAGTTAATAGTGCGGATATTGCGGATCGTAATCATGGTATGTGTATCCGAGGAGCAAGGATTGCGAGGATAAGCGAGAAACCCTTAGAGAACCCTAGCCTGGCGGTTGAAACCCTAGCAAGCCCGGGAGAAGCCCATGAAGACACTTACCCTAGTTCTCGTCTATAAATACAACATGTATCATTCATTGTAAAGGATCGAACATTTTTAGTATTCTAGGCGAAAAATATAGTGAAATATACGGCTTGGTAGCCCAGGGCGTAGTCTTATTCTGGCGAGAACGAACTTAGTAATCAAATCTTGCATTTTTACTTGCTTTGATTGTTTGCTTATTCATTGTTATTCTTTGTTGACCGGAAAACACAAACCGGGCACAACAATTGGCGCCGTCTGTGGGAAACTCTCTTGAAGAATTACATTAATTCTGAGAAAAACCCGTTTTCCCGATCAAGCAATGGCGATCAACCAAGTCGAAATCTCTTTGGGCGTGAAACGGATGCCCGTGGCGATTCTGAAGCCTATCGAGCTCTAACGCTTTTCGCCTTGTTGCTCGGTGATCACCCGATTGGTGGAACTGGTCAAACACGAGAAGGATGCCAAGGCCGTAATGACCGTCCTTAACAAGAAACGCCTCGCCTTCGATGGCGAAGACGAGCAACCCCCGGCCAAAAAGGTCTCCCAGGACGCCGGAACCTCGAAGAACAGGGGAGCTCTGGCCAGAAGGGGACATTCGATGGGCCAAATGGCCTACAATTCGGCAAAGCACTCTGTAGTTCGGAATCGTCGAATCCTGGAGAGACCGGCGGGGTCGAACAATGTGTTCAACCGACTTGGGGACCTAGGGGTTCAGAAAGTCCCAATGGTCGCTGAGGATGAGGTGCAATCTGAGCCTCGCCATCTTTGATCAAAGTGGAAGCCCGACCTCAACTCCGCTCTGCACCGCACCACAATTGCTAGGGGATCGGCCAACCGTGGCGATCCTCCAATGATGGGTGTAGCAGGGGATCATCGCGATGCTCAGGTCGCAGCACTAACCCGGACAGTCTAGCGACTTCTCGAGCGTGTGAAGAATTAAAACGGGGCAGCAGGAACATATCATATTCTCACCATCCCGGACTCTCCACTCGGGGCCATGGTTACTCTGGCGCCTACCAGAAAAGATCAACCACAAAGCAACCTTAGATCGCTATAGTGGAAACACGGACCCAAGAGTTCACGGGCGAAATCACAATTCTACATGGCCTCTGTGGGAGGATGATCCGTCTGACTAAAGTGTCGACTCTTTTCTTTGACTCTGGCGACCAAGCTCATGATGGTTTACCTCGTTGCCACCATTCTCGGTGGACACCTTTGGAATTTACTCGGGTTTGTTCTTGGGGACGCTTCATGGCTTGGCGTGACTCATGACCAGCAAACAACTAATGAACACTTGAAGGGGGATCTGGTCCCGTCGATCTTACATTGAGAGGATCGACAAACTCATTCTCGAAGGAGATCCCATAGGGGATGAGGCAAAAATTGTTGGGGCCGTCTCGGCCTCGAAGAAACCAAGCTTTGGCGGCGATGATTTGCCGAAAGTACCGGCTATCTATGCCGACTTCGGAGGCGAAGCTAGCGACGATCCATCTTTGTGGAGCTTTGGAATCTCGACTCTCCGATAATAAGGAAGTCGCAGAGATCTAATAAAAGCTCAAGAAGTTCGGAGGCGTCTGAGCACCCGTAACTTCAAACCCTTCAAGAGAACATCGATCAGTGATGGAAGCCTTTGGGCATGACTCGGACATGTTTACAATCGGTCGAGAGCGGGAACTACTCCTCCCGCCCCGCCCTATCAAGAACAAAAGCGCAAGCTAAATCCCACAAGTTCGCCACTTTCACGGAAAGTGAAGCCACTACACAAGGCGAATCTGAGGACCTCTTCCCCATTTGTAGAGGTTGTACTAAGATGGCTTGTTGGACGAGTTCGTCAAGCGACCTCAGAAGGATCATGATCGCCCTCAAAGAGGTCGCCAACAGGCGGATCATCCACGGCAGGGGGATCCCGCTCCCAGAAACGCCAACCAGGGAATGGGGCAGGGGGAACGACCTATCCTGCCCATGCCCGAGAATGCGGGAGATCGCGTCATACATACCCTCTCCCCCCTCGGGACAATTGGAGGACTCTCCTCGACTTCCTCCTCTAAACGGAAGATGAAGGCCGAGATAAGGAGATAGAGAATGCCGAAAAATGGTCTTTGCCCGATTTTTCTGGTCAGGAAGAAACCAACACGATCGAGTTAAACGAGAAGGATAAAAGCTGGAATAGTCTATCCAGAATGTCGATCCTTGTGATCAAAGCAAATATCATGGGGACTCTGGTGGTAATAGCCCTTTGCGGTGGATGGAGGAGCATACGCAACATCCTCTTCAAAAAAACCACAGGTCGATTTCGGGGATTATGATGCTTACATCACCCCGTGCGACCCACGTCGTGAAAAGGCCGGTGATGCACAGCGGTGAAACCATCGGGGATGATTAATTTGTTTGTCGAGCTAGTCTCTACTTTGAACAACGAAATTAGGGGCTACGTTGTTAGATTTTTTCTAGTTAATCGACCTCTGAGCTCTATAACGGCTTTCTTGGGAGGCCTTTTGAGCATGAATTTGAGGTTGCGTCCTCCACTTTCTATTTACGTGTTAAATTCCCCACCAAGTGGTAAAATTTAGTTAAGCACAGATTAAAAGGCGACCCGAGGTTGATCTGAAGGTTGTTTGATTTATTCTTCATCTCTTTTCAATTCCACATCAACACCTATCAAACAAACACTTGTAATAGATAGTGAGAAACAATATGAAGAATTGAATAACAAAAAAGTGAGTAAGAAAAGAAGTCCGTGACCTCGACCCAAGAATGGGACCCGAACACGAAGAGTTTCTAATCGAAGCCGAGATCGATGACCCCATCAAAAGGCGGCTCAAGGGCCACCCCGGGAGGAACTCGAGAAAGTTAAGGTAGATCTAGCTCATGGGATCTAAAGTCATCATAGGCTCAAGATCTGGGACAACTGAAGGGGAAGTCATCAACTTTCTCAAAAAGAACTTGGGCGTCTTCGCATGGTCACACAAAGACATGGTAGGGATCGATCAGGAAGTCGCTTTGTCATCGATTACGTCGACGACCGGTCGGAGGCCGATGAATGTAAGAAGGCGGAAATTTGGCGGGAAAAATATCAACCTTTGGTGAAGAAGTGAAGAAGTTGCTAGACAATGACCTGATTATGCAGGCCGACCAGCCACAATGGGTAGCCAACACGGTGATGGTGAAAAAGTCAAACGGAACCTGGCGACTTTGCATTGATTTTCTGAGCCTCAAGCGAGGCTTTGTCAGAAAAGACTTCTTCCCCATGCCTCACATCGACCACGATAGATAACTGCGGCCGAACATGAGATGATGTTGTTTATTGATGCGTTTGCAGGTTATCACCAAATAGCCATGTATGAACTAGACCGACAACACACCTCGTTTCACGACGGAGAAGAACCTCTCTTTGCGGAAGATGATGCCCTTTGGTCTAAAAAATGCGGGGGCAACATACCAAAGGTTGGTCAACCACATGTTTGCCGATCAAATCGGTAAGTCGGTAGAGGTCTACGTCGACGACATAGTCGTCAAAAGCCTAAAGAGGGAAGACCACCTGGCGCACCTCGCGCAAACTTTCGACATCCTTAGGAAATTCAACATGAGACTCAACCCCAAAAAGTGCAATTTTGGAGTATTATCGGGGAAGTTCTTGGGGCATTTAATTGACAAGTGAGGGATAGAGGCGAATCCAGTGAAGGTTAAGGCCATATTAGATATGGGGGCACCCCGAAATGTGAAAGAGGTTCAAAAACTCACGGGATATCTAGCCGCACTGAACAGGTTCATCTCCCGAATGGGGGACAAATGCAAGCCAATGTTCGACACGATCCAGAAAAAATCAAAGTTCGAGTGGACACCTGAAAGCCAGGAAGCCTTCAACAAAGTAAAAGCTTATCTAGCGGACGTGAGCATTTTATCCAAACCCGTCCTGGGAGAGAAACTTTTCCTATATCTCATGACCGAAACGCGCTCTAAGTCTTGGTGCTTGTCAGGCGGGAGGGCGATTCATCTCCCTATTTACTTCATTAGTCGGGACCTTTGAGCGAGGCCAAAGCGGCGTTATCCATCACTAGAAAAGTTGGCGTATGCACTAGTCATGAGTGTAAGGAAGTTGAGGCCATACTTTTTCGACCATCAAGTCGAAGTCCTCACTTCCATGCCCTTAAGAAATGTGCTTCACCGACGTCTGACAGTCGGTGCCTCGAAAATGGCTTCTCGAGGTTAGGCGTTATGGGTGACACACCGCGCCCACGGGCTGCATCAAGGCTCGGGCTCTAGCCGATTTCATTGTCGAACTCACCTTCCCCGCCGGATAGGGGGCCCAAATAGCTCATGGTTGGAGTTATTTGTGGATGGGTCGTGACCTCCCCTGGTCGGGGGCAGTTTGGTTCGATGAGTCGAGGAGGGCATTTCTTTCCAAAATTCCATTACCTTCGACTTTCCCGAGACAAATAATGAGGCCGAATATGAGGCACTCATCAGCGGCCTAGAAATGTCGATGGCCATGGGCGTCAAAGCTGCAAGTTCATCTCGACTCCGACTTGTAGCTGCCAAGTTTGAGGGAATCTGGTAGCGGGATGACGAGGATGGCGACCTACCAAGAGATCGTAAAAATATTGTGTCAAAAATTCAAACAAGTCCATGTCAAATTGATCCTTAGAAGCGGAACTCACGGTAAGCGCCTTAGCACGGTTGGCGACTTCCGAAGGACCACCAGAAATGAAGGATGTCACCATCACGACACTTTCCCACCCATCCACCACACACATGAAAGTCACAACTTTAGAAACCCCGACGTCGAACTGGATGACACCCATCATTGAATACTTGACTAGCGGCCTCCTGCCAACTGATCGGGTTCGAGCACGGCAACTTCAACTATGAGCCGCACGGTACACAATACTCAACGATGAATTATACAAAGCGAGGCTTATGACGCCCCAACCCGATGTATCACACCGAGCGGCGAGTTATCCTCTGAAAAAATACGAAGGGGTGTGCGAAAACCTGTGCCGGGGGAGAGTCGCTGGCCCACAAGACCGCAAGGCCAGGATATTTTTGGCCTACTCTAAGGGCCGATGCTATCATTTTCGCCCGCAAGTGGCATAGATGCCAAATCTATGCCCCTTCCATCAAAGCTGCCCCAGAGGAACTTACAAGCATCCCCAATCTTGGCCATTCAAAAGTGGGGATATACATCATGGGCCGCTCCCAACATCACCGGCTTTCGGTCGGAAACGCCTTTGGTAGCGATAGATTACTTCACGAAATGGGCCGAGGTTGAGGCATTGGCAACTATAGATCAAGATCACGTCATCAAATTCATATGGCGGAACATCATCTGCAGATTCGGATTGCCTCAGGCGATCATATCTGATAATGGAAAATAGTTTGTGACCTCAAAATAGGCGTTTTTTTTTTCAAAAAGTGGAAGATCACGAAGCTCTTCTCAACTCAGTACCATCCCCAATCGAGCGGTCAGGTTGAAATTTGTGAACAAAATCATCAAGCACACACTCAAGGCTAAGATTGAGGGAGGAAAAGGGAAATGGACTAGCGAGCTCCCGGATGTGTTGTGGGCATATAGGACGACCTCCAAAAATTCAACAGGAGAAACTCCTTACTCACTGGCTTTCGGAACTGAGGCAGTCGTACCCACGGAGGTTGACTTTCCCAATCTCCGCACAAGCCAAGTCGCCTTCGACCACAACGATGAGGCCTTGGCAAGAAACCTAGACCTACTCGAAGAAAAGCGTTTAGAGGCTAACATGAGAAATGCAAGATACAAACAATGGTGGAGAGGTACTATAACTCTAAAGTGCGACTTGACGTTTTCAAAGAGGAGACTTGGTATTGAAGAAGGTACTCGGAGAGTCGGGGGAGCCCATGGTCCAAACTGGGAGGGTTTGTTCCAAGTCTCAAAGATCCTACCAAATGGAGCCTACGAGCTCGAGAAACCAGACGGTACCAAGGCCCAGTATCCGTGGAATGTGACCCACCTGAAGAAATACTATAAGTAGGTTCACATCCATGTAAACAAGTTGTATCAATCGATAATAATGATCCTCTCTTTTCCAAATTCCTGTGTTGAAACCAAGCGGGTCGCATAAAAAACATATAAGTGATAACATTGAATAAAGGGTGCAACTTTTCGACATATTGGAGGCAAAATCACGACCCGGTGGTGTGATTAGCCGGACTTTATAAAACGACCAAAGCGCAATAATCCGAATAGCAAGTCGCATAAACAATAAGGCGACAAGGATTCACTAAAAAAATAAAAAAGGTCGCATAAGGAAATCAAGTTGGCACGATGAAGGAATTAATAAAGAGAGAAATTTTCATTAACAATGCCCGAAGGCCGGTACATGAGAAGTTCAAAAAAAAAATTACATCATCTTCATCAAGTGAATTTCTTCAAGGCCGGTCGAGCTGGCGTTCGGTCCCTCAGAGGCCTCCCCTCCCACGACCTCCTGCGGGAGGTTGTCGAAGGGGACTCGGGGCGGATCGGCGGAACCAGGCGATGCCTTCTCGTTGTCCGGAGTGGGATGCACAATCCGACTCGAGTTGGCAAAGAAGGGGAGGTTAATACCCATATCTTCCAGGTCGTTGATCTCCAACACGATGCTAGGGGCCGGAGGGTTGTCACGGACATAATCAGAAAGCTCGGCGACAAGCCCGCTGAGGTCGCCGGTGGGGTTCGCCTTGTGGCAGATCCGGATGGTACCCACGAACGCCATTACATATGTAAAATTGGCATTAAGCTCCTCGACGGAGTTGGACTTCTCCAGCCCCTTCTGGGACTCGACCGCGGAAAGGATCGACTTGGCACGGTGGTCGGCGGCCTCGCCCCACCGCCTTCGAGGCCTCGAGCTCAGACTCGGTGAGCCTTTGGACTTCTCCCGAAGCAGGAAGGTCACTCGGGAGTGAGCGAGGTCGAGCATGACGCCCGTCACCTTCTGACGATGGCCATTAGCATGGTCGGTTCGCGTCCACCCCCGAGGTAGATTCTGTAGGGCCCGAGAAAGGTATTCGGGCCAGTCCTCGGGAACCCCGGTCGGAACAAGTTGAGGCGACCTCAAGAAGCTCACCACCTCCGGGGAAAATTTAGTCGGCCTAAACTCAGGGCTGAGAAAAGATGCAAGTCGTCAAACAAAAAGGAAAAAAATGCAAAGGAAAAAAAAAAAAAGAAGGGGAGAAACTTAACTCGTCCTTTCCGTCTAACATTGACCCAGTAGGGTCGTCCTCCGAATGGCGACCTCCCTCTGGAGTGGGGCATCTTTATTGGTCGTATTTGGGGAGTAAATTTGTGTGAGGCGGGGAGGCGACCTTCAAGCCAGGTTTTATCTCGAGATTAGTGCTGGCCAATCTCCTCCCTCGCGCTTCTGAGTAGGCTCGAGAAGCCCGTTGGAGGTAGCTTAGTGGCTTTTCTCTTTCTCACTATCGGCTGCCGGAGGGGCGGAAAAATTCGAACATGGAGGATCGGCATCGAGAGGTCACCGTGTGCCTCATCTATCAGGAACCGCCAGTTTCTTCTTGTGACATCGCGGAGGCGGGTGGTTGCGTCGGTAGATCGGGATGATAGGCGCACATACGAGGGGAAATCCGCCACCACAAGTCTCTTGCAAAATTTAAGTAATGACAATTAAAATTACTTACAAGGAATCTTGAGATGGCGGCGTATAGGTGTACAAGCGGCCTTGAGGCAATCGAGCTCGGAGTTGGCGTTGACACCTAAGCTCGGAGGGGGTATAACGGATGAGGTTGTAAGCCTCAAAAAGTCAATACAAATCGGCAGCAGCGTAGACGTGAACATTGCAAGATAAAAGAGACTAGATCGATTACCACTTTCGAAGTCGAAAATGTAAAACTCACCATGTTCAACTTCGATGATGAATCGGTGGGACACGAATGGCGAAGGTGCTCGAAGGATCCACTCACTCCCACGCCGTACCCACCACTGCGGTGCCAGTCGGCGACCTTATTGGGGATCCTACTCACCAACTCGTGGCCTTTCTGAAGCCATATGACATTATAGTCACCGGCTTGGGCAACCAGTGTCATCACATATGCGATCTCGCCAGGGCCTCCGACCCGAATTGCTAGCCTACCCGGAAGCGGTCATGGTAGCAGGATGTAGTTCGGCCATTAGGGGTGATTTGTGTAAAAGCTTTGATTCCAAGCCGCGAGGAAATGGGAGACGACAGGATGTAGTGGGAAGCGAATCCCTGCCTCCATCGTGTGCTCATTAACGACGATCATGCCAGGCGACGGCTGGTCGGCACTCTCATCAGGGGCCAACCCATAGTAGTGTACTTCCTGGGGCACTTTGTACAGTCGGTGGAGGGAGCGCAAGTACCGGTCATTCAAGGTCGACTGGTATTTCTGGTCGGAGGCCGCAAAATCCGACCTGACCGACTTCCCCGTAGCTCGCTCTGCAGTTTGCATGTAGGAGCTCGGGCCTCATATGCACTGTAGTCAAAAGACCCGTTCATATGCCCGTAGTTCTTGAACCCGGTGGGGAAGGACCCACGGATGTACCCGCCCCAGATGAAACAAAATGGGAAGGATCGATATTCGGCGGAGGGAGAAGTGTGATTTCCTCGGTTGGCCAAAAATATTAAATCGTCCTCTTCATCGTTTCCCCGTAGTCTCTATTATCAATCGGGGCATAGCGGTCGAGCCCCACATTGGTAGTGGCGGAGTTGGAACCATGGCGAAAAAAGAGGAGGGGCTATGACACGTCATAAATCATCCAAGAGGCAGCGGAATCGAAAAAGAGGAGGCGTGGGAGGCGGGCGGAGAAGCCGGATGCCATGGAAGGAGTGGAGAAAGGGTGAATATGTTACCTGATTTAATCTCGGTCGGAAGCTTGCCGAAAATTCAGACGCTAGAGCCGAAGAATTGTTTAAGTGACTTGGGGAAGATGGAGATAGAAGGGTTTAAGCCTAAAATCCTAGTCCCTTTTATGGAGAAAAAGGAGGGGGTCGAAAGTGCAAAATGAATAAATTCAAGGCCCCCCGAAGAAAGTGAAGTCGCACGGGTAGCACGTGACCGACATCATCTGCCGGGTTAGGCGAAGCCATGCACATGACATCACTATGCCGCTAAGCCATCATGATGAGTCGATCATTACCTCACGCCGATTCGAAATCGAGGAACGATTCGCTCCCCAAAGATGACGATTAAGCGAAACACTTCCCAAAGGTCGACTTGCTTTGGTCGATAATGATCAGCGGATCAAGTCAAGGCCCCAATGCTGAGCTTGTGGCCTCGAATTGAGGGGCAATTGTTGTAACATGAAATAATCCGACTGCCGCGAATGGCGATTCCCCATCTTACGCTTAGGGGCGACTGACCGCCTTGACCATGTAGGTCGCGAGGCGACTTAAAATGATCGCCAAGTCCTAAGCGACTTGGGAGGAGCATGAAGATCTCGTGGCAACATGGAAGGTCGCTTAGGTCACAAATTTGAGATTTGGTCTCGAGGTTGGTTAAAGGATAAGTATGGAAGAGATACGGGTAGTTAATAAGGCGGATATTGCGGGCGTAATCATGGTATGCGTATCCGGGGAGGCGAGATTGGATAAGCCAAGAAACCCATAGAGGAACCCTAGCCTGGCGGCAAAAAACCCTAGCAAGCGGGAGAAGCCCATGAAGACACTTACCCTAGTTCTCACGTCTATAAATACAACAACTATCATTCATTGTAAAGGATCGAATATTTTAGTATTCTAGGCAGAAAATATAGTGAAATATACCTGGCTTGGTAGCCCCCAGACGTAGTCTTATTCATAGACGAACTGGGGAATCAAATCTTGCATTTTTACTTGCATTGATTGTTTGCTTATTCATTGTTATTCTTTGTTGGCCGAAAAACACAAACCGGGCACAACAAAGATTGTAGGAAAATATATGCACCGTAGATGGCTAAAAATAGAATAAACGAATAATCGAGACTCGTGTTAAACACAATTTCTTTAAAATAATTTATGTCCTTCATGTTGGGGTTATACGTGAAAGTATGCTTTTACGTAATAACAGACTAATGTACTCTTATTTACTGAATATAAATATTTTGTCATTGTTGCTTTAAATTTGAATGAATGTTATTTATTTATCGCAAACTGTTCAAGATTAGTACATATTTCATTGTAGTTAATGTGATGATACCCGATCACAAAAGATCACATTAGCAGTTCCTTGTAAATAAAAGTACATCTTCACAACCTAGATGTAATTGAACACTCCATTGGTAGAGGTTGATGTCGGAGTTTCGATTGACTTATCTTGACCAAGAGATTGTACTAGCACATTGTGATGTACTGAAGAGGACCTACAAAGAGGATAAATTCTCCCGTACTGACTTATGGGATGAAGAATTAGACCTCAGTGGTTGTTGATTTCTTATCCTCTGTCATTTAAATAGGATTGTGTGTAATTAATATTTATTGCTTTGAAGCTGCGTTGGGTTTAGAGTTAGATAGCGATTCTATACTTTGCATATTGGACAATATTATTAATTACATGACAATTGCTAAGATTTAATACAAAATAAGCGTCTGAGGAAAGTCATGTATGATTTGTCCCTTGGTGGCTCGAAGCTTTATCATACCAAATCTTACAAGTGGAATTAGTTTTAGGTATGGATAATAATGTTGAGTTGTCTTTACTCAAGGAAAAAAGATATTAATTAATATAAAGCTAAACAGTTGGCTTAATTAATTAATGGACTAGATAATATTAAACACGGGAAATAATAAGGAGCCATATTATCGTAATATGGATTAAGATGAATAGTGCGATATTAATTTTATAGTGGAGTAAATTAATATTAATGGGTTGAATAATATTGTGGCTCAATATTAAGAAATTCAAAAAAGCTCATTGGAGGTCCAATCTTAATTCTCCTAAAGACCCTCAAATAACCCAACATAAGTCCAATTAATGAAAAGGTGAAGAAAATATTATTATTTTATTTTTCCTATTTTTTTTTAAATTTGTGGGAAAAAGAAGATAATTTTTTTCTTGATTTTTCTTGAAAAGATTTTATGGAAAGAGATAAGTATTCAAATCTTGATTCTTGTTTCCTTGTAATTTTCTAAATCTTTGTAATATTGGGAAGAAAATATATTTTGTGATTTATATGAAAATAGAATATATAAGATATATTCAAGATTGTATCTTGGGAAGATCAAAAAATTTTCCATAACCCTAATTAGGGCACAAATTTTACCCCCCATGATCTTATAAATAGGGGATGAATTTTCATCCCCAACACAATCGATCTTGGAAAAATTAGAAACCCCACAAAGGTAGTGCAAGTATATTTTTGGTTTTCTCTTTTGTTATAATTGTTCATGAGAATCATTCCACGGATTCTGACGGGGCGTGGGACATATTTGAGAATGTATTTGGGTTGATCCATCTACTCAGCGGTTGTCACTCTAAAAGGTATGCCGGCGTAACTCCTAGATTCATGTATAGGATTCGTGAAATTAATTGCAGACGCGTGATGTTGTTGGCTTTTAATTGTTATTTGAATTAATATATGATTAATTCATGTTAGTAATAATTAAATAATTTAAATATGTATTTAATTACCTTTCGAATGAATCACGGACACTCTATTTCCCAAACTTAACTCTCGGTGCTAGTGAATCGTAGGACACTTGTTTCCTAGGATACAACGATTTAAGAATAATGATATTAACATTATATCTTGTTTGTTTGCAAACCAGAGATGTTACTGAAAAAATATCCTTGGAACAAGAGCGAAACGTTGTAGAAAAGCGAAAGTAAAAAAGTATTAGCAATTCTTTGGATTAGTACCGATAAGAATTTCAATTCATTCGTTTCATGTCATTCCAAGTTGTTTCTCGTCATTCTTGACTTCAACTTAAAGTGCTACTTATAGCAAATGACTTGACCGTTTGAAATGTTAGAGCATCATGTGCCCTTAATGGGGCAAAACAAAAGCCCCGACAACCTGAAATAATGTACCATTAGTTCGGGTTTTAAACTTTCAATTAATTCATTATATGATTCACAATAATAAATTCAAAATGTACATAACATTTTGCTTATTAATTTGATCACGAAAAATTCGTGCTAGCAATTAAGCGGGAAATAAAATGTGGTAAACTCACTTCCTCATTTGTATTTTTTCCATGATGGAAAAAAAAAACTCCTTGCTTTTGCCTTCCAATAATAATTGGTTTACAACACAACAACTTTGAAAATTAATTTCTCATTCATCAAAAAATGAGCAACATTTTCCAACAGCTTCAGTCTCATGCCTTGCAGTCCTAGCAACAACGTCAATCTTACCACACGACTTCTGCTTATCCAGCGGCTGCAACACCGACATCTTCAAATTGGATTCTCGACTTGGGTGCCTCTCATCATATAATATTGCCACTAACTCGACATACCTATCTTTGCACTCTCCTTTATGAAGGTGACGATTTTATAATCGGTGATGGTAACAAATTGCGTGTTAACCATATTGGGAATTTAGCTTACTCTAGTTTGAATTCACTTGATTTTTTGAATACTTTGTTGGTGCATTTGATGTGTAAAAAATTACTTTCCATATCTCGATTTATGCAAAACAAATAATGTGGTTGTTGTATTCTCGCCTCGATCTTTACTTATAGCCAAATAGTGTGCGTACATTTACAACTTCCTCTTGCTTTATCTTTGGTTATTAGGCAATCTCGGTCTATTTGGCATGTTAGGCTCGACCATCACTACAACCACTTACCTCATAAATAAATCTACCCCAAACTTGACCTTTCTATGATTTCCTCACTATGAAAGGCTCAACATTATGACGATAATAAATCGTTCAAAACACCATTACGTCGGGAATATTTGGTTGAGTGGTAAGATAGGAAATGCCATGTGTGGCAAAGAAAAAGGACATAAACCAAGAAATTCTCCGATTATCGAGAAAAGCGTTATAATTTTAGTCTTGAGAAATTCTCAATTAAAACTTTAAATGTAAGTGGACGGGACATCAAATTTTTGTCTAAGAGGATACAACCAAACATATTTTTGGGAAGTGGTCAATGAAAGAAACATAATATGTAAATCCATCAATAGAAAAAAGTGGCCCGTCCATACATCAAAATAAATTAATTCTAAAGGTGCGAGATGAAGGTAGACTCAACAAATGAAAGTTTATGACTCATAACACACTTGCAAGAATCACAACTAAAGTCAATAGTTTTATGAAAATGCAAATGATGCATAGGTGTCAATGCTTCTCATGCTTCGCCCTTACGACACATATAATGTAAAAGTCCCCAAACTTAGAAAGTTAGTTTTTCAATATTTTGACTTCCTAAACTTAGCTCATCTTAGTGAAGTTAGAAAAAAAATCGAGCGAAGAAAATTTCTTTTGAAAGATAAACCAATTTTATAAAATAAGTTGCAGCAAAAAATAATGCATAACGTATAAAAAAAAAAGTGGTAACACATAATCACTTAATAATTGATTAAAAGTCTGACAAAACATTCATTAACGAGTTCAAGGTACGAAACTCATAAGATAGTAGGGGTGTCCATAAAAGTATCACCAGGGTGAATTTATTTAATAATAAAACCGAAGCTAGAGGGAAGTAACTTGAAAATGTTGAAATTGGGGTGTGAAATAAAATCTCGATGGCAAATCTGCATGTTGTTATACATATTGACATAATTCTAAAAGTAATTAAAATTTTCTCCTTCCCTTTGATATATTCTTTTCTTACACATTATTCATTATTTATTTTTAATTTAATCTTTCTTTAATATCGAATCTTTCTTTAATATCGAATCATTCTTGTGGGATATTTTAGTTTTGATGAATTATGCCAAAACATTATCAACTTGTGTTATTGAAGAATTAATCTACGGATAACAAGTTGAGGGGGAACTCACGAAATCAGACAAAGATGATCGAGATCGAGATGAGGGCAGCGAGGCCGGTCGAGATCATATAGTAAAATGAGTTAGGAGTTAATTGATGAAATTTTGTGCAAAATCAAAATAGAAGAAAAGATAAGCCCGGTGATCGGAAGATCGGATGATCGAAGTATTTGATCGGATGACCAAAAAAGATAAAGGTGATCAAAAGAGGGCGGATGAGATTGATCGAGATCGGGAACGTGATTGAGATCGGATGTCTTAACGATCATGCGGTGACTGATGCTATCTGATATATTGACTGAAGATGTCCGATCCGATCAATGACGATGAATCGGAAGAAATCGAATGCTTCAGCCAATTTAGCGCGAGGGTCATGAGTAAAAGTGACCCGAGGGTCGAGGATGTCTGAAGTCGAAGTCAACTCAACTTCGATGCTCGGAAGGTCATTATGCCCTGATCGGACAAGGACTACCAAGAGAAGTTTACTGAATCAAGGAACACGAAGACCGGAATGAAAACTCAAGACTCGGAAGAAACCTCAAGACTCAAAGAAACCGAAGACTCGGAAGAACTCAAGACTCAGAAAAACACAGAAGACTTCGAAGAAACTCTCAAGCTTCGGAGAAACACCAAGACTTAAGAATCCTCAAGACTCGGAAAGAATCCTTTAAGACTCCGGAAGAACCACTGAAGACTGGAAGATCTCAAGAATATGGCCGTTAGATTTCGGTGGCGTGGATAATGAGAGGAGGAAGACAATCGATCTGAAAAAAAGCTGCGGAACTTCTGAGAATAGTATGGATTTGATTGTGATTCTCTCCAACGGTAACATTCAAATCCCACACTATAAATACAAGATCTTCCATCAAATTAAAGGTGGAGAATGTGGAAGAAGATGCTACAAAGCCAAGAGCCATATCTTTAAAGCATTCCCACCATAGAACACAAGTCTCAGACATCTGAATAAATCCATGAGTGTTCTAAAACCCAATCTAAGCGACCCAAGATATATCACAAGCTTAGAGAGATTTTCCCAACCTTAGCATTGAGGTTATACAAATGTAAGGGGAAAATCTCAACCTAGTTAAGAGACACCAACCAAACCTAAACCCTATTGTTGGGTAGTTTGTGTGATTGTTGGATTTGTAAAGAGTTAGTAAGGCTGCGGTGAGTCGTATCGAAAAAACTCAAGGTAGAAAAAGTGAGTAAGCTGCGGTGAGTCACCTACGAAAGCTTGTAAGCAATCCCGTGGAGGCGATAAGTCCCGAGGCTTAAGCCCGAGAGGGTGATAAGTCGATTTGAAGAATTTCCCTAAGGAGCAGGGGCCGGTGGATGTAGGAGCTTGAGTCTCCGAACCTTTATACTTTGTTGTGTTCATTATTGCTTTATGTTCTTATCTTGTCATATGCATTTGGTTACAAAATAAAATACAACACATGTACTTAAAACGCAAAAAATCTGGAATCACTCTTGCCCTCACCCATGCATTTTATATGCATTTCATGATTTTTTCCGCATTTTCATGGGTTTTCTCGGGATAAACAAGTGGTATCGAGAAAGCAAGAGTTCAAAAGATCACTTTTAATGTGATCACATGGCCCGATCTTTTTAAATGAAAGACAGTTTCTTTTAAAGATGCATATATTTTAATGTTTTGGCGTTATTATCAAAAGGGGGTAATTGTTGGGATATTTTTAGTTTTGATGAATTATGCCAAAACATTATCAACTTGTGTTATTGAAGAATTAATCTACAGATAACAAGTTGAGGGGGAAGATAACAAGTTGAGGGGAACTCACGAAATCAGACGATGATGATCGAGATCAAACGAGATTTATGAACGAAAGACCGATCGAGATCATATAGTAAAATGAGTTCGGAGTTAATGAAATTTATGCAAAATCGAGAAGAAGAAAAAGATAAATTGGTGATCGGAAAGATCGGATGATCGGAAGTGACACGATCGGATGACCAAAAAAAATAAGCTTATCGAGAAGGATGGGATGAGATCGATCGAGATCGGATGTGATTGAGATCGGATGTGCTAACTTTGATCTCGCGGATGACTGATGATATCGATATGTTGACTGAAGATGTCTTTGATCTGATCGGTCGGGTTAGTCGATCGACGTGCAAGAAGAAATCGGATAACTGGTCAGTGACACGAGGGTCGATGAGTAAAAGTGACGAAAGTCGGGATATCTGATCGTCGGTGAGCTGATGGCTTTGGTGTCGATTATCTTTGATCGGACAAGGACATTGCCAAGAAGTCTCTTCAATCAAGGAACACGAAGACTCGGAAGAAAAACGAAGACTTCGGAAGAACTCGAAGACTCGGAAGAAACTCAAGACTTGGAGAAACACGAAGACTCGGAGAAACACGAAGACTCGGAAGAATCACGAGACTCGGAAGAATCACGAAGACTCGGGAAGAATCCAAGACTCGGAAGAACCTCAAGACTCGAAGATCAAGAATATAGATTAGTTAGATTAGCGTGGACGTGGACCAATGAGAGGAAGACAACTTGAAAAAAAAAGCCGCAAAACTTACAGAATAGTATGGATTTGAATGTGATTCTCTCCAAATGTAACATTCAAATCCACACTATAAATACAAGATCTTCCATCAAATTAAAGGGTGGAGAATGTGGAAGAAGATCTTTCTGAGCAAAGAGTCATATACTTTCAAGAATTCCCACCATAGAACACAGAAGTGCGTGAGACATACAAATACATCCATGAGTGTTCTAAAAACCCAATCTAAGCAACCCAAGATATATCCTAGCTTAGAGATTTTCCCAACCCTTAGCATTGAGGCTAAACAAATGTAAGGAAAATCTCAACCTAGTTGGAGACACCAACCAAACCCAAACCCTATTGGAAGTAGTTTGTGTGATTGTTGGAGTTGTAAAGAGTTAATGTCGCAGTGAGTCGACCCGTAAAACTCTGAGTAGAAAAGTGAGTAAGCTGCGGTGAGTAAGCCCGAAAAGCTTGTAGGCAATCCCTTGGAGGGTGATAAGTCGGCGAGCCTGAGAGGGTGATAAGTCGGTTTGAAGGAATTTCCCTAGAATGCAGGGAGAGTGGATGTAGGAGCTTGAGTCTCGAACCACTATACTTTGTTGTGTTAGATTATTGCTTTATGTTCTTATCTTGTCATATGCATTTGTTTATAAGCAAAACACAACACATGGACTTAAAACGCAAATATCTAGAATCTCTGCCTTTTTCACCTGTTTTATATATGCATTTCATGATTTTTCTTCATTCCATGGGTTTTTCAGGGACAAACAAGTGGTATCAGAGCAGGAGTTCAAAAGATCACTTTTAATGTGATCACCTTAACTGATCTTTTTAAATGAAAGGCCCGTTTCTTTAAAGATGCATTATTTTAATGTTTTGGCGTCATTATCAAAAAAGGGGGTAATTGTTGGGATATTTTAGTTTTGATGAATTATGCGAAACATTATCAACTTGTGTTATTGAAGAATTAATTCTGGATAACAAGTTGAGGGGGAACGAGAATAAGTTGAGGGGGAACTCACGAAATCGGATTGAAGATGATCAAGATCGGGACGAAGACTCACTGCATAGTCGAGATCATATGAGTAAAATGAGATCCAGAGTTAAGCGATGATTCATGCAAAATCGGAAGAGAAAAAAAAGATAAGCGGTGATCGGAGAGATCGGATGATCGAAGTGACCGATCGGATGACCAAAAAAGATAAAATTTGATCGGAAGAGGGCGGATAGGGTGATCGAGATCGGGCGTGATTGAGATCGGATGTACTAACTCGATCACGGTGACGATCTTATCCCGATATGTTGACTCAAGATGTGCTGTCGATATGTCGGTGATCAAATCGCAAGAAGAAATCAGATAAGCTGAGTCAAGTGACCGAGGTCGGTGGGTAAAAAGTGACCCGAGGGAGGATGTCGGAAAGTCAAGAAGCTGAACTCGAAGGCTTTGAGTGTCAAGATACTGATCGTAACAAGGACGGCCAAGAGAAGTTTGTCAATCAAGGAACCCGAAAACTAAGAAACACAAGACTCGGAAGAACACGAAGACTCGGAAAACCCGAAGACTCTGAGAAACCTCGAAGACTCGGGAAGAATCCCGAGACTCGAGAAGAATCAAGATTGGAAGAACTCAAGACTTCGGAAGAACCATGAAGACTTCGAAGATCCTGAAGAATATAGCCGATTAGATTAGAACGCGTGGACAATGAGAGGAAGACAACCAACCCGGAAAAAGTTGCGAGAACTTATAGAATAATATGGATTTGAATGTGATTCTCTCCAAGCGGTAACATTCAAATCCACACTATAAATACAAGATCAACCATCAAATTAAGGGTGGAGAATGTGGAAGAAGATCTTTATAGAGCAAGAGTCATATACTCAAGCATTCCCACCATAGAACACAAGTACGTAGACATACAAATACATCCATGAGTGTTTACGAAACTCAATCTAAGCAACCCAAGATATATCTAAGCTTAGAGAGATTTTCCTAACCCAGCATTGAAATTTAAACAAAAGTAAGGGAAAATCTCAACCTAGTTGGAGACACCAACCAAACCCAAACCCTATTGTTAGGTAGTTTGTGTGATTGTTGGTGTTGTAAAAAATTAGTAATTTGCGTTGAGTCGGAGTAGAAAACTAGAGGTAGAAAAGTGAGTAGGGCTGCAATGAGTCATTTGAAAGCTTGTAGGCAATCCCGGTGGAGGTGATAAGTCTGAGTGAGGCAGGAGAGGGTGATAAGTCAGGTTGAAAGGAATTTCCTAGAACTGGGATAGTGGATGTAGAGCTTGAGTCTCAGAACCATAATACTTTGTTGTGTTCGTTATTACTTTATGTTCTTATCTTGTCATATGCATTTGGTTATAAGCAAAAAACAACACATGGACTTAAAACGCAAAAATCTGGAATCACTCTGCCCTACCTTTTTTTTATATGCATTTCATGGGTTTTTCACTAGACAAACAAATGGTATCGGAAGCGGAGAGTTCAAAGATCACTTTTAATGTGATCACTAACCGATCTTTTTAAATGAAAGACCCGTTTCTTTAAAGATGCATATATTTTTAATGTTTTGGCGTCATTATCAAAAGGAAATTGTTGGGATATTTTAGTTTTGATGAATTATGGCAAAACATTATCAACTTCATGTTATTGAAGAATTAATCTCGAGATAACAAGTTGAGGGAAAAAGTGAACAAGTTGAGGGGAACTACTTGAAATCGGGGCGAAGATGATCGAGATGGGGAGGCGAGGCTGCGAGCAGACCGATCGAGATCATATGAGTAAAATGAGTTAGGAGTTAAGCCCGATAAGCCGTGGCAAAATCGAAGAAGAAAAGATAAGCCCGGTGATCGGAAGATCGGGATGATCAGAAATGACTGATCGGATGACCAAAAAAGACAAGCCGATCGGAAGAGGCGGATGGAGATCGACGAGATCGGGACGTGATTGAGATCGGATGTCTTAGCTTGATCTTCAGCGACTGATCTATCACGATATATTGACTGAAGATGTGTTGATCGATCGATTATTGTTGACCGGATCGGTAAGAAAAATCGATGCTTTGAGTCGGGAGTGGAGGGGGTCGATTGAGTAAAAGTGACCCGAGGGTCGATGAAGTCGGAAAGATTTGAACTTCCGATGCCCTGAGTCATTATCTTCAATCGAATAAGGGCCGTGAAGAGAAGTCTCAATGAATCGGAAACTCAAGACTCGGGAAGAAACTCAAGACTCGGAAGAAACACGAAGACTAGAAGAACACAAGACTCGGAAGAAAACGAAGACTTCGGAGAAACACGAAGACTTCGGAGAAACTCAAGACTCGGAAGAATCTCAAGACTCGGAAGAATCACGAAGACTCGGAAGAACCACGAAGACTCGGAAGATCCTGAAGAATATAGCGGGTTAAATTCGGTGACGTGGACCAAATGAGGAAGACAACCAACTTTTGAAAAAAAAAAAGGAACTTACTGAGAATAGTATGTATTTGATTGTGATTCTCTCCAACGGTAACATTCAAATCCACACTATAAATACAAGATCTTCCATCAAATTAAGGGTGGAGAATGTGAAGAAGATCTTCTGAGCCAAGAGCCATATACTCAAGCATTCCCACCATAGAACACAAGTCTCATGAGACATACAAATACATCCACGAAAAGTGTTCTAAAACCCAATCTAAGCAACCCAAGATATATCCTAGCTTAGAGAGATTTTCCCAACCTTAGCATTGAGGCTAAACAAATGTAAAGGAAAATCTCAACCAGTTGGAGACACCAACCAAACCCAAACCATTGTTAGGTAGTTTGTGTGATTGTTGGAGTTGTAAAGAGTTAGTAAGGCTGCGGTGAGTCGATCGAGAAAATTCAAAGGTAGAAAAGTGAGTAAGGCTGCGGTGAGTCGGCTGAAAGCTTATGGCGTAGGCAATCCGTGGAGGCGATAAGTCCGGCGGGCAGCAGGAGGTGATAAGTCCAGTTTGAAGGAATTTCCCTAGGAGCGAGGGAGAGTGGATGTAGGAGCTTGATTCTCGAACCACTATACTTTGTTGTGTTCGTTATTGCTTTATGTTCTTATCTTGTCATATGCATTTGGTTATAAGCAAAACACAACACATGGACTTAAAGCGTAAAAATCTGGAATCACTCTGCCCTCACTTTCTTTTTTATATGCATTTCATGATTTTTCCGCATTTCATGGGTTTTTCACCGGGACAAACAAGTGATATCAGAGCAAGAGTTCAAAAGATCACTTTTAATGTGATCACATGAACTGATCTTTTTAAATGAAAGACCCGTTTCTTTAAAGATGCATATATTTTAATGTTTTGGAGTCATTATCAAAAAGGAGGAAATTGTTGGGATATTTTAGTTTTGATGAATTATTCCAAAACATTATCAACTTGTGTTATTGAAGAATTAATCTACAGATAACAAGTTGAGGGGGAACGAAGAACAAGTTGAGGGGAACTCACAAAATCGGCGATGATGATCGAGATCAAAGCGAAATTTCAGAGCGAGACCGAGAGAGATCATATGAGTAAAATGAGTTTAGGAGTTAAGCGATGAAGCTATGCAAAAATCGAAGAAGAAAAGACAAGTCGGTGATCCGGTGATGAGGCTGAACACTTTCGGAGAAACACGAAGACTCGGAAGAATCCTGAAGACCGGAAGAATCACGAAGACTTCGGATGAGGCGAGCCCGAGAGGGTGATAAGTCCGCGAAGACTCGAGAAGAATCCTAAAGACTCGAAGAATCACGAAGACTCGGTGATAAGTCGGCGAGGGAGGGTGATAGTCCATTTTGAAGGAATTTCCATAGGAGCAGGGAGAGTGGATGTAGGAGTTTGAGTCTCCGAACCACTATACTTTGTTGTGTTAGTTATTGCTTTATGTTCTTATCTTGTCATATGCATTTTGGTTATAAGCAAAACACAACACATGGACTTAAAGCATAAAAATCTTGAATCACTCTGCCCTTTCCCTTTTTTATATGCATTTCATGATTTTTCTGCATTTCATGGGTTTTTCACCGGGACAAACATACAGTGTTATCTTCCTCTGATTGGTTCTTGTCTTCGGTGAATGTAGACAAACAAAACGGCTCTTTTTGGTCAATCTATCTGAATGAGACAACCTTAAACAACATTTAGACTTCTATTCCTTTTATACGCACTAGAGTGTTTTGGGCGATATCTACTTTTCGAACATGTGTGTTTTCTTAGTTTTTGTAGTCTTGGATAGATATTATTCAGTGCCTCTGAACATCCAGGTTATACTGAGTATTCAGTATCTTACTGAGTCTTCAGTAACTACTGGGTCTTCAGTGTCTTGATAACTTAGTTTTTTCGATAATATCGAGTCTTCATTCTTCAAACATCTTGATACCTTTTTGAACATTGAGTTCTCATTGATTCTTGAGATACTCAAGTACCTTTGAGTTCTTCAAGAACTTTAAGATCTAAACGATCTATATCGCTAACTATACATTTATGCGAGATATCTTCTGAACAATCTATCTTTGAAACTTGACTCGGACTATCAAGTTTATCCCGAACATGTCATACTCGGGGTTTTTTGGGATCTAATCAAAACTTCTTTATTAAATTCATCTCCCAACAATTTACCCGTTTTTTGATGATGCAAAACCATCTTGTTACATTTAAAAAAAACCTAACGTATCCTCGGGTTTGATTTATCTATTACAAACCAAAATGGTATTTCTCCCAACAATTTCCTAAACAATCTGGCATATCAAGTAATTAAAGACATGTAAAAAGATAATGAGATATTATCTTTTGAGCATAAAAATAAAATTTTCATTGATATAGGATAAGAATTCTGATTACAATGAAAATAAAAAAAAAATTGAAGTACAAAGTGTTGTAAGACAAATCAAATGGATATGTGCCCGTGTCAGGACGTCAATAGGGCCCCACCTAGGCCCGAATCAACTTTGACTTGATAGAGGACCAACCTCATTTAACGGCGACCTCCCCGCGACCCATAGGCGAGGGAAAAGAGAAGAGTAAAGACTATCTCTGTGGGCGACCTCCCCCGAGATCGCTCCACGGGCGACCTTCCCCAAGGTTGCTCCACGAGGCGACCTCCGAGATCGCTCTCAGGCCTCTCCCAAAGGTCGGTCACGAAAACAAATGAAACAAAAGCGCATCACGAGAAGATAATCCCGGCAAAGTCGAGAACCGGCGTCTACTTTATGAGACATGACAAGAGCATTTGATATAATGTATATATATAATAGATAAAGTTTTTTCTTTTTTTAGATCAACGGTTGTAATAAAACCCTACGATAAAGGGTCAAGATGAATAGAATAGTATTTTATCTTTTTAGGGTTGGTCCTCTATAAATGAGGACCACACCCCTCATTATAAAGGGATGGATCCTCCCAATCTTGCTCTCATTTTCATCATTTATACCAAAACCAAATTTAAGGGAAGAACTCAAGAGTTCTTCCGCGATCTTCTTGTTCGATTATTTACTTGTTTGTGTTGCTAGAATAAAATAGCCACATCTACATTATTCTTAATCCGATATTTTTAATGCACAACAATTGGGCGCTTGAAGGAGGGTCGGTCAATGACTTGGGGGCGGTCAATGACCTCTGAGAAGATCATCTTTTCAAAATTTAAATCCTCAAATACCAAAAATCCTTATATTTTGATGTACTATGAAGTGCAAACCTTTTTATAACTCTCTTTTTAGTATATATTGCACCTATATACAAGCTTTTTAAAAATTATTTCAAAGTCAAAAATCAAATTTTGGATACCAATATTATGTCTATATTACATCGGTCCTTAAAGAACTTGAGTATAGTTTTAAAACAAAGATTGAGGTTGTTCCTTTGAATAAACAACTCACCATTTTTAAACAAAAAAAAAGCCAAGTCATTTAAACCTTTCCCAAAGCTTGTATATCTTTTTACATTTAAGAACTTAGGGCGGTCCCCGACCTCTGTCGAGCTTCGCTTTTCCAAATAGGTTCTCAAATGTAAAAATCTATAAATCGACAATCATGTCATACCCTATCTAATTCGGGTTAAGCCAAGAACATTTGAGGGCTAGTATGTCGACATACCGGTCTAAAGTCGGCTAAGCCAAGAACATTTGAGGGCTAGTATGTCAAGATACCAGTCTAAAATCGGCTAAGCAAGAACATGTGAAATTTATTCGTCACATACCATCTATAAAACGACCTCGATCGCATGCCATATCAAAAAGGCGACCTCGTCGATACCATCTATAAAACAACCTCGGTGCGTGCCATATCAAAAGATGACATCGATTAGTATACCATCTATAAAACGACCTCAATCGCATGCCATATCAAAACGCGACCTCGCGTACCATCTATAAGACGACCTCGGTTGGCGTGCCATATCAAAAAGCGACCTCGATCGCGTACCATCTATAAGGCGACCTCGGTCGCATACCATATAAAAATGACCTCTCATCACATACCATCTATAAAGGCTACCTCGATTCGCATACCATCTATAAAGATGACCTCGTTAAGATCTTTATATCAAAAGGCGACCTCGGTCGCATGTAATATCAAAAGTCGGCCAAGCGAAAAAAATTCTAAGGTAAATAAAAGGTCGTAAGCCGATAAAAGTCGTGAATATTTCGGCCAAAAATGGTCGACGATGGCGAATAAATAACTCCTATAGATCGCATTAACAACTAATAAGGCGATCTATAGAGAAAAAAAATCATGACATTTAGCCAAAAATGGTTCCACAACGCTTGAATAAGTAACCTTTATAGATGCATACGTAATAATAAGATGATCTATAAGAGAGAAAAAAGTCATGAATAGCTCGGCCAAAAATGGTGCGGCGATGAATGTAAATAGAAAAATTAAGATGACAAATCAAAATAGATCGATATCGTAAGGCGGTCAAACAAAAATATTTACAACCAAAAAGACTCTCGACGAAAGCATTTGTCTTCGAAGAAACGAAAAAAGACTCTCGACGAGCTCCATCTCGATGAGTAAACAAAAAGACTCTTGACAAGCCTCGTCTCTCGGACGAAAGCATCCAAAAGACTCTCGATTAGCTCCATCTCTCGATGAGTAACCAAAAAAGACTCTCGGCGAGCTCCGTCTCTCGGACGACCAAAAAAAGACTCTTGACGAGCTCCGTCTCTTGATGAGTAACCAAAAGACTCTCGACAAGCCCCGTCTCGACGAGCAACAAAAAAAGACTCTCGGCGAGCCTCGCGTCTCGATGAGTAACCAAAAAGACTCTCGAAGTGCCCGTCTCTCGACGAGCAACCAAAAAGACTCTCGACGAGCTCCCGTCTCTCAATGAGTAACCAAAAAACTCTCGATGAGCTCCATCTCGATGATTAAGTAACCAAAAGACTCTCGACGAGCCCTCGTCTCTCGGCGAGCAACCAAAAAGACTCTCGGCGAGCCCGATCTCTCGACGAGCAACCAAAAAGACTCTCGAAAGAGCCCGTCTCTGGGCGAGCAACCAAAAAGACTCTCGGCGAGCTCCGTCTCTCGACTCACAACCAAAAAGAATCTTGTCAAGCCCCGTCTCTCGACGAGCAACCAAAAAGACTCTCAACGAGCCCCATCTCTCGGCGAGCAACCAAAAAAGACTCTCGGCGAGCTCCTCTCGATGAGTAACCAAAAAAGACTCTCGGCGAGCTCGTCTCTCGATGAAGTAACAAAAAAAGACTGGACGAGCCCGACTCTCCGACGAGCAACCACAAAGAATCTCGATGAGCTCCGGTCTCGACGAGCAACCAAAAGACTCTCGATGAAGCCTTCGTCTCGAGCGAAACGGTAAAAAGACTTGACGAAAGCTCCGTCTCTCGATGAATAACCAAAAAGATCTCGGCGAGCTCCGTCTGCCGATGAGTAACCAAAAAGGCTCTCGACGAGCCCGGTCTCTCGGCGGAAAGCAACCAAAAGACTCTCGGCAGCCCCGTCTCGCTGACAAAGCAACCAAAAATACTCTCGACGAGCCGCACGCCTCGGCGAGCAACCAATATGACTCGAAGGCCTCTACCGACGATGGGCCCGTCTCTCAACGAGTAATTTAATATTCTCAACGTTATTATTTAAAAGACTAAGACAAAGAGGTTCACCCTGAGTCTGAGCCAGTATCAGACTTCGTCTGAGGTTAACCCTGAGTCTGGTACTTGAAAAGGACGATACAAAAGGTTATCTCGAGTATACGAGCCTGGAAAAGACTACAGACAGAGAGGTTCACCTCGTGAGTACGAAAGCAAATAGACTTCGTAAAAGAGGTTAACCTCCTGAGTACGAGCACAAAAGACTCGTCTGACAGAGGTTCACCTCAGTCACGAAAGCACATAATAGACTTCGTCTGAGAGAGTTACCTGGTCTGAGCCTGAAGAAAAAAGACTTCATCAAAGAGGTTTACCTCGGATGAAACCTGAAAAAGACTTCATACAAAGAGGTTCACCTCGAGATTTATGAAGCATAGAATAGACTTCATCAGAGGTTCACCTTGATCTGAGCCTGAAAAAGACTTCATCTGAGAGATATTCACCTCAAAATGAGCATAGAATAGACCTGTCTGGAGAGGTTCACCTCGGAGTACGTGAAGGAAAAAAAAAGACTTCGTATAGAGAGGTTCTCCTGAGTATGCGAGCCGCAAGAATAGACTTCGTCTGCAGAGGTTCACCTTGGAGTAAGAACCTCAGAATAGACTCGTCTGAGAGGTTAACCTTGGAGTACGAGCATAGAAAAAGACTCATCTGACAGAGGCTCATTTCCAGAGCTGAAAGACAGAAAAGACTTCGTCTGAGAGAGGCTCACCTCGGAGTCTGAGTACAGAAAGGCTTCATACAAAGAGGCTCACCTCGAATCTGAGCCTGAAAAAGACTTCGTCAAAGCGGCTCACCTCGGTCTGAGCACACACTAAAATCGACGACTAGCGTGGGAAAATCCTCAAATCGGGGCCTCATTCTTGAACTATCAAGACCTTATATGACATCGGAAAGCATGCAAGGGGCAAACATGATAACCGCAGCGCGCCGAAGGTATGGATCAAGATCGAACTCACGAACAAAGTCAAAGCTCACCTTGGGGGCTATTGTTGTAGCACAAATCAAGCCCCGGATATGTGCCGTGTATCCAACCCGGTAGGGCCCACCTAGAGCTGGATCAACCCGACCCGACAGAGGACCAACCTACCTAATCTAGCGACCTCTCGAGGGCGACCCATAAGCCCGAAATTTGGAAAGAAAAGTAAAGACTATCTGGCGGGCGACCTCCCAGGGGTTGCTTGCTCCGCGACCTCCCAGGAGTCGCTCATCGACCTCCCCCGAGGTCATCCACGAGCAAAGTCGACAGCGCAAAGACGCAGAAGATAATCCGAAGTCGAGCCGATGTCTACTTTCACGAGACATGACAAGAGCATTGATGTAAAGTATATATATAATAGATAAATTTTTCTTTTTTTTAGATCAGCGGTTGTAATAAAACCCTACGATAAAGGGTCAAGATGAATAGAATAGTATTTTATCTTTTAGGGTTGGTCCTCTATAAATAGAAGACCACACCACTCATTGTAAAGGAGATGGATCCTCCCAATCTTGCTCTCATTTTCATCATTTATACGAAAACCAAATTTAAGGGAAGAACTCAGAGTTCTTCATGATCTTCTTGATTCGATTATTCACGATTATTTACTTGTTTGTGTTGCTAGAATCAAATAGCCACATCTACATTATTCTTAATCAAGATATTTTAGTCCATAACCACAAAGTCTTGGTCTTCTTCCGCTTCATCCTCTGGCTTTCGGGTTGAACATCTGTAGTATCTCTTCTTGATTCATCCCTTGCCTTGATGATATCGAGTTGTTTCTGTTAGGCTAGTTTGGATGGCATCTTGGGCTATTTCACGAGAAATGGCTGCTTCCATTCACATAACCATTCTCAAACCTAGGAAGTGGGTACATGTATGGACCGGGGCTACTATCTGAGTGTTTCCTTCATCTGCCATGTTGATCCGACTTTGCGGTATTTAGGATAGAATGTCGATGAAATTACTCAATGAAGGCTTCATTCTTATCAGAAATTTGCTCCCCTCCATTCTCTCGAATCTCATAATAGAACGGAAGGTTCTCTTGATCTCTTCCCATACATCATTAGGCGTATAGGCATCCACTTATCAATGTCACGCGGCCATACGAGTCTTTTACGTGCCCCTCCTTTTGCTTATAAAACTTTTAAAACCACACTCTTCTTTTACGCTCTTCTTCTTTTTAACTACGATCGGTGGAACACTGGCCCAGAAGCGGCCGATCTTCTTCTCTTTTTCAATCGAAGAGATTTGAGTTTTCTTAGTATCGAAAGGCTTCTTTACGGAGTCTCGGTTTCTTCTCCAGATTCTTCAAATTCCATTATCAACTTCCTACGGTAGGCTTTGAAACTTTACCTCTTTTCTTCTTTTCTTGCTCCACAAATGCAACAACCTTTTTCTTTTGAGGTCTGACTTGATCTTTAGAAGCTTTGCTTGTCTCAATCATCCATACATCCTCGGTTTTTCACAATTACTTCTGAATGGTTTGCTAAGATGTTTGAGTGAAGGTAGGGTTTTCTGCTTCTTTGAACCCGGTTTTCTCAATAGCTCAATCTCCTTAAGGCATCAAAAATTTTCTTTCCTTGAACTTCTTTTTTAGCCTTTCTCTCGAGGTTTGTGCAAAAACTCACTTAATTTGCCACGGGCCTTTCCCCCTTTGGGCCCATACCTTGGGAGTAGTTAGTCGATCTGATATCCATATAGTATTGCTCCATGCCCGTCACTAGCGTCTTGCCTACCTTAAATGATCATGCTTTAATCCTCTAGCCTCGTCATGTAATTCTTGGCCATTGAAATTCATCTGCTTGAGTGGAAAAAGCTGCTTTGAGAACTCTTCATGCATCATATGCAATCATCTTGGTCATGAGCAAGAGCCCATTCCTCAACATTTGTCTTGATTATCGATCATTCTTCTCAATCAGTTTGCTTCAAAGAGTGGCGATTACGTTTTGATACCTTTGCTCCGTCTGCGTTGAGCTCGGTTTGACTTCATCAATCTTTCCTTCCAAAGTAGTCATTTTTATGCGCAAGAGTTGTTTGTAGTTAACGGCATATGAAGAAGAATGAACTGATTTTCGGCTTTTGAGATTGACTTGCTAAGGTTTCTTCAATTTGAGTCACTTTCTCCACCATTGGCACATTCTCCAATTTATCGAGTTGGTGAAATCAATTTCTGGAGGCAAAACAATTGTCTCCAGTACAGATTGCTCCAATTGAGCCTCGGTCTGCATGCTCATACTGTGATTTAAAGATAGGAACTTGGTAGCTTTGGCATAATGTATAATAGTGCAAAAGATACGAAAAGTCTTTCGGTCGAGGATGTGTGATGTCGATACATCTTGACATCGATATCCTTCTCCCCGACTCGATTTCCTTTTCTTTCTCGATGTCATGCGAGGTTTCCTTCCCCCCAGTTGCCTTTCTGCATCACCTCCACGATCTCCATCTTTATTACGATCATGAGAACTTGATGTATCTACTTTTCGATATCTTTCTTTTTAAGCTTTTTTTTTCATTAATTCATCAAAGTTAGCGACTTTAAATCTGAGCTTTGTCTTTCTGAGCTTTGAGAATTGATCGAGCTAATTTGTCTCTCAACATTCACCACTCTTCTTCTCTGAATGATGCGATGTTGACATTTAGGAAGTGTCGATTGAGAATGTATCTTTGTCGATTCTGAGCACGAAAGCATATCACGAAGGTCGGGATAAATTGCATTGCTTTCGGTATGTCGGTCGGGATGAACCCGTTCCTCCTTCTTTCAGCTATTCGATCTCTTGGCTTCTCCGCTTCTTTAATCTTGGGCTTCGGGGAGGCTGTTTTGCTTCGAGATTGTACAATTTCGATGTTTGATGGATCGAAAAAAGGTTCATTCGAAAGCGCGTCAAGTTAAACAATTCACGAGGTTGGTTGATCGGAAATCTGTATTTGGTATTTTCTTTAGTAAGATCGAGGGTCCCTTGAAAGATTTTCTGAAGATTTTATCGAAAACTCGGATATGTTTCAAATTACCTCGGAAAACACCGCTCCTCGGTTCTTGCTCTGCACATTTGTCACTACGAGCAAGAACACAGAGTGGAATTCAACCACTTTGGCCTTTAGGTTGAGTTTCTTGAGTTTCACTAGCCTCCTTTTCGCAATGGTTTGAAGCCTTTTATTAGCCACGAGTCGGTCTTTCTTCTTGATTTCTCTTTTCTCCCTTTTAATTTGCATCGGGACTTTCCCTAGCTTGTTTGAAAGCCTTCATTAGTTGTCTCGATTGGATTTACAGGGGAAATGCAATCTTTGTTTCACGACTTTAACTCACGGCTGTTGTATCTTTTAATTTCCTCTTGGAAGTCTCCTCCAGGAGACTCAGGTGTTTTCTCTTTCTTTATCTCAAAGTTTTTTCGTTGGTTTGAACATGATTTTTAACTTTGGAAAGGAAGTGGAATCGGCAAAAATGTCCTACTCTTCCTGCTTGGCGTTTCCAAGATAAATGCAATCTTGGTTGCGTGCCAGAATTTTTCCCTTGATAACTGAGCCATTCACCTTCTCGAATGTGTTTGGTTTTGATCACTCACCACCTTGATCAAATAGTGCAACCCAATTGAATGTCGTAGTAGGTGAATCTTCAATCCACCGCCATTAGCCTTAATCGCCGTGCTTTATCTGTCCGAAACTACCGGATCTACTCATGATGCATTTCTTTTAATATCAACAATACTCGATATTTAGCGAATGCCTCTTATTCAAAGTAACTTCAAACTTTCCGGATGCTCAAATTAATTTTATCCAAATACTCTTGTTCCTGCCCATCATCATGTATCTTTGTAGGGTCTTACCTCTATCACTTAACTCATATATGACATTGATTCTTAGGAATAATATATAATTCCCAACAAAATCCATATTTTGTACTATGTCCCAAATGCAACAATAATCTTAGACTTTATGCAATTTCGTCATCAATTGCATAGTAGAAACAAACTTAATTACCTCCTGGCATATTCAAAGATCTGGTTTGATTTGCGTCGACGACAAGTAAAGCTTTGCCATACGTCATATGCAACGCCTCTCCCGTGAGTTGCATTGGATGTGCTTTCGGGAGAAACAAATATGTTCGCATCCATGGTTTGTTGGAAATGGCGAGTTTGTCGATATCAAAAGAGGTCATTTTTGGTGATTTTGAGTGAAGGGTTTTGAGATAAGAGATTACACGGGTAATTGAAGGTTTTGAAGCGGAGGGTTTGTGAAGAACAGCCTTTTGAAATAGGGCTTGAATGGATTCTTTTGTAATGGATATAGGATTTTGATTTATGGAAATTGCTTAAAAAATCGTCAGCGGTTGAGATTAAACAAGGCTAAAAGCGAATTATTTGAAATAGCGGTTTCGCAAATACTTAGCCTAATTTATCCTTTTTGGTGATTAATGAGCAGTCATTTAATTAATGTTCCTGGCAGATCATTGACTTTCCTCGTGAATTTCAAAAAGTCCCTTGATTATTTCTTGGTGTTTTGTCATTTTATTGTGCAATGATTCTTGAGATTGGATAGACAATAAATGTGGTGCATGAGTCAATACTTCTTGGTACTAATTTTCCATCGGTCTTCGAAGTTTTGACCTTGATAAAATGTCAATATATCTGAAAATGAACTTGAGGATGCTTGAGTTTCAAGACATGATGTTCAGGACTCTCAATTTTATCCCGAGTTTTTCGGTAAAACACAGAAAACTTCATGCATCGAAAACACGAAAACCTTCAATTTTGATTTACTTTATTCAATTGTATCAACATTCCTAATTCAACCCGATAGTTCTCAAATCTTGACCAGCCAAAGGTTTAGTCAAGATATCGACTCTCTATTGCTCGGTATGAATTTTTCTCCATTCGATGTCTTTCTTTTCAACATGATCTCACGATGAAGTGATGTCGATATCAACACATGCTTACGGTGGTGTGCAATCTTGATTTTGTGTATAAGCAATTGCCTTATTATTATCACAAAATATGGGTACTTCATTGCATTGTTTATAATCTTATAATCCTCGGTTGTTTAATGCGAGCAAAGAATCGTGCTGCAACAAATTATCTCGACCATGTATTCAACTTCAAAGAAGATTGGTTTTACTCTTCGAGGTTTATTTCTTTGAAAACCATGATATCGGTTTACTTCAAGAAATTGACAAGTTCTGTGGTAGACTTCTGTCGATTTACATCCTCCATGTCAGATCCCGAATAACAAGTTAATTCAATGTTATCATCATTTGGATACCATAATCCTTATCACGATTCTTTAAGATATTTGAGAATCTTTTGGCGGCCTCCATGTGATTAATTTTTGGGATTAACGGTATAATGCATATCAACAAACAAATGTTATATCGGGGCTGCTACTTGAGATATAGTAGTGATCCAATGATCCTCTATAATCGGTGTGATTTCTTGATTTGCCTTTAGGATCGAGGATCCATCTTGAAGTTAGTATTCATGAGAATTCTAACTGCATTGCAATCTATACTCTATACTTTGCAAGATCTACGGGGTATTTTGCTTGATTGATGAATATTCCTTCCTTAGTTTTGTTTCACAGAAGTCAAGAAAGAAATTCATCTCCCCATCATTGACATCTCAAACTTTCCTTTCATCGAGTAGAAAACTTTTCACTGGCCTGATGATTTGGAGATCAAATATGATGTCATCCACATAGATCTAAACTAGAAGATATCCTTTCCATCTTTTATCCCTAACAAAAGTCCTATCAGCGGTTCCTTTGATAAAACCATGGTCGAGAAGAAACCGAAAGGGTATCATACCATCTTTCGGTCTTTGCTTAAAAGACCATACAAGGCTTTCACGAGCACAGAACTTGTCATTGACCAAAATCTGGAGGTTGTTCCACATATACTTCCCTCCTAAGCACACCATTTGGAAATGCACTTTTCACATCCATCGATGGTGTGAATTTTCATGGGGAGGCATATGCAAGAAACAATCGATGGCTTCTAGTCTCAAGAACAGTTTAAAGGTTTCATCATAATCCAAGCCTTCTTCTTGGGAATAACCTTGTGCAACTAGCCTTGCCTTGTTTCTCACAATGTTGTTGTTTTCATCTCTCTTATTCTTGAACACCCACTTAGTTCGATCATCACATTGCCTTTTTTTTTGTCCGTAGCTCCCCCAAACTTCATTCATATGAACTGATTCAATTCTTCTTGTAAAGAACAATCCGAATGAATCTTGTAGAACTTCTTCAATCTCGAGAGGTTCCTTTTTCGATAGAAAACAAAGAATAGAGCACTTTCACCATGGAACATTCTTGTCTTCTTCCTTCGATAAATCACCACAACGACTTGTAGGATGGCTATCAACCATTTTCTCCTGAATGTTCCTTCTTGAAGAGTATCCTCAACATAAATGTTAGGTTTAGGCAATTCATCAAATTGGGAATAATGAAAAAAGGAGAAGGGAATCATCTTCCTCGGGAAATTCCATTCGAACATGTCAAAGACATTTGTTCCCCCTCGTTGATAGATTCGAGAGTTTGCCTGTTGTGACCACATCTTCATCGCATTACATACCGAGTCCGAATCGGTGTATGTTCGATTGGTTAGCTTTAATATTGGCTTTCCTTGATTGAAGAATTTTCATCCGAGTCTCACCATCACGAAGTTTTTTTCATCTGAACTTCTTTATGCGAGTCGATTCACTCCATTCATAGAAAGTGGTGACTTCTTCTTTTCGGTGTTCAGAGGATTTCTTTTTTCGGCTAAGTCCGGTGATTCTCTTGGTGGTTCTCGTGAGTAAATGTTCTGTTTTTTCGAACACAAGTAGATTCATAAAAACAACATGAGGTGTTTCTTCCACAATAAAGTCCTGAGTTGTAAACTCTAAAAGGCTTCTTGACTTGAGAATATCCTAAGAATATCCTTCATCCGCTTTTTTTATCAAAAGTTTTCAGCCCGATCTTTACCATTATTGTGTATGAAACACTTGGCAACCCAAACACATGAAAGAAAAAACAAGAGGCTTCTTTCATTCCCACGTTTCATATGGAGTTTTTCCTCGATTCTTGGTCAACATGGATCTATTACGAGAATAAGACGGTGTTGATATAGCTTCGACCAAAATCTCTTAGGAATATCCGAAAGAATCATTGTTCTTGCAATTTCTTTCTTTCGTAGTCCTATTTAATTGCTTCAAAGAACACCATTACATTGTGGGGTCCTTTGTTGATGTTTCATGGGTTATTCCATTTCTTTGCACAATAATCAAATATGATATGATTGATAAACTTCGGTTCCTTTTATCCGATCGATCTTGACCACACTTAGATTCTTTTTCGATCTTGAGCCTTTTAGTAGTTCACGGTAGTTTTGTCCGAGTCTCCTTTCTTACTAAGTAAGAATATGACCCCATGTGTATCTAAAGTAGTCATCAACTACCACAAGTGTATATCTCATCTGCCATCATGGGTAAAACATCTACTTTGCTTTTGAAAAGATGCTCGATTTGTTTTCGCTTTACGGGCATCCAAAACATGATCTTTCTTGAACACTTCATTTGGTAACCCCCACAAGTGCTAATCTTGCAAGTTTGTTCGGGGTTTTAAAGTTTAAGTGATTAGGTCTTTTTGTGCCATAACGGTAATCGTATTGGAACTTTTTGTGTCCAAACATGTATCTTTAGGAGATAATTTCCAATCAGCAAAGATACATTTCCTTTTCTAGTACCATCGGTAAAATTTTTTTAAGGAAGTATTGTCTTTCACATAACATAAGTTCTTAACAGAATCTTTGTCATTGAAATTGGTGATAGAAAGCGAAGTTATGCTTTAAACTGGAACCACATATGAAACACCATGGATATGAATGTAATCAACCCGAGTAGTTCCATATCTTGATTTCAATCCTTTCGAGTTGTCTCCAAATGTGATCGAGGGCCTTTTTGCTCAGCATAATCGGTGAGTAGTTGCTTATATCTGTCGTATATGTCATGAACATCCTTGCCTAGATACCATACATCGAGTGCAATTCATTTCCACTCATCGGTAAGTTTATCTTTGTATTCGTTATTTCGGTATTTTTTCCTTTACCCGAAAAAAATAAAGGTTTAGGTACCCATTTATTGTAGGGTCATACCGGAGTTAAGCATACCTTTTGGAACCCAAATCTACATAATTACTCTAATTACTTTAGAAGTGGGTGATTTGTCTCCTAAAAAATCACATACACATTCACCACCACTAGGTGCCTTAAGCGATACCTTGTGTATAAAGAAATAACCTTATGAACATGAGCCTTATAGTTCTTCTTGGTTTTAGGGGCTTTTTGTTCAAGTACCTTAGCTTTAGTGCGGTGGTCTCTGTCTCTGCCGACTTGGGTTCGTGAACCTTTACCCTTAGACAAGATGGGGTTTAGGTTGCTCAGATGAAAATGGGGTCTTTTCAAAGAATCTGCGGGCTTGGTCTTTTTTAGTTGAGAATATCTCTGGCCAGTGTTTCTCTTACGAAAATTCCTCCGATGGTTAAGTCTGAGATCTCTTGAGTTGGTATTCTTATCCTCGAGGCTTTTGAATCTTGGCACGAAAATTTTCTCCGAGTGTTGAGGTTTTTCTAGCCTTTTCCGAGGTTTAGACTCTTCCTGGACCTTCGGTTTTACGAAAACCATGTCTTTTACTCGGTTTAAAAACTCTGGGTATTCTTCGAGAAGAAGATTAGATGCCATTTGGTTTAACAAAAGCAGTCTTGGTGCTTTTTGAAGCGGCATTCGAAGACCTTGTGAGGTTCCCACGGAATGTATCCCATAAACTTTTTATAGTTCTTGGTCTTTGATAACTCTGAATTTCATCTATTACTTTAGATCACGAGAATTGATAGAGCTAACTTTCTCTCAGCAGCTATCCTCGCATTTCTTTAGAGTTTCATGCTTCTCGAAAGGTCGTTGAACCGATTCGATAGTGAATCTCCTTAGTGGATTTCTCTAATTTTCCATTCGGGATCTCAATCACCTTCTCCTTTTTTCGAGAGTTGTACTTTCGAGAACATCCAGATTCATCGATGGTTCCCATCAATTGAAGTGATCTCGGCATTTTAGAGTCTTTCCACTTTTTTTTCTGATCGATTCCTTTGTTACGCTCTTGAGTTTCGATGGCGATTCTGTAACCTGAGAATAGTCCTTCATAAGATTCTCAAACCGAATCCATTAGGTCAAAATTCTTTGTTGCAGAGTTGAACTTGAGAACTACATGTCTTTGTGTAGGGAACAACAGAGATGAAGAATTTACCTCTCTCCTGACGCATAAGGCGGACATCATCATCTTTGTCGACATGCGAAAATCCAAATCGAGGTGGAACCCTGGAGAATGTTGCTTATAAGTAATCATAACTTTCTTCTTTGGAATCTTCCTGTCTCTCTTGGCTCATCTCTCTTTCTTTCTTTAGCTTTTCTTTCACCGGGGCGACCATATTGAAAATGACCTTTCTTCGGCGGTTGTATCATCTATTGGTATCATCGTCTGATCGCTTTCCTCCTCGTCTTGGAGTCCTTCTTCTTGGATGAGGATCGCCGAACTTTTCTGGTCCTTCTTTTCTCGGTGAATCTGTCCTCGGCCGAGTTTCTCTTGTACTTGTGATTCGTAGTATTTTCTTATATTTTCATATCCACTACTGTGGAGTTTTCAAACCTCTTGCCACGCCGTTACTAGCTTATCCTCTTGCTCGTCTGATTTCTGGCAAAGAGTTTTCGAACTCTCTCAGTTTCTGGGTTTTTCTTTGGCTTTAAAAGCCGCGTTAACTGGCCTAGATGAAGAATCATCTTTGCTTATCAATCACAAACTCATAAGCTTTCAGTTCGGAAAAACTTGTTGGTATGGCTTTGGAATCAATATTTTTGGTGTTTTCAATCACTTGGCATGTATATCCCATTTCTTAGACAATCATAAGAATTTTCGGTGCCACTTCTCTCGTGGTATCTTTAAGAAAGACTTTCGGATCATTCATGATCTTCCCTAGTGAATCGACCTCAAGTTTGTCAATGGATTCACCATCTTCCATTTCAAGCCATCAAACTTTCCAATAGCGATGTAAAGTTTGTTTTCCTTAATATGATCTATGCCTTGACTACATATGTAAGTGTGTCCTATTTCTTTTTTAAGTTTCACGGTGAGAAATCATCCCCCATAACACCATCATCAATAGTGTTATACAAAGTATCTTTATGATATAGTCGGATTATTAACTTTTCTCTCATCGAGTCGGGTTGGTCATCGGGTTTTAAAATTCATCCACAGGATCATTTCTCGATGTATCAGTGATTCTGGGATTTCAACAAAGAATTTGAATGTCCTTCGTAGTTCACTCTCACATTCTTTCATGTTTGAATCTGCATTTATGAGCAAGATTCTCGATCTCATAGTGTAGCTCTCGGCAGAGAACATAGGAAGTTTCTTAGAAGGCATGATGGTGGCCTTGTAAGATATCGGCAAATAGATTCTATTCAAGAGACCACCAAAGTCTTTCAACAAATAGACTATGGCTACCAAAAACAAGTGATCAAAATGAACCCACTGCTTTCGATACCACTTGGTCGGGGTCTTTAATCTCGCCGTGTATGGGGAAACACGTGTTGGTGATTTTAAAACTTTTCTTCTTTGGTCGGATGGTTAGAGGTTTTCTGATAATTTTACTCCCGAGAAACCTGCAGTTACTTTTTTGGAAAAGTCTCTGAGAATGATGATCTTGGTACGCTTTCGGAAGCTTAGTTAGCCAGCCCGATCTGGTGCTCCGGAGATCTGAGGACTTGGATCGGATAATTATCTTCTTGAACACTTTCGGTAGAGTTAGATTCGGTTTGGTAAGTATCTGTTATTCTAGCTTTCAAGTGTCTTGAGAATGGTTGGCACTGGTTTATCTTCGTTTTAGCTTTTCTTTGAAAATCTTCTTCGGCTAATAAAACAATGATTAAGGTTGTGACCTATTTTATGCATTTGATGGATTGGTTCATTTGAATATCGATGAAATATACTTCGATTGAAAACCGTATTGTAAAAGCTCACTGTGTCAGTACATGAAATCAACAGGATCTTAGGAATCATGAAAGGGTAATAGAGTTTGTTTCTAATATGCGATTAGATGAAAACTGATTGCATAGAACTAAAATGCGATTATCTTGTCTGATGCGTGCGAGGAAAAATATGGATTTTGTTAGGGGAGTTATATATTATCCTAAGAATTTGAATGTATATATATGAAATTTGAATAATGGGGAAGACCTAAGTTGTACATGGTGGGTAGAACAAGAATATTTGGATCAAATTCTTTGACATCCGTTAAAGATTTGATTTCTACGTTGAATAAAGCATTTGAAACCTAAATATCGGTACTCATACCTTAGATATTTGAGCAAATGCATTATAGTGGATCTGGTAGTTTGAGCGGAGATAAGCAAACCTGGATTGAGATTAATGGCGGTGATTGAAGACTAATTTCAAAAGGTATTTAATTGGTTGCATTACTTGATAAAAGGTGATCGTTGATCAAGCGAAACACATTCAAAAGGTGAATGACTCTGTGGTGATCAAAGGAAAAATCTACACCCAACCAAGGTGCATTTTATCTTGGAAACATAAGAGAAGAAGGGGAGGACATCTTTGTCCCAACTTTCTTTTCCAAGATCAAAGATCATGTTCAAACCAACTAAGAAGGCGTTGAGGGGAAAAGAAAGAGAAAATTATCCGAGTTTCAAGGAGGATCATTAAGAAGAAATTGAGGAGGATAGTTCAAGAGGTTGAACAAGTCAGGAAACCAGACAAACCTCTCGTAAATCCACCGAGGAAAGTGAAGAAGAAGTTGGCGTGCGTGGGGAAAGCCCTAATGAAACCTAAGAGGGAAAAAGGAGAAAAGAAGAAAAGAAATCATTGGCTCATGAAGTCGAAAAACCCCTTCATATTATTTGAAAAGCGAGGTTAGTGAAACCGGGAAAACTCAAATCAAGATCGGCAAGGTTTAAATCTCCACCGAGTTCTTTGCTCCAGTTGAAAAATGTACATGAACAAGAAACCGAGGAATGTATTCGAGGGTACTTGAAACTCTTCCAAGTTCAACAAAATTTCGTGAAATTTTCAAGGGACCCTCGATTACTAACAAGAAAGAATAACTCGATTTGAGTAATCGAACCTCGTGAATTGGCCGAACTTGATGCACTTCATGAATGACCCTTTTTTCGATCCATCAAGACTACAACTTATACAATTAGAATCTCATTCTCGAGAGCGAAATTAAAGAAGTGAGTGGCGTAAGAAACCGAACGGGCGGAAAGCAGTTCATCATCAGGCAGATACCTGGCGGCGCTTATCCCGACCGCCGGGATCTCTTCTTCAACTCGAACGGCCGTTTATATTACGAACCAAACACTTCCGAGAGATCTTTGAACATTCGTCATCCTTCGGAGGAGGCCCCGGTGGAATCTTCAAATCTTTTGTTAACAGTTCTCGAGCTTGAGAATGACCAAGCTCGGGATGAAAGTTCTTGATTTTGGCGAGCTTGTGAAAAGAAAAGTACCGTTGAAAGAAGAATCTTGAATTTGGTGAATCCGGTTCTCATAATCGGGAAGAAGAAAGAGAAAGGAGGAGAAAGGGGAACACGAAAAAAAAACTTCGAGGATGATGTCTGAAAGAGGCGACATCGGCCGGGCCCGATGCAGACAACCTCGGACTAAAGTTAGCACTCTTCAAGTACATTTTGGCACTATTGTAAATTATTCCAAAGTTCTTCAAGTACCTATCTTAAATCTGTTGTTTATGGTATCTTGATCGAGGTTCGATTGGAAGCATCCAACTCGATTGGAACCGGTTGTTCAGCTCCTCCGGTGGATTTGAACACTTTGGATAACTAAAGAAGATAGAGCCAATGGTGGAAAAGATGACCAGGACGGGAATAACACTAGCTGGTCAAACTTCAAAAAAGTTGGATAACTGAGTTCATCATCCGATATGCTACAAATGCAAACGACTTTCTCGAGATAAGATGATCAATACGGAAGGGAAATTGATGAAGTAAAAGAACTAAATGCCAACACGGGGAAATGTACCAAGATAGAATCGCTTATCTTGAAGCTAAAACGGTTTTAGAAGAATGATCGGATGATCAAGATAATTTGTTGAGGAAATGGGCTCCTCGCTCATGACCAAGATGATGAGAAATGATGATGATGTCTTCTTCAAAACAGTTTAACTCACATTCTCGAGAAGAATTTAATGGCAAAAAAACTATATGATGAAATTTAGAAGATGAGCATGATGGTTGGTTGGGGAAGTCTAGCTTTGGGCAAGGAGCAATACCACATGGATAATGCATTGACCCAACTTCTCCCAGGTATGATGCAGGGGAAGCCCATCGAAGGTCAACATTGACAAATTGTTAGCGCAGATCTTGGAGAAGAAAAAAAAAAGAAAGACAGTTGTTCTGAAGATTCTTGATTCTTTATGTGGAAGTGAGATTGAGGCCCTTTGAAAAATTGAAGTTCGGAGAAGTCAAGAACCCGCCCACTTCGGACATCAGAAACCAACGGCTCAAAGAATTATAGAAGAGAAAAATGAGAAAAAATGAGAGTTGAACAACAATAGCCTGGTGAACCCAAGTCGACCGACTGGCTTAAAATCCAGAATTTTTTGTTGAGCAAAGGGAAGAAAAGAAAGAAAAAGAAAAAAAGCCTACTGGAAACCCGATTATGGAATTTGAAGAATGGAGGAAGAACGAAAAAAAGAAACCTAAGTTCGAAGAAACCTTTCGACACCAAGAAAACTCGGTAGCCCTGCAGATTGAAAAGAGAAGAGGAATTGTCGCTGGGTCTCATGGTGCTCCACCCATCAAAAAGAAGAAGAAGAAGAGCGAGAAAAGAAGGTGGTTTCAAAGTTCATTGCAAAAGGAGAATCTTGAAGAAGAGGAAAATTTGCCCGGAGTTAGTCGACCGTAAAACTCTGCAGAGGAGTTAATGCATTTCTCAGGGTGGTCTGAAAACTTGAGTGTGTTTAGTTAGTAAGGCTGCGGTGAGTTCGGCCGAAAACTTCGAGTAGAAAAGTGAGTAAAATTAGAGTGAGTGAAGCGCAGCATATGAAGTGTGTTAAGGGATTTCTCACGAAGATCGAGAGAGAGTGGATGTAGGCAAACCGATTATAATTGCCGCGGTTGTTTGCTTTCATCTTCAAAAGATTTTTATCTGTTGATAATTTTCATCGAAGCATATTTCACGATACTCGGTTGGAAACAATCATTTAATGTGCATTAACCGATTCACAACCTTAACTTAACGTTTTATTAAGGAAGAGATTTTCGACAAGTTAAACGAGTATAAACTTAGGGCTGACCATTAAGCACTCTTGATTACCAGAATAGATAGTTACTGTTGAACTAACTTCTGCGGGTATTCGATTAAGATAATTATCTGATCCAAGCTTCTCGAGGATCTCTGATAAAACTCGTGATCGTTAGGCTAATCAGAAACTCGAAGTTCAGATCGGGATCATTGTCTCGATAGACTTTCTTGAGGCATATTTAAGAAGTTTTAAAAGTAAAATTTCTGTGATAACTGAATTGGATCTGGATCTCGAAGAAGAAATGTTTTGAAAATCATGAACCGTGTATTCCCCATACACGTGTGAGACTCATTTTTCTGGGACCAACACTCATCCTCCCATGCAAAAACACTACCTAAGGTAAATCGGTAAATTGGTAACCGGATTAGAATTAGGTATCGATTGATAAGGCGACATTACATCCAGAGTTCTTTTCAAAATACTTGAGAATGTTTTTAAGTGCAGTCAATGTTCTACGGGTTACTCGATATCTTCTTCACCAGCGGCAAAGCGGATATCGATCTCGTGCACAACATTGCATACATGGGGCTTCAGGCGTAAACCTGAATGATCTTTCATAATCTATCTCTTTTTGTGTCTTAGGACATTTTCATGAATAGATGGATTCCATATACGAAAGAGTACAAAAACCTTTCTTGGAATCTTGCATCTTTGAATAACCAAGACAATGTACATGTATGAAGCTGCGATAAGCTTTATCATCATTTTAATGCGATCAGGGTGGTATTAATCCCGAAGGATGTAAATACTTCCCAAAGTCCATATAAAAAGCTGTTTTTGACAGCCATGCCCTTCGTCGACAATACATTTTACATCGTTCAGATGAGAAGAATATATCCCACGATATACTAAGAATACTAAAGCGGTTCGACACGCAACTTATATATACCTGACTCTCAAAAATCGTTTTAGATCAAAAACCGTAAGATTTTATAACTGATCAAAACATTGATTCCAAGCACGGGATGCTTGCTCAAAGTCCATAGATGGACTTCTTTGAAACTGCGCATTTAGATGCTCTTGGCCTTTTTTCAACAAAGCCGGGTTGTTGCATATAGATTCCTCTTCAAGACTTAGTAAAGGAAATTGCCTTTACATCCATTTGTCCGGATCTCAAAATCAAGATGGGAAATTTATCGACAAGAGAATAGGGATGGACTTAAGCATGGCTACCGAGCTAAAAGGTTTCATCATAATCGATCCCTTCTTTCCGAAAGGTGCCCTTTCACCGCTATATTTTTAAAGGTTTTGGCCTTCCCGATGGAAGTCTTTCTTTCTCTTGTAAACCCATTAGCGATCCAATGGGTTTTATCGATAACCCGGTTCTGACTAGCTCCTACACTTTATTATGATCCATTAAACCCATCTCGGCTTCCATTCTTTTTCAAAGAATTTGCATCCTTGTTGGATCGCCCGTTGTAGGACTAGAGGTCCGATTCATTATCATGCAGGACCAAGTTTGAGGACTCTACCATCCCATGAATCATTGGGTTGTCTAACAACCTCTCTCACTGATGAGGTTTTAGGTTGTGTAAGCATTTTGTTTGTATGTCAACTTCAGAGGTTGGCATTGGGGTTAGCCCTCTTAAATACAAATGCAAGGTAATCTCACTTTTAGGCTTTCTATACGTTCATATAGTTTCTTCCCAAAATCTAAATTGTGACCGACATTTACTCTTTTGATCTTGAGGACCATAGAACATGCATCCTTTCGTTCCTCGAGGGTATTCCTATAAATGCACTTTAACTTTCGAACGTGGATCAATTTATCGGGCTTCCTTGTCCAACCATTATCACACCCCTGATTTCCTCATGTTCTGTAAAATTGCTCAAGGCCCGATCCACAACTCTTTAGGGCTTTGGGAACCGATTTGGATGGCATCAAGTTTAGAATGTAGCCATTGTTTCGAGGCATGACCCCAAAACGATTTGGGTAGATCTGCATAACTCATCATCGATCGACCATTTAAAAGGGAGTTGTTTTGTTTTAAACCCCGTTTTGTTGAGGGCTTCCAAGTGTAGTTAATCGATACAATCCCTTCATTCCGGACGGTAGTTCAAAAAATTCATATTTGAGGTATTCGCCTCCTGATCGAGATCGTAAAAACTTGATACTCTTTTCATTTGGGAAACACTAAGTCTTGATCTATTCGAGGTGTATTTAAATACATATTTAAATCATTCAATTAATTACTAACATGAATCAATCCTAAATTAATTCAACATAATAATTAAATAAGCAACGACAACATGTGTACCGCGTAATTTACGTAAATCCTAAAACATGTGGAATACAGGAGTTACGAGATTACACACCTCTTGTAGAGACAACCGGTTGAGGCGATGAATCAACCCAAAGTGCCTTCTCAAATATGTCCGGGTCCACGAGGCGTAATCCGGAAGGATTCTCACTTAACAATTTTAATAAAGGAGAAAAACTAAAACTATCTGCCACCCTTTGTGGATTTTAATTTTTTCAACACATGGAATTCGTTGGGATGAAAATTCATCCTTTATTTATAACAATGAGTGGTCGAAATTTTTTGGCATAATTTGGATATGGGAAGATCTTTTAATTCTTGCACTCTTGAATATATCAATATATTCTCTTTTCCATAAATAAATTTTCCACAAAAATCTCCTCCCTTATAAATATGCAATTTTTGAAAAATTGATACGAAAGCGAAGATTTTATTTCTTGAATTTATGGGATAATCTTGCAAGAATACTTATCTTTTCCATTAAATCTTTTCAAGAAAATCAAGAAAATCTTTTCTTTCTTGTCCCATAATTTTGAAAAATTTCAAGAAAAATAGGGCAATAATATTTTCTTTCATTTTCATTAATTGGACTTTAATTGGGCTATTTGAGTGGGTCTTTAAGAGAATTAAAATTGGACCTCAATGAAATTTATGAAACTTTAATATTAAGCCAAAATATTATTCTAAGCCTTCCATTATTAATTTACTCACTATAAAATTAATATTGAACTATCCATCTTAATCCATATACGATCTTTACAATAATAAGGCTCGATTATTTATTCCGTGTTTAAGATTATCTAGTTCACTAATTAATTAAGCCCTGAAAAAAGCTTTATATTAATTAATATCTTTATCCTTAGAGTAAAGAAATTTCAACATTATTATCCATACTGGGAAATAAATTTCCACTTGCAAGATTTGGTATGATAAAGCTTCGAGCCCACTGAGGGGACAAATCAAAGCAAGACGCATTTGCACGTGATTATAGCGTATTAAATTTTAGCAATCGTCGTGTAACTAATAATATTGCCCAAGATATAAGGTATTGAATCACGTTGATTCTCTTCAAAGCACAAGTCAAAGCAATAATTATTAATTTCACACGATCCTATTTAAAATCGGAGATTAAGAAATAACGAATCATTGATTCAATTCTTCTATATTGATCTTTGAAGAATTTATCCTCACGTGGGTCCTATTCAATGCATCATAATGCACATGTGTAATCCCTGGTCAAGACAAGCCAATCCCCGAAGTCTTACACTTCCAACCTTTCACGATTGATTGTTCATTTCCATCTAGGTTCATGAATTTGTCTTAGTTACGAGGAACCATTAATTTGATCTTCCGGTGATCTGGTATCACCAAATTAACTACAATGTAACAACTATTATTTATTGAACAATTTATCATTAAATATATGTAACATTCAATCATATTTAATCTGCAATAAAATGATAAATAATTTATTTAAATAAATAAGAAAATTCCGGTTTAGTTATACAAAGTAAAAAAAATATACTTTCGTTATAACCCCAACAATCTCCCACTTATATTCAAAGTCCTTTTAGAGTATACTACAACACATCTCGTGTTCTCGTGACATCTAATATCACTTTCCAACAACCAATAATGTTCCTCCCCTTTATACTCAAACCCGCAATTCTCGACACTCATTCCTTCCATATATGTCTCTCAAATGTGATACGAGGTGATCCTTTTGTGGAATGGATCTCGCTAGGTTGTCTTCAAACCAATCTTTATTTATGTCTCCTCTCTTAACGATTTCTCGTATAAGATGGTATTTTCTTTTCTATGTTTTGCGAGCTGTAGGCTCTCGGTTCTTGAATTTGCAATGCTCGGCATTATCCGCGAACTATGATTGTGTTGGGCAAATTCGTAACAACGTCCCAAGTCCACTAAAGTTTTTTGAACAAACCGCTTCCTTGTGCTTCACAAGCATCTACGATTCGGCTTCCACGCGATAGATCGGTGATGCATTTGCAGCTTAACGCTTACTCCATGTCATGGCTCCTCCCACATGCAAAAACCTTCGAGGTAGACTTTCACGGAGTCTATGCGATTGGAAACACGAGTCAGTGTAGCAGCGGGGGATTATCTTTGTCGGTGACCGATAAACCGATCCGTGTCCTCTTGGATCTTGGGAATGTTTTTGTTGGGAAATAAATTTAATAAAGAAAGTTTTGATTAGATCCAACCCAGGTATGACATATTCGGAATATCTTGATAAATGAGTCGGAGATTAGGTTTAAAGAGTGTTGGATCATCTCTGCGTGTATAGTCGGCGAATATAGAAACGAGGTTAGAATGTTCGATGAAGGCAAAGGCAAGAAGAGCTGAAGAAAAATCAAGGTCAGAGAAATCAAGGCTCGAGAGAAAATCAAGACTTCGGAGAAACCTGAAGGTTCGTGAGAAACTCAAGACTCAGAGCCACCGAAGACAGTGAAATTCCAGAGAATCCTGAATGACAGAATCTCAAGATTAAAAGAATATCTTGAATGCTTTCAGATATCCCGGGACAATTCCGAGGCTTGAAAGCCGAGGAATATAAATCTGGAATCAAATGGACCAACAATGACCAATGAGGAAGACAACCAAATGAAAAGTTTCCGAGAAGGACCACGAGAGAATAGTATGGATTTGAAATGAGATTCTCTCCAACGGTGAATATTCAAATCCACTAATTATAAATACAAGATCTTCCATCAAATTAGGGTGTGGATCTTGGGGGATTATGCACAAGATGCTACGCAGGCAAGAGTTATAGTCAAAAGCATTCCCACTTTAGAACACAGAATGCGTAGATATACAAATATATTCAAAGAGTGTTCTAGAACCCAACCTAAAGCTAACCCACGATGTATCTTAAGCAGAGAGATTTTCCCCAACCTAAAGATTGAAATTAAAACCATTGTAAGGAAAATCTCACACCCATAGTTGGAGACAACACCAACCCAAACCCATTCTCGCAAGAGATAAGTAAGTGAAGTGAGGTAGTTTTAGGCAATCCCAGGAGGGGATAAGCCAGAGGAGTGTGAACTCATTAAACATCTAAGAGAAAGTGAGCCCGAGAGGGTGATAAGTCCAGCTTTGAGTTAGTAAACTATGAGGTAAATGTAAAGCCAAGGTCGGGTTGAGTAAGCAAACCACGCTGAGTAGTCGAAAAACTCAGGGCTGTTGAGGTAAGTAAACTCTGGCGAGGTAGTAAAGCTCGTAGAAGTGTTTCAAGGAATTTCCAGAAATGCGAGAGGAGAGTGGATGTAGGAGCTTGTTCCTAAACCACTATACATTGTTGTGTTGTTAATCGCCCTTTATGTTCTTATATTGTCATATGCACTCGATTATGCTAGCACAAATACACATGGAGCTTAAAAGTGAAAAATCAATCACCATTCCTTCAATTCTCGCTTTTATATGCACCGCGAATGAATGTTTTGTTTCAAGACGGAAAACGGGTTTTCCTAATCGACCAACAAATGGGTATCTCAAAAGATTACTTTTTTCAATGTGATCGCCGAAAGGCATCTATTTTAAATCGTTTTCGATCCGACACCAACAAGTGGTATCGGAGTTCAAAAAGGTTCACTAATTTCGTGAGTAACCACTGGAATGATTTTTTAAAGAAAACCCATTTTTTTTAAAATATTCTCGGCTGTTTCGCATCTTTTATCAATTGAGAAATTGTGATTTTTAGTTCTATACAAAACATCATCAACTTGTGTTATTCAAGAAAACCCATGACAAGCAACAAGTGGGGAAACGAAAGAACAAATTGAGGGGAATCACTGAATCAAAAGATTTATCGAGATCATTTGTGTCAGCAGACGTAGACCGACGAGATCAAAAGTTAGTTGAGTTCAACCGATGAGGAGTGGCAAATCAAGTGAAGAAAAGTTTCAAAGCCAATGTAAGAGAAGGTTGCAGATCGAAGATGAGCAAAGAGATCGGTCAAGATCGATGATCAAGATCGATAAGGAAGATGAGAAGAAGAGATCGATCAAGATCGACGGATCAAGATCAGATATGATAAAACCTGATACGCTAACCTGATGTGATAACCTCGATGCTATTCTCGATATGTTGATCTAAAGATGTGTTGATCTAATGACGAATCGATCGATCGCATCGAAAGAAAAATCAGATAGCCTCGAGTAAAAGTGATCCGAGGCTCGATTAAAGTAAAGTGAATCGAGACTCAAGATAGGTCAAATGACCGAGGGTCAAGATGTAAAAGAGACACGAGGTCGATGTCACGAAGTCGTAAGAAATCAACTTCGGGCCAAGATGAGTGTCGATGATCTTTGATCAAGGTCCAGAAGAAGAAGGAATGGTGAGTCGAAATAAGATCAAAGAAGATCGCCAGGGAAGATCAAGACTTATAGTTTTTATGTTTTTGTCTTTATTTTCGATAAGTTCATTATAGCTGGACAGTTTATCATACATCAATGAAATTTATTTTATGCTCAAAGATAATAATTCATTATCTTTTACATGTCTTTATATTTGATAAGTTCGGGTTATCAAGTTATTTAGTTATAGAATTGTTAAGTATTCATTGTCAATTGATTGTTAAGAGATTTACCATTCTTGTAGGAAAAGAAACCCGAGTATAGGTTATGTTTTTGTAACAAGATGGTTTTGCATCATCAAAAGGGGGAAATTGTTCAAAAATAAATTTAATAAAGAGGATTTTTGATTAGATCCCAAAACCCCGAAAGTATGACATGTTCGGGGATAATCTTGATAGATGAGTCGGAGATTGATTTAGAGTGTTAGGATAAACATCTCTACCGCAAGTGTATCGGCAGACATGTAATGTGTTAGAATCAAGACTCAAGATAGACTAAGAACCGAAGGCTCAGAGAAAATCAAGGAGAGAAAACTTCGTGAGAAAACTGCTCGAGAAATGGAAGACCAGAGAAACCCGAAGGCTCAGAGAAACTCAACTTCGGGATATCACCGAAGACGCCGAGACTCGAGAATCAATGCAAGAATCTCAAGACTTCGATATATCTTGAATGCTCAAAGATATCCTCAATGTTCCGAGAGTCTTGAAAGTGAGGAATATAGCCGTTTGGAATCGGTGACGTGGACCAATGAGATAAGACAACCAGCCTGGAAAAGTTTAACTTACAGAGAGAACAATATGGATTTGAATGAGATTCTCACCAACCAGAATATTCAAATCTACACTATAAATACAAGATCTTCCATCAAATTAAGTGGATGCGTGGGAGATTATGCACAAGATGCTCAGAGCCAAGAGCGTTATAGTCAAAGCATTCCCACCCTAGAACACAAGTCTCAGATATACAAATATATTCAAAGAGTGTTCTAGAACCCAACCTAAGCTACCCACGTATGTATCTAGTTTAGAGAGATTTTCCCAACCCAAAGATTGAGGTTAAACCATATCAGAAGGGAAAATCTCACCATAGTCGGAGACAACACTAAACCCAAACCCATTCTCGCAAGAGATAAGTAGGTGGGGAGGTAGTTGTTAGGCAATCCCGAGGAGGGTGATAAGTCCCCAAGGAGGTGGGAACTCATTAAACATCTAAGAGGCGAAAGCCCTAGTGATAAAGTCCAACGCTTTGGAGTTAAGAATCGAGAGGGTGATAAGTCCAGCTTGAAAGAGGAACTACAGAGGTAAATGTAAAGCTCAAGGTCGGTTGAGTAAGTAAACTACGCGAGTAGTCGAAAACCTGTGGCCGAAGTTGAGCAAACTAAACCACGTAGAGGTAAAGCTCAGAAGTGTTTCACAGAATTTCCTTAGAATGCGAGAGCGGATGTAGGAGCTTGAGTCTCCTAACCACTATACATTGTTGTGTTGTTAATCGCTTTATGTTCTTATATTGTCATATGCTTTCGATTATAAGCAAGACACAACACATGAGCTTAAAAGTGAAAAATCCGGAATCACCATTCCTTCACCTTATTTTATATGCACCGTAATGAAATGTTTTGCTTCCGCACGCGCAAAATGGGTTTTCCCACCGGGACCAAAGTTTTTAACTGCAGTCCAATGCTCTTTCCCAGGGTTACTTTGATATCTTGCTACCATGCCTATGGCAAAGCAGATATCCGGTCTCGTGCATAGCATTGCATACATGAGGCTTCCTACAGCTGAGGCATAAGGAATGCCCTTCATGTCATCTATCTCTTTCTGTGTCTTGGGACACATTTCTTTGGATAGATGGATTCCGTGTTTGAAAGGTACAAAACCTTTCTTGGAATCTTGCATGCTAAATCGCTTCAAGATAGTCTATATGTATGAAGCTTGTGAGAGGTCGATCATTCTTTCCCTGCGATCTCGAAGTGATCTTGATCCCTTAGATATATGACCACTTTCTCCAAGTCCTTCATATCAAACTATTTTAACAGTCATGCCCTTACGTCTGACAACACCTTTACATCATTCCCGATGAGCAGAATGTCGTCTATGTATAGTACTAAGAATACCAAGGCAGTTCCGTCACGCTTTTTATAAACACAACTTTCAAAATTATTTTGATCAAAACCGTAGGATTTTATAACTTGATCAAAACATTGATTCCAAGCACGAGATGCTTGCTTCAGTCCATAAATGGACTTCCTTAACTTGCAAACCAGATGCTCTTGGCCTTTTTCAATGAAGCCTTCGGGTTGTTGCATATAGATTTCCGCGTCAAGACATCCGTTAAGGAAAGCTGTCTTGACATCCATTTGCCAGATCTCAAAATCTAGGTGCGCAACAATCGACAAGAGAATACGGATGGACTTGAGAATGGCTACGGGTGAAAAGGTTTCCTCATAGTCGATCCCTTCTTTCTGAGTGTACCCTTTCGCCACGAGTCTCTCTTTGAAGGTTTCCACCTTCCCTGCTCGTCCCTCTTTTCCTCTTGTATACCCATCTGCATCCAATGGGTTTCACCCCATTAAGTGGTTCGAATAGCTCCCTACACTTTATTGTGATCCATTGAACCCATTTCGCCTCCATTACGGTTTGTCAAGAATCAATCCTTGTCTTGAATCGCCTCGTTTATGCGACCATGGGTCCTAGTTTTTCTCTGGAGATCAAGTCCGAAGACTCTCCTAGTATCCCCAAGAATCTCCGGTTTGTCTAACAACCACCACGCTGCGACAGGTCCGTTGTGTAGGTGTGGCGCTTATATATCGACGACAAATTGGAAATGAGTCAGCCCTCTAAGTTCTTTCTAAGGTAATCTAGGCTTTTAGTTTTCGTCGTTTTATGAGTAGTCTTCCAAAAATCTAAAGTGTGTCTTATTCTGACTTTTTGATCTTTGGGGACCATAGAACATACATCCTTTAGTTACCCTTGCATCCTATAAACTCATTTTTATTCAAACGCCAAGATTCAATAAAGGCTTGTCATCCAATGACGATATGTGGGACACCCCTAGATTTCATGTGTCCTGTTTGGCTTTGCGCCCCATCGTAATTCTCTGGGGGTTTTGGGAACCGATTTGGATGTCACTAGGTTTAGAATGTAAGTTGTTTACAATGTAACCCGAATGATTTTGTAAACTTATTTCATCATTGATCGACCATTTCTAAAAGTATTATGTTTCTTCGCTCAAGAACCCCCGTTTTGTTGAGGGTGCAGGGTCTTAATCAAGCTGAGATGAAATCCCCCTCGGCTCGACAGGTAGTTCAAAATTCATCATTGAGAGATTCGCCTCCCACGATCGATCGTAGAAACTTGAGCACTTTTTTACGTTCTCGACTTGAGCCTTAAATTCTTGGAATTTATCAAAGGTCCTATATTTATGCTTCATTGGAAAAACGATCCATAGTGTGACTAATCATCAATAAAAGTAAATCTAAATACTCATAGCCTCCTCTTTTGATTTGCATTGGACTTTGGGTGTTAACTATTTCCAACACTTCTTTTAGCTCTCCCTCGGGCTCCAAATGCCCTCTGTCATTTTTTGCCTCCAAACATGATTCGGGTTAGAAATGGTTGAATCTAGAGGACTCAATGAACCATCTTGGACCAACCTTTGGATCCTATTTGGATTAATATGACCTAATCTTAGACGCCAAAGAGGTATCTCGCTCACATTAGTCGAACATTTTCTTTTAGTGCTTTCAAACGGTCGATGTGTTAAGGTGACGATTTTGTGAGTGGTGCATAACGATTAATAGTATGGAGATTACCAGAAAGTTTCATGACGTATAAACACATCGTTATGAAAAAATTAACTTCTTATTAAAATGAACAGAATATCCATCGAAAAATAATTTAGAAAGTAAATAAGATTTTTCCAAAAAGGAAACATAAAGAACATCTCTTAAAAATTAAACTTTTGTCTTCAAAAAGATAGATTGCACGCCTCCCAACCGCTTCACCACACTGAAAGCATCACCAGCGTGATAGGGATCTTAATACCCACATTAAGCTATCGGGTCGGTTTTGAACCCTGTATGAAACAAACATGATCGAGCCGATCATATCCATTCACCACGAACGGGGTAAGAGATATGTCGCTAATCAAGTTTCTTTGGGCAATCAGCGTGAGAATTCACTTTTTTCCATTCAGTTCGAATCTAATGTCAATTCTCCAATGTCCTTTTTCACCGCAGCTGAAAACATATCCCCTTAGGTCGATTTCTTCACGCCCACCCCTCCTTCACCTTTCCTTTGCTCGGGCAACGCCTGAGTTATCTTTTATTTCTTTCTTTTTACCCTCTCGCCTAGTAGAAGAAGATGGACCATTGAGTCGCCAAGGCTTGGTCGCTTTCTCCCAATATTCCTCCGCCGAGACTAAAGTTTGTAGCGGATCGAGGCGGTGTGAACTTCGATTTTTCATTTGGTAGTTGAGCTTCAAGCGCTTTCGAAGTTTTTTTGGCGAGGAATGGAGTATGAAATCGTCGGGTCTCGATATCATATTAATACGCCAAGGACCTCAAGTTTATTAAGGTGAGCCATCATCTAGAGAATGTGCTCCCTTCTGGACGTTCCTCCACCATCTTCATGGAAGAGATGTCTCTCATGGTGAGATCGGGCGAGCCACGGGATTACGATGTTGAACATCGCTTAAGATTTAAACGATGTCCGACAATTTCCAACGCTTTTGGTGTTGGTGTTGCAGCAACACATCCGACATAGGCGGATGGTACACTTTGTCATTTCTGGTTGAACGATCCTACCAAAGATTCTTTCTTATCCGTTTGGTCGACTCATCCCGGTTGGATTTTTGGTTTTGGGTAGTAAGAACCAGTTATGATGTTGTGCGGTGATAATAGTAAGTTTTCGATACCAATCAACAAAATTTTCTCGAGTAAGAAAATTGTCTTTCGGTATATTGAGCGGTGGATTAAAAGGTCAAGGTCATGATGAACCGAAATAAACATACATCTTGCGGTCGATGTCCGGATCAACATAAAAGAAAATCGATAATTCTATCACATGGAATCATATTAAAATCTCAAAAAATATGAATAATTAACATCTTAAAGCAGTTTAAATAGGCCAGTGGGTGGGTCATCATTTAAATCACATTTAAGAAAGTTACAAACAAGAACAATTACAAACATTTAATTTAAAAAAAATTAATAGTTGGTTCTACTTGACCAATATAAAATATTGAGGGACTCGGAGAAGCATATGCATATCAATTTTATACCTACCTAATAACCATGATTAAATACATAATTATTATTTCATTTTGAAAAGACACTCTTGGGAGGGGTCATCGTCGCCACTAGTAATAATTCAATCATCATTTTGAGAATTTATTCATATGTGAAAGTTTTTGCCTAAGGAATTTTCCAAAAGAATTCCTTAAAATAAATCATGGAGGTCAAATTAATTCCAAAAACCAAATTAATTATATATAACATACTTAGTAATTTTTTAGTTTGAGATTTTTTCACAAGCAATATCTCATGCAAACACATTAAACAATTTAAAATGCATATAAAAAGAAAATACATCAAAACAAAACATAAATTAAACACATGAGCCACAAATTATCCAATTGTCATGGTTTAATTTTCCTTGTCTTGATCTTGGAAGAAACTCCGTCTTGATTTCTCCCACTCGTTCGTCTCAGAAAAAATTTCGGTCTCGAATCACCACGCTAAGTAGCTCAACGGGATGCATGTGATCCCACGGCCATGCGTCGAAGCTGACCACACCAGGCACAGTCTTGCGTCTTTTTCTGATTGCTCAGCCTCGGCGAAGATCGGGTCGACGACTATGTCGCTCAGACCACGCCCGCCAGCCGCCCATGCCTCCACCCTCGCTGCCCATCCGCGAAGCCCGTGAAAGACGCCCACCTGTAATTAACTCTCGCGTCTAGGGCGATCCCACCGGAGATTTTGGCGTGCGCTGGCGCGTCGGCGCGCGCGTGCCTCCTGCTTTATTCGCGGCGATGCACGCATCGCGTCACGGTTCCATCCATTTTAATTTTCATCGTCTCGCTCTTCGATGTCTTTCGATTAGGTTACAATTTATATTACAAAAAATAAATAAAACCTAAATCTAGACTAGTCTATTACATTGAACAAATCAAATAAGTCCTAATCTGATTTTTTCACGAGAAAAAACAAATTAAACAAGTCGAATTAAAACCCAATCATACGCATGAAATAAATAAACACATTAAATACCATATGATTGGATACCGCAAAATAAAGTTCAACAATTCTACTAACCAATTTTAATAAAATATAATAATAAATTTAAATAACAATTTAATCTGAGCTCAAAACCGAGGGCTCTAATACCAATGTTGGGAAATACGGGTGTCTTGGGATATTTGAGGTATATTTAAATACATATTTAAATTATTCAATTAATTAATAACATGAATCAATCTAAATTAATTCAACATAATAATTAAATAAGAACAACAACATACAGACTGCGTAATTCACGTAAATCTAAGCATATGATTTAGGAGTTCTGAGATTACATAATTCTTGTAGAGAAATGAACGTTGAGACGATGGATCCTTTCAAAGTGCCTTCTCAAATATGTCCTGTCTATGAGCGAATTGCAAAAAGGATTCTCACGAAAAGATTTTTAATAAATGAAAAACTAAAATATTTTACCTGCAACTTTTATTGATTTCTAATTTTCCAACATTGAATCATTGGGGATTGAAAAATTTTATAATAAGTGAGTGGTCTAAATTTTGGCATAATTTGCATATGGGAAGATCTTTAATTCTTGTTAAGAAGTAATCTTGAATATATTCAATATATTCTCTTTCCCATAAATAAATTTTCACAAAATCTCCTCCTTATAAATATCAATTTTTGAAAAAATTCAATGCACAAGAAAGCGAAATTTATTTTTGAATTTATGGGTGTTGTAGGGAGAAATAACCCTACATGAAGGAAATTGGAATTGGGCTGGTCTTCTGATTCACTTTGTTGTCCTGGCATCATCCACCGGAAGCGAACCGGACGCTTTTGAGTCTCGATGAAGTGTTGGGAGCCTGGAAGAGCGGAGGTCCAGGAGGAGGCTTGTGGGGTAAAGAGGGCGGGCGATTTTGATAGAACCCTAAGTCGGGACCGAGTCGAGTCCCCAGCTTAGTTGAAGATAAACATGGAAAAAGATTAAGGTAGTTAGTGAGGCGGATTTCTGAATATAAATAGGGAATCTAAGATTCGTAAGCGTGGATGCGGAACAAGAAAGGAAACCCTACTATCCATGAGGTTGGTTTCCATTAAGATCAGAACCCTAGTTACGTCGGTCTAAATACATCTTTTGGTATTGTCGTTGTAAATGATCAAACTCTTAGAATCCTAGGTAAATAATACAATAAATATCTTGGTGCCCCCCGACGGAGTTTATTTCCGGACATTTGACAACCGGGTAATCAAATCGCGTTTATCTATCATTCTCGTTATAGTATTGATCGAGCCTATTAAATTACTTGTTTGTTAAATGCGATAATAAATAAGATTTACAAAAATTAGCGTAGTCTGTGGGAACGTTCTATAAATCATTTATGTTGAGGAAAACCGTCTCATCTCGATCAATCTGGAGTAAGCGAGCAATCAACTACTGGTGTGAATCTGGATTGCCGATGGTAATTCCATGGGCTCTCAGTAACAAACTCCTACTCGCGATCATGACAAGACCCAGAATGGCGACACTGATTGGTGGAACACAGTTGGGGCTGGGATTACGCCAAAAGTAGGCTATCCTGACAAAATCGCCTCGCGTTTGATGATGGGACATGCAACATCCTCCCAAAGGCCACCGGGAGGTGGGACCCTCGGCAAGGAAGCCACAGACTGAAAGGAGCGATGGCAGCTGGCTCTGATAAAACAGCGCGTGCGTTGCAGCTCCTTAAAAAGGCGTGGTCGAACAACGCGTGTTTGAACTGGCGACACAGGGTCAGCCCGAGTTGACGCCAATCTAAGCTGTCGAGGTGGAAGCGACCTTGCCCGCCGTTGAACCAACGATGACACCTGCGGGGATCGACCCGTTACGTCGCAGCTGACCCGCAGGCGGAAGCGACGACCACGCGATCTCTTTCGGTCGTATATGATGGCGGCAATTGACGCTAATGGAGCACATGGAGAATCGGAGAGGGGCTATGATTCCGGACCCTTTCACTCGCTATGGAATCCGCTCCAGACTCAGGTACCCCGAATGAAGATTAATGTCGCGACGGATCCTTCTGATTGGAGTTGAGGGATTCCGTGTAATGAAGTCAGCCATTTTTACTGGCCCTCTGGCCAGGTGCATAATCAGACAAATGTCATTTTTCTCGCTTCGATGACGGGTTCTGATAGTTCGCCTCTCTGCCGCCTTGCATGGTGGACTCACTTCCAGCGACTATAGGTAGTGCACGATGAACGCTGTGGGACATAGAATGTCTGATCGGTCTATGTGAAGGATCGATAAGATGATCTTGGAAGAATCAGCAGTGGGGATGAAGCCAAGTCTCCGGCCTCGAAAGGAGGACCAAACTACAGCGTGTGGCCGAATACCGACTAATACGACTTCCGAGAAGGCGGACTCGCGACTGATACTAGCGGGCTCTGGAATCCGACTCTCCGAGTCTGAGGTCGCGGAGCCCGAAAAAGCTCCAGGCCCGTACTCATGATCTGAAGCAGCACGGAAGTTTCAACCGTTTGAAGAAAGCATTCCGGAGTAAGTTGATGGATGCTTACTGGGCATGACCCGGACACGTTGCGGATCCTAGATCGGGAGCGCTACTCCGCCTCGCCCGGTAAAGTAATAGCGAAACAAAACCCCCGACAAAGTATTGCGCTTTCACAGCGAAGCCGAATCGGGCACTATACTAGTGAGTGTGGAACTTTGCTTGCTCTGGAAGCTATCTGAAAACTGACTGCTTGATGAATTAGATTAGCAGCCTTAGAAGAATGGCGACGAACCCCAGAAGGTATGACAGGAAGCGTAGCAGGAACAACAACCGGGGAGAGGGGCAAAGGGCGTTCTCATTATGTACTGCCTGAAAAATCACGGGAGATCGGGTGATACTCTCTCTCTAGGGATTACTCGGAGGATAGCACCTCGGCTCCTCCTCCAGCGTGAGAAGGCCAAATAAAGGGAGATAGAAAAGCAGCGGGAAAGATGGTGTTGTCTGTCGCCGCTGAGGAAAAGTCAGTACTATCGAGTTGAAGGACCAAAGCGGTGGTCTATCAATGTCGATCCCTTGGTGATCCGGGCCAACATCATGGGAACTTCTGATTGTGCGACTACACAGTGCATTCGTTGGGGCCTTGCAACATTCTTTTCAGAAAACCACGGACCGGGCTGGAGATTACGATGCTACATCACCCCGTCGACCAAGCTAGAAGTGAAGGGTTTTGGCGATGTAAATGAAGGGCCCAGGGATGATCCAGCGACCGTCGGCGGATCTCCACCTTTGGATAGTGGAGTTTAGGGCAACTAGAAACGTGGGAACTTTTCTAGGTAATCGACCTCGGCTCCTATAATGGTTTTCTGGGGAGGCCTTTTGGGCTATGAATTCAGAGGCCCCGTCCTCTCTTTTCTATTTCTAAAATTTCCCACCAAGAGTGGGGTGGGTCAATTTCGTTAGCGGTGACCAAGTCGATGCTAGAGGTTGTTTGATTTACTCTTTCGTCTCCTTTCAATTTCGCACAAAGTACCTATTAAAAGCAAGCATTTGTAATAGATAGCAATGAACAAGATGAAAATTAAATGAGAAAAATTAAATGAAAAAAAAGAACCTGAAATGACCTCGAATTTAGAGATAGAGGCCGCGAACGGACGCAGTTCCTAGTCGAGGTCGAAATCGTTGACCCCGGCAAAGATGGCCCAAAAGGGCAGGTCGGGGGAACTTAAAAATCCAAAGATCAACTCCCGGGATCTAGAAGTCATTCAATGGCTCAGATACCGGGAACGATGACACAGAGGGGAAGTTATCAACTTTCTCAAAAGAACTAGGATGTCTTTTGCTTGGTCGCTTTAAGGACATGGGTGGGAATAGATCCGGTGGCGTGTCTTGACTTCTGATGACCCGTCTTGGAGGTCGGTTGAAAAAGCGGAAGTGGGCCGAAAGTATAAACTTGAGAATGGCTGTGGATAACGACACGATCATCTCGCAGGCCAACGGCCGATGGATGTATCTGATGCAATTATGAAAAAAAGTCCATGAACACAGCGTTATTATGATAGGCGCGCGCGGAATTTCTTTCCATGGCATCAACACGATGAATATACGGTTGGAAAGCGCGAGATGGTATATATATCATTAGCGGGCGCTTTCACGGTTACCACCAAATAACCATCACACGAACGGATCGACAACACACCTCTTTTGACCGAGAAAACATATTCTTTGGAAGAAATAATGATTCGGCTGAAGAAGCATGGAAATGACCTACGAAGCTTGTGATCATATGTTTGCTGATCGGATCGGAAGTGTATGTCGATGAATCGTCAAGAGCTTAAAGGGAGGATCATCTATTTCACCTCGCGCGGACGATATCAGGGGTAATATGAGACTTCGGCCAGTGCCTTTGGGTGGAGTGGTTCGATGGCGGGGTCGAAAGCGAATCGGGGAAGGTCGAGGTGGATATAGGGGTACCCGTATTAACGAAGGTTCGAGACTCACAACGGGATGCACAGCAGCACTAAGGTTATCTTCGGTCAATCTGAAACCGATCGTGACCACGATGGTAAGAAAGCAAAGTTCGAATGGACGCAGAAAAGCGAGGATACCTTCGAAGAATTAAAAAGCGTGCTGGCGGATGTGAGCACTCATGCGGGAAAGTTGTTCTGTATGTCGCGGCCTTGATATTAGTGGGCGGAATCGCCCATTTACTTTGTGGCGACGAGCAACACTATCCGCCAGCTAGAAAGGCGCGTCATTATTAGTCGCAGGTGTGGCGGGGCGCCGCCTTTGATCTTTGAATTGGTTCTCACCCTACCTTCTGGCATTAACGACGGACGCCCGGTCATGTCTCAAGAATGCACGCTGAATTCGGGCAATATGGTGTATTTCAGCGCCACTTAATTCGTGATGCTCTGTGCTCGCCGATTTTTTTAGTAGAGCTTACATTCCTTCGGGCGAGAATTCAGCAGCTTTTGCGGGGAGTCATGTCATAGATGGGTCGCTGGACTCTCTCACAAGCTCTGGGAGCCACTCGCCTTTTTTTAATGAGTCCCTGAGGGGGATCTCATTCTTAACGCCATTACCTTTTTATTTTCCCCGCAAGATCTAATAATGAGGTCAATATGAGGCTACCATCAAATAAGCTTAGAAATGGCAACTACTATGGGCGCCAAGAGATCGCAGGTGTCCACACCGATTCCCACTGCGGGCCCGCCAAGTTTCGGGGGAATACGAGGCTAGGGACAGATGACAACATATCGTGAAATTAAAAAAACATTGTGCCCGGTTCTTTATGCATCCATGTCAAGTTGATACCGAGAGAGCAACTCCGCGAAATGACAGCCGCCCAAATACGACCTCCAAAGGATCACCGACATGAAATATATCACCATAATTTATTAATTTCCCCACTCCATCTACCGCGGTGTCAAACTGATGACACCCATCATGGAGTATGTCGATAAGCGGCCTCGCACACCTCGGATCGCGTCCGTTTAGCAATTCTGCGATTAAATACAGATACACAATGATCTGGCGGGGAGATGCTCTAGGCGAGCTTGACATGCCCCTACTGATGTATTACGCTGAACAAGGTCAAGGCATTCTTCTAGAATACCTGAAGGCGATGCGGAAACCCTGGGGAGCTACTGGCCCACAAGACCCCTAGGCAGGGATATTTTTTGGCCAACCTTATGGGCCGATGCCATCATTTTGGTTCAAGAAATGCCACAAATGTCGATCTTTGCTCCTCCATCAAGATCGCACTAAGAGCTCACAAAGATCCCAATTTTCGGCAAAGTGGGGATAGACATCATTGGGCCCTCCCTAACGCCTCAAGGATCGATCAAGTATGCCCCGTAGCAGTGGATTACTTCACAAAATGGGCCGAGGCCGAGGCATTGGCGACCATAGACCAAGATCATGTATGTGGGTTATATGGTGAAACATTACTCATAGGTTTACATATTCTCGAGCGTCATGTCGGGCGGCGGAAACCCAGTTACTTGGTATTACCTTTAACAAAAAGTGGAAGATCACTAAGTTATTCTACCCCATACCACCCTTAATCAAAAGCGGTCGGTCGAGGCCGTGAACAAAATCATAAAGCACCACGGCTCAAGGCGAATCGAGGAAAAATGACTGGCGACCACGCGATGTCTGTGGTCATCACCAGGCACCATGAAGTGCTTGGGCAAAGCCGCCTTTCGCTGGCATTTAATACGACCTTCCAAACCAACCCGGTCGCTTTTCGATAACAGCGAGCCCTGGGAACCTCATTTACTCGAGAAGAAAAAAAGAGGCCCAGAAGTTAAATCTTGAATCTGAAGAGGTCGAGAGATATTGCAACTCTGGGTGAGACTTACGGCTTCAAGGTGGGAGACACGGTGCTAAAAAAGATACTGGGACTTAAAGGTGCCTCGGTCGGCTGGGAGGGCCCATTACGGATCGAGTCCACTACTGACAGGGCAGCATCTGAACTCGGCGGATGGGACAGGCCAATACCGTGGAATACAATTCAGCGAAGAAGTATTATCAATGGAGTTACACCTTTGTCTTGATCATCGTTGTAAGCAAATATTGTTGGTAACGTCAATTCTATTAAAAGAAAAAATTCCTATGTAGAAATTGTTGTACGAAAAACATATGTGTGAAGACATATTGATAGCGATCTTGAACTGGTCAACAGAATCTTGGGAGATCATACCTGGTGATTAATCTGGACTACCGTGTCAAAACCAGTGCTTGAAATAAAATAAAATATTCATGAAAGTCGCGTAAATCGAGTCAACATAAAAGGAATTAAAAAGGAGGGTGTTCGTTAATAAGACCGGAGGTTGGTAAAAACATTCCAATACAATACATTTTTAATCAATTCATGACTTGGTCTATCTCAGTTGCTGGGGCTATTATCGTTATTCAGTGACTTTGAGTCTATACTACATTATATAGTTGGGAACCTTGAATGAGAAATAAACAATTATGAAAGGATGTTTAAAACATCAGTGATACTGGTAAGACCATTAAAAAGCTGGTGTGTATGTGAAAAAATTCAAAGGTTGTGGAAGGGCATTTGGCTTGATGGTTGTAATGCCAAAATCCATGTGGGAGTCTTATCACCACTAATCCGGAGTCAATGCGTTAAACTTCAAAGCCTGGAGACCGGGAGGCATCATCATGGTGGCAGTTTAGAGATTGGTGAGGCTGGTGGCAGTGTGGTCGCTCTCTCCGATGAGAACCTTGTAAAGCAGAGACTTCGAGGATGGACCCGAGTGACAAGCCAGTCTGGTGGGAAAGCCCACTCGCCGGTGCCTCAAGTGGGAGTTCGCGGAGTTGCCCAAGTTTGAGGGGCCGATGCCGAGGAGACGGAGGACCATGTGTTGTCACTTACCAAGTCATGTTATTATAGATGAAAAGCGGGAGATTAATTGCTGCAGTCCAACTCTCGAGGGCCCCATATATATGAAATCAGGCAGTACCACGACTTTTGATTGGTCTAAGTGACGCCAGGTGCCAAAATATGAGCCATGGTGGCGGATCTGTCGCGCGTCGCGCCAGATTTGGATAAACCAGCCGGTTCACTTCCCCGAGATGAGATGTCGTAGTAGACACACTTCGAGTCCGACACCAGTGGAGATAAATCTGAGTTCAAATTAGAGGCCCCCAAGGTGGTAGCGACACAAACTTGGGGGAATAAGAAATATAGGAGTTTATTTATGTCGAAACACCGAAACCTTAGGCAGAAAACAAAAATAACTTTCATTGATAAAAGGCCGAGTTGGAACGTGCATTACAAATCAAGGCCCGAAGGCCGTCTATTATTAAAAAAAAAACCCCGGTGGCGCCATGCTGGCCTTCTCTCAACGAGGCGGGTTGAGGCGGGTTTGTGAGTCAGGAGGTCTTTATCGCGCCTTCAAGCGGTCGACCTCCAGGCTCGACACCTTCTCCCAATGGGCTCCCGGAGGGCATGTCAGCTGCTGGAAACACCTCCGAGGCTCATGTATCATGGCAGCTAGGAGGCTCGGAGGCGACAGCGAGGAGGCTGACTCCGGCAGGCACTCATCCAGAGTTCGGAAGATCTCGTGGAGGATTCTCCCACCGAGGATGGGAGGGTGCAGTTCAGGGAAGAAAGGTTGAGTTCCATTGCACTCGGGATGATCCTCAGAGGATTACTCCATAAGCCGGTCAGGATGACCTGCCATGAATATCAAGCGCAGGTGGGCGGTTCTGCTCCTCTCAATGACCATAAGCGGGCCTCGCGGTATCCGGCTCCCCTTAATTTCGACCGGCTCAAAAGCTGTAGATGGGTGGGCCTCGCTCAATTTTTCACTTGGCAGGCCGTCTTTAACTACCAGGCGCGGCGCGGCCTCCACCCTCTGCCACCCCTTCGCTGAACCGACCTCAATCTCTCGGTGGCCAACCCCTTTCGGCAGCAGCAGCCTTCAGGTTGAGTCACGAAATCTTCGAGCACTTCTCGAGCCTGTAGCCGTGGGGATAAAACACAGCGATCATTAACACCAGAAACTCGTGACTCCGGAGGTGCTGAGCTTCGATCTCGGCACTAGATTTCTCTCCAGGGTGAGAGGCACTTTTAGGAATAGATATGGCGAGTACAAGTTTCTTAATTCAGCATGATCGATGCAAGTCCACCAGAGATTTCTGGGATCAATTATTTGGGCAGGCTTGGGAAATAACCACCTCAAAAAACTGGTTGGCCCATAGTCGGAAAATTGTATATGTCAGACCAATGAGGTTAAAAGGTTTGGAGACAGGATTCCTCAATACTTACAGGATTTGCATACCCGGCCTAGATAGGAGTCTCATCATCTTGGTGACCACCATACAGGGCAGGTGGGGAGGTGAAATGCGATGAGGGTGGCGTGGGCGGGAGTTGATGTAGCTGTTCTGCGGCGATGGGGCGGACGGGGTCGGACACCTGACCCTATTGATTTGATTTGGTAGGTCGTGATCTCCTCCTCACTCTTAGAAAGCGAGAACTTGGAAGTGCGTGGTCGGGATCCTGCTTTCTCACTTTGCCTGTCGTGGCCGGAGGAGGTAGAAGGTTGAACGGAGGCGGTATCGCGAGGAGTCAGGTCGGAGGCGACCTCGGAAGTCGCCACTTCGCCTCTCACTCTAATAAACAGTTCTTGCGGGAGGCGCAATGCCGCGAAATTTGGCGTCGGTAATGGGATATTAGGTGCGCAAAATGATAGAGTGCGGTCGATCGAAGCAGTGCGACGAAAGGTGTCGCCTGTTGCGAGGATACTTCTGAGGATCTTCGGATGGCGTGGGGTACATGCTCGCCCGGCCTTAAACGTCGACCTCGAAGTTCGGGCATTGACATCAATGACTTCGGAGAATTATCCTGGTGGGTGAATCTTATCGAAGTCCCGATATAGATTAAATAGCCCATGGTAATATATTAACCTAAGAATCTGGCGAAATAACTATAAAATTAATATTGAGCGTTATCCAATGGGTAATCAAAATCCACTCGTTCTCATTTTATTGATGGAGCCCTATTAAATTACTTGTTTGTTCCCGATGATTATTTCCCGATAGGATTTAAGAATACTTATCTTTTCCATAAAATCTTTTCGAAAATTAATCTTTTCACTTTCTTGTTAATTTTCAAAATTTCAAAATAGGAAAATAATATTTCTTTTATTTTCATTAATTGGACTTTGAATTCGTTTGTTGGGGCCTTTAGGAGTAAAGATTGGACCTCCAATATTATTATCCATAACAAAAATAATGAAGCCCATTAATATTCACTTCATAAGAACAATTTGTATCCATCTTGATACGATGCTCACAATAATAAGGCTCCACTAAGAATTATCTAGTCCTTTGATTAAGACGCCGCTACGAATTTATATTAATTAATATCAATCCTTGGGTAACTCAATATTATTATCCATACCGAAATAAAATTTCACTTGCAAGATTTGGTATGATAGCTTCGAGCCCACTAAGAAAATCGCGAAGACGCACACGACATTCAATTAAATTTAGCAATCATCGGTAACTAATAATATTGCCTGTTATAAGGCATCGAATCACGCTAGATTTCTTCCAAGATAAGTCGTTAAGAGCATAATTTACACGCATCCTATTTAAGGAGCTTAAGATTAAGAAATAAATAACCTGCTGAGGTCTAATTCTATATTCAATAATAAGAACTTTATCTCAGAGATTCTATTCAAAGACATCATAATGCACTAAAGGTAATCCCTTGGTCAAGTATGTCAATCCGAGCCTTACACTTCAACCTTTTCGATTGGATTGTTCATTTCCATCTAGATTGTGAATTTACTTAGTTAGTTATGAATCATAATTTGATCTTCTTGATGCAGGTATCACCAAATTAACTACAATGTAATACGTATCATTTATTGAGCAATTATCACGATGAAATATATGTAACATTCAATCCATATTTAATGCAATGATGATAAATAATTTATTTTTAGTAAATAAATAAAAATTGGTTTGGTTACAAAGTAAAAAAGCATAATTTCTGTATAACAACGTTCCCTATGCAGATTCTCTGCTTGAGCATTAAATTCTTTTGAATTTCTCAAAAGGTCTCGGACGGCGTTTCATAAGGAAAATGTGCCCATATCTTGAGTAATTATCGATAAAAATGTGAAATACTCATAACCTCATAAAACTTTGATTGACATTGGACCCTGCACTTGCGTCGATTGTGAGCGATTTCAACACTTCTTTGGCTCTATTCCATTTGGCTCCAAATGCCTCTCTTGTCAATTTACCCTCAAACATGATTCGCAAGTTGGAAATGGTTCAACTTGGGAGAGACTCAATGAACCATCTTGAACCACCTTTGGATCCTCTTTGGATTAATATGACCTAGTCTTAGATGCCATAAAGTGTTTGACGTTACGTTTTATTTGAACGTTTCCTTTTTATTACTTGGAAATAATCGATGTGTTATAGGATGCATTTTAAGTGAGTGATGTGAGCGAGTTAATAGTGTAAGATTGTTAAGAACGTTCCCATGATGATAAGTAGATCATTTTGAAAAAATACTAAACGCATTAGTAAAAAAGCTGAATATTCATAAAAAATAGTTTAGAAACCGAAACAAGGTTCTTTCAAACACTAGAATGTAAAGAACATCTTTTAAAACTAAAACTCTATCTTTAAAAAGATAGCTTCACTTCTCCCCATTGCTTGGTTTCTACTCAGAGCATCGCCAGTGTGATGAGGATCTTTTCCCCAGCTAAGTTGTCAATCGCAGAACCCTTTTCTTTCCATTCCGGGTTTAAACAAGCCCGACCTCAATGTCCTTTCTCACATGATTAAAACATTTCCCCTTATTTGGTTTCTTCACGCCCACCCTCTCCCTTCACTTTCCTTTGCCCTTAGGAACGCTTGAGCTTGCTTGGCTTTAAATTTTTGTCTTCTTCTTTATTCTTACCACATTTTGGCCTAGAAAGAAGAAGATGGACCACTGCTCAATGCTTGGCTCTTTTCCCCAATCCCCTCTCAGCCGAGACTAAAACTTGTGTGATCGCAACGTGAACTTCGATTGGTCGTTTGGTAGTTAAACCTTTTCGAAGCTTTTTCCCAGAGAATGGAGTATGAAAATTGAATATCGATATCATATATTGACTAAGGACCTCAAGCTTATTTAGGTGAGCTATCATCGGAGAACGTTGCTCTTTATGGGCGTTCCCTCCACCATTTCGTGAGAGCATATCTCTTGTAAATGGTGTCGGCGAGCATGTGGTTACGATGTTGGAACATCGCTTTAATTTTTTTCATGATGTCTGTTGATTTCAACATTTTGGTGTTGGTGTTTGCAACACATCGACATAAAGCCAAGATGGTACACTTTGCCATTTAAATTTGCTGAATGCTCGGTCGTATAATCTTTCTTATCCGTTTTGTTGGACTCGTTAGTTGGTTTATCGGGTTTGGGGGGATAGAACCCAGTTATGATGTTGTGCGGTTAGGACAATAGTAAGTTTCGATACCAATCAAAAAAAAAATTCTCCGATGAAAAATTGTCTTTAAGTATATTGAACAGTGGATTAAAAGGTTGTGACGTATGTTGAGGCGAAAATAAGCATACATCTTACGTCAATATCGGATCAACACAAAAAACATAATTCGATAATATGAATCATATTAAAATCTCAAAAATATGAAGACGGAGAATACCGTGTATGGGGAAATACAAGTGTTGTTGATTTTCAAACTTTTCAAACTGAAATCGATTGGGTGAGGTTGTCTGAGAAACATCCACGAAGCACAAATTACCTGAGTCAAAGTCTCCCCGGAGACAATAACACCCAGCGAACTTTCAATACCTTCTTAGATTAGTCCAGTGATTTGAGGTTTAAAACCGGAGTCCAAATAAGCTTGGAGTAGATAACTATCTTCTTGACTACTTCATATAAGTTTGGTTGGTTTGATAACTATTTATACTAGTTTATCTAGTAATGCGCCGGAATAATGTAGGCCCTAAGTTTATACCGTTTTATCTTTGTGAAAATCTTTATCACTTAGTAAATCAGTGGTTAAGGTTGTGATCGATTCAATGCAAACTTCGGTGGATTGATTCAACTGAATATCGGAAAAAAACAAGTATCTTTCGATGAAAATACGACAAATAAAATGCAAAAGTAAAAGTAACCTGACAAATTATAGTGGTTGAGGCTCAAGCTCCTATGTCCCTCTCTCGATCCTGAGAAATTCCTTAACTCACTATTACTACTACCTCGAAGCTTTCGGTGAACTTCGTGACTACTAACTTTATGAGTTTTTAAGCCGAGCTACTTTCTTGAGTTTTTACTAACTCAAACACACACAAGTTTATTTGTCACAAGCAAACTTACTAACTTCTTTCTCTAGGTTTTCGTTGAACTCAACTGCTGACTTACTAACACACAACTCTCACTTTCCAACAAATCACTTTTCAACTACCTAAACAATAAGGTTTGGGTTTGGTTGGTTTTCAACTTAGGTGAGATATCCTTTTACAATAAACGGATGCAAAAAGGTGGTGATATCTCTTACTAAGCTTTGGATACTTAACAAATTATAGGCTTAGTAAATGAGCTCTCTTTCAAAAGTGAAACACTTGAGAAATCTTTAGGGTTTTCGGAAGGTGCTTCAAATGCAAGAATCTGAATGAGCTCTGAGTTGTTTGATTCCGTAACCTTGTAATGGGAAGGTCCTTTTGGTATTTATAGGCAACTCACCAAGGACTCTCTTGAAAACCTATTTTGTCGGTGCCAAAGCGAAGTCTTACGTGTATTGGGGAATACTGGCGTGTTGAGTGTTTTTAAAACTTTTCTTTCTTGGGTTAGCTTGGGTGGAGTTTATCGATGATTTGGTCTGAGGCAGTGATCTGGTGCTTTGAGATATCTCGGATAATACCAATCGATCGAGTTTTGAGAGATCTGGTACTTTGGATCGGATAACTAAATTTAACCCTCAGGAAGAGTAAGTTGATTTGGTAACTATCTCTGTTCTACATTTACTTCGAGATGTATGCGGAATGGTTGGACCTTAGTTTATACTCGTTTTAAGCTTTTTTGAAAACCTTCCTTTTAATGGAATAGTGATTGCCGTGATTTGGTTGGATGCAATCTCGGTGGATTGATTCTGAGCGAATATCGGTGAAAATATGCTTTCGGTTTAAAGATATAGCAGTTAATCAAAGCAAAGCGAAAAAGCAAAGAACCAAACACAGTTATAGTGGTTCGAGACTCAAGCTCCTAAATCCACTCTCTCGATCTCTTGAGAGAAATTCACTAATCACTTCCTAGGTTTTCGACTACCTCGTAGTTTATTAACCTTTTCTATTTTTGAGCTTTTCGACTACCTCATGGTTTACTAACTCAAAAACGACACAAGATTACGACTATCCAAGATAGTTTACTCACTTCTTCTCTAGAGCTTTTCGACTCGTCCTTGTAGTTTACTAACTCTTTTTAACTCAATCTCACCAACAATCACACTCAAACTACCTTACAAAGGGTTTGGGGTTTCTTAGTTAGTTCAACTAGGATGAGATATCCTTCACAATTAAGAACAAAATGAAAGGCTAGGATATTTCGACTAAGCTTTGGATATATCTTATCAAGCTAGGCTTAGTGGAATGAGCTCTCTTGAAATAAAGCACTTGGGAAATTCTTGGGTTTTTGAGTGCTTCAACTTCTAATAATAAGTTTGAGCTCTTGAGTTGCTTACAAATTTCGTAACCTTCAATGTAGAGGGTCACAAGTATTTATAGGTATACACCAAGGTCACTCTTGAAAAACTATCGTTGGAAGAGATAGCTCCATGAGTTTCCTCTTATGGTGTGTCATGAGCGGCTATATCTAGGGTTTGAGACTCCCTATACGTTTTTAAAAGCTACCTGCTTTTCATGTAGCTAGTCATCACTTTTTGCAAATGCTGAAACAAATCTTCTTCACATGTTTTGATGACTACAATATTTGTCGATGTCGATGGGTACGTCAATCTTTTTCTTCTTCTTTTTGACTTTCTCTCAGTTAAAGGTAGACAAACTCAGCGGCTCTTTTGGTTACATCTCGAGTGATATAACCTTAACAACACTTTTTCTTAGTTTTCCTTTTATGCGCTATGAGAATGTCTTGGGCAATATTTATTTTTCTAAGGAATAATTTTTTCTCGGTTTGAATCCTTAGTCTTACGAAGTCTTGATGTCTTGAGTCTTCACAGATATCTTGGCCCGATATCTTTGAGTCTTTAGTTTCTCCTTTGAGTCTTGATTCTCGTTTCACATTAGTCTTGTGTTCTCGATTTCTCCGAGTCTTGAACCTATCTGATCTATATCTGGCACGACTATACATTTTGCGAGATAACATCACGAATACTCTAAAACCGAATCATGACTCAACTATCAAGATTATCCTCAACATGTCATACTCGGGGTTTTGGGATCTAATCAAAAATCATTCTTTATTAAATTCATCTCCCAACAATTTCCCCTTTTTGATGATGCTAAAAACCTATCTTGTTAAAAAGCACTTGCTTTATACTCGGGTTTAGATTATCCTATTACAAGATTGGTATATCTCTCAACAATTTCTTGATAATGAATTTCCCAACAATTTCATCACCAAACAATAAGTCTCCCAACAATTTTCTCGTAGACAACATTCGGGCATATCAAAGTAAAGACATATAAATTAAGATAATGAGATATTATCTTTTGAGCATAAATGATAAAGTTTCATTGATGATAGGTGAAGCGATTACAAGTTACAATGAATCTTATCGAAAAACAAAAACAAAAAAGAAAAAAAAAAATAAAAAGGATTACATGAATCTTCCGAGTCTTCATCTTGATCTTCTTTTTGCTCTTTTCCTTGGGGCTCTTGGATTCGATCTTCCACCTCATCGGCCGGGGACTTCAAGGTTAGACATTCCATAATATCTTCTTTTTTCGGTGCATCTTTTCTTTTCATGATCTCGGGATTGTTCCTGTCGGCCCAACCCAGTGGCGTCTTGAGCAATTTCTTGAGAAATGCTTCATTTACCAAGCCATTTTCAAGTCTAGGAGGAGGGTAAGTATGGACGGGAACATTTATCTGCACCTTCCCTTCATCACCAAGATTGATCCATCCTTGAAGGTATTTTGGATAGAAGGTCGGGAGATAGTCAATGAGCGCCTCATTGGGATAAAGCTTTCTCCCCTCCACTCTCTGAGCACATCATAGTAGAACCAAAAGGTTCTCTTGATTTCTTCCATGCATCGTTGAAATTTGGATTAGCATCCAACATCCAACGTCTGAGCCATTTAAATTTTGTGCTCCCCTCCTTTTGCTTGCAAACCTTTTGAAACCCCTCCTTCTCTTCTGCTCTTCCTTCCATCTTCTTCGATCCACGGGCACACGAAAGCGAAGCGGCGGGTTTTTCTTTGCTTGCTTTCGATTTGGAGTGACTTGAGCCTTCTTTGGTATTGAAAGACCTTCTTTTTGTGGCTCAACCTCAGTTCTTCAATATCCGGGATTAACCTTCTGAATTATCTTAAAGAGGCCTTAGCTCTTTTGCCCTCGAAGGCTCCTCAGCGCTTGCTGATCTTTCTTTTGATGGGCAATTCAGCGCCCGGCAACGTTCAACTCTCTTCTACTGCTTCGGTTTCTCTGCGGCAACTTCTTGCGTTGTTTCCTCTGAAACGAGTGTAGGTGGCTTCTCCACCTTCTTAAACTTGACTTCTCGGTGGCCTCTATTTCCTTCATGACGACAATTTTCTTTTCCGGCTTCTTGGTCGTCTTGAATTTGAGTTTGATCAATAATTTTAAGAGATCGGCCAAGGGTCTTTCCTTCTTGAATCCATACTCACGGTAGAAGCACAGAGAGTGTTTGTGTCCATATGATATTGTTCTTTCTTGACCTCCGCACCTCACCTTGGTGATCTGCTCCTCCTCGAGCCTTCTAAAAGGTGGTTCACCCTTTGAAATTCTTCAAAAAGATGAGCAAATTGGCTAGAAACTTCCTTGAACATGTCTGTCATCTTAGCCATGAGCATTGAGATCATCTCTCAATCCAATTCTTCTACCAAAGGCATCTCATTCTTCTCGCTAATGAGGGGCAACCAAAGAGATTGGGTTTGTTCTCGATGCCTTTAGCCTTCGACTCAGCGTGCTTCGACTTTGACCCCTCCATCTTTTCTTCTAACTTTCCTTCCATGGAGGTCACTTCTGTGAGTCGGGGGAGCTCTGGAACATAAGTCAGTCTAAGAACTCAAGCTTCAATCTTTCTTAACTTTGGTTGTGATACTGCTCCTCCCGGATCGAAAGCAACTTTCGTCAGATTGGCTCAATATTCCAACTTCTCCATCACGGTGAGATCAATCTCGGGGAGCATATTCGAAGCTAGCTGTGTCCTCGAGTCAATTTTATTTGTTCATCGAAGTCTCGGTCTCAACACCGAGATCGAGACTCGATCTGGATCACGGGATACACCAGGCTTGGGTGTCACTTTGAGCCTCGATCTGCGTATCTCGGACATTCATATTTAAAGATAGGTACTTGATAATCTGGCATAATTGTTAATAGTGTCGAAATTTACGAAGGCTAACTTGATCGAGGATGTTCGGCGGCTGACCTCTTGACCTCGATTTAGTCTTTCTCGCCACGATTGACCCTCATCGTCCCACTTGTTGGTCCCCAATCACGAGATTTGTCTTTGGGCTAAGGCGCCCAAGCTTTGTGACCTTCCTCTCGTAACTTTCTTCTTAACCAACTCATCAAAAGTCGGGGCGTTTTCATTACGAACTTGGTTTTCTGAATCTGAGAATTGATGGCGAGTTGTTTTCTCGTTCCACCGATTCTTATTTTCTGAATGAAGCTATGTTGAGCATTTACGGAAGAGTGCGGTTGAGATGAGCCCGTTGACCTCAATCGAAGAAGATGTCTTGGAGGTGGGGAATGAGCTAAGCTTCGAGGGTATGATCGAAAGAATGAACCGTTCCCACCCTTGCCCGTTGTTCTCTTCAGCTTCACCCTTCTTGAGCATCGGGCTCTCGGAGTTTGATGAAAGTCTGGCGAAGGATCAAGTAAAAGATCCTTTCGAGGAGCTCATCAAAGTTCATCGGCTCTGAGTTTCAGCTGATTTCGAGATTGGCGGTAACTCCCTCGGTCTGAATCTGACGGTTTCGAGGTCTGGTATGGCGCCTCCTCGGTAAAATTCGGTTGCTCTGAGGGTCACGAGTGAACATTTCTCGGAGGAATCCGAAATCATCTGCGGTCTGGCCGACACTTCTCGAAGGAATCTTAACTTTCTCTGGTCGAGGTTTTTGGAATATTCTTGAAGAACTTATCGAGAACTTAGGGCGTCAAAGAACCTCGGAAAACTTGCTCCTCAGTTTGATCCTGTGTCTTTGAGATACTTTGAGCCAATACGTATAAAAAAGCGATTTACGAAGCGGTTTGGCTCTCGAGGTTGAATCTCCTCGGCCTCACTCTCCCTCCTCATCATCGGTGAGAACCACCATTCTCTTGTGCTTTGGGCGAGGGTTTTTGCTTCTTCAATTTCTCACCTGCTCCTTGGCCTCCTCAACCTTCGCCACTGGCTTGTTGGGTTTCTTCGATAGCGGCGGCGATTGGTGATTCCACCTTCTTCTCTTTCTTCCCTTTGATGGTCTCTTTGCAAAGAATGGGCTTGAACATTACTTTGGACTTAGGGAAAGGAGTAGAGATGGCAAAATATCCTCTCCTTCGAACATTTCCAAAATAAAAGTTATTTTTGGTGGCGTGAGATCTTGCCTTTGATAGAAATTGAGCCGTCCTCCTTTTTTTATGACCTTGGCTTGCTCACTCACCACCTTGATCGAGATACTTGACCGGTTGAAATCCTTGGTGGGTGAGTCTCTATCAGCCGCATCAATCGAGTTTGGGAGTGCTAATCTGCTCAAAACTCCCCGTCGACTCATTATACAACAACTCCACTATATCCATCAACACTCAGTATTTTTGGCCTTAAATACGCTTATGTAAGGTCGCCTCAAACTTAACGAGATTCTCGGTGAAATCTATCAAGATACTCTTGCTCCGGCCTAATATATACAAAGTGGGATCATCTTCCATCGCGTAACTTAAAAATATCGTTTTAGATTTCTAGGGACTATATGCGACTCGAACAAAATCTACATACTTGATGTATGCTCTAAAATGCGAAACATAAATCTTGGACTCAATACAATCATCCTCATCTATTTCCATATTAGAGAGCGAACTCTATTACCTCGAGAATACTTCGACCTCCGTTCGGCTCCGCATTACATTTGCCGGCTTAGCTAGTCGGATCAAATGGAATACTCTTCTTAAGCTCATTTGATGTACTCCCGAAGAAACCACGTACTCATACCATGGTTTATTTGTTTTGCCAATTTGCCGAATATGGATAGAGTCATTTTGAAGATTTGGGGTTTGGTGAAGAAGATTTAGGCGAAGGGGATTTTATTTTGGAAGTGATTTTTGGGAGCGGGGTTTATAAAAAATTGTGAATGGGCTTCTAAAAGAATATATAGACCGATTAAGTAGGAAGTGCGTGTGATTAATTAAAATCAGCGGTTAAGATTAATACATCGACTAATCGGGTATCTTGAAAAGGACTCTCGAAAAAGTAAGCATGCCAATTTAACCTCATTGGTGATTAAAAAAACAGAGCATTTAATATTTTTGACCTTCCTTGGAATTTCAAAGATCCGCCCAAAACATTCTCTTGGTGTTATGCTATTTATTGCTAATGATTCTTGAGTTTCACTTAAGCGATAAATGAGTTACATGAGTCATTACCTCTTGGGGACTAATTTTCCTATCGATCTTCTGAGTATTGACCTTGATAAAATGTCGATGTAATGATCGAGTCTTGAACGGTTGATATATCTTGAGAATCTTGAGCAAGGTTAATATAATCTTTAATCTTGAAAGTACACGAGTTTCTACAAGACTTCGATTGCATATTTCAATTTTATCACGAGTTTCTCGGTAAAATCTGAAAACTTCATGCATCGAAAACTTCGATTTTTGATTTTTACTTTCTATACTGGATCAACATCCTAATTCAAGCGATAGTTCACGAAATCTTGATTTGATAAAGGTTTAGTCAGATATCAGCTCTCTGCTATCGGTATGAATTTTTCCATCCACGATGTCCTTTTTCTCGACATGATCTACGATGAAGTGATGTCGATATCCACATGCTTGCATCCGGTGTGCAATACCGGATTTTTGAAATAGCAATGGCACTATTATTATCACAAAATATTGGTACTTCATTGGTTACCTTATAATCCCTTAATTCTTATGCGAGGCAAAGAATCGAAAGCGGCCCGACTTCATGACCATGTATTCGACTTGGTGATGCGGTTACTCGAGTCACATTTCTTGAAAACCAAGATATCGGCTTACTTCCAAAAATTGACAAGTTTCCTTAGTGGACTTCATCAATTCTTGACCTCATGTAATCAGCATACGAATAACCCGGTTAATTGAGGTTATCATCATTTGGATACCACAATCTATTCATTTGTGCCTTTAAGATCTTGTTATCTTTTTGGCGACCTCATTTAAGCCTTAGGATTAGCTTGGTATCTTGCACATATCTAACGACAAATGTTATATCCGCCTACTTGTTGTGAGATAAACGATGATCGATGATCCTCTATAATCGGTGTGACTTCTTGATTTTTGCCTTGAGGATCGGGATCCATCTTGTAGTTAGTATTCATGGGAATTCTAAGCGCATTGCAATCTATTACACCATATTTTGCAATCGGATCTACGGTGTACTGCTTGGTTGATGAAGATTCCTTCCTTTGATTGTTTCTTAAAGACCTAGAAAGAAATTCATCTCCCATCATAGACATCTCAATTTGCCTTTCATCGATTGTAGAAAACTTTTCACACAAATGATGATTTGGAGATCCAAAATGATGTCATCAACATATATCTGAACTAGTATGACATCTTCCCATCTTCTATCTGAACAAAGTTCTATCACCAGTTCCTTTGACAAAGCAGGTGGTCGTGAAGGCCGAGAAAAGTATCATATCATGCCTTGGTGCTTGCTTAAGACCATACAAGGCTTTTTTCGAGCCTCAGAACTTGGTCATTATGGTTCAAAACCGGAGGTTGTTCCACATAAACCTCTTCTTTAAAGACACCGTTCGAGAAATGCACTCTTCACATCCATTTGATAGACTGCGGACCGTGTGGAAGATATGCAAGAAACAATCATGGTCTTTATGACTTGCAACGAAGGTTTCATCATAATCCAAGCCTTCCTTCTTGGAATAACCTTATAAACTAGCCGCGCCTTGTTTTTTACAATGTTGTTGTTCTCATCTCTTTTATTCTTAAATACCCACACGGTTCCAATAACATTGTGCATTTTCAGTCTATCCACTTGCTCTACATTACTTGTTTGGCGAAATTGATTCGGCTCTTTTCATTGCGGTAATCAATGAGAATCTTGTAGAGCTTCTTCAATCTCGGTTAGCTCTTTTTCTGTGGGAAAGCGGCGAGAATAGTGCACTCTCACCATGGAACCTTCTTGTCTTAACACCATCGGTTAGATCACCCACAATATGACTTGTAGGATGACTATCTATTAGCTTCTTCTTGATGTTTCTTGATAATATCCTCAACATTTTAAATGTTAGGTTGATTAGTTCAATAAACTCGGGAACAAAAAAAAAAAAAAGGGAATCATCTTCCTGAGGAAATTCTATTGAACATTGTCGATTGACATTTGTTCCCTTTGGTTGATAGATTGGAAATTGCCTCAGTGACCACATCCCATTGGCATCACATGCGAGTGCGGCGGGTGTGCATTCGGATTGATCTTTTTGGTGTGTTGGCTTTCTGAGTCTCACCATCGGAGTTCCATCTGAACTTCCTTATGCGAGTCGAGTCACTCCATCATAGAGGTATTGACTTCTTCTTTTAGGGTTCGATTGGATGATTTGTCATTCTTTTTGGGGCTTATCTGGTGATTCTCTTGGTGAGTTCTTCTGCGTCATGTTCTGTTTCTTACGAACCACAAGTAGATTCATCAAAAACAACATGAGTGTTTCCTCCACAATAAAGTCCTCGGGTTGTAAACTCTGGCTTTACTAACCGAATATCTAAGAATATTCCTTCATCGACTTTGCTATCAAATGTTTTCAAGCGGTCTTTACCTTTATTGTGTATGAAACACTTTGCCTGAAAAAGAAAAGAAAAGAAAGAAAGGCTTCTTTCCAAAGCTTCGTATGGTGTTTTGCCTTGACTCGGGCGTCGACGTGATACCCATTTTGTGAATAGCATCACGGTGTTGGCGGCTTGACCCAAAATCTTTTAGAATCTCGACTTATTTATCATTTGTCATTTGCGAACTTCTTTTAAAGTCCATTATTTCTTTCCAACACCATTTTGTTGAGGGGTCCTTCATTTGATGTTTCATGAGTAATTCCATTTCTTTGCACAATAATCAAATATAATTTGGTTTATAAATTGAGTTCCTTTAATAGGATCGATTTTGACCACACTCGGAGTTCTTTTCAATCTTGAGCCTTTTCGATAATCGGTGACTTTATCACGAGTCTCCTTCTTCTTGAGTAGAATATAACCAAGTATATCTTGAGTAGTCATCAACTATCTTTGAGTAGTATATCTTGAAAAAAGATCCATATGCAACAACTGAAGTATTCTCTCGGTAAAACATCTACTTTGCTTTTAAATGATGCTTTAACTTGTTTTCCCGTTTTGTAGCATCACAAACATGTTCCTTCTTGAACACTTCATTTGGCAACCCTCTCACAAAAGCTAATCTTGTAAGTTTATTAGGGGTTTTGAAATTAGGGTGATTCATTCTTTTATGCCGTAACAGCGGTATCTGTGGAACTTTTTAGCAACGAACATGTATCTTTAGGGTTGAACTCAATCGACCCAAGATACACATTTTCTTTTCTTGTACCGATTAGCAATATTTTTACGTGAGATATCATCTTTCACATAACATAAGTTCTTAGAGAACTCAACATTAAAACCACTTATCACGGAATTGGCTTATTAAGTAAATTATGCTTCAATCGGATCATATGAAACATCATGGATATGGTGAGTCGATTTCCAAAAGTTCCATATCCTTGGTATGTCGGCAGGTTATCTCCAAATGTGATCGAGGGCCTCTTTGTTCCAACATAGTCTTTGAGTATCTTGCTTGATCATCGTATGTCTTGAGCATCCTTTGTCGATGATACCATACAGCGGGGGCCTTTTCATCTACTCATCAATGCTATGTGATCTTCAATCATTTCGGTGCCCTTGTTTTCTCGCGAAAAATAGATCGATTCTTAGGTACCCGATTTGTGTAGGGTCCTACCATGTTAGGCTATTACCTTTGAATCCAAATGCACGACAACTCTAATCACTTTAGAGTGGGCGTCATCTTCCATAAACATCTACATACACATTTACCACTCACAGGTGCCTTAGCGATATCACGTGTATGAGTGCTAGCTTTGGCATGAACATGAGCCTTAAAATTTTTCTTTAGTAGGCCCTTTTGTTCATTTGCTTTTGGCTTCTGTGCGGCGGTCCCGATCTTTGTTGATAAAGGGTTGGGTAACCTTTACCCCGCCAGGCAGAAGTGGGGTTCGGGTTACTGTCTTGAAATTTAGGTCTTTCGATATCTTGCGAGAACTTGGTCTCTTGAGTTGAGAATGTCTCTGTGAGTGTTTCTCTTTGAATTCCTCACGATGGTTCGGTCGGATCCTTTCGGGGTTTGCATTCTTAACTTTGAGGCTTAGTACTTACTGAAATTTTCCCTCTTTTGAGTGCTTTCGGGTTTTCTAGCCTTCACACGAGGTTTGGGCTTTCTTACGATCATCGGATTTTTTTGGAACCATAGGTCCTTTTCACTTGTCTAACACCTTGGGCATTTCTTGGTTTGACATGTAGGTGCCTTTGGTTTAAAAAAGATTGTCTTCTTGCTACTTGATGCAACATTGGATGACCTTGTGGGGTTCCCCTGGAATGTATCAATCAGATTTTATAGTGGCGGTCTCGATAACTGAATTTCATCTATTACTTTGAATGCGATATTCAATAGAGTTAGCTCTAGCTAGCCACTATCCTCACATTTACGTAGAGTTTCATGCTTCTCGGAGAGGTCATTGAACTTAGTTACGATAATTTGAATCTCTTGATGGATTTCTCTAACTTTTAGGTTAGGGTCCATATCAAGCTTCTCTTTTCTCGAGGTTGTACTTTGAATTTATCAGATCATGATGCTCCCATTAATTGAAGTGATTTGATGATGTGCTAAGTCTTTCCATAAGATTTTGACCTTTGAGTTATTTGTTACGCTCTTGAGGTTTCATTTAGCGATTCTTGTAAAAAGCGCATAGTCCTTCGGACTCTCAAAAAGAATCCATCGAGGTCAATTATTTGTTTTCTGATTGAACTTGATAACTCTTGTGCTAGTGTAGGAGCAACAAGAGAAAAGAAGAGTTTACCTCCTCCTCAACAACCATGGCTTTCTTGCTAGAGAACTTCTTGTCTCTTTAGCTTGTCTTTCTCTTCTCTCGCCTTTTCAGTGCAGGCGATCCTCTTTGGAAGTGACCTTTCTTTTGGCCGATTATAGCATCTGTTGGTATCATCATCTGGTCACTTTCTTCTTTAGATTTTGAGTCCTTTCTCTTGGATGAAGATCCTTGACTTTCAGTCCTTCTTCTTCTCAGTTGATTTGTCCTCGAACTTTCTTACGGTTTGTGATTCTGTAATAGTTTTATACTTTCCATATCGATTATTAAGTCTTTCAAACCTCCTTGCCATCGATTGCTAGCTTATCCTCAAGCTCATCGATTTTTAGCAAGGGAGTTCTCGAACTCTCTAGTTTTCGGGGTTTTATCCTTGGCTTTGAAAGCCGTTTTTTGCTAGATGATGAATCATCTTTCTTTGTCGATTTCTTTGATTTCTTTATCAATAACAAACTCATAAGCTTTACATTTCGGAAGACTTGTTGATGCGGCATTGAATCAATGTTTTTGGTGTTTTCAATCACCCTTTGCATGAATATCCCATTTCTTAGAAAGACCTACAGAATTTTTCAATGCAATACCTCTCTGCGTGGATATCTCTTTCGAAAGTGCATTCGGATCATTCATAATCTTAGTGAATCGACTTCTAATTTGTCTATAGATTCACCTTCTTCCATTCAAAACTATCAAACTTTCCAATGGCAAGCTGAGTTTGTTTTCCTTGATATGATCGTGTCTTGGCGCTAATGTATCCCAAATTTCTTTTGCGATATTCTGGGGTGAAGTCATTCCCGTCACCATCATCAATTGTATTGTATAGTGTGTCTTTAGCGATATAGTCTAGATTCACTAACTTCCTCTCCGGGGAGTAAGTTGGTCATCGGAGACTTAGAAAATTTCTGATACGGGATCATTTCTCTCATTTTTTACATTCTCTGGGATTCACCTCATAAATTTGAATGGCCCGGCCCGGAGACCACGCTCTCCACATCGTTCATGTTTGGAATCACCGGTGAGCTGCGTTCTTAGTCTCCATAAATCATAGTTCTCTCGAGAACATGGGAAGTTCTTAGGAACATTTTATGCGAGTCTTTTAAGAATTCAACAAATAAGATCTGTTCGGATAGACCCACAAGTATTTTAGCAAATAAGACTTTTTGGTCAACCAGCAGTGGTCAAGTTGAACCCTTTGCTTTCACGATACCACTTGTTGGTCCGGTGTAAGCGAGTCTTACGCGTGTATGGGGGAATACCGTGTTGGTGTTACAAAACTTTTCTTTCTTGAGGTCGGCTTGGGTCTGGTTGTCGATGATTTGGTCTGAAAGCTTCAAATCGCTCTGAGTCAAAATCTACGAGGCAGTGATCATGAGATGCTTTTAGGATACCTCGGATAATCCCTGGTGATCTGAGTTTTCGGAGATCACGAGATGCTTGGATCGGGATAACGAACTTCTTGAACCCTCGGAAAGTAAGTTGGTTTGGTAACTTATCTGTTCTGCTTCTTTCGGATGTGCGAGAATGGTTGGCCCTTAGTTTATACTCATTTTAAGCTTTTCTTTGAAAACCTTATTTTAATGGAATAGTGATTAGGATGTGATTCAGTTCAGATGCAACTCCAGTGGATTGATTCCAACTGAATATCAATGAAAATATGCTTTCAGTTTAAAGATATGCAACAGTTAATCAATCAAAACAGAAAGCAAAGAACACAGCAAGTTATAGTGGTTTAGAGACTCAAGCTCCCTCGTCACTCTCTACGATCTCTTGAGAGAAATTCACTAATCACTTCCTAAGGTTTTTCGACTACCTCTGTAGTTTACTAACCTTTCTATTTTGAGCTTTAGACTACCTCTGTTTTTTACTAACTCAAAACACACACAAAGCTTTCTGACTATCAAGATAGTTTACTCACTTCTTCTCTAGAGCTTTCTGACTACCTCCTTGTAGTTTACTAACTCTTTACAACTCCAATCTCACCAACAATCACACTCAAACTACCTTACAAAGGGTTTGGGGTTTCTTAGTTGGTTTCAACTAGGATGAGATATCCTTTACAATTAAGAACAATGCAAAGGCTAGGATATCTCATTAAGCTTTGGATATATCTTATCAAGCTAGGATTAGTGGAATGAGCTCTCTTGAAATAAAGCACTTGCAGGGAAATTCTTGGGTTTCGAGTGCTTCAACTTCGATAATAAGTTTGAGCTCTTGAGTTCTTTACAAATTTCCGTAATCTTCAATGTAGAGGGTCACAAGTATTTATAGGCATACACCAAGGTCACTCTTGAAAAACTATCCAGATTGGAAGAATAGCTCCATGAGTTTCCTCTTAAGGTGTGTGATGAGCGGCTATATCTCAGGGTTTGAGACTCACTATGCGTTTTAGGTAAATGCTTTTCATGTGGCCGGGTCATCACTTTTTTCGATGCGGAACAAAATTACTCGGCATGTTTTGTTGACACTGCCATTTTGTCGATGTCGATGGAATGCGGATGCGATCTTCTTCTTTTGACTTTTGTCTCGGTTAAAGGTAGACAAACTCATGACTCTTTTTGGTTACATCTCTGGTGATATAACCTTAACAACACTTTGTCTTGGTTTCCTTTTTATGCATAAAGAATGTCTTGGGCAATATCTATTTTTCTAAGAATCAGCGTTTTTCGATATTGAATCCTTCGGATAGATATTTCGATTGCCACCGGAACATTCGGTTTATCTTGAGCATTGATACATTCTTGAGTCTTCGATAATTCGCGTGCCTTGATATCCTGTCTTCGATCTTGATCTTACATCTTGGGTCTTCGAGTCTTGATGTCTTACGAGTCTTGATTGTCTTACGAGTCTTCGGAGATATCTTGGCCCGATATCTCTTGAGTCTTCATCTTTGATCTTGATTTCTCTTTGAGTCTTGATTCTCGATTTCTACGAGTCTTGAGGTTCTCGGTTTCTCCTTTAGTCTTGAACCTATCTGATCTATATCTGCTTGACTATACATTTTTGCGGATAACATCGCGAATACTCTAAAATTGAATCGACTCACTATCAAGATTATCACGAACATGTCATACTCGGGGGTTTTGGGATCTAATGAAAATCATTCTTTATTAAATTCATCTCCAGCAAAAACTATTTGTTGGAGGAGATAACATCAGCAGTTTCCTTATTTGGTTAGTGATAGCGACTATTTTAGGGTTTGAACACACCCTTGCGTGGTTTGGGTAATATGTAACCAATGTCCCGATCCTTCATTTTTTTGCGATCTGGAACTCACCATACGATGGCTTCGATTGCTATGTAAGCTTTTTTGTGTCGATTGAAGTCAGTGGTGTTGTCTCTCCTTGAATTGGTTCATGTCTTGATACATAAAAGTGAGACCAAATGACCATATTAAGTCATTCTTTACGAGATGAGACAACTTAAATGACACTTAGTTATAATTCCTTTTTATGCGGTTTAATTATTTGGACAATATTCATTTTTCCATAAGTGTGTAAGAACTTCCTCGGTCTTATTTGTCCTCAGGTGGATAATCTTGGTCGAGGTCTTCAAGTCTTGGTCTTGAGTTGATCACGAGTTCTCACGATAATCGAACCGGTTTCATCCCCGAAGTCTTCTATGTCTTTGGTATATTGGTCCTCTTGAGTTCCTCTCGATTGTAATACCACCTATATCTTTCGAGGATATATCATTTGCTATACACTTTGCAGATATTTTTCTGAACTAATCTATCTTGACACGTATTCTAATCTACCTTAGATCATTACGAGCATGTCATACTCGGGGTTTTGAGATCTAATCAAAATCTTTTTATATATTAAATTCATCTCCCAACAATTTCCCCTTTTTTTGATGATAAAAAAAACCATACATTACAATTTTAAGAAAAGACTTACCTATCACATGTATCGGTTTATCTTAGCTAATAGACACCTTATCAGTCGATTATAACGAGCAGTTCATAAGGAAGATAATGAGATATTATCTTTGTTGATCAACTTACAAAAGGGCAATTTCATTGATGTAGGATATGAGTTACATATTCTGATAGAAAATTTGATAAGCAGATCAACAACAAAAATATCTGGAACCACGATCTTGATTTTCTTCAATCTCATCTTGAGGAACTTCAAGATTGAACATTCCAAAGTATCTTCTTTTGACTCATCTCTCATTGATGATCTCGGGGTGATTTCGGTGAGTCCCAAGCTGGCAACAAATCGACCAATTTCTGAGATATGATAGCTTCATTCACAAATCCATTTTCAAATCTTGGAGGAGGAAATGTGTATGGCCGGAGCAACAATCAATTTTCATCGCAAAGATTAACCCCTTTTTTGAGATATTTGGGGTAGAAAAGTCGAGATATTCGGGAAAGCTTCATTCTTTGTTAGAAGCTGCTTCTCTTCCATTCCGTAATATCATGATAGAACGAAGGTTCTCTTGATCTCCTCCCATACATCATTGATTTGGATAGGCATCCACTTATCAATGTGTGGCCATTTTACGCACTTTTGCGGCTCCTCTCATACAACTTATGAATTTTCTAAAGACTCCTCTTCTCTTTCCTCTTCACTCTTGCTTTTTTCTTAGTCAGTTCAACACGATCTTTGACGACAATTCTCTTTCTCTTTTCAAGCTGTGAGAGACTTGAGTTTTTTTAACATCAACTTCTCGCCATTTGAGTTATTGCTTTAACTCTTAGTTCCTTCTCGACCTCGGTTTGATTCTTGATTGAGAAAAGTCTACAACCAACTTTCTACGAGGCGGCTTGGCTTTCTTCTTATACCGGTTTCAACAAAGGCTCTGCCTTTCTTTTTAGTCTCGGATATGCTTCACCGGTCTTGCTTGACTCGGTGGCTCTTCTGGAACATCTTTTCGGTAACAACTTCTGGTAGTTTGTTCATCGATGCGAGTGAACTTGGTTCTTGATTTCTTTGAATTTGACTTTTCGATAGCCAGATTTCACTCAGTGCCACGAGAATCTTCTTTAGCCTGCTTTGCTTCTTGAGCTTTCTTCTCCAAGGTTTGTGCCCAACAACTTATCAACTCACCCTTTGAAAAGTGGGATGTCCTTTCCCCTTTTTGGCATCATACCTTGGGAGGATGCGAGATAGTGCAACATCCATATGGAGATTGTTCTTTTCCCAAACTTTTACTTCACCCGCCGAATGATCATGTTCATCTTCCAATCTTTTCAAATAGTTCTTGGCCATGGATACTTCATGTCGAGGAAAGTGGGGCAATTTGTCTTTGAGAATGCTTCATGCATCATTTACGTCATCTTGGTCATGGCGAGTACTCATTTCCTCAATAGGCGATTTGATCATCACGTTCGTTCTTCTCGGTCGGCTTGGCCTCTAGATAAGTAGTTCTATCATGGTATTTCTTCTCGGAATTTTCGGCTAGCTCTCTTCCAGCTCCGCCAAGTTTCACGCATCTAGGCGACAATCTTTTGAAAATCCGGTCGGACTTGAAGTACATCATCGGATGAACTCAAACTTTCCATCTTTTGAGATTGATCGGTGATACCATCTCCATCCAAGTCATCTTAGCCATCATTGGCTCAACTTTCTTCGGCTCATCGAGGTTGGAGTTAAATCAATCTGAAACATGTATGCGAGATTGCTTCAAAGAGTCTCGATCTGCGCATACCACAATCAACAAACTTAAAGATAAGTCTTGATAACTTTGGAATAAGTAATAGTAGTGAAAAGGTACGAAGAGTTCTAACTTTAATGGCGAGGATCTGGGTATCGATGGCTTCGTTCGATTCGACTTATTTTGGTTTGGTTTCTTTCTCTTTTTTCTTAACCCGTGTTGTCCTCCTCCACCTTGTTGACCTCGCTTCGCCTCCTTCACCTCCTTTATCCTTTCGGTTCCGGCCCAATGGACTTTCTTTTCGGATAGCTTCTTTTTTACCAATTCATCAAACTTCGGCGACTTTAATCGAGTTTTGTTTTCTAAAACGAGAGAACTTCGATCCTTGGCCGGCGATCTCGGTATTACCATTCTTCTCCTCACGAAGGAAGCGTGTTAAACATCTCAGGGGAGTGATTGGTTTGAAAGTAGGCGGTTGTCACGATGCGAAGAATAAATCACGAAGTTCATGATATCTTTGTGAGTTCGGGGATACCATCCCCCTGAAATTGTTCCCCGCGCCGCTTGGCTCTGTCTCTTGCTTCTCATGCTTCAAAGTTGGAGGGGCTTTTGGGAATAATCGGATCGGTTTGGATGATTTGAAGATCGAGGGTTAAGGAATGGTTCATTCGAGGAAGAACATTGAGATTCGGTTCTGAGCTTACGTGCGAAGGCAGGCGGGTGGAACTTGGGTTAACTTTCTTGGGGTAATACGAGAGCGCTTTGAAGATTTCAAGAAATCTTATCTGTTCGATAGGGTTTCCATTATCACGAGAACACATTCTCCTCTTGATTCTTGTTCTCAATGTTTTTTTTTAGGCGATTACACGAAGAGGTGACCATTCAACTTTGAGCCTCGGTGCCCAGTTTCCTCGGACTCGGCTTCATCGGCCTCCTTTTTACGATTATCGAGCCTTTACCTCTTCGAGGTGCCAAGAATTTAGTTTTGCTTTTCTCCGACTTCCTTTTAATCTTGAGAAAGGTCTTTCCTCTTTTTCTTCTCTTCCAATTGGGCTAGACTTCGGTGACTTTCGACGTTCTTATCTTTGTCCTTCTCGTTTGAACATGGGTGGGAGATGGAACATCTTCTCGTCTCTTCTTGAGTGATCTCCTCCTAAAGTCGTCTCTTCTGGCCAGTCTCTCTTTGGTCGTCTCTTCACGAGATTCAATGATTTCTCTTTCAATTTTCTTTGCCCTTTTGAGACTTACTGCTGAACATAATCCGATTCTAGGAAATTCATTGCTCTTGGCGGGCATGCCATCCCCTCTTATACATGCTTCCAAAATAAAAGCAATCTTTGTGGCATCTTTGGATCTTCCACTTTGATACTCACCACATCACCATCCCATTTGATGTGTTTGACACGATCACTAACCCATTTATCAAATATTGCGGCCGGTTTGAAATCTTTTGAGGGTGAGTCTCGAGTTTGACCATCAATCGTAACCGACTTGGCGATTTGTTCATGACTTTCAGAACCACTCATCAAGCATTTGCTTACAATATCGAAGTACTCTATACTTGATTTGTAAAGTGTTCTTGTTGAGTTGCCTCAAACAGCGGAGGAACCTATAAATTCTATTGAGTATTCTTGCTCTTTGCCGACCATATACATAGTAGGATCTTCCCCTTTATTACGCCTTTCATAAATAACATTCAAGTTGTTGAATTATGTAAAACTCTCGAGTGAAATCTAATCTCTTATGTCCTTTTCGACCGGTTGATACGGTAATCTTAGAGCTTATGCAATTTCCTTATCTAAATGCATATTAACTCGAATTGATTACCTCTACGGGGTATTCTCCCTCAGGATAATTTCGAAGGCGGGGTATGTTTCTAAGCGAACGTGTGTAGGTTTTAACAACCGTATGGAGTATTGGTTGGTCCATCAAAAGATACTGCGTGCTCATAGTAGGGTTTTATTACTTTCGATGAGTTTGACAAATATAGAGATAGTAATTTTAGGATTTGAAGGTTTTTAAAGTCACGGGGATTTTTTTACGGAGAGATTTTTGAAGGCGAAGGTTTGAATGTAGAAGAGAGAAATGTCTTCAAAAAAAATGAGAATAGGTATATATATCGATCTTAAAACCAATCGATCCCTTGGATTAAATTAAAGGATGGTTAATCAGCGGTTACACAATTTTGATGATTTATTGGTCTATAAATGGGTAAGTGAAAAGGACATAGAGCGGGTAATGATAAGCCATTTTTTATCCATTATAGTGAATAAAACTTTTGTTTTACTATGATTTGTTGACTTGCCGAGAATTTCAAAGTCAGCCCATTTATCATTTATTCCAAATGATTTACGATCAATGGTTAGACAATAAATGTATCGTATGAATCATTAACCACTTAATTGACTAATTTGAAATATCAACCTTCTTTGAGTTACGACCTTGATAAAAAGTTGATTGTGATTTTTGATATTAGTGAACTACGGTTCTTTGAGTTTTCCAAGACTTCGGTGAGAGAAACCTTATTTTTATCTGAGTTGATGTGACTGAAAAAATTCATGCGTCGAAAACCTTCGATTTTTGGATAACTATTCACTGGATCGACATTCCCAATTCAGATGATAGTTCACGAAATCTTGACTCGACGAAAGTTTTGTCAAAATATCAGCTCTCATTTATCGGTGTAATTTTCTCCATCGATATCTTTCTTCTCTACATGATCTCGATGAAGTGATGCACTGATGTCACATGTTTACATCGGGTGTGCGATCTGAGGATTTTTGTGAAATAAGTAATTACCTTATTATTATCACAAAAATATGGGTACTTAAATTAGCTATAATCTTATAATCCCTCAATTGTTATGCGAGCGAAGTATTTGAGTACAACAACTTCGTGACCATATATTGACCGGTGATCTTGGTTGCACTCTTGAGTCTATTTCTTTGAAAACCATGATATGGTTACTTCGAAATTGACAAGTTCACGTAGTGGATTTTTACATCAATTCTACAACCACCATATCGACATCCCGAATATCCGGTTAATTCAAGGTTATCATCATTTGGATACCATAATCCTCTATTCACTTTGTGCCTTTAAGATATCTCAAGGATCTTTTGGCGGCTTCCATGTGAGTAGCCGCGGATTAGCTTGATATCTTGCACATATCAACGACAAAAGTGATGCGAAGCCTAATTGTTGTGACATAGGTAATGATCGATGATCCTCCCCATGTCGATTGTGGTTAACTAATTTGCCTTGAGGATCGAGGATCCATCTAAGTAGTTAGTATTCATGGAATTCTAAGCGTGTTTGCAATTGTACACCATACTTGCAATCGGATCTACGGTGTATTTTATCGATTGATGAATATTCCTTCTTTAGATTATTTTTTTGAAGTCACAGAAATAAATTCATCTCCCTCATCATTGACATCTCAAACTTTCCTTTCATCGAGTTGACTTCTTCTCACATCGATGATTAGGAGATCGAAATATGATATCATCACATAAATCGAACTAGTAAAATATCTTTCCCATCTTCTATCTGAACGAGGTTCTATCAGCGAGTTCCTTTGGTAAAAACCATAGTCGGTAAAAATTGAGAGAGTGTATCATACCAAGCTCACGGGTGTTTGCTTTAGACCATCATAAAAGGCTTTCCAGAGCACGTAAACTTGGTCGTTCGACAAAAAGTCGGGAGGTTGTTCCACGTAAACCTATTCTTAAGTACACCATTGAAATGCACTCTTCACATCTATTGGATGGTATGAATTTCATATGAAGCGACATATCGAAACAATCGATGGCTTTTCATCATAATCAAAGCCTTCTTCTTGGGAATAACCTTGTGCAACTTGCCTTCCTTGTTTTCTTACAATGTTGTTGTTTTCATCTCTCTTGTTCTTGAACACCCATTTAGTTCAATCACATTGTGCCTTTTAGGTCTGTCAACCAACTCCCAAACTTCATTCCTTGTAATTGATTAGTTCTTCTTGCATGGCGATAATCGAGAATGAATATTGAATAGCTTCTTCAATCTTAGTAGGTTCTTTCTCAAGCGAAGCAACAAAATAAAAGCGCTTTCACCATGGAACCTTCTTGTTTTAACACCTTAACATAGATCACCCACAATCGACTTGAGGGATGACTATCTAACCATGTTCTCTGGATGTTCCCCTTCAATAGTATCCTCAACATGAAATGTTAGGTTCAAGTAATTAAATCAAACTCGGGGAACAACAAAAAGGAGAAAAGAATCATCTTCCTCGGGGAAAATTCCATTTAGAATATTGTCGATTGACATTTGTTTCCCCCTTGGTTGATAGATTCATAGATTGCCTCGGTGTGACCACATCTTCATCGGCATTACATACACGAGTGCGAGGCGGGGTTTGTTCAGTTAAGTCACCTTCGGTGTGTTGGCTTTTCTTGGTGGAGAACTCTCACCAGTTTCACCCGGCGATTATCTTCATCGAGAGCTTCTTTATGCGAGTGCGACTCGGCTCCATTCATAGGAAATGATTGGCTTCTTCTTTTCGGGCTCGGAGGATGTTTTGACATTTTTTTTGGACTAAGTCGATGATCCTCTTTGTCGATTCTCTGAGTCATGTTCTGTTTCTTTTGAACACAAGTAGATTCGTAAAAAAAAAACATGAGGTGTTTCTTCCACAATAAGAGTCCTCTGGGTTGTAAACTCTGAAGTCTTCTTGATTTGAATATCACAGAATATTTTTCATCGGCTTTGCTATCAAAGGTTTTCAACTGATCTTTATCATTGTGTGTATGAAACACTTACAATAAACACCACGAAAGAAAAAAAAACAAGGCTTCCATTCCCAACTCATAAGGTGTTTTTCCTTGATTCTTTGTCGGCATGGATGCATTGCGAGGAAGTAGCATCAGTGTTGACTACCTCATTAAATCTCTGGGGAATGTCGACCCGGTAATCATTGTTCTTGCGAACTTCTTTTAGTGTTCTATTTCTTCTTTCGGCCCAACACCATTTTGTTGTGGGGTCCTTTCGATCGATGTTTCATGAGGTTATTCCATTTCTTGCACAATGTCGGATATAATATGGTTGATAAACTTTCGGTGCCTTTATCGATCGATTTTTGACCACCTCGATTCTTTTCAATTGAGCCTTTTCGATAATCTGGCGATTTTATGCGAGCCTCTTTTTTCTTGGTAAGAATATGATTTCATGTGTATCTTGAGTAATCATCAACTACCACAAGTGTATATTTTTACGCCATTAGTACTCCGCGGTGTTTCTAGGACCAAATAGATACATATGTAACAATTGAAGTATTCTATTAGTAGAAACTTCTACTTTGCTTTTAAATGATGCTCGATTTGTTTTCCTTTTACACCAAGCATCACATGTATGATCGTTCTTGAACATTTCATTGGGTAACCCCTCTCCAAGTGCTAATCTTGCAAGTTTGTTTTAGGGTTTTAAAGTTCAAGTGATTGACCTTTTGTGTCATAACCAATATGTCTTGATAGCTTTTATTAGTAACTAAACATGTATCCATAGGAGTTGAGTCTCAATCGGCCAAGATACACATTTCCTTTTCTAGTACCGATTAGTAATATTTGTTTGTGAAATATTATCTTTCACATAACACAAGTTCTTTGAGAATTCAACATTGAATCCTTTGTCCATAATTGATTGATAGAAAGTAAGTTATGCTTTAAAAGCGGAACCACATATGATACACCGTGAATATGAACATTATCGACTTCAAGTGTTCCATATCCTTGAGTTTGTCCATTGGAATTGTCTCAAAAAGTTACGCGAGGACTTTTTGCTCAACATAGTCGGTGAGTAATTGTTTGTATCTGTCATATGTCTTGAACATCCTTTGTCCGAATACCATGCGGCGGGTGCTTTTTCACTTCCACTCATCGGGCCTATGTTGTCTTTCTTTATCAGTGCCCTTCTTTCCTCACTGAAACAAATCGGGCCTTAGGTACCCATTTGGTGTAGGGTCCTACAAGGTTAGATGTACCTTTTGGAACCGAAATCGCCGACAACTTCCAATTCTTTAGAGTGGGTGATTTGTCTTCCATAAACATCTACATACACATTCACCACCTAGATGCCTTAACGGTATTTGTGTATGAGTGTCGACCTTAATGAACATGAGCTTTTGAATTCTTCTTGGGTTCGGGCCTTTTGTTCGATCTTTGCTTTTTTGTGCGTTGGTTTATGTCTCTTTGATGACTGGGGTTGGAAAATCTTTACCATTAGAAGTGGGTTTTAGGTTACTGTCTTTGAAATTGTGGTCTTCGGTATCCGAGGACTTGGTCTCTTCGGTTGAGAATTTCTCGGTGAGTGTTTCTCTTCGAAGATTCCTCGATGATTGGTCTGATTTCTTGAGTTGGTATTCTTACCTGAGGGCTTGAATTACTATCTTGAGGATTTCCTCTTGAGTGTTCGGGTTTTCTAGCCTTTACGAGTTTTGGGCTTTCTACTGAACGCCGGTTTTCTGCGAAACCATAGGTCCTTTACCCTTGTCCAAAACCTGCGGGGTTGTTCTTCAATAAGAAGATCGATGTGAACCCTTTGGTTTAACAAAGAGCGATCTTAGTGCTACTTAGTAGAAGCGACATTTAGAAGACCATGTGAAATTCCCACGGATTATATCGATCCGGCCTTTATAGTTCTTGGTCTTTGATAACTCTGAATTTCATCTATTCCTTTAGATGCATAATTGATAGAGTTAACTTTCTGCACACTATCTTCACTTTTCTTTAGAGTTTCATGTTTCTCGAAGAGGTCATTGAATTAGATCTGATAAATTTGATTTTCCTCGATTGGATTTCTCTAACTTTTCTTAGGGGCCTCTATCACGCTTTTTTCTTTCTAACGAGAGTTGTACCTTCAGAACATCTAGTTCATCAGTAACTCCCATCAATTGAGAAGTGATCTCAGCAGCATTAGAGTTTTTCCACCTCAGATTCTCAGCAGACAGTTCGTCATTATGCTCTTGAGTTTCAATGAACAGTTCTTGTAACACAAAATAGTCCTTCATCAGATTCTCAAAAGAACCCATCAGGTCAAAATTGCTAATTCTGAAGAACTTGAAACAACTCTTGTGCTGGTGTAGGAGCAACAACGAGAGATAGAAGAATTTACCTCCTCAATAGCCACAAGACAGACATCATCACTATCACTATTTGAGAACATCTCTTCTGAAGAGCTGGATTCTCCTTCAGTATGTTCTTCTTCAGCAACCATAGCCTTCTTGCTTGAGTACTTCTTGTCTCTTTTGGCTTGCCTTTCTCTTCTTTCCTTGGAACTTAAGTCATGAATGTCATACTGGAAGTGACCTTTCTTCTTATAGTTATAGTATATATTTGGTATCATCATCACGATCATTTTCTTCTTTGGGCTTTATGTCTTAAGTGCGGATAAAGATCGCCGTTTTTGTGGTCTTCTTCTTCTCGATTGGACTTGTCCTCAACCACGAGTTGTTCACGGTCTGTGCCTAGTATTCTTGTAATACTTTTGTATTTTCCATATATGTTGTTAAGTTTTCAAACCTTCTTGCCATCGGGACAATTGTCTGCATCCTTTTCATCATCGATTTTTCTTTAGATGAGATCTCGGGTTCCTTAGTTTATGAGATTTTTCTTTGCTTTAAAGCCACATTTTTGCTAGATGAAGCATCATCTTTCTTTATCGAGGTTTCTTAGTTTTTCTTATCAATTACAAACTTCATAAGCTTTCAATTCGAGAAAACTTGTTGATATGGCATAGAATCAATATTTTTGGTGTTTTTCAATCACCCGGCATGAATATCTCATTTCTTAGTGAGACCTCTCCAAGATTTTCAATTGCCACTTCTATTTTTTGGGTATCTTTTCCCAAAGTGCACTCAAATCATTCATGATCTTAGTGAATATAACTTCCGGTTTATCAATAGATTCATCATCTTCCATTTCAAAACTATCAAACTTTCAATGGCAACATATAGTTTGTTTTTTCTTTGATGTGATATGTGCCTTGACACATGATAGCAAGTGTATCCCAAATTTCTTTAGTAGTTTCACGGTGAAATCATCCCATAACACCATCATCAATAGTGTTGTATAGTGTGTATATTTAGCAATATAGTCCAAGTTAACTAACTTTCTCTCCTCGAGGAGTAAGTTGGTCGTCAGACTTAGGAAGTTCATCTCTGGGATCAATTTTCTCGGTGTCGGTATTTACAGGATTCACAGCGATTATACTCAAATGGTCCTTGAGACCACTCTCCACATTCTCTCATGTTTGGATCTACAAATGTATGCATTCTTAATCTCCATAAATCATAGTTCTCAGCGAGGAGAACATGGGAAGTTTCTTAGAAGGCATGATGAATGAGCCTTTTAAGTGTTGGGGGATTAATTAAAGGATCTACCGGGTTGAATATTTAAATACAAATTTAATTCTAACAATTATTACTAGCATGAATTAATCTATATTAATTCAAATAATAATTCAACAACCAATCATGCATACAATTAGTTGGTAAATCCTGCGCAATGAGAATTACTCTGAGTGTTCGTAAACTAACCTCTAGTGATTTTAAAACTTGAGAAGATGGATCCGTTCACGAACACACGAAAAGGTCTTCTCAAGTATTAGCGCCCTTGTTCAACAATCCGGTGGAAGGAACTTCGAACAATTTAACAAAGGAAAAATAAAAATATGTTGCACCACCTTTGTGGATTTAATTTTTCAACACATGGAATTGCACTTGGGGATGAAAAATTCATCCACATTTATAATTATAGGGGGGGCAAAAATATTGGGGTGTTGGGTCTTTGGGAAATTTTCTTTTCTTATTCTTCAAAAAGCAATCTTGAATATATCAATATATTCTATTTCCCAAAAATATCTCCCAAATAAAATCTCCTCACTCAAAATATGTTATGGTTTTTCGAAATAAATAGCAAGTGGGAGATTTCTTGAATGTAATGAGATAATCTTGTATTCAAAATACTTATCCTCATTCCATAACAAAATTCAAGATAAAATCTTTCTCCTCTTTATATTATAATTTTCGAAAAATTGGAAAAATAAGCAACATTAATTTATTTTATTTTAAACACCTTTTTGGTTATTGGACTTTATGTTTGGGCTACTTGAGGGCCTTTAGGAGAATTAAGATTGGACCTTCTAATGGACTTTAAATTTTCAATATTGAGCCACAATATTATTCAAGCCCATAAATATTAATTAATCCCACTCATAATTAATATTGCACTATCCATCTTAACCCGTATTCCTCACATTAATATGGCTCGCAGTTATTATTTAAGTGTTTAAGGTTATCTAGCCCATTAATTAATTCAAGCCCTTTGAAATAGCTTTCCATTAATTAACATCTTTTTTGTCTTGGATGAGCGGTTCAACATTGTTATCCATCTGGGAAATAAATTCACTTGCAAGATTTGGTATGATAAATCTTATGAACCTCCCAAGGGTAAAATCAAGCAGTGTTCAATGTACGATTCTTACTTATTAAATCTGGGTTTTTCGCATGTGCCTTAATATTGCCCAAGATATAAAGTTTGAATCTCATTGATTCTCTAAATTTAAGTCAAAGCAATAATTACTAACCACTTGCGATCATTTAGGGCGAAAGATTAAGGAAATTTTGAACCCTCCGGGGTTTAATTCTTCTTGAGTTCCTCTTTGGAGAATTTATCCGACTATGGGGTTTAGGGTTTGAACCTCCTTATTTAGTGCAATCTTTAGGCAAAAGCCTCCCGAACAGGTAACCATCTTCAACCTTTCACAATAGATTGTTCATTTCCATCTAATTGGGTGAACGTACTCTTTTTTAGTTCAAGGAATTTGTTAATTTAATCTTACGTGATCTGGTATCACTAAATTAACTACAATGTAGCAGCGTCTTGATTATTGAACAATTATGCGATAAATATATGTAACATTGATGATATTTAAAGCATCGGTGATAAATAATTTATTTTAGTAAATAAGGCGAAAATTGGTTTGGTTATACAAAGTAAAAGCGTACTTTCGGTATAACCCGACAATCTCCACTTATACTCAAGATGCGATTTTTTAAGTGCCTTCAGCCGCGTCGTGTAGTTCTTAATTCGTTACATCTAATGTCACCTAAATGCGAACTAATAATATCTTGATCTTATTCTGGCAGTTCTTGGTCTTCTTGATTCCTTCCACATGTCTCGAGATGTCTTCTGAGACCTTTGGTGAATGGATCGCTGGGTTTCATCTTACGGCGTGATTTTTGCCACCTCTATATCTCATCAGAATCGATTTCTCATTATAAGATGGTATTTCGATTTCAATGTGAGTCTTGGATCTTGTGGGCTCTTGGTTCTTGAATTTGCAACCTATCGGCACTATCTCTTAAATGGTGATTGTTTTGGCATGTCGGAACCATCGTCCACTAGGAAGTACTTGAGGTTCTTTTCGACTATCAAGATCATAGCGATCATGTCGCCTTTCGGGGTTTGGAATCTTAATCAAAATCATTTATTAAATTCTCTCCCAACGTATATCTTTATCAAAACTTTTTCGGTTATTTTCTAGGATCTTGTGATTGGAAATTGGACTTTTGAGGATCATAGGATTTTTTCAAACCTAATTTGATCATCGGTTATTCTATCGAAAATAGTTTTTCAAATCACGATCATTTTTGATGATTTCATGAAAACCTCTTTTCGGGTTAATTTTTGATATCTTCCTCAATGGCTTTTAGATTCTCATATCGGAAGAGTTCATCAAATTTGCAAGGACATAGATCTCTTTTTGTTTTAGATTGGTAAGACTGCCTTTCGTTCATTAATCAACCTTTTTGTGTCTTAGGGCACGACTTTTAGAACATCAGTTCTATGGTCATCTTTAAGCAGTTTAGGAATTCTGTTTAGCGGTTCTACTCTCTTTTATTTTCTTTTTCTGGTATGTGATTACATTTGGGAGATGAATTTAATAAAGATATGATTTTGATTAGATCCCAAAACCCATTTGAGTATGACATATTGAGGATAATCTTAATAGTTGGTCGGGATTGGTTTTAGAGTATTCGGGGATGTTATCACGCAAAAAATCGTATAAAATCGGGTTAGGATCGAAGATTACGAAAGAACTTCGGTAAGTTTACGGCGGTTCGATTATTGGCGAGATTTTGAAGTTTGACTCGGTTATGATCAATGGCGAAATTTCGGTGATTCGATTATGGTGAGGCGAAGACTCGGCCATGAAGACTTCGATTATATCGGTGATTATGTTATATCTCGTGAAGACTCGAGAAACCACGAAGACTCGAAGACCACGAAAATTTAGAAGACTCACGAGACCACGACAGAAAGGCCCGAAGCGAAGATCAAGAATCTTTGAAACCCTGATAGTCTTGAAGACATTAATATGTGAATACTCGATTATAAACGAGAATGTTAGAAGTATTTGAAAATATCTATCGAAGGATTCAATCTTGAAGAAGATAGCGATTCTTTAGAAAAATAGATATTGCCCAGAACATTCGAATGCAGGACAAAAGGAACTAAGACAGTGTTGTGGGTTATATCCTTTCGAGAAGATTGTAACCAAAAGAGCGTTGAGTTGTCTACCTAAAGCGGAACAAAAAAGTAAAAAAAGGAAAACGACATTGTACCATCTGCCCGACCTTACGGCGTTGACGGTCGGCGAAAAAGATGTCCCGAAGAACTAAGTTCGGTGCAAAAAGTGAAGGCCGGCTGCATGAAAAGGCTATTGCTAAAAGCGTGTTAGGGAGTGTCAAACCTAAATATAGTCAGTTTCTCACACACCATAAGAGAAACTCTCGAAGCTATCTCTTCAATGGATAGTTTTCAAGTGACCCTTGGTGTATGCCTATAAATACTTGTGACCTTCTACATTGAAAGGTTACGGAAATTTATAAGCAACTCAAGAGCTCAAACTTATTATTGCAAGTTGAAGCTTTTCGAAAACCGAAATTTCTCAAGTGCTTTTAAATCGAAGAGAGCTCATTCCACTAAGCCTAGCTTGATAAGATATATCAAAGCTTAGTCGAGATATCTAGCCTTTGCATTGTTCTTTATTGTAAAGGATATCTCATCCCAGTTGAAACCAACGAAACCCCAAACCCTTTGTAAGGTAGTTTGAGTGTGATTGTTGGTGAGATTGGAGTTTGTAAAGAGTTAGTAAACTACATTGAAGGTCGAGGAAAGCTCTATAGAAGAAGTGAGTAATCTATCTTGGATGACATAAAGTTTGTGTGTGTTTTGAGTTAGTAAACTACAAAGGTAGTCGAAAGCTCAAAATTAGAAAGGTTAGTAAACTCTGAGGAGGTAGAAGAAAACCTTAGAGGAAGTGATTAGTGAATTTCTACTAAAAGATCGGGGGGAGAGTGGGCGTAGGAGCTTGAGTCTCGAACCACTATAATTTGTTGTGTTCTTTGCTTTGTTTCTTGATTTATCATTGCATTACTTTGTTTTGAAAGCATATTTTCAGCGATATTTCAGGTTGGAATCAATCTTTGAAAGTTGCATATATTGAATCACATCTAATCCTTATTCCATTTAAAGGAAGGTTTTAAACAAAAGCTTAAAGCAGTATAAACTAAGGGGCCAACCATTCACATCTAAGTAGCTAAACGGATAGTTACCAAAAGGACTTACTTACTCTTCACGAGGGTTGATAAGTTGGATATCGATCCAAGCAACTTCAGGATCTCTGAAAACTTCGGGACTCGGTTAGGATTATCGGGGTATCTGGCGGCTTCGGATCATTGTCTCGGATAGACTTTGACTTCGAGGCGATTTGTGCTTCTCGGGACCAAATCATCGGGACAACGACCGAAGTTGACCTCGGTACAAAGAAAAGTTTTAAAAAATCGAACCGCGTGTATTCCCCCCATACGTGTAAGACTCGTTTTGCAGGGACCAACAAGTGGTATCGGAAGCCTTTGGTTCACTTGACCACTTTCTTTGTTGACCAAAGTTTTATTTGCTAAAATACTTGTGGTCATCTGCCCGATCTTATTTCTTTGAATTCTTAAAAGACTTCGGATAAAATGTCTTCTAAAACTTCCCATGTTCTCGATGGAGAACTATGATTTATAGGCCCGAAAATGCGAGGCTCATCGTATTCTAAACATGAGCATTATGTGGAAGTGGTCTCTGAAGGGTCATTCCAATTTCTTGTGGTGAATCGGAGGAGCGAAAATGAGAGAAATGATCCTAGAAGCGAATTTCCTAAGTCGATGACGGCCCGACTCTGAGGAGAAAAGTTAAGTCAATCTGAACTATATTGCTAAAGACACCTTTTCTCTGATAGAATTGATGATGGTGTGATGGGAATGATCTCTCATTGTATACTACAAAGAAATTTGGGATACACTATTTTGTAATATGCCAAGCGCACATATCATATCAAGAAAACAAACTTTAGGTTGCAATTGGAAAGTTTGATAGTTTTTGAAAATGGATGAAGGTGAATCTATAGACAAATTGGAAGTCGGATTCACTAGCATTATGAATGATCTAAATCACTTGGAAAGAAATATCCGAGAGAAGTTGCATTGAAAATTCTTAGAGGTCTTTCTAAAATGGGATATAAATGCGGTGGTGATTGAAAACACCAAAAACATTAATTCAATGCCATACCAACAAGTCTTCTCTCTAAAATTTGAAGGCCTATGAGTTTGTAATTGATAAGAAATCTAAAAAGGCGGCCAAAAAGATGATTCATCATCTAGTAAGAATGTGGCTTTTAAAGCCAAGGATAAAACACGTAAAACTATAGAGTGCGAGAACTCCCTTGCTAAAGAATTAGGATGAGCTTGAGGGATAAGCTAGCTTGGCGATGGAAAGGAGGTTTGAAAGACTTAATAGTCGTTATGGAAAATACAAAACTAATACGGGAATCCTGGATGCGGAAGAAACACGAGGACAAACCAAGGTGAGAAAGAAAAGGACACGAAAACTTAAGGATCTTCATCAAAGGAAGGACTCAAGTCGAAAGAAAGTGATCGGGGATGATGATGCGGCGGATGCTACAATTGCGAAAGAAAGGTCACTTCGATTATGATTGTCGGATCTAAGTGCTAAGGAGAGAAGAAAGATAGGCTAAAAGACAAGAAGTTCTCAACCAAAAGCCCGTAGTTTGCGAAGAAGAACATTAGGAGGATCTAGCTCTTGGATGAAATATTCTCGAGGCGGTGAAAGTGATGACATATTTTTCGATGGCTATTGAGGAGGTAAACTCTTCTTTCTCTCATTTGTTGCTCCTACACCAGCACAAGAGTTATCAAGTTCAATTTGCTTGATCATTTTGACTGATGGATTCTTTTGAGAATCTAATGAAGGACTATCTTTGTTTTCAAAGCTTCTTAAATGAAACTTCAAAGGGAAGAATAAAAAGGCGAAATTTTGAAAATCTTAAGTGGAAAGACTCTGGCTTGAAATCTTCTTCTCAATTAATGGGGCCTCTTGATGAATTGGATGTTACGAAAGTACAACTCGAGAGAAAAGAAGTTGATAGTGACCCTGGCGAAAGCTAGAAATCCGCGAAGATTCACGATGAAAACAAGTTCAATGACCTCTACGAGAAGCGTGAAACTCTGACAATGTGAGGATAGTGCCGCGAAGAAGTTAACTCTATTGAATCGCATCTAAAGTAATAGATGAAATTGAGTTACAAAGATCTATGTTATAAAATACGGATTGGGATACATTCGGAGAGGAACCTCACAAGGTCATCGAATCTTTGCATCAAGTAGCAAGAAGACAATCTTTGTAAAACCCGATTGGCACCTACACTTGGCCGAAAAATGCCCAAGGTGTTAGACAAAGGAAAAGGACTCATGGTTTTAGTAAAGCTGAATGATCGGTAAGAAAGCCGAAACCTCGGTGAAGGTAGAAAATCTGAGCACTCGGTTGAAAAATTCGAACAAGTACTTCAAAGCCTCGGTAGAATGCAAACAGGAAAGGATCTGCCTTGAACCATCGGAGGAATCTTGAGAAGAGAAACACTTCAATGAGAGACATTCTGTTGAAGAGACCAAGTCCTCGATATCTTGAAAGACCCAATTCGGTCTGACAACTGAACCCCACTTGCCCCTGAGGGTAAAGGTTACTGAACCCCAATCGACAAAGATTCCGGAACCCGGTACACAAAATCCAAAGCAAATGAACAAAAGGCTAAACCAAAGAAAAATTCAAAGGCCCATGTTCATGCTAAAGGCAAACACTCATCTACGAGCTGCTAAGGCACCGAGTAGTAAATGTGTATGTGATGTTTATGGAAAACGGATCGGCCACTCAAAAGTGATTAGAGTTGTCGAGGTGATTTGGATTCAAAAGTCTGCTAACCTTGTAGGACCTACACAAATTGGGTACCTAAAGGTGATCATTTTTTAGGAGAAAAACAAGGGATGAGTTGATTAAAAGATCACATAGCGATGAAACGAGAGATGAAAAAGCCACGATGTATGGTATCTTGGCGGTGGATGCTTCAAGACATATGGCGGGGATTCAAGAAAGATACTCATTATTTATGTTGAACAAAAGGCCCTCGAGATCACTTTTGGAGATAACTCAAGGGGGCGGTGAAGGATATGGAACTTTGAAATCGATTTCGGTTCATATCCATGGTGTTTCGTATGTATCACGGATTGAAGCATAACTTTCTTTCAATAAGCGATTACGTGATAAGGGTTTTAATGTTGAGTTCTCTAAGAACTTATGTTATGTGAAATGATATCTCTGAGAAAATATTCTTTTGGTACTAGAAAAAAATGTGTATCTTGTTGATTGGAGTTCAACTCCTAAAGATACATGTTTGGTTCTTTAAAAGTTCCGAGATACCGAGTTGGTTATGGCATAAAAGAATGAATCACTGAATTTCAAAACCTGAATGAACTTTTACAAAGATTAGCTCTTGTGAGAGGGTTGCCTAATGAAGTGTTGATAAGGAACATATTTTTTGATCGTGCAAAATAGGAAAACAAATTAGAGCATTATTTAAAAGCAAAGTAGATGTTTCTCTTGAAAGAATACTTGAGTTGTTGTATATGGATCTTTTTGGTCCAATAACACCCGGTGAGCACCAATGGCAGAAATACACACTAGTAGTAGTTGATGACTACTCAAGATATACTTGGGTCATATTCTTTTCGATGAAAAAGAGACTCAGATAAAATTACTGAATTCTTTTGAAAAGGCTCGATATTGAGAAAAATAAAGGTGTGGTCAAGATCGGATCGACAAAGGAACTAAATTTATAAACCATATTATATCGATTATTGTGCGGCAAATGGAATTTCTCATGAAACATCGGTAAAAAGGACCCCTCAACAAAATGGTGTTCTTTGAAAGAAGAACAGGGACTACGAAAGAAGAAAGGACAATGATGATAATGAAGGCGATATTCTAAAGATTTTGAAGTGAAAATTTTACATCGACCTTTTGCATCTTATTCGGAAACAGATCCATGTTGACCAAAAGTCAAGCAAAAACACCTTATGAGCTTTGGAATGAAAGGAAGCCTCTTGTTTCTTTCTTTTCGTGTGTTTGGTTGCAAGTGTTTTCATACCAAATAATGGTAAAGATCGGTTGAAAACATTTGATAGTAAAATCGATGAAGGAATATTCTTAGGATATTAAATCGATAAAAACTTCGAGTTTACAAGCGTAGGACTCTATTGTGGAGGAAACACTCATGTTGTTTTGATGAATCTACTTGTGTTGGAAAAGCGAGGAACATAATCTTGAGAAAGCGACCAAGGAATCGCAGATTAAGCACGAAAAAAAGAATGACAAACATCCTTTGAACATGAAAAGAAGAAGTCGGTCACCATCTATGATTGGAGTGACTTCGGACTCGAATAAAAGTTGAGGATGGAACTTCGGGATGGGAACTTCGGGATGGAAAGTCTTCAGCGAAGGAAAACCAACACACTAAAGGCGACCAATCTGAGCAAGACACCGGTTCAGACTCGGTATGTGATGCAATGAAGATGTGGTCCTGGTGAGGCAAATTGAATCTATCAAAAAAGGGGAACAAATGTCTCAACAATGTTGAATAGAATTTCCCACGAGGAAGATGATTCCCTTTCTCATTTTGTTGTTGTTCCTGAGTTTATTGATTCTTGAACCTAACATTTTCAAATGTTGAGGATACTATTGAAGGGGAACATCTAGAAAAGATGGTTAGATAGTCATCCTACAAGTCAGATTATGGGTGATCTGGCGAGAAGGTGTCAAAACAAAGAAGGTTCCATGGTGAAAGTGCACTATTTTGTTGCTTCTGTCGGAGAAAAGAGCCTCTTACGAGATTGGTGAAGCTCTACAAGATTCTCATTGGATTCTTGCTATGCAAGATGAAGTGAATCAATTCTCAAGGAATGAAGTATGGGAGCTAGTAGATGACACGAAAAGCCTGATGTCATTGGAACAGTGGGTATTTAAGAATAAAAGAGATGAAAACAACAACATTGTAAAAAACAAAGGCAATTTAGTTGCACAAGGTTATTCCCAGAAAAGAAGGCTTGGATTATGATGAAACCTTTGCATGTTGCAAAACTAGAAGCCATCAGTTGTTTTTGCATATATTTGCCCACATGAAGTTCCGATCTATCAAATGGATGTGAAAAGTGCATTTACGAGCGGTGTGCTTAAAGAAAGAGGTTTATGTAGAACAACCTCGGTTTCAAACAGAATGACCAAGTTTACGAGGCTCGGAAAAAGCCTTGCATGCGGTCTTAAGCAAGCACCGAGAGCATGGTATGATACTCTTTCTCAGTTTCTTACTGACCATGGTTTTGTCGAAAGGCTGTTGATAGAACTACATTAGGGATAGAAGATGGGGAAGATATCTTCTTTGGTTCGGATATATGTTGATGACATCATTTTGGATCTCAAACCATCGGTTGTGTGGTTTTTTTCAACGATGAAGAGCAAGTTTGAGATGTCAATGATGGGAGAGGATGAATTTCTTTCTAGGTCTTCAAAGTGAAACAATCAAAGGAAGGAATCTTCTTCACCAAAAGTACACGGGATCGATTGCAAAATATGGTGTACAAATTGCAATGCGATTATAATTCCTATGAATACTAACTACAAGATGGATCACGATTAGAAAACAAATCGATGAAAGTCATCACGATTATAGAGGAATCATTGGATCATTGCTCTATCTCGCAACAAGTAGGTAGGATATAACATTTCTTTGTTGGGATATGTGCAAGATACCAAGCTAATCCAAAATTTAGTCACATGGAGCATTTGCCGAAAAATCTTGAAGTATCTTAAGAGGCACAATGAATAGAGGATTATGGTATCCATCTGATGATAACCTTGAATTAGCAGTTTACTCGGATCTTTGATTATGGAGGTTTAGGAGTGCGGGAAGTCCCGCCGGGAACTTATCAATTTCTTGGAAGTGGTGATATCTTGGTTTTCAAAAGCAGACCTCGGTAGCAACCAGTAACCGGAATTGAATACATGTTTGCGAGGAAATTGTTGTGCTTTCGAATTCTTTCTTTCGAGACAACAATTAAAGGGATTATAAAGTTGTAGCGATGAAGTACCCGATATTTTGTGACAATAATAGTGCCATTGCTATTTCACAAAATCGTTATTACAAGATGCAAGCATGTGGATATCGGACATCACTTCATCGAGAGATCATGTTGAGAAAAGGACATCGGGGATGGAAAATTCATCTTGATAAGCTGATATCTTGACTAAACCTTTGCATTTGAATCGAAGATTTGAAGAACTATCGATTGAATTAGGGATGTTGGATCAAGTGTATAGAAGTAAAAATCCGAAAAATGAAGATTTTTCGGATCGTATGAAGTTTTTCGAAATTCTCTTGAGAAACTCGGGGATAAAATGGAAAATCTTTGTGTGGGTCTGAACTTCCAGATTCTTGAAGTTAGGTACTTCGGTATTATCTTGAACCCATTCGATACTACGTTATCATCTTGAGCATTTTTATCAAGGTCGATACTTTCGGTAAAGGCGATGGAAAAATTAGTGCGAAGGATGTATTATTGACTCATCGACTCATTTATTTTAAGTGAAACTTCATTAATCATTTGCAATAAATACAAAACAGGAAGAATTTTTTTGGGCGGGATCTTTGAAATTCCTAAAAGGGTGGCGATCGTTAAATGCTTTGTTACATTTTAATCACCAATGAAGTTAAAATGGGCTTACTTTTTGAGGGATCGACCTTGCGCATACCCGATTAATCGTGGATTAATCTTAGCAGAGTTGTTTTTCACCGAACGGTGCGACTTCCACGATCTCGAGTATATATTCTTTGAAAGCCATTCAAGCCAATTTTATTAAACCCTTAGTTTCCAAAAACCTGCGCAAATAAATCCCTTTTACCCGGAAAAGCTTCATCGCTCAAAACCCTAAATCTTCAAATCTCAAAAATGGCTCCTACCATATTGAAAGATTGGCCAAAAAAAAAATAAGCCATGGTATGATGCGTGGTTTCTTTGGAGGTACTTCAAATGCGAACATGAAGAAGAGGCTCCATTTGATTCAGATTGGTAAGTGGGGCGAACCTCGTTCTGGCAAATCGAGGAGTATAGTATACTTCGAGGTAATAGAGTTTGTCGCTAATTTGGAAATAGATGAGGATGATTTTATTGAGTCGAAGATTTACATTTTGCATCTTGAACAACAAATGAAGTATGTGGATTTTGTTAGAGCTTTATATTGTCCTAAAGCATTTAAACAAAGTATTTGAGTTGTGCGATGGGGAGATGATCCCTCATTGTATATATTGGGGCGGGGAGCAAGAGTATCTTGATGGGATTCTTGAGAATCTATTAAGTTTGAGCAACTCTGCATAAGCGGCATCTAAAAAAATCTGAGTATTGATGGATATTATTGTTGGAAAGTGCATCATGAGGTCGTCTGGAAGCTTTGACGGTCGGCACTCCCAAACTCGACTTATGGCGGCGATTGAGGACTCGCCCCACCAAGGATTTTTATGCGGTTGAAATGTCGATCAAGGTGGTGAGTGGTAATTAAACAAAAGGTCATAAAAAAGGGAGGATGGGGTAATATCGATCAAAGCGAGGATCCTCCATGCCACCAAAATAGCTTTTATTTTGGAGATGTGCGAAGGAGGAGGATATCTTTTCGAATCTACTCCATTCCCTAAGTCAAAAGTAATGTTCAAGCCATTCTTTGCAAAGAAGGGCGATTAAAGGAAGAAAGAAAAAATTGGAATCACCGTGGCATTTCTTCTTGAAGAAAACCAACAAACCGGGGAAAGTTTTTGTTGGATGCAAAAAAGGGCGGGGTGAAAGTGAAGAAGCGAAAACCCTTGCTCGCAGCAAAGAATGGTGGTTCTCAGCGATGATGATGAGTAAAAGTGAAGGCCGAGGGAGGATCGGCTGAGAGCCAAGCGGCCTTTCAATCACCTTTACTTGTATTAGCTCGGCTATCTCTCAAAAGGTACGGGGATCAAAGCGAGGAAGCAAGTCTTCAAAAGAGGTTCTTGAGGCGTAAACGGAGTTCGATAAGTTCTCTCGAAATCTTTCAGGGACCTCGGACCTCGAGCAAGTCTGATTCTGTGAGGAAGCACTGCTGAACCTCGGAAAATGTTCATATTCCTCACGAGGAAGTGCCGCTCGATTCTCGAGTGGCCCAAATTCGAGGAGGAGCCGACTCGAGACCTGAGAACGAAGTCGATTCAAGTGAGGGCTGCCTGCCCAAACCTCGAGTTCTTTGAGCCTCGAGAAGCCGATGAATTTTGATGAGCTCTGAATGATGACATTAGTCGATCCTCATGGCATCTTTCCAAGCTAATTTGAAACCCCGTCTTTCTCGAAAGGTGAAAGGCGAAGAGACGAATAAGCGAAGCAAGGGGAGCGGTTCATCCTTGACCGCTACCACAGGCTTAGCTCATTCCACGACCTCAGACATCTTCTTGAAATTAGGTCAGCGATCTACATCGCCAGCCGGACTCTTCAGGAGATACTCAACATTGCTTCATTCGGAAGTATTTGGTGGAGCGAGGAGGCCCGACTTTTCTCCGCCTTCTCGGGGTTCGGAAAAACCCAAGCTTCGGGATGAAAATCTGGACTTTGATAAACTGTGAAAAGGAAGGTGCTGAAGAGGAAAGTTGTTGAGATTGGTGCCAGAGTTCAGACCGTCTCGGGATGGGGACAGCAAGGGATGATGAAGTCAATCTCAGAAGACTCGATCTTTGATCAGTACAACTGTGGTATCCTCGGGCCGAGTTGTGCTGTAATAATTATGTCGATGTGCGAAGTTCTACCTTCATCTTTTAATATCGATGCTCGAAGCCTCAGTGGACACCCGGCTTGGGGTTCGGTCAGCCCAGTTGACCCAGGACTGAGTTCAAGGCGAGACTTCAGGATGACGGCCCGGCTCGAGGATACTCTGAGTTGATCTCACCCGCTGATGGTGAAAATTTGGAAAAGGTTGAGCCGATCGACCAAAGTTGCTGAGATCTGGGAGGCATTGACCAGCCAAACGCGAAGATTGATAGCAGGTTAGTTCTTCCAGAACTAGATGCGGCTGCCGGGATACCGGCGGACAAAAGTTGACCTCCATTGGAAAGAAAATTATAGAAAAAAAGATGGAGGGTCCAAGGCTGAGCTTAATGCGGAAAATTTGAAGAAGAAACATCGGGAAGCGGAACTCAAATTCTAAGCAAAATTGGTAGAAGAATGAGATCTTTGGTGAAGAATGTTGTTGAGGAGATGAGCTCAATGCTCATGTACCAAGATATTTATATATGTTCAAGGAGCTCTCAAACGATTGCTCATTTGTCTGAAGAATTCTCATGTGGCGAAAGAACCGCCTCCCGGAAGAGTTGAGGGAGCAAAGATCGGAATGGCGAGGTCTTCACGGAATGTAAGAAACAATACCGTATAGACCTTGTACAACCTCTCGAGACTTCGCGGTATAGTTCTAGAAGGGGAAAGACTGGAGCTAATCTCGGGGTTTTATTGGAACATACTCACGAAGGGCAAGGTTGTAAAGGATCTTTGAAAAAGAAGATCATTGCGAAGCCGTAGAAGGATATGAAGCCAGCGAAGCTTAAGTTCAAGCGTGTGGAAGCCAGATCTACACTCGGGTTTCGGAGGAAACAATGCGGAAGTTGTTGTATAGGCCCAGGTGGTGAGGAAGGATTGTCTACAAGCCTGGAAGTCTTTGAAAATGAAATGCCCGTCGAAAGAAGGCTATGGCGATGGAAAGCTGAGGAAAAAAGAGCAAAAGGCAAAAGCCAATTCGGGAAAATTGATCTTTGGATCTTTGAAGAATCGAGGTTGAGCCTGAAGAGGTCTTCAATACCGGAAGCACTCGAAAAACACTCCAGTTAAGACAAACAAAGAAAGCTAGCATACATTTCCCGGTGTACCGGTGATCATAAAAAAGGTAGAAAAGCGAGAAAAAAGAAGGTGGGTTCAAAAGTTCGCCAAGCAAGAGCAGAGGAGAACACTAAATCACCGAAATGGCGCATGTTGACAAATGGATGCGGTCCATCTCAGCGATGCATGGGAAGAAATCAAAGAGAACCTTCTAGTTCTACTATTATGTGCTCGAGAGAATGGAGAGGAAAGCTCGAGATCCCAAGATGAGGGCTTTCATCGACTATCTCACGACCTTCTATCCTAAATATCTTCAGGATGGATAAATCTTGCGGATGAAGAAAAGGTCACGGATACCGCCCTTGTCCATCGTGTACCCCTCCGCCAATTTGGAGAATGGATGTGTAAATAGAAAGCCATTTCTCGAGAGGAAATCCTTTCGATCATGGTCGGTTTAGATTAGGACAGCGAGGAACAAAAATATCATCAAAGAGATCATTTGAAAAAGAAGATATTCGGAATGTTCAACCTTGAAGTCCCTGGCGATGAGGTGGAAGAAGCCCGAAGCTGAAACGAACAAATGAAGAGCAAAATTCATGTAAAAAGACTTTCGATAAGATTCAATGTAATCCTTTATTTTTTTATCTTTTTGATTTTGTCAAAGATAATATCTCATTATCTTATTTACATATCTTTTACTTTTGATATGCACGAATGTTGTCTGGGTGTTGTTGGGAAATTAGAGTATTTGTTGATGAAACCTTTGAGATTCATTCTTGAGAAAGTGTTAAGGAGATTGTTGTGGGAGACTCATTATGTTAGGAAATTGTTGGGAGTTAAAACCAATCTTGTAATAGAGGATAAAGCGAAACACGAGTTTGGGACATATGTTTGCTAACAAGTGGGTTTGGCATCATCAAAGGAAATTGTTGGGGAATGAATTTAATAAAGATATGATTTTTTGATTAGATCCCAAAAACCCTTGAGAGTATGACATGTTCGGGGATAATCTTGATAGTTGAGTGAGTTGGGTTTGAAATTATTGGGATGATATACGCAAAATGTATAATTAGTGATATAGATCGGGGTTGGAATAAGAAGATTACGACTCAAGTGGTTGCAGTAGAGATTATAAGCCAGGATTTACGAGTTTAAGGCTGAAGTTTACCAGTTCGATATGGCCAGAAGCAAGACTAGGTGTGGCCGAGATCTTGAAGGCTTCGATTATGAAGCGAGGAAGCGAAGACTGACATGAAGACTCGATTATAACTCGATCGATTATACTCTGCATTCGAAGGCCGCATGAAGACTGGAAGACCTGAAGGCTTCGAAGACTCACGAAAACGAAGGCGAAGCCGAATCGAGAATCTGCGAAGAGCACGGTAATTGCGAAGACTTCGGTAATGTCTTGAATGCTTTCGATGTAAACTGAAATGTTAGAGGCAAGTATCTATCGAGGATCACAATCTGCTAGGAAAGATCGCGATCCCATAGAAAAAGCCAGGGCATTTAAGAAATGCGAATGAAAGGCCAAAAGGCAATGAATTTGTTAAGGTTATATCTGACTTCGAGAGGGTGTAACCAAAAAGGGAAGTCGTTGAGTTATTCTACGCTGGAAACCAGGTAAAAAAAGAGAAGAACCAACCTTTGGCACCACATCTTACCGTACCCGACAACGTAGTCCTTGAAAAAGATGGCCGAGAAGTACTAAGTTTGATTGCCAAAAAAGTGAAGGCGAAATTTCATGAAGAAGTATTCACCTGCGTGTTAGGGGAGTGTCAAGCCATAATATGATTCCTCTTTTGCATAAGAAACTTCTTGAAGCTATCTCTCAGCAGGATGGTTTTAAAATTGACCTTAGTGTATACTATAAATACTTGTGACCTTCTGCATTGAGTTAGGAAATTATGGCACCTTCGAAACTCGAAACTTATTATTGAGTTGAAGCTTTCAAGCGAAATTACCAAGTGCTTTAAATCGAGAGGCTCGTTTCCACTAAGCACAGCTTGATATGAAGTATATCAGCTTAGTCGAGATATCTAGCACTGCATTCTTTTTGTAAATGATATCGTCTAGTTGAAACCAACTAAGAAACTGAAACCACTTTGTAAGGTAGTTTGGGTGTGATTGGTGGTGAGATTGGAGTTTGTAAAGAGTTAAGTAAACTACATTGAGGTGGTCAGAGAAAATACCAGAAGAGTGAGCAATCCTCTTGGATGGAAGAAAGCATGTGTGTTTGAGTTGTAGTAAAACTCGAGGAGGCTAGTCGAGCTCAAAATAGAAAGGTTAGTAAAAGCTACAGAGAGAGGTGGTGGAAAAGTCTTAGGAAGTGATTAGTGAATTTCTCTACGAAGAGATGGAGAGTGGACGTGAACTTGAGTCTACGAACCACTATAATTTATTCATTGCTTTGCTTTACTACATTTTTGCTTGATTTATCTGTTGCATTATTCTTGTGTTTGAAATCATAGCCTGCTGATATTTGGGTTGGAATCGATCGGCTGAAAGTTGCGTATAG